>OY992876.1:109995577-110198077 GCA_963921405.1 Cepaea hortensis
GAGAGAGAGTGAGAGACAGAAGAGAGAGAGAGAGTGAGAGACAGAAGAGAGAGAGAGAGAGAGTGAGAGACAGAAGAGAGAGAGAGAGTGAGAGACAGAAGAGAGAGAGAGAGAGTGAGAGACAGAAGAGAGAGAGAGAGAGAGAGAGAGAGAGAGAGAGAGAGAGAGAGAGAGAGAGAGAGAGAGAGAAGGTACTAATGGAGGAACGAACGAACTTTATTATTGAAGGGGTCAGACTTGAGCACGTAGGCCCGTCTGACATTCTGCCCCCCCCTTCCACCCCCCCCCCCCCCCCTCCCTTCTCCCCATCTCTCTGCTCTTATACATTATCTTGTTTATATACCACGTATGAAGCTAATCTTGGACATAATTGATAGGCACCTTGCCGTCTTGACAGACAATAGTTTGGTACATTGTGCTTCCAAAAGGCATAATAACTACACCCCATGGCGATGGCGAATTTGCACTGTAAATGTTCGTCCACAGTGGATGCATGTGAGCACATGGACATTTCTACCGTCAGTAGTATAGAACGACAAAAGCACGTCTTTTTTTGTGGTGCACATTGCTTTTGCACCACAAAGGGCGATAACTCCGGTTAATTTCCACCTCAAAGGGCGATAACTCATTTTTAAAAAGTCAAGGGCGATAACTCTTTTAATAGGCGGGGTCCGAGTAGGTGTGGTCTAGTGACGTTAGGTACAACATAAAAAATACAAAATAACAAACGAGTCAAGTAAGGTATATGTTTTTTTTATTAAACCATGTATAGACACAGTTATAAATTGTTTTTCTTGGCGGCGTGTGGGAACCGGGTGAACTTTTTTTTTTTTTTTTGGCGGCGTGTGGGAACAAAATTTTCGCCTGCCTGGTCTGAAAATCTGTGAAAGTAATTAAGGTAATATTAAGTTGGTTCTGTACTGGAAAGAGAGGGTGTGAAGGGAAAGTTATTTTGGTTACGTAGGGTATATTAGTATGCGTGGTGTAGTGATGTATAAACAAGGGTGTGATGGGTTGTGGTTTCTACTCATGGGTTGGATATATGGTGGTGGCGTAGACATCTCATAATGTGTCTGTTCGTGGTGAGTAATGTATAAACAAGGGTGTGATGGGTCATGGTTTCTACTCATGGGTTGGATATATGGTGGTGGCGTAGACATCTCATAATGTATCTGTTCACTAGTCGTGGTGAGTAATGTATAAACTGTCAAGGGTGTGATGGGTCGTGGTTATACTCGACGAAGTAAGAGAGGGTTACTATCATCTGAACAGTGTGATAGTAGTGAAAGTAAAGGGTGGTATATTCACCGATTACAAAGGAAATCTTATAAAGTTATAATGGGTATGGTGGTAAGGGGTATTAGTGATCAAGTAGGAGTGATATAGGGTTGGTCATAAATGTAATAAGAGGTGTTCGCAATTACACACTGGTCAACCAGTGGTCAAGCAATGGTCAAGTAATCAAGTAAGGAAAATTTTAGGGGAAATTGGTCGTAGTGACATGGTAATGTTTAAATTAGTGGTAAATTAGTGGTCAAGTAGTGGTCAAGCAGTGGTCAAGTGAGGAAAATTTTAGGGAAATTTTAGGGAAAAGTGATTGTAATGAGATGGTGACGATTAAAGAGTGGTAAATTAGTGGTCAAGCAGTGGTCAACCAGTGGTCAGGTGGTGGTCAAGTGAGAAAATTTTAGGGGAAAAGTAGTTGTAATGATATGGTGATGATTAAAGGATGGTAAATTAGTGGTCAAGCAGTGGTCAAGCAGTGGTCAAGCACTAGTCAAGTGGTGGTTAAGTGAGGAAAATTTTAGGAAAAATTGGTCGTAGCGACATGGTGATGATTAAAGGGTGGTAAATTAGTGGTCAAGTAGTGGTCAACTAATGGTCAAGTAGTGGTCAAGTGAGGAAATTTTACGGAAAAGTGGTTATAATGCTATGGTGATGATTAAAGGGTGGTAAATTAGTGGTCAAGTAGTGGTCAACCAATGGTCAAGTAGTGGTCAAGTGGTCGAGTGACCACTTAAATTGTAGAGGACGATGTCCCTAAGATTATGGTAGTGGTTAAAGTGATCGATGACATGGTCAAGTAGCGGTCAACCAGTGGTCAAGTGGTCGAATGAACACTTAAAAGGTAGAGAAAAGTACGTATATTGAAACGATGATGGTAAAATGGTCGACAACGGGGTCAAGCAGTGGTCAAGTAGTGCTCAACCAGTGGTCAACCGCTCAAGTGAGAAAATTGTAGGGTATGGTACGTGTAGTGAAACAGAGATGGATAAATTAAGTAGTGACGTTGTCAAGTAGTGATCAAGTAGCGGGCAAATACCGGTCAAATGGTCGAGTGACCACTTAAATTGTAAGGGAAAGTACGTGTAGTGAACCTGTGTTGGTTAAAGTGATCGATGACGTGCTCAAGTAGTGGCCAAGTAGTGGTAAATGGTCGAGTGACTACTTAAATTGTCGGTGAAAGTAGGTATAGTGACATGGTGATGATCAAGAGTTGGTCAAGTGGTGCTCAAATAGTGGTCAAGTAGTGGTCAAGTAGTCGAATGACCACTTAAATTATAGGGTATGGTATGTGTAGTGAAACGGTGATGGTAAAATAAGTAAGGACATAGTCAAATAGTGGTCAAGTACTGGTGAAGTAGTGATCAAGTGGTCGAAGGATCACTTAAATTGTAGGGTATGGTATGTGTAGTGACATGACGACGGTTAAAGTGATCGATGAAATGATCAAGACGTTATGCCGACGGCTAAGTTCAGAAAGTAATGTCCTTACTATCGGCAATTTCCCTGACAGGAGCGCCTCGAGCACTGATTTTGTATTGATCAATAGCACCTAGTGGTACAGTCGACACACATGGACAATAGTTACAGCCGGTCAAAGATGGTGTCGCACCCTATCACACATGGGTAATTGCTACAACCAGACTACGTCTCATTCGCTAAAACTGGTCAAATATGGACTTGCAGTCGATCCCATGTGTAATGGTACATCCAAGAAAAGGCTCACTGACTAAAACAATCAAAGAATTCCCTGCTTCCGATAACATGTATAATGGTATAGCCAGAACACGGGGTTAATGATTCAACCGGTCAAAGATGGCGATGGATCCAGTGACACGCATAACGATACACGTGGAACACGTCGCTAATAAACGAAATGTTCAAAGACGGCGGCGAATCCGGTCACAGGGGTAATGGTACATCTTAGACACGTGGTTAAGAGGGAAACTATAGAAAAAGGGTGTCCTATCGGTTGTCGAGTCAAGGAACCTAACGTATGATGATCACTGTGTATAGGAGTGAATACACTGCATCATCAACACTGCATCCGAAGGGTAAAATGGTTACCCCCTTCTCTCTCTCTCTTTTCTACAACCGTGTAGTCCTAGTTTTATCCGGTTACACCAAAGGACACCTGGGCATCAACACAACAAACTGCCCCGATTCAACCTTAGGCAATGCACGCAACATGACATGTCACATGTCCGCCGTCATAACCAGCGACGTTATCACGTATCAAATTAGACATCTACACTTTCATGTCCTTTCTATGTGGTCATAGTGTCTTTACATATTTCTCCAGAAAGCCATTTCCAAGACCAATATATGTTTTTTCGGTGTACCTGCTCAGTGCCACACTTCACAACCAGACAAAAGTACACCTTCTATGTACCACTTCAACCGTCAAATAAGAAAATATGTTAGACAAAATATTAAAATTATTGGTCAAATACAGAAATATCTCGTCCAAACTTATAAAAAGTACGAACATTTGTCAGCCAAATGGGGAAAAGGTCGGCCAAATACAGAAATATTGCAATCAAACTTATAAAAAGAAGGAAAATATTGACCAAGTAACGAAATACCTCGTCGAAACTTATAAAAATATAGGAAACTTTGTTAACCAAATGTGAAAAAACAAAACAAATATTGATCAAGTAAAGAAATAACTCCTCCAAATCTATGAAAAGTACGAAACCTTGGTACCCAAATCCGACAAATATAGGTCAAATACTGAAATATTTCATCCAAACTTATGAAAGGTAGAAAATTGTCTTAACCAACTGGGGTAAATATTGCTCAAATTAAGAAACATGTCGACCGAAGTAGGAAATTACGTGAACCAAAGTAATAAAATTGTTGGCCAAATACGAAAAAGTATCGGTCAAACTTATAGATGTCTCGTTTAAACTTATAACATGTATGAACATTTGTTAGGTAAAGGTGAAAGATACTGGCCAAGTAATGAAATAGCGCATCCGAACTTATAAACTGTACGAGTTAACCAAAGGCAAAAAGGCCAAAATACGAAATGTCTCGACCAAGCTTATAAAAATCTAGGAAAAAATATTACAACTAAAATATTGATCAAAAATTATAACTTCAAACATTATAAAAATAACCAAATGTGAAAAACATCATCCAAAGACAGAAATATTTCAACTAAACTTATAAATAAGTCACCAAAAGGGAAAAGGGCAAGTACAGAAATAGCTATGGAAAAAGTAAGTCCACAAAACTAAGAAAAAAAAATGTAACTTCTGTAGTCAAATGTGTCTTGAAGTTTTATCTGAAAAGACATTTCACAATATATAATCAGCACCATTTTCCTTGTTTTACTTTACCAAAGACCTTCACCGTATCTGGTACAGAAACCCTTATACAGCACTCATCTCTCCACAGTCTTGGTTGCTTTCTAATACAAAGTGGTTACATCACCAAGAACTTCAAACCTCCAGTGTACACGTGCTCCATTGAAACACCCATGACAGTTAACAACATGTATGGCCATGTAATCTGTGAGTCCATCGGGGATAGTTCATCCGAGTATCACCAAAGATCCATTTCCCATGGCTGACAGCTTCAACTTGGTATATCACATCTTATTCTAACATATACTTTACATGAAATTTCCCAAATGTGGGGATCTATTAAAGAATACGTATAAGATACACCAAGACAACAAGAACATATCATACAAAACAATTCACAAACTAAAACTTAAACCATATCAGATGAACCACCCAACAAGTACTACTAGAACTCAAAACATAACGATATTAAGGAAACGCAGACTAGTTTATTTCTGTTTATAACTGTTTTAATATGGCAGAGAGAAACATGGTAATTAGACTATATCTGCCTTCTTCACTGCTGTCCTTTGTTCGATGACTTTTCTTCTTTGCTTGTCCTTCAGAACTGGATTCAATTTTTGTTTTCCAAGTCTTGAACACGCCTTTCAAAAGGCTCACGTTCTCTGATTACATGGTGCCAGTTACCATGGCGTTCTTCGGCGCCAACAGTATGGACTGTCAAAAAGTGAGGTTCTGGTGCAAAATTAACCTATGGAGGGTAAATAAAACACATTGAAACTTACAAGACGGCCACACATACTACTTCACTAAAGAAAAACCAGTAAAAAAAATCATGATAAGTGGTAAAAGGCATCAAAAAACAGACTGTCGACATTCTATTGCTCACGTCTTGAGAAAAGGTAAAGGTATAGTCACTGATGGTTTGTAGTATAGAGAGATGTACATAGAAAACATGTATACCAGCTAGGTCTTCTGTATTAGACATGTTTACAAAAATACACATGTGAACTATGATCATTACTACCCATACACACCTTATTCGTCGATAACGAACACCTTCGGACACCGACAGTAGGATAGTTTTCGTTCCACAACACATTAATTTTCTTGAGAGACTCTGGGGCATGACTACTATCCAAAAGGTAAATATCTTCATCTGAAGACGAATCATCACCCCAAGCAAAGGTTGTCTCTGGTACATCTAAAGCTGGCTGGGTGCCACGAGTAGGTTTCTGGCAGAACATTTTTTTTTTTTTTTTCGATTGATTATTTTTTATAAGTGTGGTTGAGATATTTCTTATTTTGGTCTTTTCATACTTGGTTAACTCCTACTTTTTATACATTTGACTGAAATATTTCTGTATTTGTCATAACTTCTTCTAAGACTTTGTTCATGTCTGGTAATGTAAGCTGTGTTCCATCAAGAAAAAAGACAACGTCATGAACACAACCCACTAAAGTAAATCAACAAAAAAAAATAAAAAAATCTTGATTTCAATATTTTTATCACCAAAATATGTATGTCATTGATTCTTTCTTACGATATAGCACTAAACTGTTTTGATGAATAAATATTGAAACCAAGATTTTTTTTTTTTTTTTGTTGATTTACTTTAGTGGGTTGTGTTCATGACGTTGTCTTTTTTCTTGATGGAACACAGCTTACATTACCAGACATGAACAAAGTCTTAGAAGAAGTTATGACAAATACAGAAATATTTCAGTCAAATGTATAAAAAGTAGGAGTTAACCAAGTATGAAAAGACCAAAATAAGAAATATCTCAACCACACTTATAAAAAATAATCAATCGAAAAAAAAAAAAAAAATGTTCTGCCAGAAACCTACTCGTGGCACCCAGCCAGCTTTAGATGTACCAGAGACAACCTTTGCTTGGGGTGATGATTCGTCTTCAGATGAAGATATTTACCTTTTGGATAGTAGTCATGCCCCAGAGTCTCTCAAGAAAATTAATGTGTTGTGGAACGAAAACTATCCTACTGTCGGTGTCCGAAGGTGTTCGTTATCGACGAATAAGGTGTGTATGGGTAGTAATGATCATAGTTCACATGTGTATTTTTGTAAACATGTCTAATACAGAAGACCTAGCTGGTATACATGTTTTCTATGTACATCTCTCTATACTACAAACCATCAGTGACTATACCTTTACCTTTTCTCAAGACGTGAGCAATAGAATGTCGACAGTCTGTTTTTTGATGCCTTTTACCACTTATCATGATTTTTTTTACTGGTTTTTCTTTAGTGAAGTAGTATGTGTGGCCGTCTTGTAAGTTTCAATGTGTTTTATTTACCCTCCATAGGTTAATTTTGCACCAGAACCTCACTTTTTGACAGTCCATACTGTTGGCGCCGAAGAACGCCATGGTAACTGGCACCATGTAATCAGAGAACGTGAGCCTTTTGAAAGGCGTGTTCAAGACTTGGAAAACAAAAATTGAATCCAGTTCTGAAGGACAAGCAAAGAAGAAAAGTCATCGAACAAAGGACAGCAGTGAAGAAGGCAGATATAGTCTAATTACCATGTTTCTCTCTGCCATATTAAAACAGTTATAAACAGAAATAAACTAGTCTGCGTTTCCTTAATATCGTTATGTTTTGAGTTCTAGTAGTACTTGTTGGGTGGTTCATCTGATATGGTTTAAGTTTTAGTTTGTGAATTGTTTTGTATGATATGTTCTTGTTGTCTTGGTGTATCTTATACGTATTCTTTAATAGATCCCCACATTTGGGAAATTTCATGTAAAGTATATGTTAGAATAAGATGTGATATACCAAGTTGAAGCTGTCAGCCATGGGAAATGGATCTTTGGTGATGAATACTCGGATGAACTATCCCGATGGACTCACAGATTACATGGCCATACATATTGTTAACTGTCATGGGTGTTTCAATGGAGCACGTGTACAATGGAGGTTTGAAGTTCTTGGTGATGTGACCACTTTGTATTAGAACGAAACCAAGAGTGTGGAGAGATGAGTGATGTATAAGGGTTTCTGTACCAGATACGGTGAAGGCCTTCGGTAACGTAAAACAAGGAAAATGGTGCTGATTATATATTGTGAAATGTCTTTTCAGATAAAACTTCAAGACACATTTGACTACAGAAGTTACATTTTTTTTTCTTAGTTTTGTGGACTTACTTTTTCCATAGCTATTTCTGTACTTGCCCTTTTCCCTTTTGGTGACTTATTTATAAGTTTAGTTGAAATATTTCTGTCTTTGGATGATGTTTTTCACATTTGGTTATTTTTATAATGTTTGAAGTTATAATTTTTGATCAATATTTTAGTTGTAATATTTTTTCCTAGATTTTTATAAGCTTGGTCGAGACATTTCGTATTTTGGCCTTTTTGCCTTTGGTTAACTCGTACAGTTTATAAGTTCGGATGCGCTATTTCATTACTTGGCCAGTATCTTTCACCTTTACCTAACAAATGTTCATACATGTTATAAGTTTAAACGAGACATCTATAAGTTTGACCGATACTTTTTCGTATTTGGCCAACAATTTTATTACTTTGGTTCACGTAATTTCCTACTTCGGTCGACATGTTTCTTAATTTGAGCAATATTTACCCCAGTTGGTTAAGACAATTTTCTACCTTTCATAAGTTTGGATGAAATATTTCAGTATTTGACCTATATTTGTCGGATTTGGGTACCAAGGTTTCGTACTTTTCATAGATTTGGAGGAGTTATTTCTTTACTTGATCAATATTTGTTTTGTTTTTTCACATTTGGTTAACAAAGTTTCCTATATTTTTATAAGTTTCGACGAGGTATTTCGTTACTTGGTCAATATTTTCCTTCTTTTTATAAGTTTGATTGCAATATTTCTGTATTTGGCCGACCTTTTCCCCATTTGGCTGACAAATGTTCGTACTTTTTATAAGTTTGGACGAGATATTTCTGTATTTGACCAATAATTTTAATATTTTGTCTAACATATTTTCTTATTTGACGGTTGAAGTGGTACATAGAAGGTGTACTTTTGTCTGGTTGTGAAGTGTGGCACTGAGCAGGTACACCGAAAAAACATATATTGGTCTTGGAAATGGCTTTCTGGAGAAATATGTAAAGACACTATGACCACATAGAAAGGACATGAAAGTGTAGATGTCTAATTTGATACGTGATAACGTCGCTGGTTATGACGGCGGACATGTGACATGTCATGTTGCGTGCATTGCCTAAGGTTGAATCGGGGCAGTTTGTTGTGTTGATGCCCAGGTGTCCTTTGGTGTAACCGGATAAAACTAGGACTACACGGTTGTAGAAAAGAGAGAGAGAGAAGGGGGTAACCATTTTACCCTTCGGATGCAGTGTTGATGATGCAGTGTATTCACTCCTATACACAGTGATCATCATACGTTAGGTTCCTTGACTCGACAACCGATAGGACACCCTTTTTCTATAGTTTCCCTCTTAACCACGTGTCTAAGATGTACCATTACCCCTGTGACCGGATTCGCCGCCGTCTTTGAACATTTCGTTTATTAGCGACGTGTTCCACGTGTATCGTTATGCGTGTCACTGGATCCATCGCCATCTTTGACCGGTTGAATCATTAACCCCGTGTTCTGGCTATACCATTATACATGTTATCGGAAGCAGGGAATTCTTTGATTGTTTTAGTCAGTGAGCCTTTTCTTGGATGTACCATTACACATGGGATCGACTGCAAGTCCATATTTGACCAGTTTTAGCGAATGAGACGTAGTCTGGTTGTAGCAATTACCCATGTGTGATAGGGTGCGACACCATCTTTGACCGGCTGTAACTATTGTCCATGTGTGTCGACTGTACCACTAGGTGCTATTGATCAATACAAAATCAGTGCTCGAGGCGCTCCTGTCAGGGAAATTGCCGATAGTAAGGACATTACTTTCTGAACTTAGCCGTCGGCATAACGTCTTGATCATTTCATCGATCACTTTAACCGTCGTCATGTCACTACACATACCATACCCTACAATTTAAGTGATCCTTCGACCACTTGATCACTACTTCACCAGTACTTGACCACTATTTGACTATGTCCTTACTTATTTTACCATCACCGTTTCACTACACATACCATACCCTATAATTTAAGTGGTCATTCGACTACTTGACCACTACTTGACCACTATTTGAGCACCACTTGACCAACTCTTGATCATCACCATGTCACTATACCTACTTTCACCGACAATTTAAGTAGTCACTCGACCATTTACCACTACTTGGCCACTACTTGAGCACGTCATCGATCACTTTAACCAACACAGGTTCACTACACGTACTTTCCCTTACAATTTAAGTGGTCACTCGACCATTTGACCGGTATTTGCCCGCTACTTGATCACTACTTGACAACGTCACTACTTAATTTATCCATCTCTGTTTCACTACACGTACCATACCCTACAATTTTCTCACTTGAGCGGTTGACCACTGGTTGAGCACTACTTGACCACTGCTTGACCCCGTTGTCGACCATTTTACCATCATCGTTTCAATATACGTACTTTTCTCTACCTTTTAAGTGTTCATTCGACCACTTGACCACTGGTTGACCGCTACTTGACCATGTCATCGATCACTTTAACCACTACCATAATCTTAGGGACATCGTCCTCTACAATTTAAGTGGTCACTCGACCACTTGACCACTACTTGACCATTGGTTGACCACTACTTGACCACTAATTTACCACCCTTTAATCATCACCATAGCATTATAACCACTTTTCCGTAAAATTTCCTCACTTGACCACTACTTGACCATTAGTTGACCACTACTTGACCACTAATTTACCACCCTTTAATCATCACCATGTCGCTACGACCAATTTTTCCTAAAATTTTCCTCACTTAACCACCACTTGACTAGTGCTTGACCACTGCTTGACCACTGCTTGACCACTAATTTACCATCCTTTAATCATCACCATATCATTACAACTACTTTTCCCCTAAAATTTTCTCACTTGACCACCACCTGACCACTGGTTGACCACTGCTTGACCACTAATTTACCACTCTTTAATCGTCACCATCTCATTACAATCACTTTTCCCTAAAATTTCCCTAAAATTTTCCTCACTTGACCACTGCTTGACCACTACTTGACCACTAATTTACCACTAATTTAAACATTACCATGTCACTACGACCAATTTCCCCTAAAATTTTCCTTACTTGATTACTTGACCATTGCTTGACCACTGGTTGACCAGTGTGTAATTGCGAACACCTCTTATTACATTTATGACCAACCCTATATCACTCCTACTTGATCACTAATACCCCTTACCACCATACCCATTATAACTTTATAAGATTTCCTTTGTAATCGGTGAATATACCACCCTTTACTTTCACTACTATCACACTGTTCAGATGATAGTAACCCTCTCTTACTTCGTCGAGTATAACCACGACCCATCACACCCTTGACAGTTTATACATTACTCACCACGACTAGTGAACAGATACATTATGAGATGTCTACGCCACCACCATATATCCAACCCATGAGTAGAAACCATGACCCATCACACCCTTGTTTATACATTACTCACCACGAACAGACACATTATGAGATGTCTACGCCACCACCATATATCCAACCCATGAGTAGAAACCACAACCCATCACACCCTTGTTTATACATCACTACACCACGCATACTAATATACCCTACGTAACCAAAATAACTTTCCCTTCACACCCTCTCTTTCCAGTACAGAACCAACTTAATATTACCTTAATTACTTTCACAGATTTTCAGACCAGGCAGGCGAAAATTTTGTTCCCACACGCCGCCAAAAAAAAAAAAAAAAGTTCACCCGGTTCCCACACGCCGCCAAGAAAAACAATTTATAACTGTGTCTATACATGGTTTAATAAAAAAAACATATACCTTACTTGACTCGTTTGTTATTTTGTATTTTTTATGTTGTACCTAACGTCACTAGACCACACCTACTCGGACCCCGCCTATTAAAAGAGTTATCGCCCTTGACTTTTTAAAAATGAGTTATCGCCCTTTGAGGTGGAAATTAACCGGAGTTATCGCCCTTTGTGGTGCAAAAGCAATGTGCACCACAAAAAAAGACGTGCTTTTGTCGTTCTATACTACTACCGTCATGCATTATCTTACGTCTCATACGCTCGGTGTGTGACTTATCTGCAATAATGTTCTCCTTTATCTTTATTCCGTTTTTGATATTTGTCCTCCACGCAACACGTTCAGCGGCGACTTGCTCCCATTGTGCATTATCAGTGCCTGTATCAATCATGTCCCGCTTACACACATCTTTGTATCGTAGTAGAGTCCGACCATGAGATCTCCTACCCATCTGTAATTCACCAAAAAATATGTCCTTTGGTATTCTACCATCTGTGACGAGGTGGCCAGAATCTCATATCGTTTTTATTAGATTGGGATAGCCCTCAGCAAACCCTTTTATGCAATTCTGTATAATAATGGGTCTATATATTCATATATTATATATGATAGTCGTTATTTGATGTATGTATATACATAAATATACATATAGATATCAAATAAGATTTATTAGAATAGTTAGAAGTCGAGTCAGTGTAGAATTCATTTACACGCCAAGAAATCAAGTCAGGCTGAAAATAATATTCAGTTTAGCTTGAATTTAATTTGGCTACAGGAAGTCGAGGAGAGCATTCCCGTTCGGGAAGATAACTCTCATGTAAAAACCATAAAATCGGCCATTTGACAATTTGGCTCGAAGGTTGCAGGATCTATCACGTCAACTGGCTAAAATAGAACACCCGTCTGTGTCTTTCTCGCTCTTGTTAAGCCGAACAACCCACTAAAACATAGTAAAAGCCAGTGATAGTCTCCACACCCGATAGACCCAGTCAAAATCAAGTTGCAGGGTAGGTTCAGAATAATTTTGTTGTTAACATTCCGCTGCGTGTGTCGATTTGCTGGTGTTAGGGTGTAATATAAGGATCGATCGATAATATATAATATTAATAATACTCGTGGTAAATAGCTAATACTAGAATTAATACATGCCGATCTATAAAAGATATTATTAAAACTAGAGTTAGTTATCTAATACTAGAATTAGTACAATGTTTGTGTCACGCTGCTTGCCGACAAGAGACAACGCAAAGCAAGCAGGTGCAAACCCACGTGTGGTATTAAACATAGCTAAATTACATTACTTGATTCTCGAAATTAAAAAGTATCCACATGCGGAAACGAAACCCGAGTTATTCAGTAGACGATTAGAGTTAAGATATATTAACTATGTGCTTAATTTCGGAATTAGCACATTTCTCTAGATAATATATGTCAGAGAGTAAATAAGTTACAATTAATTATTATTTATTAATCTTTATCTCGCCCATAGTCAGATTACTACCAAGCGGTCCAATATCGCCCACTTAACTAAAACCAACCATGGGGGAATTCTCCAAACCCAATATCGTTCTTGTGTATAGTGAAAGTAATCTTAAACCTAACTAAGAAATCTTCTGGATAATTAATTATGTTTTAATAAATATAAGGAAGACTATTGCTAGAATTACAACTCATAACTCTGGGCGTGATCTTGTGTTGTTTCATAGATTTAATGGTTCAATCATGTACATTATGGTTGTGGTGCGTGATTTGATTTGTTCCATTTAATTCATCAAATAATATGTGATGTTAATTCATCGTATGGAGTGTAGTTTGTGTGATTCCTTACTTGGAAAACGATGTGTGTTGTTTCAAAGATTTAATGGTTTGTTAATGTATATCGTGACGTCGTAGTTGTGGCGTATGAGTTTACTTCAGTCCATTGAAGTCATCCGATAGTATGTAATGGTAATTCATTATGTGAATTGTGGTTCATGTATTTCCATGATTATTCATGATTTAGAATATATATATATATATATATATATATATATATATATATATATATATATATATATATATATATATATATATATATATATATATATATATATTTAGGACTATAGTCCCTGACGTAGAGCGTCTAAGTGGTTATCCATGTTTGAATTAATTATAAGAAGAAGAAGGAACATAATATCATTTGTGTGCTGTTTTTCATTAGATCAGTGTGCTGTTGTAGATCTCAGTATAAGGAATCACATATGCAAAGACAGATAGGACATGCTATGTTCACATTCTATATGAGACATGTAGGCCATGTAGGAATAGGACAGGGACACAAGTTAGATTCATGAGCTTGTCTTGAGGGATTATTCACCCCTTCTCGCTGTCATTCGCAGAGCTTACACCCAGATGAACAGTAGTCGTAGTCACGACCGGTGACTGAGCTACGCACCACTCACATTGATACAGCGTGTGGTGTCCAGACCACTAACCAGTCAGCACCTTTCAGCTTACCATCCAGGAGGCCAAGGACAAACAGACAAGTGGCTGACAACCCGTTTGCCACTATTGTACTGATTTTAGAGCAACCAGGGATCTGCGTATCTCTTATGTGTCCGCGAGTTCCCCGTGGGTCTCACGTAGTGTGTTTAGAATTAAACAGCTATGTTATATTTGTAAACATAACCAACTATCTTTGTCATTATCACATTCGAATTAGATCTAGTAGTATCATTATATTGTGTGACGATTGAAAGAACTGTATCTATCCATATAAATCTATCTTATCTTCTTGTTGTGAAAATGTATTAGACGGTGGGGGATCACTTTCATCAAGGCACGATAGCAGGAATCACATGACATACTGTCTTCTTTTGTAAGTACGGTTGGTCGTCATAACTTTCCGTCTGGCACTGTTTAGAAGTCGTGATCCATTCTGGGACTTTGAAAATCATCCTTCTAGAATTGCGAGCCTTTTGATCGCTTCTTCAGCAGTGGTTAGACTCTCTATTCGTAGAAGTCTATTTTGTATCTACTTTGATCTATTTTCCATCCTAGTAGTATACGCTACGCTACACCATCATGCATCCTCCTAACGTGTCCTATCCATCTAAGTCTACGAAGACTGAGCATGGAATAAACTGTCACACAACCTGATCTTTCCAATACTTCAGTATTTGTGATTTTGTTTTGCCACTTAATACCAAGAATTCTTCGCAGACACCGCAAATGAAAGCTGTTGAAACGTTTCTCTTGGTGTGAGTTAGTTGTTCAGGCTTCACTGAAATAAAGAAGAGTACCAAGGACACAGGCTTGATAGACAAGGATTTTTGTTTTGGCATAAGCTTCCTGTTATTGCAATCCCAAAAAAATCAGGAACCTTGGAATGTGATCAACATAGAACAATTAGTATAATGAGTCACATCACAAAGATTTTGCTAAGAATTATCATGCAAAGAGTGAGGAAGAAGATACAACCTGAAATAGGGGAAGAACAATGTGGGTTTGTAGAAGGAAAGGGTACAGTAAATGCTGTGTATATGCTGCGAACAGTTATTGAACGTGCTATAAAAGTAAACAAGGATATACATCTTTGCTTTATTGACTATACAAAGGCTTTTGATAGAGTTAGACATGTCAACATGGTGGATATGCTTGCAGATCTACAAATTGATGGGAAAGACATTAGACTTATAAAAAACATATATTGGAAACAACAAGCTGCAATAAGGATTTATAATGAAATGGGACAGAATCAGCCAATTAAAAGAGGTGTTAGGCAGGGATGTGTTATGTCTCCAGATCTTTTTTCCCTATACAGTGAAAATATTTTCAGAAATGTAGAGGATATAAATGGAATCAGCATTGGAGGACGAAACATCAATAACATTAGATATGCAGATGATACAGTATTAATTGCAGACAATGCGCAGGACCTGCAACAATTAGTAGATGCGGTTGTTGTACACAGTGAGCAACTGGAGTTAGAATTAAATTGTAAAAAGACTCAGGTTATGGTCGTCACTAGGAAGGAAGAAGTGCCACAATGTAGTATACAAGTAAATGGAAATATTCTTCAACAAGTGAATTGGTACAATTATCTTGGAACAGTCATAACATCTGATGGGAGATGCCTTGAAGAGATTAGAACAAGAATCCCCATGGCGAAAGTAGCCTTTAGCAAGATGAAAAACATTCTGACCAATAAAAAGATGTCAATTGAAACGAGAAAAAGAGTGTTGAGGGGATACATAGAATCTGTTCTTTTGTATGGATGTGAAACTTGGACAATGGGCAGTCAAGCTGAAAAACATCTGATGGCTGCAGAAATGTGGTTTCTAAGGAGAATGCAAAGAATACCATGGACAGACAGAAAAACCAATGACCAAGTACTGCAGGAGACAAATGAACATCGTAAACTGATTAGAGAGATTAGACGTAGACAGTCAAAATTTTTTGGACATGTTATGAGAAGAAATGGATTGGAGAACTTGGTGACAACTGGCAAGATCAAAGGAAACAGACAAAGAGGCAGGCCGAGAGGAAAATACCTGGATGGCTTGGCCACATGGCATGGACGAGACAGGAACACTGAGCTGATCCACGACACTGGTGATCGAGTGAAATGGCGAGTCATGACCGCCCACGCTTTCCGGCATGGCACATGATTGATTGATTGATTCCTGTTCTCTCAGACCTTTTGTTAATCTGTTCATTGTTGTTGCTGCCTTATCAATCCTGATGTTGATTTCTTGATGTGGGGATAATTTGCTATTTACCTCAGATCATAGATATGTAAAATGGTCTATCTCTAGTTAGGCGTCGTCAATGAAGATTGGTGGTACCTCATGTGCACCTTGTGACAAAATCTGTGTCTTCTTTTTGCTAATTGTTAAATCAAATTCAGAACAAGCATGGGAAAATGCAGATAGTAGACGTTGTAATTCTTCCTCAGAGTCGGTCGTAATTGCAACATCATCTGCAAAAAGCAACTCTCTGATCAGGGTTTCTTTCATGCTATTCAGTCTTCGTAGACTTAGATGGATAGGACATGTTAGGAGAATGGATGATGGTAGAATACACAAGGACATCTTTATTAGTGAATTACAGATGGGTTGGAGATCTCAGGGTCGGCCTTTACTACGATACAAAGATGTGTGTAAGCGGGACATGATTGATACAGGCATTGATAATGCACATTGGGAGCAAGTCACCGCTGAACGTGGTGCATGGAGGGCAAATATCAGAAATGGAATAAAGACAAAGAAGAACATTATTGCAGATAAGTCACACACCGAGCGTGTGAGACGTAAGATGGTGCTTGATGGTGAAAATGACCATGTGTTCACATGCATCCACTGTGGACGAACATTTACAGTGCGAATTGGCCTTAATAGTCACATTCGCCACCGCCATGGGTTATAGTTATTAAGCCTTTTTAAGCACAATGTAACAAACTATCGTCTGTCAAGACGGCAAGGTGCCAATGAATTCCGTCTGGCCTAACGGGTAGCGTTTCTAAACATGTGTATATGTGTGTTCTACAAACGGTGAACGTGACGAACCGCTAATCCCTCTTCTGGTGGTGTTAGTGCTAGATTCAGGCGTGTAATTACAGTTAATTGGAGGCAACACGCTGTCCAACACAGGGAAATGCCGGGGTGGGATAATGATGGAAAACCAGAACTACTTGTGTAACTGAAATTAGCAGATACGAGAGAGAACATAAATAAAGAGAAAACAAAGAGATAGACTGAAAATAAAATATTAAAAATAATAATAGAGTTGATGAACAAATAAATAGTTAATAAAAGAAATATATAAACATTACTTTTGTTTATAAAAACCACATATTTTTGTTACTTTAAAAAAAAGGATGTAAAAGACAATAGGATCTCTTTCATTGCACAGGGTTTTATCCCATATGGCTCGGTCTCTTTCCTCAGGGCGGCCTTCCGAAAGCGTCGCACAAAACACAAACTCTGTAGCTCCAGCAACCACCCCGAGTAGTCTCCATGAAAACAACTCGTGAATCAAACGACGTAGTCGGGAATCGAACCCACGACCTTTGGCAACCCCGAGCACCAATACCCCACTGAGTGGTACATATCTATTCTCAGCACGTATGTGAAATCTTTAGACAGCTGGATAATACATAATACACGTTGTTTTTAAAGTCTTACTACACTGTTTATTCAGAACAAATTTGAAAAAAAAATTCTTTCTTCCGTTGATAACACCATTCTGTTTGGAGTGCAAAGAATTACTTCAGCAAACGACAGCCATTGGCTGCATATTGCTTCACAGTGGACTGTGTAGCACATTTTTATGATACCATGTACTTCATTTTTCAATATTTTTCTACATGCAAAGTGTAGTGAGTCTTTACAAACACCCTGTGAAAACAACACTATCGTATCGAAGATGCATCAAATGACAGAGAGAATTGGAGAATCATGATCGCCAATGCCTGCTCCAGTCATGGCACCTGAAGAATGTTGTCGGCCATGCTGTTGTTTCTTGAGCCGTGTGTCACAAAGAGGCATTATTTTAACTGTGTATCAACAAAACACCTTGTGATAGAAATAGTTAATATACCACCTTATGGTAGCAGTAATTAATACAACATCCAGTAATAGAAATAATTAATAAAGTAACCTTGCGATTGAAGTAGTTAATATTACAACCTGTTATAGAAGTAATTAATATGCCACCCAGTGATATAAATATTTAATATAACACCTTGTGATTGAAGTAATTAATATTACAACTACGGATAGTTGTAATGGATATAACACCTTGAGATTGAAGTAATTAATATTACAACTACAGATAGAATTAATGGATATAACAGCCTGTGATTGAAGTAGTTAATATTACAACTTGGGATAGAAGTAATGAATATAACAGCTTGTGATTGAAGTAATTAATATTACAACTTGGGATAGAAGTAATGAATATAATAGCTTGTGATTGAAATAGTTAATATTACAACTTGGGATAGAAGTAATGAATATAACAGCTTTGGGTAGAAGTAATTTATATAACAGCTTGTGACATACATAGTTAAGTTAACGAACTGTGATAGAAACAGTTTATTTACAATTTGTGATATAAATTTTAAAATAACACCTTGTGACATAAATAGTTAATATTAACTTGTGATAGGTATAATTAGTTAATATAAAAACTTATGCTAGAAATAGGTAATATAACAAATTATGATAGAAACAAATTATATAACAACTTCTAATATAATTAATGAATATAACTATTTGTTGCTTTAGTTCACTTTGAACTCAAGCTTAGTCCACACACTATTATTAGATTCTACAACACGAGACAGTGAGGAGCATTTTGTGTGATATCACTGGCACAGGAACGGAGCATTATGGGGACAACCCTTTGCCGTGAAGTTGGATCCGCAACTAACTAACTAGTGTGAACTGGACTACTTGAAGGTTAGCTTTGCTCATTACTTGTGTCCCTTACCATTAGAGAACCCACCGCGACTTCTGAACTACTTGTAATTTACATCCTCAAGTCAAAGATCAGCAGTCAACATGCAAGACCAACTGACCGATGTGTGGAAGGAATCCACAGCGAGAGAAAGAGTTAATATAATAATTTGAGGTCAAATTGGTTAATATAATAGCTTGTGATAGCAAAAATGAGTGTAAGAACATTTTGAGACATACAGATCTAATATGACAACTTGCGAAAGTATTGGTTCATATAACAACTAGTGGTAGAAACAATTAATATCATCATCGTAATCATCATGTGCCATGCCGATAAGCATGGGCGGTCACGCTTTGTCATCTCACGCGATCACCAGAGTGGTGGATCAGCTCAGTGTTCTTGTCTCAACAATACCAGGAGGCCAAGCCATCCAGGTATTTACTTCTCTGCCTTCCCCTTGTTCTATTTTCCTACATCTTGCCTGGTTACCAAGATCTTTTATGTATTTATTCTCATAACGTGTTCAAAACATTGTGACTATTTCTCATTTCTATAATCAGTGTACGGTGTTCATTTGTTTCTTGTAGGACTTGGTCATTGGTTTTTTTCTGTCTGCCCATGATATTCTTTGCATTTTACACAGAAACCACATTTCTGTGTCAATATGTGTGTTGCGTATTTCAGCTTGAAGGATTTATTTAATTACTTTAGTTTATGTTGTGTGCTTTCTGCAAAATTTATTTGAAATATGTCAGGCAACAAATTGTGCAATCTATTGTTTGTGTCTTCGTTATTTAAATTCACTACGGGAAAACATTGTTGTGAATTTATTGTAGAATAGTTACATTCTGAACTTTGTGTATACCCTTACCTGGTGAGCCATTCTCCGCGCGAGGGTCATCTCCTATCTGGTGCTTCCGGAGGAGAACATCCCCATGTCTGCTCAGCCAAACGCTCTGCTTGCCAGAGTCAACGATGATCTGGTAGTTCCCCTGAAGTGGATGGTCCAACAAGAACCGTGAGCACTGGTAGCAGACAGCCCAAGCTTGCTCCTCGCTGATCGGGTTATTAAACACTTTCAAGATGTCCACAAGCGGCAATAGCTCCATGCTTAAGGTCACAGTGGGAACAAGAAGTTAGCACTGTGAAGATACTTTCCTGCTGAACTACCTACCCCACGTTTTTTTATTTTTTATTTATTTATTTTTTTTTTTTTTTTTTTTTGGTATTAGTATTTTTGTTGATTTTTCTGCTGCTGTTGTTTTATCGACTTTTGTTGTATTGCTTATCTTTTCGTTTGGTAAAGATTGCGGTGGAAGCGTGTGCGTTTGTCTATGTGGTTTTTTTTTTCTGTCGACGATTTTTCTAGTTATATTTTGTGCTTTTATTCCGTCATCCCTTTCATGGCAAACTGGCAAGAAGACGAAGATATATCGAATCGTTTTTATTGCAGTTTCTTTACATCTCTGTGGGAGCAATGCATAGAATGAATTGGAGATACCATAACCAATGCCTTATGTGAACAGTGAGCGGAGACACTTTGGGATGGTTGCTACACCAAAGGGCTGAGCTGGCATGGAATACCCAATGTGCAATGATCTCATTTGAAATAGCATAAACGGGTATAACGTAGTGTAACAAAACATAACGTTCCAGAAATCTGCTATTCCGATAATATACTGATTACTTTCTTCTGTATGTGTCGTAATCCAATCAGGAATTTCAATTTCACTGCATATTCGTTCATAATATCTATTTCAAATAAAACAATAGTTTACGAGTGTGCCCGGCGAAAGTGTGTACCGGATAGATACACAACAAACAACCAATATAAAAATGCTCTGGTGAAGAATTCAGCATATGGCTGGCATAGTCGGTACCCAGTTCCTCCACGCCGCCAGCACAGCAGGCTATAGCGGAGATGAGGGAGAGTAGCCGCGTGTTAGGGGTCGGTATAGGGTTTGATTGGGCGGGGGGAGTGGTAGTTCGAAATAGGATTAATTCTCACTATCTATCTATCTATCTATCTATCTATCTATCTATCTATCTATCTATCTATCTATCTATCTATCTATCTATCTATCTATCGATCTATCTATCTATCTATCTATCTATCTACCTACGATTCGCGGTCTAGAGTTTCATAAACGAACTACAGGATGGTAATCTTTTCGAGGTTGAAGTGAGCTGTCAAGAACCGACGTCACATCACTCGGGACATTCCCATACGTCCTCGGTTCTCGTTCGCATCAGCCAGCGAAGAGTCCCAATACTAATAGTGCCTGTAGCAGTCTGATTATATATATGGTAACATGCATCATCTTCCCGGTGACCTGGATGTTCTGATTTCCACTTGTTTGTATAATTGATTTATATAAATATTTTGGCCCCAAGATAAGTCATGTCTATATCAGGCTGAGGTATTCTTCCACCTTCCTTTGTCAGTTTGTCGACTTCTTCATTTCTAGTTATGTTGCAATGTGAAGGAATCCATTGTAATACAACCCTTTTGGATAGCTCGTGTAGTGCCGTCGTTTGGTCTGCTAGTTCTGTACCGTTTCTGCTCTTCTGATTTGAAATTGACTTCGCGTCTGTAAAGATAGTTGTTTGTTTTGCGTTGCTTTTCTCTGCCAGTATTATTTCTGCTGTATTTTTCAACGCTTCTGTTTCTGCTGCGACGTAATTTGACACATGTCCCGTGGCTGCTGACTGTGTCTTCTTTGTTCCAATGTTTAGATCTGCGAGAATCCCTCCAGCTCTATATTCTGTTGAGCTTTTCGCTGATTCACCAAGGCATACTATGAGAATAAATTTAACTTCTATTACGAAAAATAATTCCATAGACAGACAAACAAACCAATGAGCAAGTCTTACAAGAAGCAAATGAAATCAGTAAAACGACTGGAGAAATTAAAATTAGAAGCAGTCAACTTTTTTTTTTTTTTGGACGTTATGAGAAGAAATAAACTAGAGAACTTGGTAACAACTGTAAACAATATAAAATAACACAAATTAATGCAGCTTTACAGAACAGAATGACGAAACATACAGGACGTTGCGGCGACTATCCTTCATCAGCAAACAAATACATACACAAAACACACCATATAATCATGGATAAGACCCTCCAGTGACTACGTTAAGGCGTACGAACGGGATGAGAAGAATTAGAAGATGGAAAAAATGAGAACAATGAAAAGAAAATTAAAATTAAAAAAAAAAGAAGCATTTTGCTACTTATCTCAGAATCCCAGGCTGTGTTACTAACACGAGTTTCACTTTGATACTCTTATGCAGACAGCCGTGGGAGTCTGTGGGTCATGGAAACAGGGGTAGGCGATGACCACGGTTCAGTGAAGATCCCAGGTAAATAAGCAGAAGTGGTACATGAAGACATGTACGGAAAGGTAAGGCGGGAAACTAGAAACAATGGGGATGTGATGGTGGTCCGAGAGTGAAAACTAAGAAGGAGTGCCCCGGTGGGTGTCCGTACAATGCATGAGTGGGTGTCAGTGGATGGGTTGGGCAAAGTGGATTAAAATTTAAAAAGCAATGATGTGGGATCATAGGTATGATGGTGATAATAACGAAACTAAGCAACTGGCAATATTGAGGAGAAAAGAACAAGGGAAGGCAGAGAAGTAAATATATGGATGGCTTGCTCACTTGGCATGGTCGATACAAGAACACAGAGCTGTTCCACGACTCTTATGGTCGTGTAATATGGCGAAACATGACCGCCCACGATTGTGGTATGGCACATAATGATGATGATGATGATGATTATGATGATGCTGATGCTGATGATGTTGTTGATGATTACGAATACTACGAGGGCGAGTCAATAATTATGTCAAACAGTTAGTTAGTTAGTTAGTTAGTTAGTCGCAGTTCCAACTTCACAGCAACGGGTCGTCCCCATTATGCTCCATTCCTGTGCCAGTGAATATCACACAAAACGCTCCCCACTGCCCAATGTGAAAAGTGGAAAAGACAGGAGTCTCGACAAATAACAGCCCGCACAGATACACTGTGCATAATGCCGCCACCAGAATGTCAACACAATAGTCCCCCACAAAGCACTCAGTTCATTTCTGATGGAATCGGCAGTCATTTTCCCATCTGGATGTTTCCTAGATGTTCACCCACACAGTCCACGAAATACAGTTCATCGTCAAACAGTTCCGTGGGATGGCAGGTAAATGTACTTGGTGTTTTCTACAGGTGTCATTAGGTGACAGCAACATCGAACTTTATATTCCCGTTCATCAGGTGGCGCTAGGTGTCTCGTGCGCATGCGCAGCGCATAAACAATATGGCTACTGAACTTACGGAGTTTACCACCAAAGCGCAACGTGCTGTTATGAGTGTTTTTTTTTTGTTTTTTTTTCTGGGCAAAAGGACTGCCAGCAAAGGACATTCATAAGGAAATGCTTCCTGTTTATGCTGACAAATGTTTGTTCCGTCAAGCGGTGCTTAGCTGGGTAGACAAATTTTCTCAAGGACGGTCTAAAATTGTTGATGACATCCGATCTGGTCGTCCTGGTGAGATTGCGTCAGAAGCATCCGTGCCGCGGGTGAAGGAGATGATTAGAGGTGACAGGCGAGTAACGATAGACTCTGTAGCATCTGCAATAGGGTGCTTATATCGTTCAGCATACAGCATATTGTATGATCGATTGAAATTTCTAGGGCTGCTGACTAGAGGAGTTTTGCTTCTTCATGACAATGCCAGACCACATACGGCTCAATTAACTCAGGAGAAAATTAACCAACTAAGGTGAGAAGTTCTGGAACATTCACCTTACAGCCCCGACTTAGCCCCTAGCGATTTCCACCTTTTTTGGTCCACTGAAAACCCATCTTGGAGGGAGACATTTCGGGAATGACACCGAAGTTTACTGTGAAGTGAAGAAGTGGTTTAGAAAACAGAGCACGCAGTTCTATGCTGTTGGTTTGGAAGGACTGATAAAACGATGGGATAAGTGCATCAGTGTTGGTGAAAATTATGTTGAGAAATAAAGGGACAATATATGTACACAAATAAACTAGTTTCCAGTTGCTATCATATTTAGTTATTTTTCAACACTCATTTGTGACTTACTTATTGACTTCCCCCTCGTATTTTCACCGCCACCGGCCTCATAACAGATTTTCCCGATGTTTTCGGTGTTATGCGGTGCTGTCAGCGAAGTGGAATGCCGGATCTTATGACGCAAGATCATGGATTTGTTCTAGAAAGGTAATCATAGTATATAAGTCTAGTTGTCAGCATATTTGTGTGTTTTACATAATACACTGACATTTCAGTTTGTGGGGAACCCAGAAGGCCTTTGAAATAGCATGAAAAATAAGTTGACAAGTATAGAATGACACTCATAGAAGTAGAGGACAGAAGGAGAGATCAGAGGACACACAAAAATTACTGAATTTAAGAATCGACATCCCTCATTCGAGACAGTCTCAAGTATGCTCCATCCTCCTCTTGAAAAGCCATCTAAACGTTCCCACGCTGCTTATTCCATCAGTAATTTAATGAAAAATACTGGCTTCCTCTTAACTCCCCTTGAAAATTGTATGTTGGTTGTTAAAGGTTGTAGTTTTAGGTTGAAGTGAGGTGATGTATATGCAACTAACTAACCATGTCCACGGTCTTAAGGCTCTTAAAGTTCAGAAATCAATGGCAAGTTAATGAACCTAAACTTACTAAAAAATTTACAAATAGTAACTAAATGTTTGGTTTGATTACATCGTACTGTAAGGGACATGCTATAAAATAAAATCTCTCCAAAGTTTAATATTTCTACGTATTAGGCAATATAAAGATTGGAAGTTACAGTCTTGCGGATGTCCGAACCCGTCGCCTCAAAGTTGACGTCGGCGCTTCTCTGGGGTCGACCCAGCCACATTATATGAGTATTAGAGACTCGGTAGGTAAGACCGTCCCAGTCACTGATTATATGACCCCTGCCTAGCCATTGTCAAATACCAGCAGAGCACAACTGTAGACGCTAGACCCGCACTGGACATGTGGTGATCCACTAATATTTGTATAGACCAGTCGGTACTTATGTGGTGAGCATTATACCCGTCGCCTTGACTTCCCAGAATATTTCCTGGCACAGATTTTAGGCTTTGTCAACCTGGGAGCCCAAGCCAACGTTAAACATCCGCCCCGATGAGTATCAACCCATGAACCCGTGGCCGTCAGGCCAGCTTCTAGCATCACAGATATGGGTATGTCAATGGCCTTGTAATTGCCTTATATTTAGACTTCCGGTCCCCAACATGGAGGATAGGCGGTTGAGCTATTAAGGCCTCTGAAGTGTTTATGCTTGTAGCTACGGTTCGCTTACGCATTTTCCTCATGTTGGACTGGTAGTGCATGGTTCTGTCACCCTGCTACTAAGTTAAGTGCATGAAGCGACACTGTGATCTGTTAATTTCGTGTGGAGTGCTTTTACATCTTTCCGCGGTTGTTTGTAGCGTCACATGCATGTCCAGAAAAATGGCATCCGGTCGGTCGCTGAACTAGCTGGGTTGCCTTATGCAATAATGTGCGATTGTTCGTTGTCTAGTGACTGCCGCTTCCATCGACGATGAACTGTGTTTTTCGTGGCGAAATTTTGTGTTGGCATTCTGGCAGTGGCCTTGTGCATAGTATGCCTGTGCGGGCTGTTGGTTTGTCGAGACTCCTGTCTGTTCCACTTTTCACATGGGGCAGGGAGTAGCATTTTGTGTGATATTCACTGGCACAGGAATGCAGCATAATGGGGCGACCCTTTGCCGGGAAGTTGGAACCGCGACTAACTGACTGACTGACTGACTGGCTGACTGACTGACTGACTGACTGACTGACTGATTGACTGCCTGACTGACTAATTAACTAATTACTCACCACATGTTCCTTACTTAGCCGTTGTAAAGTGATCATAAAGGACACTATTACATTCCTTAAGATGCATTGAGCTAGTCCCATATGCTTAAAGACCAGTCGGAACTGGAGAGGTGTCTTCTATTGGAGGGAGCATAGGCTCTCAGCCAACTGCTGTCGCGCTGGCATATCTGTTGCTGTCTTCTACAGCTCCATCCCTGACCTCTCAACTCTGTTTCTAATTATCGTCTCTATGTGCATTTAGGTCACCCTCTGTTTTGGTTTTGATCTGCCGACTCCAGAGAAAGTAATTTCTAGTTATATTATTATCAGGTCTCCCTCTATTTGGCTTGCCCTGTAGGTTCTAGAAAAAATGAATGTCTAGTTATGTTATTATAAATTCTCCCTCTATTTGGTTTACCATGTAGGTTATACTAGTAAACGGCTTTATGAATGTGTGTCCTATTCAACACCATCATCTATTCCGTATCTCCTGATTCGCTAGAACATGTCTAGTTCTCTCCCTAAACTCCACATTAGTGAATATGCATTACCATTATAGGCCATCTTTTCTGTGCAAAACATCGTAAAGTGGGCACTTAAAAGAGGAACGAAGAAAACAAAGACAATGAAAAACTAGACACTGTTTTCTCTCTTCCTAGTACCAAGGATGCGTTTTACTAGAGGAGTGGTGAAGATCCCCATCAAGTATTTATGTGTGTTCGTGATTGTGGCCACCACTGCCTTCTTTGTCTACCTCCACATCCTGAAGCACCAGCGAACCCGCAGACAAGGCCAGTGCCGTGTGCTCCCACCAGATGCCAGAACACAGGAAGCAGAGAAGAGCTCCGAAAAACCTCGTCAGAACTACACGGGCTGCAAACGAGAGCCAGAAGTCAACAAATTCGAGGATTGCCCTCACTGCTTCAGACCCACTGTTAAGAACGTGTCCAGTCAGCTCCATCAGGTATAGAAATGTTGCCTTTTACAGCAGTCAGGATGTAAGTTACAGTTATTCTGAGGACAGATACTGCCGTTGGTGTAGGCGGTACCCTCCTCTTCTGTCCTCATTTGGAATGTCTTAAACTTTGTTATTCACCGCAAAGGTCAGTGTGTCCGACTTCGAATTACATTTATGAAAGTTTGCTTCCTCTAGACAGATTCCACCCAAGGTAATGGGCTCTATCCGTGGCCAGATAGGAGTTGGCGCATGTTGCTCCTGTCCGTGAACGCTGGTACCCAGTCTCACTAGGCAAAAGATCAGGGGTGGATAATGTCATTAGGTACCTTTGATTCTTGAATGAAGAACCCTGGCCTTTGCTAAGATCGAACCCGGTACCTTCAGACCCTGAGGTGGACACCGCAACTTCTCCTCCACGGCTCACGGTATCGAGTGTTTAACCCTCATGTTTACCATGCCACTGTATAACGTGCTGAAGTGGACTGTTCCGCCGCTCCTCCCCCGACAATTCCCAGATAATTGTGTCTAACCTTATCCAATGTTTATTTTATGAGGCTCGAGATCGATACCTGCACTCGGCATTAGCTACGTACGATAAAGACTGATCACCTGTCCCTTAGTGCTACGAAATGTTATTGTCCTAATGCTTGACATACCAACAATACATTCCTGCTACGGGACTTTTTGTTTTTGATTTTGAGAGGACTTGCTATTGGAGGACATGCCATCAACAATAACAGATATTTGGTTGTTTCGGGATTTGAAATTTAAATATTGAGCACAACCCACTACTGGCAACGCTGATCGTATTCTGGTATGAACCTAAGGCCCATCCACGTCAATATGGAAGCACTAGACTCGAGGTTTGCTCTCGTTTGAGCTCGTCAGTAGTGCATATCCTTGACCTATCCGGAAACAAGCCCCGGATCACTGGCGTGTGAAGCGGGTGTGTAACAACGCGGCACACGCTGGACACGGCCAAATTATCATAACAGAATATTACAACGTCACCCATCGTAGGCTATAGCTCAAGATTGCCCGATCGCCACGACTGACGTCCGTCAATCGATGTGGACCCGAACGATCAGGACTTCTCACTGGCAAGGCACACCAGGCCGCAGGTTCATACCAGAATACGATCAGCGTTGCCAGTAGTGGGTCGTGCTCAATATTTAAATTTCAAATCCCGAAACAACCAAATAATCAATCTGATTATTGCTCACTGGATTTCTATGCGCTGTTGATTCAGCCTTAATTCTTCTGCCACTTTGCATTTATTTACTATTTCTTTCTGTATTCTGTTATATTCTTCTTTATCTTACTTTTTCTTTCTTCATTCGTCCATCATCTGCAAAATTTCATGTCATCCATTTTCTTTTTCTTTTTTTCTTTTTTATTTGCGATTCTATGTTTAGGAGGAATGATTTTATTTCACGTCTGTTGGATTGATTCTCGCAATATGTCCCACTGTTCATTAATAGTCTGTATTGTCTCCATGGCATTATATCTGTTCTTTACAGTAACTTTGTTAGTTAGTTAGTTAGTTAGTTAGTTAGTTAGTTAGTTAGTTTAGTTAGTTAGTTAGTTAGTTAGTTAGTTAGTTAGTTAGTTAGTTAGTTAGTTTTTCCTCTTGAGCCTAAGTCGGCGCATAGGGCAGAAGTCATGGCTCTCTGTGTCTGACGGTTCGCTGCTACCTGTTGTAGATCTTGGATGTTCACTTGGCCGTTGAATGAGCCTTCTCTGATGTTTCACTCCCGTTTCCACTGAGAACCAGTCAGAGTTGCCTGATTCTGTTCTCACGCAGCAACGTGTCTCCTTATAGAAAGATATTTTGACGTTGGTATATTTGGTAGGGAAACCATAGATGTTAAGTAGATTCCAAAGTGAAGGACGGTGGATACTCTTGAAGGCTTTTTGAAAGTCGACAAAGTTGATGATTAATTTCGACTGGAATTCTACAGTCTTCAATGATTATTCTAAGAGTGAAAATGTTGTCTATACATGACCGCTTTGGTCTGAAGCCAGCTTGTTCTTCTCTGAGCCTTTCATCTATAGACTTTTTCAATCTCTCAAGTAACATGCTACAAAAAAGTTTTCCTGGTATTGACAGTAGGGTGATACCACGCCAGTTATTACAATCAGACATATCACCTTTTTTTGGCAGTTTAAAAATTACACCATCCTTCCACTGTTGTGGTGGGGATTCGTTTTGCCAGATTTCATTGATCAGCTGTAACAAACGTTGTAAGGTGTTCTCATCTGCTGCTTTGAGCATTTCACCTGAGATGTCGTCTTCAACAACAGCTTTGTTGTTCTTCAATTTCTTTATCTGTATTATGTAATGCTAGATCTATCGAGATGTTCTTCAGGTTTTCTTTATGCTTTTAAGTCTTAACATCATCTTTCCTTCTTCTTCTTCTGCGTTCATCTGGCATTTGTTTTTTTCGGACGTGATTCCGTTGTGCCTGTTTACAGCAGAGCTGCGTTCTTGCACCGTTAGGCCAACACATCCGACTTCTGCGGGCATTTGTTGACCTGGTTAACCTTCCTGGGTCATCTTTCCTATAACTGGCACATGGACTTTATGCCCATCTGCTCCTGGTCTAGTTTTTGCTCTTACTAGACTGCTTCTGAATCTCTTTGGTATCAGTATGTAGTCAATTTGATTGCGAATATTATCTCCAGAGCTTTCCCACGTAAATAATCGTCGAGGATGTTGTTTAAATCATGTGTTACTTATTACCATTTCAAGGTGTTCTGCCCATGTTCTTAATCTGTCACTTCTCTCATTCCTCTCACCTAAGCCATAGCCACCAGTCACACAACTCACCTTTTCGTTGCCTACTTTGGCATTGAAATCCCCGAGTATGACGGTCATTTCAAAATGTTTAGACTGGTCCACATCCATGTCTAATTCGTTATAACATATATCTATATCTTCTTCTTTGGGATCTGCTGTTGGCGTATATACTTGTATAACGTTAATATCCAGAGGTTTGCCACGAAGTTTCATTAATAATACTCTATCTGAGAATGTGGAAAAAACCTTTAACTGATTTAGCACACACTTGATAAAAAAAATTATACCAACTTTCCTTTTGTAGTCATTCCCTTCTGAGTAAATAATTCTATACTGATCTAAATATTGTTCCCCCGCTCCTGGCCATCGCATTTCACTAATCCCTAATATATTTATCTTCATTCTTTCCATCTCTCTTTTTTTATATATCTAATTTTCCAATCTGGTTAAGTGTTCTGACATTCAATGTACCAACATTTAGAATATTTTTAACATTTACTTTGCATACAGATGCCCGATGACGATCGGGCATCATCTGTAGCTCATGCTACTCCCTATAGGACGAAGAGACTCCACTGGAATCCACATTAACGTCGTTATCTTGATCAATATTATTTCGAAGCATGATGTTCTTGGGGAAGATACGGCGGTGGTTTCCCCTTGCCTTCCGTAGGTTTGTGAATGGTTGACCCCACTACGCTTTGTCTAAAGAGACAGACCCTGCAAGGCAGCACTGGGTAGAGGTTACATATTGCAACTCTGACCCGTCGATGGCCACGCCATAGAATTTTGCGGTATTTTATAGAGATAGCTGTCCCACCAACTAACTCGCCTCCTGTCAGTGACCACCGCCTGTGTTGGTCAACGGCTACTTATTCAACATATTCACAGCTAACCTCTAGACAAAATATCTAGACGTCACGCCACCATCCGCCACCCGTGGACGCGCAAGGTAGTAGGACAGGTTCCTACCCCATGCGGGGGTCCCGATGTGATGCGAACATAGATCTCATGATTCAAAATCCGACGTGCTACCCACTACGCCACAAATAAAAGTTACTTATCTGTATCCGTGTTGTGGGCTGGATACGTCTTTCAAACAATCAGCGCGTATGCTAACTTACAATGGATATATTTAACCAGATGTGTGGTTAAGGTGAGCCAATGGGCTAACGTTCTATAACGTCACATGCCCAAGTATTGTTACAGAGTAGTCTTTTCTTTTACTTACCTATCTCTTGTATACTCAAACCACCAGGTGCAGTACAGCACATCCTTGTTCCCCCGAGGACCACCCGACCTATTTAAACCAAAGAGACAGATGCAGCAGGACTTCATCACATCCTACCTCGTCACGCCGAGCCTGGTGTGTGTGGAAACATGCCCTTACCTCGTGGCCATTCTTCTGTCAGTCTCCGATGATGTGGACCAGAGAAAAGCTGTCCGAGCAACTTGGGCCAGTGTGGCCAAAACGCTGGTGTGGCCGAATGCACAGCTCAATGCGCACATTCAGGTCATCTTTGTGCTGGCACACCAAACGGAGCACAGCCACATTAAGCCAAACGAGCCACAAGTACCCAGGAAATATGTCCAGCAAGAGGAATACCCCACCCTACTGCAATGGACGCTCATCAAGGAAGAAGCAGATCGTTTTGGGGATATACTATACCTAAATATGCAGGATTCCTACTACAATCTCACCTTGAAGCTACTGTCCGCTTTCAAGTGGGTGGATGACCACTGTCCGAAGGCTAAGTTCATCCTCAAAGTGGACATAGATACGTTCGTAAACGTGCCGCTGCTGCTGGATCTACTGATTGTCAATGAGGATCGCCTGGAGTATTCCGTTCTGGGCAAGATCTACTCTGAGGACAGAGTCGTGAGACGAGCTCACAAATGGGCCGTAGACGCTCAGATCTACCCTCCTGCCATATTCCCAGTGTATGCTTCAGGTAAATCTTTGTGTTGTGTTATTTTCTCATAATCAACTCTTTTTCTGCCCCCCCCCCCCCCACAACACTTCATGTAAGAGAGGAGTATTGGCGTCAGTTGCTTTTGGGAACCTCAGTTTCACAATTCCCTGCCATACCGAATCTTTTGTTCGAAATCATTCGAAGGCGATTTGGAAACAGATCTCTTTTCATTGATTTCGAGGGCACAAGGCGTTGGCCATATGGGAAGTAATAGCAAATTACTGAACGTAAAATTGCCCAGTAAATCGCACCCATCAAATATATGCTGGGGTTGAATGCAACGTCCCGTAAAGGAAATATCACTACTAACAGTAGAGGAGTGGCTTGCATGCACGAGGTCCGCATTTGACTAAAGTAGACCGGGTTGGAATCACCATGTGGAATTTCATATAATAACCAACCAGCGGATGTTTTACTCTTTCTCTCGCCTACGATCCCGGGGTCATGGGTCAGACGCCTACACTTGTCTGATTAGGCGAAAAACTAGGGGGGCCTGTGTGTACGTTCAGTTGTATCGTGAGGAAAGAGAGGACAGAGAGATAGGGAGGTTGGATAGATGAGCAATCAGTGGAGCGATATATGAAATCATTTGCGAATCAACAGATATATAGGTAAGCTGACAGACGGGGAAATAGGCAGGCCGATATACAGACAGACTGACAAAGAAACTGATGAAGAAACCGACATGTAGTCAACAGATGACCATATTTATATACAGACAGACAGACAGACAGACAGACAGACAGACAGACAGACAGACAGACAGACAGACAGACAGACAGACAGACAGACAGACAGACAGACAGACAGACAGACAGACAGACAGACAGACAGACAGACAAGCTGTTGTAAAAGTAGACACACGTAACGGTTGGCAGAGACATTGACATACAGACAGAAATGAAGGTTAGTAGACAGCGAGGCAGGTATACATACAGACAAGCAAATAGATAGACAGACGGACGGACGCTTGGCGGAAAGACAGACAGACAGAGACGGACGGACGGACGGACGGATGGATGGATGGGTGGGTGGATGGATGGATGAATGAATGGATGGTTAGATTGATTGATGGATGGATAGTTACGAGGTATATCAGTAACATGGATAAATAGATATAACTGTATAGATCTAACTTAGCTAAGTAAAGACCCCTTGTACACACGTTTGAGGTGCATTGCGTGGTGCAAGACGCACATTTATCATAGACCAATTGGACTCGGCGGGTAAAGCTATCAGTATCACACCGGCCGCCTTTACTTCCCACGACATCTCCTGGTACCCATTTTGGCTGAGTCGACCAGGGAGCTAAGGTCTAGTTTAAAATTGCATCCTTGTGGGAATTCGACATCTTGAAAGGGCAGACAGAGCTCTCGAACCCTTGAGAGCAATCTGCCTATGGGAGAAGGGTAAAGAAAAGTAACCTAAACCGTCCAAGTTGGGAGATTTTGGCCCTTGTCGTATAAGACTAGACAGTGGACTTCTACGCACTACAGTAGATGTTATGCACCAGCAAAGAAAATGCTGATCGCAGAAGAAGAAGAAGAAGAAGAAGAAGAAGAAGAAGAAGAAGAAGAAGAAGAAGAAGAAGAAGAAGAAGAAGAAGAAGAAGAAGAAGAAGAAGAAGAAGAAGAAGAAGAAGAAGAAGAAGAAGAAGAAGAAGAAGAACCCTTGACTACGGGGTCGGCAAGCGAACCTCTACCCACTATGCTACCGGGGCTCCCATGTCGTACCTCACTCAAATGCTATTTGCCCTATATATTTCTGAGACCATTGTCGTATTCACAACAACCGTCATTAATCTGCAGGCTGCGCTTACATCGTATCCGCCCGCCTACTTTCTCGAATGGTTGAGCTATCTCCTTACATGCCCATAGTCGAAATCTTCGACAAGCTCCAGTGGAACCTCACTACCCCGACAGACCTCTTCTTCACCAGCATTCTAGGCGCTGTGCTAGGCTACGATTACTTCACGGTGGCCGTAGAGATGTTCACGGACGAGCGGGACACAGCTTGGTTCTGGTGCGACATGATCCACGACAAGAAGGTGGTCGGCAAAATCTTCCAGAAGGACGGCCTGTACAAAATGTGGCGCTCCGTTTTCAGATACTATGGAAAATGCTGGAAGGAGATTCCAGAGCTGGCCAACCCTAAGGGGCATTAGTTGTACTCCATTGCCTGCAAACGAATAACTAGCGGCCGGCATTTCGATTTTGTTGTAGTCCATCCATCCATCAATCCATCATGTGCCATGCCGGTAAGCGTGGGTGGTCATGTTTCGCCATCTCACTCGATCACCAGAGTCATGGATCAGCTCCGTGTTTCTCTCTCGACCATGCCACTTGACAAAGCCATCCAGGTATTTACTTCCCTGTCTTCCCCTTGGTCTCTTCCCTTTGATCTTGCCAGTTGTCACCAAGTTCTCCAATTCATTTCTTCTCATAACATGCTCAAACAATTTTGACTGTCTACTTCTAATGTCTATAATCAGTTTACGATCTCAATTTGTTCTTGAAGGACTTGTTCATTGGTTTTCTGTCTGTCCATGGTTTTCTTTGCATTTTCTTCAGAAACCACATTTTCACAGCCATCAGATGTTTTTCAGCTTGTCTGCTCATTGTCCACGCTTCACATCCATACAAAAGTACAGATTCTATGTAGCACTTCAACACTCTTTTTCTCGTTTCAGTTGATATCTTAGTATTGGTCAGTATGTTTTTCATCTTGCAAAAGGCTACCTTCGCAATGGCAATTCTTGTTCTAATCTCTTTATGGCATCTCCCATCTGATGTTATGACTGTTCCGAGATAACTGTACCGATTCACTCGTTTAAGAATATGCCAATTTTCTTGTATATTACATTGTGGTATTTCCTTCTTCCCAGTTTCGACCATAATCTGTGTTTTCTTACTTTTCAGTTCTAACCCTAGTTGTTCACCGTGTGCAACAACTGCAACTACTATGTTTCAGGTTTCTGTGCATTGTTTATAATCAAGACTGTATCATCTGCATATCCAATATTATTGGTGTATCGTCCCCCAATGTTGATTCCTTCCATATCTTCTATATTTCTGAAAATATTTTCACTGTACAGTGAAAAAAGATCTGGAGACTGTATACATCCCTGTCTCACACCTCTCTCAATAGGCTGATATTGACCTACTTCGTTATCAATTCTTATGGCAGTTTGTTGTTTCTATTATATGTTTTTTACAAGTCTAAGGACTTTTCCATCATTCCATCAAGCATCATTATCATGTCGACATGTCTCACTTTATCGTTGTACTCACGAGGTTATATATCGAATAGAGTCAGTTGTCGGCACAGTGGATGTTGACAGAGGATGTCCAATACTTTATGTTCCCAGTCAGTTGTCCGCACAGTGGATGTTGAAAGAGGATGTCCACTACTTTATGTTCCTAGTATGTGTAAAATTTCAGTTGTAATGCAACTGTGTGCCTTATTTCTACGTGTCAATATTTAAAGTCCTGCCTTTCGATTTGCTTATTGTTTCACTGGTTAAACATTGAGCACAGCCCACTACTTTGCTTTACTGTTGCCTATGCCCATAATACCAAAATGGTGTGTGTGTGTGTGTGTGTGTGTCTGTATGTGTGTGTGTGTGTGTGTGTGTGTGTGTGTGTGCTCGCGCGCGTGTGCCTGCGTGCATATATGTGTGTACATTATTATGTTGTACTTAGATGTTACCTACCTTTCACTTTGTTGTATATATTTTAAACTTATATCATATTTTATACCTGTATCATATTTTATACCTATAACATATTTTATACAAGCTAGGCGAATAAGCTCAGTGATTGTCAGATTCACAATTTTGACAAAAGAAAATACAATATCTGTATTAACACTTCACGTATGACAAGCCACTTGTAAGTGTAGTTTGGCTAATATCCACAAATGTAACTTCCGACTGGCACATTGTAAGCTATGATATGTCACATCTAAACATTTTATTTTCTCTTCTGTGTACGTTTGATTTACATCTTACAAACTAAACGTCAACATTGGCAACAGCACTTCGACATCATCATACTAATCATCAACATCATCATCATCATCATCATCATCATCGTCGTCGTCATCATCATCATCATCATCATCATCATCATCATCATCATCATCATCATCATCATCATTGTCGTCGTCGTCGTCATCATCATCATCATCATCATCATCATCATCGTCACCATCATCGTCATCGCCACCATCATCGTCATCATCGTCATCATCATCATCATCATCATCATCATAATCATCAACTAAACAATATGTTGCACGATGTAATGCTTGGCATTTTTTTGTCTTGCGTTCCATCGCGTTGAACTCAAGCATTGACCATACACACTACTTCTAGTAGCACTAGACTTATTTCTACGTGGATTAGCTTTCCCTATTACCAGTGTCCCTAACCATCAGGCGAACCCACTCCGACTTCAGAGGCACTTGTAAGTTACGTCCCCAAGTCAAGGGCGAGAAGTCAACATTTTAGTCCAACTGTCGGTTGTAGGGGTTGAATCCCTTACCTCGGCACGAGCACATAGGATGATTAAGAACGCACATTCTTATCCATTCGGCCATGTTGACCTCTGTTAAATTTTGATTTACATCTTACAAACTATTTATTGATTTTCATCTCACAACATCGCCAATACAGATCTAGGAAATATGGAAATAGCATCATATACTCCACACGTTGAAACAAGTCAGGTGGGGGATTTCCTTTTTTTTTTTTTCATTACAAATGTAGATTCCAGTGCGCTTATGACTGTCAAATTGTATTGTCAATTGTTATCTGTGATTTCTACATCTTCTTGCTCACCTTCTGTGAGTGCTGCTCATTATATATGATTATGACTTTAATAATAAGACGCATGCACCTCTTGGTGGAATTTTGCCTATGGACAAGGGGGAGGTGGTCGTGCGCTTGTGGGACCAGGTGGAGAAGGCGGAGGAACAGATTCAGAACCCATATGTGGAAAGAATGAGATTGCGGGGGATCGGCAGGGGTTCTGGAAGAATCTCAAAACTGAGACAGAAGACCAGGAGAACATTTAATCAGATAGCGGTGGGAACGATTAGTAGTATAACTCTTCGCTGGCTGTTGAACGAGGAGACGGATCACGTATGGGAATTTTCTGAGTGCAGTGATGTCGGTTGTTAACTTAACTCAACTCAACTAATAAGACGCATATGATCGTCACATGTGTACCGTCTATTTGATTCTGCGAGAGTGCTGCTCAGCATCTTTGATTTTGACTTAAAGAATACGGTGTCCGCCTCTGGCTGGTAAACACACGGTTCCTTTCTCTGTCCAGACTCAGGTATTGTTCTTTTTTTTTAAAAAGTAATATAAGAAAAGGATGGTATACACTCCCGTGATCCTAGGGTAGCAGATCACTGTCTAGCCTTCTCTGACAAGCTCGGAAAACTGAAAACTCCCGTATGCGTATGGCGCACAGGGAGACATCAATCGGCAGTTGGAAATCTACAAGAGCAGGTCGGATAGGCCGCTACGCTGGCAAACTTTCAACATGAGAGAACCTGCTTGCAAATAGAATATTTAAAGCATATGCGAGTCTGATATACATACACCTGGATCCTCGTTAGTGCCTCGGAGTTCGAGCTCCGTACTGAATTTCTCCTTATGTTATCTATGGGAGGAGGCTGGAGCACGTATGGAGATATTCATGCGCAGCGGAAGTAATCTGTAACTAATTGATTGATTGACTACGTGTCTGAATGATTTATTGATTAAACCATCGACTTAATAATATTATGGCAAACCAGTTAGTTGCAACGTCTCCGGCGGAAAATATGGCAGTGAGTAGATGTATTCGTTCATCTGAGACACTGTTTATAAATGCGTCGACTTTGTCCTCTCAAAGGTCCCTCTCTGCATCATCCGCACCTTATTCCTAAGTCAAGTATCCTTGAATATGGTGTGTCATTCGAAAACAAAATCATAAGCAAATCTACAATTGTATTGATCTGGATGTTGACAGAGATGGAGTCAGATTGTGCTCTACGATATTGATGTCTGGTAGCATCTAAATATTGATGTCTGGTAACATCTAAATATTGATGTCTTTTAACATCTAATCTACACACTTATAATGTTATAAGGTCTTCAAATCCACCATGCTTCACCCATCGTTACTTCCTTCACAGGATGCGCCTATGTCCTTTCACGTTCGGCGCTGCAGGCTTTGGTGGAGGTGTTCCCCTATTTCCCGTCGTTTCATATCGAGGACGCCTTCGCCACGGGGGTACTGGCTCGTCTGGTCAGACTCCGGCATGTTGCAGCCGGCGGGATTCTCTTCACACACAACATCGACTACGAGTGGAGCAGATGTGACTTTATCTACGACCACAAGGTCATGGGCACAGGCGTGTCGCATCCGTTCAAGATGAGGAACATTTGGGCTAGTAAGATGTACGATGATGGGAAATGCATGCAGTACAACCTGATCACAATGAACTGCTACTGCACTAAGGATGAGCCTTATTAACAATTGTTGGTGATAATTTTAAAAATATACCTCTTTTATACAATCCCAAATGCAACGTGGTGGGATCATTGTGATGGACTCTGAAGGGAGAATATATCGTGTGACTGTTTTGTCTTTACTGCGCGGGAAAAACAAGCTCACGACTGCAACAAATTGCGTCTATCTCACAATATAAGATTTACAAACCAATGCAATCTGAACATTCCCACATTATTTCAGTTCTCCGCTTCAAAAGCCATCGAAGATTTCCACTGCGGATTATTCCAGTAGCAAGTTGATTATCATAGAACAGAAGCAATAAGGAATGAAGGACGCTTGCTGTCGATGGTTCCGAGTCTGGTTTACTCTCTTCTTCTTCAGTCGTCGGGTCTAGAACATGCCACATGACTCTCCACCCCTCTCTGTCATCTGATATTTTTTTTCGCATATCCTTTACAGGACATTGCAGTCAACACTGGCATTTTTCAGCTGCTGTTGATCAATTAGACTAGTTTTACGTTCAGTAGTTTGACATTGATTTCTGAACGACGGGCTCACATACACGATCCGCTGCCGAATCTCGCACAGTTGGGTTTCTTACGAGAGTATATGGGATAACGAACAACGTCGTTAACCTCTTCGCCAGGGATAATTTAATGAAATTGTTGCTTACATAGTTTAAGTAATCTTTGTTGATATACTCGTACTCTTTGGTTGACGGAGATCTCAGCTAACGCTTTGTTTCAGTGATATACTTGTTGATCAAAACAATGTTTTTCCGTAGTGAATTTGAATAACAAAGACACAAATAATAGATTGCACGATTTATTGCCTTGCATATTTCGCTGCATCTCGTCAGGTACATCCTGCAGAATTCACACAGCATAAAGTAAAATAACTAGATAAATCCTTCAAGCTGAAATATACACTTTTTTGCACAGTAATGTCAATTTTCTGCCATGGTATTTTACTTTATGTTGTGTGAATTGTATAGTATGTACCTGACGAGATGCAGCGAAATATGCCAAGCAATAAATTGTGCAATCTCTCTTGTTTGTGTCTTCGTTATACAAATATACTTGTTGGTTGACGGATATCTCAGCTAACACGATGTTTCTATGATATACTTGTTGGTTGATGGATATCTCAGCTAACACAATGTTTCTTTGATGTTCTTGTTGTTTGACGGAGATCTCAGCTAACAACGATGTCTCAATTATGTACAGTAAAACCTCGAATTTCTTTGCACCTGGTTATTGTCGGATTCGGTTTTCGTCGATTTTTTTCCGCGAAACATTTGATTCAATATTCGTCGGTTGCTTCGGATTTTTTCGGCGTGCCCATGTGACCTGGCTACTAATTTTACGAAAACAAAGGGACCCACACATTTTTCTGCTCTGTTTGACGTTGTTTTTCGTTATGTCAGCATCACTTGCTAATAATAAAATACGAGAGAGGCATTAAGATTGCTGACATCAGCCGCATGTAAGGAAAGTTCCAATGTGGCGAAACAGGAAGTAATAAAGGAGGCTAGTGTAGCAAAAGGCATTAATGTTCTAACGAAACAGAGATCGTAAACAATTGAAGATGTCGAAAACTTATTAATTTATATAAATAAGTTATCAGTTATCAGTTATCAGTTGGGATATTCTCACGAAGTTCTTTGATGATAGGTTCGTGATATGGTCGTTGTCTAGGTAACGATACTCCTGGTGTGTCAATTGAGCTCTCTCACTGTCTTACACTATGACTCACCCCCGCAGTGCACATTCACCAGTCAGTAAACAAGATCGATTTTGGCGCACATAATCCTTTAATACAGAAATAACACAGACCCACGGAACATATTTATATATCCAGAAACAATATATATAATCCATAGAATATCCATATCCTCCTCCCAACATTAACACGCACACATCACTGTCTTCTCACGGTCTGCTTAATCTCAAATTCACAAGACAGGTAATCCAGCTCCTATCCACAGCTGGACCTCACACATCACAACCCACACACTGGGTCTAGTCTACGCTAGCTATCCAACCCACTCTGGGTTCAGGCCTCTACTCACTATAAAACCCACTCTGGGTTCAGGCCTCCATTAGCTATCCAACCCACTTTGGGTTTTAGCCTGCCTTCACCACTGGGAGAACAACACAACACAAGAACTGACCCACAGTCAGTCTAAACTCTCACGTCCTCGACAACCGATCCGTTCGGCGCCAAAACATCAACTGTCCTCAAGTCCTCTGACTTCACCCAGAACTAACCTCTCTCTCCCCATCCACCCTGGGGGTTTCCACTCACACCCGCCCCATTATTTCTCATGGTTAGTTGTTTTTCTCGTAGTCTTGCTACAAAGGTCACTCAACTCAATGTCAATGACCCAGGCATATGTCAGGTATCTTCATTGCACTGCGGACAGGTCCATTGGTGCTCAGATCCTCCTCCCAGCATATGCATCAGCGTCAGGTGGCTAATAGTGCCAGTTCTGAGTTGGTTGACGAGGCACCTCGTTTTCCCAATGTACCTCTCGCGCATGGCCGTGCCGATTCTTACTCCCAAGTCTTTCATCCTGGACAGCGATGTGGATTCACTGACGTCAAAGTCCTCTGTTCTCGCTATATCTTTAAGGGCGTTAATAACATCGACACGATCCATGGGCTGGCCATCTACACGGGGTGCAGAGCCAGCCAGTTTATCAGATCGTTCATTTCCCTCGACTCCCGCATGTCCCGGGACGAAGATGAAGGTGACTTTACGGACAACAGACTTCCGCATCGACTCAGTCCACTGTCTGCGTACAGCTCCAGCTTCGACCTTCTGAATCATGCTCATTGAGTCACTTAGTACACACACGTTGGTATAATGCTGTGATTCCAGCCATATGAAAGCCTGTGTAACTGCCATCACCTCCATCGTCATGCTGCTCGTGGTCATAAAGTGGGCACCACTGGATTCATGAACGGTTAGGCCCCCTGAACGGGCTGTAAATGCCCACGCACTTCTCTGCTGCTCTACAACAGATCCATCTGTATAGATGAGCACTTCGGGGCTATCTGAGTGTTCATAGATGAGCGCGTTGACCTCTGCATTGACAGCGGCAGGGTTCTGCTCTCTGCACCGTCTGTCAAGTGTGATAATGCAGGAGAAAGTGCACTTAAAAGCTGGAGGCACCGGCACCCATTCCTTGCCGTGGTTGATACTGGTAAGACTGCAGACCTGTCTGACGACATCTTCCGCCCGACCGATCCATGATTTGCCCCTCTTTAGCCTGTTACCCTTTTCTCTGAATATAGCATCATGCAGAGGGTGCTGCTCATCTGCACTTATTTTTAAGTATGCACGAACTCTCCAGATCTTGATCCTGTGTTCCATTGTCGGAAAGTTAAGGAGGTATCTCATTGCTGCACAGCTGGTGTCTCTCGTGAAGCCCAAAATGATGCGCATGGCTTCGTTTTGTATATAACAACAACAACAACAACAAAACTTATTTTGAAAGGATTAAGAATTGTGCACGCAGGCCCGTCTAACATTCTGCCCTTTTATCACTCTTTTCCATACATTATACCATTCACACATCATTCAAGGCTAACTGAAAACAGCAACAATATAAAAGATATGCATTATAAAGGCATGTGGAAAATGAAAAATCAATACTACACGACTCAGTAATAGTAATAATTGGTGTGGCACTTGTTATTAGCTATGTGGAATATACTGGCCTACCAAAAGGGGACTGGTTGTTATACTAGGGTTTTATTATTATTATTATTTATATTATTAAGGGAGAAGGTAATCCGTACTGAGATAGTGTTCAAATAATTTGCGATTATATGTATACGGATTGGTGATGTCTTAATCAAAACCAGATAGATGGCGATTCTGTTTAGGAGGCTATCTTATGTGAAAAGGCCAGACTGTGGTATGCCGATCTCATTCAGAGAATGCCTGGGGCGAGTGTTAGTGTACTTAGTGATTTTAAAGCCTGCAGAGGATGATTTTAAAAATTCAAGCGGCGCACTGGCATATATACAGTATTACTAGGCACGGCGAAGGTGCGAGTTCGGACAGGTCTGGGGCATAAACTTAGTATTAAACACTATATTTATTATCTATAAAATGTGTTTTTGGTATATATTTTGTTGCTTCCAGAACGAATTAATTGGATTTGCATGATTCATATGGAAATACTTGCCTCTGTCTTCGTCGGTTTCGGATTTCTCCGATTGTTTTCAGACGGATTATCAACGAAAACCGAGGTTTCACTGTACATGTTGGTTGACGGAGATCTCAGCTAACACCATGTTTCAATGATATACTTGTTGGTTGACGGAGATCTCAGCTAACACCATGTTTCAATGATATACTTGTTGGTAGACGGAGATCTCCGCTAACACCATGTTTCAATTATATACTTGTTGGTTGACGGAGATCTCAGCTAACACCGTGTTTCAATGATATACTTGTTGGTAGACGGAGATCTCCGCTAACACCATGTTTCAATGATATACTTGGTGGTAGACGGAGATCTCCGCTAACACCATGTTTCAATGATATACTTGTTGGTAGACATAGATCTCAGCTAACACCATGTTTCAATGATATATTTGTTCTTTGACGAGATCTCAGCTAACACGATATTTTAACTATGTACTTGCTGGTTGACGGAGACCTCCGCTAACACCATGTTTCAATGATATACTTGTTGTTTGACGGAGATCTCAGCTAACACTATGTTTCAATGATATACTTGTTGGTTGACGGAGATCTCAGCTAACACCATGTTTCAATGATATACTTGTTGGTTGACGGAGATCTCAGCTAACACCATGTTTCAATGATATACTTGTTGGTTGACGGAGATCTCCGCTAACATCATGTTTCAATGATATACTTGTTGGTAGACAGAGATCTCAGCTAACACCATGTTTCAATGATATATTTGTTCTTTGACGAGATCTCAGCTAACACGATATTTTAACTATGTACTTGCTGGTTGACGGAGATCTCCGCTAACACCATGTTTCAATGATATACTTGTTGGTTGACGGAGATCTCAGCCAACACCATGTTTCAATGATATACTTATTGATTGACGCAGACCTCAGCTAACACGATGTGTCATTGATATATTTGTTGATTGAAGAAGATCTCCGCTAACACCATGTTTCAATAATTCCTGCTGTTGTTAAAGTTCTCAAACACTTAAATGTATCGACCTGTTTCAGATTGGTTCCATTGCCTTTGTTGTTGCATTCGGGTCTCGCAGACACAATCTTTAAATGATGGGAATTAGATCTCAGCTACAACACTCTTTTATTGATAAACTTGTTAGTTGTCAGTGAATTCAGATAACACCATATTTTAATGGATAATCTTGTTGATTAAAAGAGATTTAAGAAAACAACACATTTTTATGATATACTTGTTGGATGTCAGAGATTTCAGATAACACCACATTTTAATGAGAAACATTGGCTGAAAGAGATTTTAGAGAACACCACACTTTAATGATACACTTGTTTGGTGAAAGTTATTATGATATACCAGATTTTAATGATATACTGATTGGATTAGTAGGATTTCAGTTACACCACATGTTAATGATAAACTTGTTCGTTGTCAGAGATTTAATATAACACCACATTTTAATTGTATACTCGCTGGAATAAAGAGATTTCACTTACACCACATTTTAATGATACACTTGTTGGTTAACAAAGATTTCAAATAACACCACATTTTAATTATATACTCACTGGAATAAAGAGATTTTAGATACACCACATTTTAATGATACATTTGTTGGTTGACAAAGATTTTAAATAACACCACATTGTAATTATATACTCGCTCGATGAAATATACAGCACATTTTAATGATACACTTGTTGGTTGACAAAGATTTCAAATAACACCACAGTTTATTGATGTACTGCTTGGATGAAAGAGCTTTAAGATAGTACAACCTTTTTAATGATATGTGTGGAAAGAGATCTTAACAAAAACGCTCTTGAACTGATAAAGTTGTTAGTTGAAAGAGATTTAAGAACCACCATATTTTAATGATAACCTTGTTGACTGACAGAGATTTCAGATACACTACATTTTAATCATATACTTTTTAGATGAAAGCGATTTCACATACACCATATTTTAATGTTAAACTTGCTGGATGACAAAGATCATGGGTAACACATTGATTTCAGCATATAATTGTTGTCGACAGCGTCCCGCTACACGTCATCACCCGTATTTTGAGTATTATTACAGACATTATTTTTAAAATTTAAATAAACCTATATTTCATTATATAAATACGGTGTGCTTCTGTCAGTTGTAGATTTCATCAACTTTATTATGATAAAGATACTTGCAGATCTACAAATTGATGGGAAAGACCTTAGACTTGTAAAAATCATATATTGGAAACAACAAGCTGCCATAAGGATTGATAATGAAATAGGTCAATATCAGCCTATTAAGAGAGGTGTGAGACAGGGGTGTGTAATGTCTCCAGATCTGTTTTCGTTGTACAGTGAATATATTTCAGAAATGTAGAAGATGTGAAAGGAGTCATCAGTAGAGGAAGAAACATCAATAACATTATATATGCAGATAATACAGTATTCATTGCAAACAATGAGCAGGATCTGAAACATTTAGTGAATGCGGTTGTTGCACACAGTGGACAACTAGGGTTAGAATTAAATTGTACGAAGACACAGATTATGGTCGTCACTAGGGAGAAGGAAATACTACAATGTAATATACAAGCAAATGCAGCTATTCTTAAACAAGTTAATCGGTACAATTATCTCGGAACAGTCATAACATCTGATGGGAGATGTCTTGAAGAGATTAGAACAAGAATCGCCATGGCGAAAGTAGCCTTTAGCAAGATGGAAAACATACTGACCAGTAAGGATGTGTCATTTGCAAGGAGAAAAAGAGTGTTGAGGTGCTACATAGAACCTGTGTTTTTGTATGGATGTGAAGCGTGGACAATGAACAAACAGGCTGGAAAAAAACAACTTCTGATAGCTGTTGGAATGTGGTTTCTGAGGAAAATGCAAAGAATACCATAGATAGACAGAACACATAGCAAGAGCTGACCTTGCGTATTAAACTGAAATCAAGAATGAACAGGAATGATTCGTTATTATTCTTGTTCTATGGCCAGCTCTGTGGCGAATGTTAGGAATGCAATTCGTATTCCGGACACCGCGTTCGAATCACAGCTGCGAGCGATTTAGAAGCAAACCGCCCTGCGCTGGTATGTCCATACAACGGTATGAGTGTCGGTCGTTCAGAAAGCTATGGCAAACTACTGAACGCAAACTTTCCCAGGATTCACAAACAGCCAAAAGAAATGCTTCTATTCTCAGCGACTCCATGAGCATGCTGGGGAGATCGCGACAATGGCTTGAATCTCTGCAGAGGTCACTACTGTCTGTTGTATGTTTTCTCAGCCACTCCATGACTATGCTACGGAAGATCGTGATGGGCTGGGCTTGCAATTTATTTGTATCAATAGAAACGAGGAAAGCGTTATTACGAGCATAACTGAGCTGGTCCTGATGTACGGAAGCTAATCACGGACAGTTAGAAGACAAGTGAGGAATTGTGTGGAGATATAGTGTTATACAAGAATTATAAGAACACGGTAGATAGGTAGAAAGAGCAATGAATATATTTCTGTGTAAGATTGTAAACTGTGTCAGGTCTTGGTCAGATATGGGTGAGCTGCCGTATGACAGTAGACGGTAATACCTTCTTTCTGTTAGCGCCGAATGTTGGGCCAAACATAACATCCCACATTGTACCAACGGCTTCTGGATGAGGAGCGCAATTGGGAAGGTCTTATCCTGGTACGAGTAAATGCAATCTAAAGGCTAAATGTCAGTTCAGGTCCTAAGTCTTGGTTGGCAACTGGTCTTGGTTCGAAGATCCGATAGGCTGGCAGTTAGAGATTTGCTGATCTGGCAGTTTCTGCAGCTTCTCTTGTTCCAGACGTATTGGTGTTACCTTTCCTCTGGAGTAAACCAAGTAGCCAAGAAGAGGAACCATGCTGCATGGGCAACACATGGTCTCTAAATTCTGCCCAGGTTTTGAGCTTTGGAGCGATATAACTGAATTTTACAAATTATCATCTGTCGAGATGGCTGGTGCCAGTCAAGAGTGTAAGACGTTACAGCACAAAGAGAACTGGTTACTCACATCACAAGAGGATAGTTTACATTCAGGAGGCATGTCATGAGAAGGGGAAATCTGGAATGTGTCGTCTACATGGGAAATTCGAAAGGGAGAGAAGGCAGGCGAGACCAAGAGAGAAGATAGATTCTAGACAGTCTTAACATAATGACATGGACTAACATCAGTATCAGACAGTCTGACATCATGGCATGAACTAACATCAGTATCAGACAGTCTGACATCATGGCATGGACTAACATCAGTATCAGACAGTCTGACATCATGCCATAGACTAACATCAGTATCAGACAGTCTTGACATAATGACATGGACTAACATCAGTATCAGTCTGACATCATGGCATGGACTAACATCAGTATCAGACAGTCTGACATCATGGCATGGACTAACATCAGTATCAGACAGTCTGACATCATGGCATGGACTAACATCAGTATCAGACAGTCTTGACATAATGACATGGACTAACATCAGTATCAGTCTGACATCATGGCATGGACTAACATCAGTATCAGTCTGACATCATGGCATGGACTAACATCAGTATCAGTCTGACATCATGACATGGACTAACATCAGTATCAGTCTGACATCATGGCATGGACTAACATCAGTATCAGTCTGACATCATGGCATGGACTAACATCAGTATCAGTCTGACATCATGGCATGGACTAACATCAGTATCAGTCTGACATCATGGCATGGACTAACATCAGTATCAGACAGTCTGACATCATGACATGGACTAACATCAGTATCAGTCTGACATCATGGCATGGACTAACATCAGTATCAGACAGTCTTGACATAATGACATGGACTAACATCAGTATCAGTCTGACATCATGACATGGACTAACATCAGTATCAGTCTGACATCATGACATCGACTAACATCAGTATCAAACAGTCTGACATCATGGCATGGACTAACATCAGTATCAAACAGTCTGACATCATGGCATGGACTAACATCAGTATCAGACAGTCTTGACATAATGACATGGACTAACATCAGTATCAGACAGTCTTGACATAATGACATGGACTAACATCAGTATCAGTCTGACATCATGGCATGGACTAACATCAGTATCAGACAGTCTGACATCATGGCATGGACTAACATCAGTATTAGACAGTCTTGACATAATGACATGGACTAACATCAGTATCAGACAGTCTTGACATAATGACATGGACTAACATCAGTATCAGACAGTCTGACATAATGACATGGACTAACATCAGTATCAGACAGTCTGACATCATGGCATGGACTAACATCAGTATCAGACAGTCTGACATCATGGCATGGACTAACATCAGTATCAGACAGTCTGACATCATGGCATGGACTAACATCAGTATCAGACAGTCTTGACATAATGACATGGACTAACATCAGTATCAGACAGTCTTGACATAATGACATGGACTAACATCAGTATCAGACAGTCTGACATCATGGCATGGACTAACATCAGTATCAGACAGTCTTGACATAATGACATGGACTAACATCAGTATCAGACAGTCTTGACATAATGACATGGACTAACATCAGTATCAGACAGTCTGACATCATGACATGGACTAACATCAGTATCAGACAGTCTGACATCATGACATGGACTAACATCAGTATCAGACAGTCTGACATCATGGCATGGACTAACATCAGTATCAGACAGTCTGACATCATGACATGGACTAACATCAGTATCAGACATTTGTCTTTTTTGCTCTCGCAGGCTTTTAACTCAAGCGTAGTCCAAACGCGTGCTACTATGTCTAGTGCACTGGACTGCTTTTTGCATGTGGACTAGCTTTCCCTATTACCGGTGTCCCTCGATATCAGTCAAACCCACTCTGATTTCCGAGCTACTTGTAAATTTTGTCCCCAAGTAAAGGACGAGAAGTGAATATTTTAGTCCAAATGATCGGTATAGGGATCGAACATGCCGCTATGTTGTCATTAGCACAACGGAACTTTAGGAGCGAGCGCTCTTCTCCATTCGATCTTGCTGACCGTAGTATCAGACATGATTAGCAGCACAAGAAAGCGAAGGCCGTGACAGACTTGATCACCAATGCCACATGACGTAGACTTTTAGAAGACGACATAAAAATAAGAGATGACAGAGAGTTTTGGAGAATGATGCTCGCCGATGTCGGCTGCAATCCAGGGATTTGGAAGAATAATAAGAACAAGAAGAGAAAACAGACGGAGACGAGGAAGAAGAGACAATAAATCAATGATGTATTGATATAAAATTCACGTCTGCCAACACAAAGTGCTGTTTGGTGCGAACCGAAGAAGACACGCTTCCTGTCGTTAGCTGCAACTACACATCACAGTTCTGAAGATCTCAGGCAGCCCCGGGCTTGACACTTGACATGGTCGCCATGCCCCACTACACTTATTGTAAGCATTCGTTTAATTTTCGGTCATTCTTTGCCTTGATACCATCATGTACTCGTATACTTGCGTGCGCAATCATGTTTCTTCACATCTCACGATATCCATCAGAATGTTAGTAATACATCATAGTTGAGATTCTTCTTCTTCTTTCTTTCGCCTGAAATATGTTTATAACTGCAATGTTGTCTCTTGTATGAATCTAACAGTCTTTTTTAGTTCACTCAGCGGTCCATACAGATATGTTGTAGTTTGGGCAATCCTAGAGTATGTGCTCTGCTGTCTGCGACGCCAAACCACATGTGCATATGGCTGAGTCACCAATCTTGAATTTTGTATACATGTGGTTGCGTAATCTATTGTGTCCTGTTCTGAGGCGCAGAAGAATGACCTGTTCTGGTCTGTCCATAACGTTGTAGTCGTCTTGAGTAAGGTTTCGTGGCCTTCTGACTAATTTGATCATTCTTTTCTTTTGGTGTTATGCAATGGGCACATCAGGTTGTTCTTGTTTTGCTCCTTCCTTAGCCAATCGATCAGCTCTGTCGTTTCCGGGGACTCCACAGTGGGATGGTATCCACTGTATGGTGATCTTACGCTGACTGCTAAGTTCAGAAAGTAGTGTCCTTATAACTGGCAATTTCTCAGACAGGAGCGCCTGTATTACGGATTTTGCATGTGTCAATATCACCACAGGTTGTGTACCATGGCTGGTATTTTGTAATTTCTCTGTGGCTATCTTGATTGCCTCAATTTCAGCATCATAGTTATGGCAGTACTTTCCTGTTGGAACTCTGGCCGTGTCTCTAGTATTATTTGGGTATTCTATGTACACTCCCGCTCCTCCATTTCGAAGAGCATTTTGTGCTTACCCATCTGTGTAGACTCGGATCCAGAGGTCCTGTGGGTATTCATCATCAAGGAAGCTGAGAGTGGTTGCTCTGCGCTGTATACTATTCTGTTCTTCCTTGTCAAATATTCCTCTCACTTTTGTCTGGATTTGTAGCGATAGTCTATGTTCATCTTTCCACGGGGTTCGCTCTGGAATAGTTGTCAGGGGGATACCAATTGTGGGAAGATCAATGGTTTCTCTGCAGAGTCGTTTGGCCTGGTGGATGAAACTACTTCTTTTCAACCGCCCCATAGCTAAGTTTTCAAATCGGTTCTTCATAGGATGGCCTATGAATCAACCCCATATATGTGCATATCACTGCACTCGAAACATTCCCATAGGTGCTCTGTCCTCATGTGCAACAGCCAGAGAAGAGTGCCAATACTAATGTTTCCAGTTGCAGTCGGAGTTTTGAGTGTCGGCCAGATCCACTGGTCATTCTTTGCAGCATGAACCTCTCCAGGCCGTGATGATCTACCCGTTATTCTGCACTATACAGACCACACCAACCAACCACATCTGTCTTTTCATGCACCTATACCCCAGCAAGTGGTGCAGACCCAGCCAATCTGTCCACATGCTCGTGTCCCACAACACCAGCATGTCTTGCAAGGAGGGAGCAATCCAATAGATGTTCTCTCTTTTTGAATGTGAAATGGAAGCCTGCCAATCTGCCCGAAGCATGCCTGTCTTCACCTTTGTGAGTCTGTTACAATACAAGTGTTCTATGTGTGTCTCAAATATGTGTCCAGCCTCAGAGACTTACGGGATGGGAGTGAAGCTTGGTGGTTGGATGCATTATGGTTCAGTGTGCCTAAACCCCGCCAAAAGCTCGCGTCTATGGGTGCGAGGTTGGTGTAGAGACTTGTTCCGCAGAGGTAGCAAATTATCATCTTCCCGAAGACTAAGTTGCAGAGCTGTTCTTCTCCTCTCCAGCTCATAGATCAACATTTTGCGCAAGACCAGTACTGAGAGAGGCATATTAGCAGGCTTGTCCATGGGACACATTTTTCAGTCCCATCCCATGGTAGTTTATGCCTGTCCCATCCCATCCCATGGGATTCCCGTGATAATCTTAATATGGAATGCAGTTCAAATAAAATTATGAAATTAATGAAAGTTTAGGGTTACTGTCTACTAAATAGGACTACATGTACAAAGAGACATGAAATACAACAGAATTTATTAATTTTAATATTCAAGAGTATTTTATTAAATCAAAGTTTAATTTTGCGCAAGACCAGTACTGAGAGAAGCATATTAGCAGGCTTGTCCATGTGACACATTTTTCAGTCCCATCCCATGGTAATTTATGCCTGTCCCATCCCATCCCATGGGATTCTCTTGATAATATTAATATGCAATACAGTTCAAATAAAATTATGAAATTTATGAAACTTTAGGGTTACTGTCTACTAAATAAGACTACATGTACAAAGAGACATGTAAAACAACAGAATTTATTAAGATTAATTTTCAAGGGTAATTTATTAAAACAAAGGTTAATCTAAATATGACAATTCAGTGTCATTCTGACACTCTTATTCTTTTTCTGAGTCACTGCGAATTCAGCACATTATCAATTTCCTGCTGATGGACTGTTTCTAATAATTCAATTAATCCAGGTAATCCCTGAACCATTTCCACAATTTTCATCTTACATGAAAATCTGATATACACAGAGTTTATAACGAGAGCTGGTAACATCTGTTTTCGTAACTTACTCAACAACAATCCAACTGCACTAAATAAGTGCTCTACTGCCGCTGAGGACACTGGTATGGCCAGAACAATTTTCGCACTTGCTTTTAGCAGCGGAAACCTATGTTCATTATTCCAATAATTTAATGGTTGTGAAGTTTGTTGCCGTAATTTTTGAAACATTGTGACTTCATCCTCAAGGCATTTGTTTCTGGGGTAATCAAACTTAAGTGCTTTGTTTGGTGGAGGATCAAAAAATAAGTCAAAATCACTTTTCGGCTGTTGTTCTACAACAATGTGCTACTTCACATACAGCAGATGATTAAGAAGAAAAATGTAAATCCTTGATGAATAAAATAACAGTTGGAACAACACACTTAGGAACACCATTTATTGGTGTCCACATTCTCTTTCTTCTTAGTAACAACTGACTTGACAATGTCTTCTATTTTGGCTTTAATGTCAACTCTAGTAAGGAATGCTGCAGTAATTGCCAGAGAACTGCCGCAATATGACCAAAGGTTTTCTCCAATATTGTTCTGAAAGTTCTGACAATATTCTTCATCATGCTGCTTGAAGTTTCTTCGTCTTTATCAACAATAACTTTGTACAACTGATAGTCTAGGAGGAAGTATAACAGCAAAATTAAATTAGATATAGCATCATCCATTTCTAGTTTGTCAAAACAAGTTTTGAATTTCTCGTGTATCTACAGCATTCCTTTAATCTGAGCAATATTCGGAATGTTGTTTAAGAATTCTTCATCATCTTCATTAAACTAATGAGAGTAATTTTTTTAATGGGCATGGAAACGTTGGTAATATGATCGCCATTCACGTGTTACAGATTATGTTGGTATGGAAAATAGCAGATGTGATGCCTTTGCCTGACGTGAATTGTAATATGTTTCAATAAATGAAAGTTGATTCATGAACTGATCCAGTTCAGAAATCACGCCTCTGCTGAAGTTACCAGTAATGCATGTTGATAACCTGTGCCCAGTACAACCAGATCGGTGCATTTCTGTATCGGTATCAAGCCATCCATCAAATGCTGCCATCATGCTTGCTGCATTATCAGTACACACAAACAATGGACTGGAGAATGTGGTATATTCGGCAAGAAATTCACGTGCAAAAAAACAATGTGTGTAAATTGTGCAGTATGGGATTGATTACTAGCAATGTTTATAAGAGACAGAGGAAAAGTAATCCATTCCCAATTTTGATCTAGTCCACATGCAATAATTCCCCCATATGGCAAAAGAATGAAAATGGCCAATGAATGAAAATGGCCAATGAATGAAAATGGCAAACGATATGTGTGTCTTGCAGACCATTGGCACCATGCCGTCTTGACAGACGATAGTTTGTGCTTCAAAACGGCATAATAACTACAACACATGGCGGTAGTGAATGTGACTGATAAGGCCAATTCGCGCTGTAGATGTTCGTAAACAGTGGATGCATGTGAACATATGGTCAATTCCACCATCATGCACAATCTTACGTCTCACACGCTCGGTGTGCGACTTATCTGCAATAGCTTTCTCCTTTGTCTTTATTCCATTTCTGATATTTGCCCTCAATGCAACACGTTCAGTGGCGACTTGCTCCCAATGTCGTTATCAATGCCTGTATCAATCATGTCCCGCTTAACCTATCTCTAACCTATCTGTAATTCACCAAAAAGATGTCCTTTGATATTCTACCATCATCCATCCCCCTAACATGTCCTATACATCTAAGTCTACGAAGACTGAGCATGGAATAAACCGTCACACAACCTGATCTTTCCAATACTTCAGTATTTGTGATTTTGTCTCGCCGCTTAAAACCAAGAATTCTTCGATGAGACCGCATATGAAAGCTGTTTAAACGTTTCTCTTGGTGTGAGTAAGTTGTCCAGGTTTTATTGCCATAAAGAAGAGTACTAAGGACACAGGCTTGATAGACAAGGACTTTTGTTTTGGCAGTAAGCTTCCTGTTCTCCCGGACTCTTTTTCTTAACCTGTTCATTGTTGTTGCTGCCTTACCAATCCTGATGTTGATTTCATGATCTAGGGACACTTTGCTATTTACCTATGATCCTAGATATGTAAAATGGTCTACTATCTTTAATTCGGCGTCGTCAATAAAGATTAATGGTACCCCATGTGCACCTTGTGACATAATCTGTGTCTTCTTTTTGCTAATTGTTAAACCAAATTCAGAACAAGCATTGGAGAATGCAGATAGTAGACATTGCAATTCTTCCTCAGAGTGGGTCGTAACTGCAGCATCATCTGCAAAAAGCAACTCTCTGATCAGTACCCTCCTAATTTTGGTCTTGGCCTTCAATCTCTGAGCATTGTAAAGGCCGCCATCTGAGCGTGAGTGAATGTATATACCACCATCCTGATCACGAAAGGCATATTTCAGTAGAAGTGAAAAGTATATTCCAATGAGGGTGGTAGCTTGTACACAACCTTGCTTAACTCCACTCTTCATTTCAAACTCTTCTGAAGTTGCACCATCAAACCTTATTATACCCTTCATGCCTGTGTGGAACGATTCCACAATGGACAGAAGAGATGGTGGGCAGCCAATCTTCTTTAGTGCCTTGAACAGGCCCTCACGACTGATCAGATCAAATGCCTTTGTGAGGTCGATGACGGCAATAAACAGTGGTTGATTCTGTTCACGGCATTTTTCTTGCATTTGTCGCAACAACTACAGCAACAATGGCTGACTAGTAGCGCGCATGAGCGCATTTATTTATTTATCCTGTGCCCCACCACGAGATAAAGAATTGATACAAATATATAAAGAAAAAAAAAGGATAAAAGGCTTTAAAAAGGTAAAAAAAAAATAAATTAAATAAAGGCTAGCTCTGACGTAGATCAAGTTGCTATGACATGGCTACTGTCCCATGTGTCTCATGTTAAATACAAATATGTGCTGTCCCATCCCATCCCATCCCATGGACAAGCCTGCATATTAGGATGCCCCATGTCGTGATTCGGCCCATCAGATACGTACCGGCGACGATTAGATCTGGGTTGGTGGTGTTGAGGTTGCTGCAAATTTTTATTTGAGTTTCCTATGGAACAAAGCTGTGTTTCAATTATTTAAAATTTAATCATATTTTAAACAAAATGAGGTTGTTGCAAAGTTTCTCTTTATTTTTGTATGGAACACAGCCTTATGTCAACTATATCAGATTTACATATCTTTTACACAAATAGAGGTTGTTGGAAAGTTTCTCTTTGACTTTACTGAGGAACTTTCAATTATTTCACATTTAATCATCTTTTAAACAAATCGAGGTTGTTATCTTTATTTTAGTTGTTTTTAGTTGTTATCTTTGTTTGTTTATCTTTATTTTTCTATGGAACATAGCCTTATTTCAACTAGTTCCGATTTACACATCTTTTAAACAAATCACACATCTTTAAAAATAAGGAATAACCAGTGGACCTTTTCCCCAGCAGACGTTGATGTGTTGGGAAATGAGCTGGCGGATAGACTGGCTGGGTCAGCACCTTTAGGTGGGGTACTGGTGCATGATAAGGCAGATATGGTTGTGGCCATTTGGGATAGTATATATAGTGCAGAAGAACGGGTAGATCATCTCGGCCTGGAGAGAATGGTGCTGCAGGGAGTGACCAGAGAATCTTACCGACACTCAGAACTCCGAGGAAAGGCCAGATGGACACGTAGTCAAACTGCAACTGGTACCATTATTATTGGGACTCTTCGCTGGCTGTTTTAGAAGAGGAAGGAGCACATAGTGGGATTTTCCGTGTGCTGTGATGTAGGTTCTTGACTCACTTCAGGTGCATTGGCTTAGGCCCATGTGTTTATTGACCAACAGGAACTCGAGGGTTCATGTGGTCAGTATCAAGGCGGCCGTCTTTACTTCCCAAAATACTTGCTGGTACCCAATTTACACCCGTTCGACTAGTGAGCCCATGCGGATCGAACCCACAACAACAGTCGGCAGGTGAGCATCCAGTCAGTACGCTACGCCACCCCCTGTATTTTTATATGTCGGTCTGTCTATCTATCTGTCTGTGGGTGCGTGCGTGCGTCTGTGGTCATTATCTCCATATTTGATTTCAGGTTGTGCCTGCTCAGTCAAGTGATGATCATTCATGTCTGGAGAGGGGACCTGAAGGTTCCAGTCAAAGTCTTCTACCTGATCTCACTGGTCCTCTGTCTGGTGTTCGTGCTGTGCGTTCGCCAACTACACCTAGAAGACCCAGGACAAGAAATCATCTGCACAGACGGTTATTTACGTGAAGCCTACTCTGAGCGCTTGAAAACGCCAGGCAGGAAACCGCAAGGATGCACCGAAGACCCAGCTGTTATAAACACGTGGAAGTCATGCCCTACGTGCTTCAGGCCAACAGTGGTGAATATTTCCAAGAACTTTACCGAGGTGCCTAATAAGTACCGGCTGTACCCTAGAGCGCCCCCGAACTACTTTAAGCTACGTGACACAGTTCAGCAGACTTTGATTCGAGACGTTGTAATATCCCCTACATCAGTTTGCGTGAATACATGCCCGTACCTACTGGGTCTGCAGTTATCCGTATCCGATCGCTTCGACGAACGGAACACAATCCGGGCCACCTGGGGCAGCGTGGCGAAGACCAAGATATGGCCCCATGCCAGCATGAATGCAGACTTCGAAATTCTATTCGTTCTGGCGCATAAATCCAGAACAAATGAAGCTTCTGCTGCCCTAAACAGCAGCACACGCACGGTGACCGATCATGAAGAAATGCAGCTCATCCGAGCCGAGGCTAATAGACACGGGGACATACTGTACCTGGATATGATGGACTCCTACTTTAATCTAACCCTGAAACTGGTGTCCACGCTTTACTGGGTACGGATCCATTGCCCGAGAACCAAGTTCTTCCTCAAAGTGGACGCGGATACATTCGTGAACGTGCCGCTGTTGATGGACCTGCTCATCTACAACGAGCATCTCCTGGAGTTCTCTGTGACTGGGCACATCTACGCGGGGGATAAGTATGTCTACAGAGACGGCAGGTGGGGCGTCAGCAAACACATCTACCCCATAGCCACGTTCCCAGTGTATGCCTCGGGTAAGTTCTGCCGTTGCCTTTGAGACTCCTAATGCCATTTAAGGGCCGGTTCATGATGGTTGGATGTTGGTTGGTTTATTTCTATGACATGGGGTAGCCAGTCTCAGACCAGTCGTCTGTAGTCGACTTTTACTACATACTAAGAAAATCTATGATGTTGCTAATAGATTTTCCCCGTTTTGAGCCCCGGTAACAAATTGATTAGAATTGTCCCATGGGTGGAAAATGTTTGCAAAATCTAAACATCTAATAATGAAAGCGAACCCGTTATCGTGACATAATATTAACATCTCATAATGAAAGGAAGCCCGTTATCGTAACACAATATAAACATCTAATAATGATAGCGAGCCCGTTATCGTAATAAAATATTAACATCTAATAGTAAAAGCGAGTCCTATGTCCTATATAATAACTAAAGATAAACATCTAATAATGAAAGCGAACCCGTTATAACAAAATATGGAATGTGAAATAGCAACAGCCAATAGAAGGATGAATATAAATAGATAGTGGTATCATTACCAAAACACAAGCAATGAAACAACATGTGTGTAAACGCAGTATGTTACAACATTATTTTTTTTTATCAACACGTCCTTAAATAAGTGACCAACTAACTTTATGTGGAGTGGCCGTTGGATATAGTGGGTCATCATATTCATCAGGCAACATGATCAGAACGTGGTTCTTTGCATGACTGTCGAAAAAAGAGGGTGGAACTTTTGCCATGCGCCCTTAATGTTATATTTTCATGAACTACGTATTTATCTTTCAGATTCTCTGTTCACCATCATTTTGCCCGTTTTCCTGCATTAAGTAATTTCTTGCAATGGTTGTCTTTAATGTTCTTTACTGTTCAGTATCAATATCATCATCGTAATCTTCATCGTCGTTATCGTCTTCTTCATCATCATCATCGCCGTAATCATCCTCGTCATCATCAAGGCGGGGGAACAGATTGAGAACCCGTATGTGGAAAGAGTGATATTGCGGGGGATCGGCAAGGGTTCTGGAAGAATCTCAAAACTGAGAGGGAAGACCAGGAGAACTTTCAATCAGATAGCGATGGTAACGATTAGTAGTATGACTCTACGCTGGTTGTTGAACGGGGGGCGGAGCGCGTATGGGAATGATGGGAATGCCCTGAGTGCAGTGATGTCGGTTCTTAGCTCAACTCAACTCAAATCAACATCGCCTGTAACATCATTATTATCGTCATCATCGTAATAATCATCGTCATTAGCATCGTCATCATCGCTAGTATCATCATTATCAGCGTCGTCATCATCTACGTCGTCATCATCATCATTGCCAGTATCATTATCACCTTTGCCATTATCATCATCGCTAGTGTCATTATCATCTTCGTCATCATCATCATTATCATCATCATTGTCATGAACCTCTGAGACTTTAGGGTGTCCAGGACGTCAGGTCCACACACTGGTTCAGCTCGCTCTCACAGAATGTCCGATGACATACACAGAAATGATCAAACTCCATGTAGGCACTATGCATTCACTGTTGTATAAGCTTCTACATACACTTTTTAGACGTGTACTCACTCCATGTCGTTTAAGGATTTCCCACAGCTTGTTTCTGTCTACTCTATCAAATGCCTTTTCTTGGTCGACAAAGGCTAAGTAGAGTGCTTCATTAAATTCGATTGATTTTTCAATAAGCTATCTTATAGCAATGATGGCATCTGTGCATCTTTTGTTTTTCCCAAATCCAAGTTGTGTTTCGCTTAGCTGGGTTTCTATTGTAGTTCGCAATCTTTCCTCAAGAATTTTGCAAAATATTTTTTTTCCAGTATTGTTCAAAAGGGAAATGCCTATGTATTGTGTGCAGTCTCTTTTACAGCCTTTGTTTTTTTCCAAATTGTAATAATTATGGCATTTCCCTATTCTCGTGGTGTCTGTTGTTCTACCCAAACATAGTTAAATAGTCTATATAGCCATGCTGTTCCTACTCCTCTTGTTGCTTTAATTAGTTTATCTGGTGTTTCGTCTTGTCCGGGTGCTTTATTAAATGGGGTTAATCTGACGGCTTCTACTATTTCTTCTTTCAGTATGTCTGGTTCTAGTTATTCTATGGCATCTGTGTCAGTTTCTTGGATTCATGTGGCTTCTGATGGAAGTTTTGAGACGTTATTCGAAGTACTGCCTCCATCTTTTTAGAATTTGTTTGTTTTTTTGTTGTTGTTTTTTTTCCACTTATTGGTTCTCCTTTTACGCTGTTAATTATTTCAGTTAGGTTAAGGATTATGTTCTGGTTCAAATTGCACAGATCTTTTTGTAGAAATTTCTAGTTGCCTCCTTATGGATTTTATTTAGGGTTTCTCCATATTCCTCCCAGTCTTTTTGTTTTTCTCTCTTCATTATTCTATTCGCGTGTCTTCTTGCTATTATAGATTCTGTGTAATCACGATTCTGTTTGCTCTTCACCCATTTGTTATAGTTGTCCTTTTTTTGTCTTTTACAGTTTTATTTACCTCGGCGTTTCACTAACTTGTTATTTTCTTTATCCATGTTTTGCGTTTTTTCCTGGTGCCACGTGTAATCTTAGCAGTGTTTAAAATGCCTGATTTGAACGTCTCCCATTCATCTTCCCCTGTTTTCCTTTCTGTATGTATTTTTACAAAGATTTCATGTAGTTCTCTCTCATACTTTTTCTTCACTGCCTCATCTTTGAGGTTGCTTAAGGTTACTAATTCCCATGGCAAGTATTTGTCTGGTCTTTGCTTTCTTCTTCGGTTGGTTCTTTTTGTGGTAATAACTGCTTTGTGGACTGGGTTTATACTTAATTTGGGCACTGCCCTTACATCTGGGACAAATAGAGGACACTCAGTACCCTTCACCATTAGATTCAGAGTACGACAAGGTTATGTCCTGTCCCCTCTCTTGTTCGTAACCTATGTAGACAGCATATGTAAATAAACCAAAAAGAGACCATAACAACACCACATGACGAAAAGAACACAGAAGAAGAACCAACGGCAAATTACATCATTAAAGAACTGTTTGTGGACGATCAAGCACTAATAGCAAAATCAGAAGTAGAATTACAAGACCACAGTAAAAGTCTAAAACAACAACAAAGATTCATCTAAACGTACACTCCCTGAAACAAGTAAAGAGCTTCGGTGACTTAGGAAGAATAAAATATCCATCCATCATGTGCCATGCCGGTAAGCGTGGGCGGTCATGATTAGCCATTTAACTCGATCATCAGAGTCGTCGATCAGCTCAGTGTTCCTGTTTCGACCATGCCACGTGGTCAAGGCATCCAGGTATTTACTTCTCTGTCCTCCCCTTGTTCTCGTCACATCGATCTTGCCAGTTGTCACCAGGTTCACTAATTTATTTCTTCTCATAACATGGCCAAAATATTTTGACTGTCTACGGCTAATTTTTCCAATCAGTTCACAATTTTCATTTGTTTCTTGTAGGGCTTGGTCATTGGTTTTTCTGTCTGTCCATTGTATTTTTTTCATTCTCCTCAGAAACCATATTTCCACAGCCATCAGATGTTTTTCAGCTTGACTGCTCATTGTCCAAGCTTCACATCCATACAAAAGTTCAGGCTCTATGTAGTACCTCAACACTTTTTTTCTCTTAGCATTTGACATCTTTTTAATGGTTAGTATGTTTTTAATCTTGCATAAGCTACCTTCGCCATGGCGATTCTTGTTCTAACCTCTTCAAGACACCTCTCATCAGATGTTATTACTGTTCCGAGATAATTGTACCGATTCACTTGTTTAATAATATTCCCATTTACCTGTACGAGGGTAAGTTAATAAGTAAGCCACAAATGGCTGTAGAAAAATAACTAAATATGATAAATTGAAACCAGATTATTTTTATACATTGTCCCTTTATTTCTCAACATAATTTCCACCAACATTGATGCACTTATCCCATCGTTTTATCAGTCTTCCCAAACCCTCTGCATAGAACTGCGTGCTTTGTTTTCATTTACCTGCCATCCCACATAACTGTGTGACTTACTTATTAATTCGCCCTCGTAACGTTTTCTACTCAGCTGTACCAGTACCCCTGGGGCTTTGACAGGTAAGGATACACTTCGACCTTCCCACCTGTACTGACCACAACACAAGTATAGTTCGTCTACTGAACCCCTACAGACTCGGAACTCCACCTGTGTTTCACTTCCCAACCTTAGGGGGCTCAGCCCAGACGACAACATAAACTCAAGCAAAGACATGGTAATAAAATTGCACACTATATTGTACAAAAGATAGTCCAGATAAGAAGGTTGAAGAGTAATGTCTATATACAGGTTGGACAACAGAGTATAGAAGATTCAGAGATGATCTCATTGTCGTCATGAGGCACGTTAGGATGTGTTGAGTGCGTACGTCTTCGTCGATTTTGTAGAGTCACCGGGCTCCCTCCAAGCAAAGTTGACTTGAAAGCTGCGGACACTTCCTGCTTCATCCAAGTCCCCCGTGAATGCTAAAAGGGATTGACCATTCTGAAATCCTGTGACAGGATATTACTAGCGCCAATATTAGTTGAATAAGTGTCACTCTATGACGTAGTTACCACAACTAGTTCTCACATGAAGTCTGACTGGGGCGAACCTCTGACATAAGACGTCCCCAACTGAAGATCACAAAGTTATGCACACACTTTGGAGCTTAGCAGCCCAACTACAGTCCAAAATATCTGACTGACCCGGACTGGGTCGTATAGATTCTCAGAAACTCCGTCGCCTTCAGATGGTAAGTGTCACTAGTATAGGCGATGAATATCATGATCGATCTGATCTCAACTGGGTCTGGTCATATAGATTGGTTGGCATGTTGATGGTTCCTCTAGCAACAATAAAGTCCCAATGGACGATTAGTCTGTTAGACCAAATCCTGATCTGTCCCTATAGTAATCGTCAGACTTCACCTCACCTGGTAGTAGAAATTCTCAGATGGTACTACCCTGTATGCACGACTTAAGGCCGCTCTCAATGAAGGAGACGCTGTTGGCTGGCTCCCAGAGCATCCACTTCACCCAAGCATGGGCTGTCTCCCTGGAATGAGCGTGTAGCCAAGTTGTTTCATCTCAGCATAAGCTTCATAATTACAACCTGGAAGGCAAACCTTGCAAGGATAGTGGTAGGTGAGAGCATTCAACAACAACTCTGACATGCATGCACATCATCAAAGGCACATGACCTTAGCTAGTTATTAACCCATCATTATGGGTTACTGGGTCTTCTCTATCTTGTAAGAAGTTCAGGCATAAGTGCGATTCCGTTGTATGTTAGCACCTAGAATTGCTCGTCTCGGAGGCACGATTCCGGTAAGTACCAGTCTGGTCCATCAGTACCCCTGTCATCTGATCCTTGTATCTCCCGCTCTCCATCTCTTTCCCTTCTGCAATTCCTACAGTAAAACATTTAAATCTTACACAAGCGTAGGAGTCGTCACTCCTGTAGAATTGTCCGTCCGGAGAATTCCCCTTAATCAATCAATCAATCAATTAATGAATCAATGAATGAATGAATCAATCAATGAATCAATCAATCAATAGCTTCTCCTCTGGGATCTCCGTCCCAGGCCATAGAGAAAACCTTCTTGATACACTCTCTGTTATAGAAGGCAAGAAGTGTTATAAAGGTACATGACATACCACCCCATGTTAATTAGCGGTGGTCAAAGTGTGAACGATTCAACTGGCGTGGAAGGGCCAGTCATCTCAGATTTAGAATGCAGCAAGCATCCCATCCCATAATTCCTGACGTCTCTCAAAGTATAGAAGAGTTCTCCTCCTCCTCCTCATTACCCTATCCCTGGTATAGGTGTCCCCAGACAATGAGGATAGAGCAGAGGAAAGTGTAGAGTATAAGACCAAACATTCTCCTCTCAATCACGACGTAAATACACACGCTATCCCACCCGGACTCGCGCAGTACACCACACGTCGTTCCTTCCGGAATCGCGGGCAATATATACACCACGACCCCACGTGAAATAAATCAACACCACTGTGACACTAACCAATCATCAGCACATTCCCCTGGAATATATCAGGACCACAATCCCGTTGGAATAAAGCAGCACCACATTCCCTTGGAATAAAGCCGCACCACATTCACAGGGTATAAAGCAACACTACAATAACCTAGCTGATTAATCAATAATCACCAGAACACATTACACGCCTTACTTAATCTTGTCCTGTCAGCTAGCATACCACTAAAACTAGCATTAACTAATATCACAACAATTATAATGCTCTCTCAAATAAATTCAAGTTCTCAAAGCACATAAATATTATATCGATCGAATAACACAGGCGTGTAATAAAGGACTTCAATGAATCTCTAGTTCTACTCAGTATTCAAAGAATTACTGTTAGAATTAAGAAATAAACAAACAAGCATCATCCCAATTTTACGCCTATTATCCATCTACACGTCTTACATTCATTTTCATGTGACGTCGCACTCACAACACCGATAGCGGCAATTATAATCGCGTAATTCTATTAATCAAGACAAGTAAAAAAGTAATAGTGGTATTACCTTACAGCGTGAAACAATAATTAAGCCATAATCTTGTCGGGTGCTTGATAGCTCCATGTAGACAAAGATGGACTGAAATTCTTCGTCCGCTCATGTGAGAGAAGTGACTGCTACTGATATCAAAATGGCTAGCTTCCGAGTTGCGTAGAACTCTATAAGCACGCAGAAATTGCTTGTCCCGAAGAAAATAACTTTCCCCGAGAAACATGGGTTCTACTCACGAGAAGCTCATCTCAGTACAGTTCATAGGTTGTCGGGTGCATCTCGCCAGCCCGAACAATCAACAACGAGAAAGTTCAAGAACATTCTTGGCCCTACGATTTAGTCGGCTTTCCTGAGGTTAAAAGTAGCTCGAGACCTAGATAACTCCGCTAAGCCCCGCCTACGGGAATTTCCCTGCCGCGAAGACATGCGTGTTTTGGACATTTTGCAACAAGCTATGCAGCGCTGTACAGGACAAACCATTTGTCAGCATAAACTCTTAAAACCCACCTTTGCGGGAGACATTTCGCGAATGACGCCGAAGTTGAATGTGAAGTGAAAACGTAGGTTAGAAAACAGAGCACGCAGTTCTATGCAGCGGGTGTGGGAGGACTGATAAAACGATGGGATAAGAGCATCAATGTTGGTGGAAATTATGTTGATAAATAGAGGGACAATGTATGTATAAAAATAAACTGGTTTCAAGTTGTTATCATATTTATTAATTTTTCTACAGCCATCGGTGGCTTCCTTATTGACTTCCCCTCGTATATTAAACTGTGGTATATCATTCTCCCTAGTGACGACCATAATCTGTGTCTTCTTACATTTTAATTCTAACCCTAGTTGTTCACTGTATGCAACAACCGCATCTACTAAATGATGCAGATCCTATTCATTGTCTGCAATCAAGACTGTATCATCTGCATATCTAATGTTATTTATGAATCGTCCCCAATATTGATTCCTGCAATATCTTCTCTATTTATGAAAATATTTTCACTGTACAGGGAAAAAAGATCTAGAGACATCATTAGACATCCCTGTCTCACACCTCTCTTAATAGGCTGATATTGACCTACTTCATTATCAATTCTGATGGCAGCTTGTTGTTTCTAATATATGTTTTTTACAAGTCTAAGGTCTTTCCTGTCAATTTGTAGATCTGCAAGTATTTCTATCATGTTGACATGTCTTACTCTATCGAAAGCCTTTCTGTAGTCAATAAAGCAAAGATGTAGGTCTTTATTTACTTCTGTAGAACGTTCAATTACTGTTCTCAGCATGTACACAGCATTTATTGTACACTTGCCTTCTACAAACCGACATTGTTATTCTCCTATTTCAGGTTGTATTTTCTTCCTAACTCTTTGCATGATAATTCTTAGCAAAATCTAATACTAATTGTTCTATATTGATCACATTCCAAGGCTCCTGATTTCTTTGGGATTACAATAAATACAGAATTACACAGTTCATGAGGTATATCTCCAGTATCATATATTGTGTTCAGCAGTCTAGTGACTTGATCTTTTCCATATTCTTCTAAAGCATTCATCATTTCTGCTTCGATGTTGTCTGAACCGGGGGTATTGCCAGCTTTCATATTGTTAAGAACATTCTGAACCTCAATCTTTGAAATTGGCGGTCCTTCATTATTAATTCGAATATCATGCTGTTAATCTCTGTTACCATCATAAATGTTTTTCACATAATGTGACCATACATGCAAAATCTGATCTTTTTCTACTATGATTTTTCCATCTTTTGTTTTTAGACAGCCTCTTGATATACGTGTTCTTTTAAGCTCTTGAATTCTTTTGTGCATTAATTTTGTATTTTTACTGTTGTGTTGTTTTTCAATTTCTTTGAAATATTTTTCAAGCCATGCTTCTTTTGCCTCCCTGCATAATGTTCTGACTTTTCTGTAAATTTCTTCATATTTGGCAGAAATATTTTTTTTTGTTTTGTCTTCTTGTTTCCATTAGTTGTAAAATTTCTTCAGTCATACATTTCTTACGACCCACTTTCTTTTATTTTGGAATAATTGTTTCTGCAGCCAAACTGATTGAATTCTTCAACATTTCCCATTGATCCTGGGAGTTGGTTAGGAAACACTGGAACACCAAATATGATCTGTGCACATTGAAAAATGACATGGGAATTCAAAACAAATTCAACATAGAAGTACGGAAGAGATTTGATATATTGTCAGATCTGTAGATTCTATTTCAAGATTTCAAAACATCGAACAATTAGTATAATGAGTCACATCACGAAGACTTTGCTACGAATTATCATGCAAAGAGTTAGGAAGAATATAAAACCTGAAATAGGAGAAGAACAATGTGGGTTTGTGGAAGGAAAGAATACAGTAAATGCTGTGTATATGCTGCGATCAGTAATTGAACGTTCCATAGAAGAAACCAAAGACATTATACATCTTTGCTTTATTGACTACACAAAGGCTTTGGATAGAGTAAGACATGTCAACATGGTAGAGATGCTTGCCGATCTACAAATTGATGGGAAAGACTGATAAAAACATATATTCGAAACTACAAGCTGCCATAAGAATTGATAATGAAGTGGGATTATATCAGCCTATTAAGAGATGTGTGAGACAGGGATGTGTAATGTCTCCAAATCTGTTTTCCCTATACAGTGAAACTATTTTCAGAAATGTAGAAGATATAAATGGAATCATCATCGGAGGACGAAACATCAATAACATTAGATGTGCTGATGATACAGTATTGATTGCCGACAATGAGCAGGATCTACAAAAATTAGTAGATGCGGTTGTTGCACACAGTGAACAACTTGAGTTAGAATTAAATTGTAAAATGACACAGTTTATGGTCTTCACTAGGAAGAACGAAATATCACAATGTAATATACAAGTAAATGGGAATATTCTTCAACAAGTGAATGGGTACAATTATCTTGGAACAGTAATAACATCTGATGGGAGATGCCTTGAAGAGATTAGAACAAGAATTGCCATGGTGAAAGCAGCCTTTCGCAAGATGAAAACAATACTGACCAATAATAAGATGTCAATTGAAACGAGAAAAAGAGTGTTACGGTGCTACATAGAGCCTGTACTTATGTATGGATGTGAAGGTTGGTCAATGAGCAATCAAGTTGAAAAACATCTGTTGGCCGTTTAAATGTGATTTCTGAGGAGAATGCAAAGAATACCATGGATAGACATAAAAACCAATGACCAGGTGCTACAAGAAACAAATGAAAATCGTAAATTGATTAGAGAAATTAGACGTAGACAGTCAACATTTTTGGACATGTTATAAGAAGAAATAAATTGGAGAACTTGATGACAATTGGCAAGATCTAGGGGAAGAGAACAAGGGTAAGACAGAGAAGTAAATACCTGGGTGGCTTGACCACGTGACATGGTCGAGACAGGAACACTGAGCTGATCCACGACTCTGGTGATTGAGTGAAATGGCGAATCATGACCGCCCATGCTTACCGTGCCATGGAAGAGATGATATTCACTGAGCATTGAAATTGCAAAAGATACCACAAACCAAAGCAAACACACGATGACCCTGTTAGGGTGTTATATCGTTCTTCTATTCATATGGGAGGTCACATGTGGCAATATGTTATCCTTCGGCTCTGGAATAGTTAACTCTTAACTAGCGTTGACTCTAATCGCGTGGGCCTCAAAAATCAGCGGTAGAAGAGGCAGACCCAGAGAAACGATGCTGGATGGCATCAGTCGGTGGAATAAAATGAATGCCATCAATAGAATGTATCCGGAATAAGGACCGAGAGAAACGATGTTGGGTGGCCTGAGACGGTGGCATGAAAGGAATGCCATAAATAGAATGTATCCAGAATAAGGACCGAGAGAAATGATGTTGGGTGGCCTGAGACGGTGGCATGAAAGGAATGCCATAAATAGAATGTATCCAGAATAAGGACCGAGAGAAATGATGTTGGGTGGTCTCAGACGGTGCCATGAAAGGAATGCAATCATTAAAATGTTTCCAGAATAAGGATCGAGATATGTGGTGATAAAGCAACGCCTACATGATGTTGATGATGATCTTGTCTGTAGCAAATCCAGCCACGCTTAGCGTTATAAGTTTTCAGAAATGCAGCAATGAGAAATATCCTAACCAGGCGGTAACAGATTCAGCGCCAAACAAAAAGTAGTTTTGGTCCTCACCAAAACGAATGGCGGAAAATGGGAAGTAGGGGTGTGTCACAATTATGACTTACGAGTTGTTTATATGGTAACAGACATGGTATATTATAACCACTAACACCCACACATCCCTCACCCACTCAATAACACATACATCTCCTATATACCCACCCACACAGAGAGAAAGAGAGAGAGAGAGAGAGAGAGAGAGAGAGAGAGAGAGAGAGAGAGAGAGAGAGAGAGAGAGAGAGGAGAGAATTCTACCAATAGCGTGCTGAGCCCTATCCCCGGCAATGTTGGGATGCCATGGTATCATCACAGTCTTAGATACACACACACACACACACACACACACACACACACACGCACACATAATTCTACCAATAGCGTGCTGAGCCCTATCCCCGGCAATGTTGGGATGCCATGGTATCATCACAGTCTTAGATACACACACACACGCGCACACACACACACGCACACACACACACACACACACACACAGATAGAGAAACAGAGGCAGACAGACAGAATTCTGCCAACGATGTGCTGAGCACTATCTCCGTCAGTGTTGGGGGTAAAGGTATCATCACAGTCTCATACACACACAGACAGAATTCTTCCGACGGGCTCTAGTACTGCTCAAAACGTTCAGTGGTGGGAAATGTGTCGTTGCTGTTGTTATTGTTGTTGTTGTTGTTGTTGATGATGATAATATAATGATGTTGTTGTTGTTGTTGTTGTTGTTGTTGTTGTTGTTGTTGTTGTTGTTGTTGTTGTTGTTGTTGTTGTTGTTGTTGTTGTTGATGATGATGATGATGATGTTGTTTTTGTTGATGATGATGATGTAGCTGATTTTGCAGTTGTCGTCGTCGTCGCAGCTGTCGTTGTTGCTTACAATTAACGCAAAAAGAGATACTTTAAAAATGAAGTAAAGGGCAAAGAAACGAATGTAAAATTTTAGACGGGCCTGCGAACCCAATTCTTAACCCTTAAAAAATAAAATGCATTCGGTCGTCGTTATTTTCGTCTGGATAACTTCCTAGGTTTCCAACTACTCAAAACCGTTTTTCCGGCAGCAATCTCATTATTCGAGGCACAGTGATCAACAGCCACGTTTTCGAAATTTGCATTGCAATGCAATGGCAGATACTACCGCGGGTTCATGTTGTCTTATCATCTAACTAGCGGTAGTATCTGCGATGGGATCTCATTGACGCTAACTGTACCTTAGACGCCCATAGCATGACTTCCACTGTAAGAAGCGTATCATCAGCATCACCTTCCTCCACAGGCTGCGCCTACGTCATATCAAGTGCAGCTGTGTCCAAAGTGCTGGACATCTTTCCTTACTTCCGCATGATCGATCTGGAGGACGTGCACGTCACCGGCATCTTGGGATCCTTGGTCAGGGTGCACTTCTACTCCCACAATCTGTTGAAGATATTCACGGAATACCACAGCGACATGTGGGACTGGTGCTACTTCATGGACGGCACGCTGGTCACCGGTACGGGGGTCAACAGGGGCTTCAAGAAGCGACTCATTTGGAGCGGGTTTGTGCTCAACGACTGGATGTGCCGTACCAGGAACTTAATCAGGATGCCGTGCTACTGCGAGGAGGAGTTCGGCACAGGTGGCAGTGGAGCTGCGTAACGCAATTTAAGACAAGAACTGTGGTCCTTGGTGCGCAACAGGGAGTTGTTATTTCGTAGGGTTTAATGATTGACAGAAATCTCGTGTGAATCCTCGAAGACGACGAAATAACATGATAAATAAATTAATAGTGTTGATGTGCATTTATGAAAGATAAGAGAAAGAATAAGTCATTAGAAAGTAGCACAGCGACTTAAGCATATTACCTTAAATGACAACAGGTCATCGGTCATCAAGTGTATTTTGCCGCCTGACCAATTAGTTGGTCATCATCATGTTTAATAATTACAATTTATGCATAAACGTTTAACGGGTGTGAGGAGAGAAGGCAGTAATGGCTTATTATTGTTTCCACCTCTAACGAGTTTGATATTTCACCGGCTACTTTGACAGCTGCTTGTTGTTCAGGATACAATTTATTAATTAAGTGGTCAACTGTGTTGAAAAGCTCTTGTCTCCCATGATGTGCCACAGTTTATGATCTTGTTGAAAACCTCTTGTCTCCCATGATGTGCCACAGTTTATGATCTTGTTGAAAACCTCTTGTCTCCCATGATGTGCCACAGTTTATGATCTTGTTGAAAACCTCTTGTCTCCCATGATGTGCCACAGTTTATGATCTTGTTGAAAACCTCTTGTCTCCCATGATGTGCCACAGTTTATGATCTTGTTGAAAACCTCTTGTCTCCCATGATGTGCCACAGTTTATGATCTTGTTGAAAACCTCTTGTCTCCCATGATGTGCCACAGTTTATGCTCTTGTTGAAAACCTCTTGTCTCCCATGATGTGCCACAGTTTATGATCTTGTTGAAAACCTCTTGTCTCCCATGATGTGCCACAGTTTATGATCTTGTTGAAAACCTCTTGTCTCCCATGATGTGCCACAGTTTATGATCTTGTTGAAAACCTCTTGTCTCCCATGATGTGCCACAGTTTATGATCTTGTTGAAAACCTCTTGTCTCCCATGATGTGCCACAGTTTATGATCTTGTTGAAAACCTCTTGTCTCCCATGATGTGCCACAGTTTATGATCTTGTTGAAAACCTCTTGTCTCCCATGATGTGCCACAGTTTATGCTCTTGTTGAAAACCTCTTGTCTCCCATGATGTGCCACAGTTTATGATCTTGTTGAACACCTCTTGTCTCCCATGATGTGCCACAGTTTATGATCTTGTTGAAAACCTCTTGTCTCCCATGATGTGCCACAGTTTATGATCTTGTTGAAAACCTCTTGTCTCCCATGATGTGCCACAGTTTATGATCTTGTTGAAAACCTCTTGTCTCCCATGATGTGCCACAGTTTATGTTCTTGTTGAAAACCTCTTGTCTCCCATGATGTGCCACAGTTTATGTTCTTGTTGAAAACCTCTTGTCTCCCATGATGTGCCACAGTTTATAATCTTGAATCAGTTAATTGTTATATTTATATTTCTGTCTATTGAAGAGGCACAATGACACCAACCATCCAAATGAGTTATTTCAAAAACTGGTAATTACCTTCCAGATTCCAAATCTGTTTGTTATTTGAGATATGATTGGGTAAAAGAAACACCAACGAAGACATGCAGAGTTTTCACAATAGCGGTAAATGAATGCTCTAAACGGGTGTGTTTAAGTGAATGACAGACATGGCACTCCCAAGATGGCAACTTGTATCATGTGTCCATGTAAACTGTCACTATTCATTGTTGACATATGTATTATTTGTCTACGTCAACTTCCACGGATCCAAGTCGGCAACCTGTATCATTTGTCCATGTCATCTGCCTGTCTACGTCAACTTCCACGATTCCAAATTGGCAACCTGTATCATCTGTCCATGTCGTCTGCCCGTCTACGTCAACTTCCACGATTCCAAATTGGCAACCTGTATCATTTGTCCATGTCATCTGCCTGTCTACGTCAACTTCCACGATTCCAAATTGGCAACCTGTATCATCTGTCCATGTCGTCTGCCCGTCTACGTCAACTTCCACGATTCCTAGTTGGCAACCTGTATCATTGTTTCATGTCATCTGCCTGTCTAACGTCAACTTTCACGATTCCAAGTTACAACATATATAATTTGTCCTTGTCAACTGCCACCATTCATTGTCGATATCTTTATTATTTGTCTACGTCAACTTCCATGATTACAAGTTGCCAGCCTGCATCATTTGACCATGTCAACTATCAGGATTGAACGTATAAACCGTCCTGGTTTGTCCGTGCTTGTAGTCGCTAGACTGCACCAAATGTGTCAACTCTGTGTGTTGGTGTGCTAATTTCTAGTCGATCTATGTAGCCGTGGGTATTAATATGCTTGCGCTTGAACTTACGGTGCGCCGATGTCCAGGTAGGAGAAATGCATCCCTACACAGATCGGACTTCAACGTTGACTTCCCGTTCAGAAAGCAATGGCAAACTACTGAACATGAACTTGCCCAGACATGGGGTTGATGGCAACTTCTTGAAAGGGACATGCAACATGTTTTTCTTTCTTTAATTTATACGTACTGATTTTGATATAAATAAACTGAATTGACATACGTCTGTAGCGTGTTCACTTTATACACAAGATTTTTTTATGTGTGCCCCTAACTTCACTTTATACACATGTTTTCTGTGCGCTTCTAAATTTACTTTATACACATATGTTCTGTAGCGTGTTCACTTTATACACCCGTTTTATGTACGCTTCTAAATTCGCTTTATACACGCTTTTTCTATATTCTTCTAACTTCACTTTATACATACGTTTTCTGTATGCTTGTAACCGCACCGTTGGTGTCGTGGCACAGTGGTAAGTGCCGTGACTAATCAAAACACCGGTTTACGTCAAAACCTCAGTAATGCCAGGAGAATTCCCCACCAGTAGGGAGGGTTCTGTGGTCGACCCATGCTCGCACAATGACAACCGGACAAATATTGAGAATACTCGGGCATTTACCAGCGAGACAATGTGGCGAGGACGGACAATGGTCAATCAATCTCATGCCGCGACCTACTGCATTCGAATAATAATTTCTTCACATTTATAAGGCAGTATACTTAATGGGATGGCGTTTATCTTTACTTAATAGCGCAACCGCTCCGATAATATTGATATAATTTACTTATTTGACATGATACAAATGGAGCAGTAGCTTCCCCTTTATAAGGCGCCCCCCTCCCCCCCCCCCCGTATTAAAGACTTTAAGCTAAACATTATATATATATATATATATATATATATATATATATATAATATATATATATATATATATATATATATATATATATATATATATATATATATATATATATATATATATATATATATATAAGGTCGTCGTATTAAACATTATACGCTAAACATTATATATATAACGGCCCGTATTAAACAATTTAGACTAAACATAATATATAAGGGTCCTTATTAAATATTCTAGACTGAACATAATATATGAGGCGCCGTATTAAGCATTCTACTCTAAACATTATATTTCAGGGATCGTATTAAACATTATATGCTAAACATTATAGTTCAGGGGCGGTATTAATCATTCTAAGCTAAACATAATATCTAAGGCTCTGTATTAAACACTCTAAGCGAAACATTATAGATAAGGCTCCGTATTAAACATTCTAGGCTAAACATTATATATCAGGGACTGTATTAAACATTCAAAGCCGCCAGGTGTGTGAATCGGTTGTTGAAATGTCAGTTAGAAGATACTCAATGTTATCAACTGTCTCTGGTGACCGTGTAGGGTTTTCCTTCCACCAACCAGTCAGTTGTACGTCAACGTTGACTTCTCGTTCAGAAAGCAATGGCAAGCTTCATCTTCGTTTGCTTCTTATCTTCCTCCATTTACCTCAGAACAGTTTTTTTTCCTTTTTTTTTTGGGGGGGGGGGGGGCAGGGCGAGGGAGGGGGTGTAATGATCTTGTATACGCTCTTTCTAATGCTCTTTGTAAGTTGGTATTCATTTCTCTAAGGTTGTTTTCAATACCATCACTCTATCTTGTAGGTGGCCTTCAGCTTGTTCTGTATCTAATATACTTCTTCAAGTGTGGCTATTTGTGACAGATGGTTCCAGCGTATTCTTGTCAGCTGGCCAAACTGTTGAATCTGTTGTTCTTGAATTAAGTGCGTGACTGGTTTGAGACCTATTCGTCTTCTAGTTTACTTATTCCTAAATGCATCTCTCACAGTCACTCCCGCAGCTCTCATAAACCATCTAATCTCTATTGTTATGAGTTTGTCCTCTATTGGTTAGAGTAAGCGTCCAAGTTTGAGATTGGTAGCATAATGTCGGCCAAACAATAGGTCTTCCGGGATTGGCCGTAGTGCTTGCAGTTGTCTCTCTGTGCGTCAGAAGTAGCTGATTTGCTTTTGCCAACTACTGAGCGTAAAATTGCCCAGCAAATTGCGAACAGCCAACAGGGTGAGTGGATGCAACGTCGGTTTAGGGTATCCAACCTATTTTTTTTTAAAACCTGAATATGAAAGTCAAGACAATAGCTAAAGCAATAGCCTGGCTGGAGGAACAAGCCTTCACCTAGGCAGGCTTTCACGGCGACTCTTTGAGTATGTCCAGGTAGATCTAGATGGACTTGGCTAAAAGATATTGGGTGAAGTCACCGATGAGGTCAAGGCTGACGAAGATTAGTTTCATTTTAGTGCCAGGTCACGCGGGTGTAGGAGGCATAGAACAAGTTGTCAGGTTTGCCAGCCGGGCTATTTGTGGGAAGCGGACGAGCAATGGACCCGTCTGTCATACAACGTTCTAAACCACCAGTTGTGCTAAGCGGTTGTTGTGATGTTGACGAAGAACAAAATAATGATAAATGAAAACGAATAACGTGAATACAACGTAACATCTTATTTTAAAAGATTAGTCCGTTACAAAGTTAAAAATTTTTTTGTCATTACCAAGGTTTATGTGGTGTAGAATTCGTGGTACATGGTGCACTGAGAATATCGCGTACATCGGTGCAATGGTAATAATGCGCCCAACAATGCACTGGAAATATAGCTCCCAACAATGCACTGGGAATATAGCGTACATCGGTGTACTGAGCTACACCACTCAACAATGCACTGGGATTGTAGCACCCAACAATGCACTGGGAATATAACGTCAAACAATGCATTAGGAAGATAACGTCAAAGAATGTACTGATGAGATAAGTCAGAGAATGCACTGGAGATGTAGCGCTCAACAATGAAAGAAAAACTGGAGACAGGCGAACAAGAAGGAAGAAACGTTAATAGATGGACAAACAACAATATGTCGAAGACAAGAGACAGAAAGTGGGAAAGATCCGTTGCAGCGAGCCTTCATTGTGAAGGAAGCAAATTCCTGACCGTAAAGTCGACGCAAGTGTTGTAAAGAGACTCAAACCGCCGACATCTGGTAACCAGACACATTATAGTGAGTGCTAACATTCTATGAGCTGACACAACATCCTCGGCACTGACCCGTTTTGTTGATTGACTCCTCAGGTTGTGCTTACGTTATCTCCGCCAGTGCCTTGTTCACGATGGTGAGAGCGGCCCCCTACATCCCGGTGATTCCGATAGAGGATGCTTTCATCACTGGAATCTTGGCCCGCGTGGGACATATCCAGGTGATCGACGCCTCCCAGGGCTTGTTCACCCACTTTAAGGATTTCTATTGGCAACGGTGCCAGATGGTCAAGCACACCAAGTTGGTCGGGACGCTGGCTGGAGGCCCCAGAGGGGCTGACATCTGGGCGGCGATTCTAGAGGGAAATGATACCTGTTTCGAGGAGGATTACTCGTACGTCTTTGAGAAATACTACAAGCTGATAGTTGTACGTTAAATACTAATAGAAGCACTACAGGCTGATAGTTGTGCGTTGAATACTAACAGGAATACTACAAACTGATAGTTGTGCGTTAGATACTAATATAAATACTACAAGCTGATAGTTTTGTGTTGGAAACTAAAAGAAATACTACAAGCTGGTAGTTGTGAATTATATACAAATAGAAATACTACAAGCTTATAGTTGGTTAGATCTCATCTCATCTCATTTTGTACCTCTTGTACCTTGCGGTGTCGAAGTGAAGCATAAACAGCGGGACAGTGCCCGTTTATTGGCTTCATATATCGAGATTCCCATGGACTCTGATATTTCTTCTGTCCATCGTTTACGTAGTCGGCCTCTTCTTCTGGTTCCATCTGGCCTGTACATCATTGCTTGTTGTGGTAAACTGTTAGTTGGTAAAATAGTTATATGGTCGAACCATTTAACGTGCTGTTTTCTAATGAAAACTTTTTTCTGACAGTCGGTCTCTGTGGCTAAGGGCTTGCGAACGCGGTTTGTAAGCCCGTATACCCGGGTTCGAAACACGGCTATCCTGGTTTTTTCGAAAAAGGTATAGGGGCCGGTTGTTCAGAAAGCAATGGCAAACTACTGAACGGAACACTTGCCTAGTACATCAACAGCATCTGAAAATGCTGGTGTTGACTGCAACGTCCCGTAAGGGATACGCAACAAAAAATTTTCTAATGAAATCTAGCACTGCTAAAGACTAATAGAAATGCTCCAAGCTTATAATTGTGGGTTAGATACTAATAGAAATGCTAAAAGGTTATAGTTGTGGGTTAGATACTAATAGAAATGCTACAAGCTTATAGTTATTTATTATTTGATTTTTCGGGATTTGAAATTTAATATTGAGCACAACCCACTACTGGCAACGCTGATCGTATTCTGGTATGAACATAAGGCCCATCCATGTCAATATGGAAGCACTAGACTCGAGTTTCGCTCTCGTTTGAGCTCGTCAGTAGTGCATATCCTTGACCGGATCTGGAAACAAGCCCCGGATCGCTGGCGTGTGAAGCGGGTGTGTAACCACGTTGCACACACTGGACACGGCCAAATTATCACAACAGAATATTACAACGTCACCCATCGTAGGCTATAGCTCAAGATCTAATCTCAGCAATATGGGATAGTAGTTGAGGATTGGATACTACTAGTTGGAGATTAGATGCTAGTAGTTGGGAATTGGATTATAGTAGTTGTGGATTGGCTAAAAATAGTTTGGGATTGGATTATAGTAGTTGTTGAGATAGTAGTTGTGGTTTGGATGATAGTAGTTGAGGATTGGATACTACTAGTTGGAGATTAGATGCTAGTAGTTGGGAATTGGATTATAGTAGTTGTGGATTGGATAAAAATAGTTTGGGATTGGATTATAATAGTTGTTGATGGTAGGATAGTAGTTGGGAGAACTGGATGATGGTAGTTGTGGAATAGATTATAGTAATTTTGGATTTCGATAATAGTTGTGGATTAGAAGATAGTAGTTATAGATTAGATGATAGTTATGGATTAGATTATGGTAGTTGTAGATTAAATTATAATGGTGGATTAGATGATAGTAAATAAATAAAATGTGTGCATATCCTTTACAGGAGATGGCTGTCAATATCAGCAACTTTCAGCTGATTGTTGATTTCTTGGCAAGATTACGCTCAGTAGTTTGCCATTGCTTTCTGAACGGCCGGCTCACATACCCCGTACGTTACCGACGCGATTCGAACCACTGCTGATTCTCACCGTCGTCACGTTACTTACGAGATTACGGAGAAAAGCTGCTAACCTCTAGGCCAGGAAGCCGGCTTAGATGATAGTAGTTGTAGATTAAATTATAATTATGGATCAGATTATAGTAGTTGTAGATTAGATGATAGTTATGGATTAGGTGATAGTAGTTGTAGATTGCCGGTCTCCCTGGCCTAGAGGTTAAACGACTTTCTCCGTAATCCCGTTTAACCACGTAAGGTAACGCAGCGCGCGAGAATTGGAAGCGGTTCTCGCCGCGTTGGTAACTTATAGGATAAGTGAACCGGCCACTCAGAAAGCACTGGCAAACTACTGAGCGTAATCTTGTCAAGAAACCAACGACAGCGGTAAAATGCTAGTGTTGACAGCGGTGTCCTGTAAAGGATATGCGATAAAAAATGTTGTAGGTTAAATTATAACTATGGATTAGATTATAGTAGTTGTAGATCAGACGATAGTAGATGGTGGAACTGGATGATGGTAGTTGTGGATTAGATTATAGTAGTTTTGGAATACGATAATAGTTGTGGATTAGATGATAGTAGTTGTAGATTACATTTTCATTATGGACTAGATGATAGTAGTTGTAATTTAGATGATAGTTATGGACAAATTATAATTATGCATTAGATGATAGTAGTTGTAGATAAGATGATAGTTATGGACAAATTATAATTATGCATTAGATGATAGTAGTTGTAGATAAGATGATAGTTATGGATAAATTATAATTATGGTTTAGATGATAGTTATGAATTAGATGATAGTAATTGTAGATTAAAAGATAAGTGTAGATTAGATTATAGTAGTTATAGAATAGATAAAATTTGTTGTAGAATAGATGATGGATGTAGATTAAATGACAGCAGTTGTTGACTGGATAGTAGTTTTAGATTAGATCATAGTTTCTACAGATGGGATGTTAGTTTTACGTTAGATTATTGTAGCTGTATATTAGGTTGTAGTTGTAGATTAAGTGATAGTTGTAAATTAGGTGATAGTTGTAGATTAGGTGATAGTTGTAGATTAGGTGATAGTTGTAGATTAGATGATAGTTATAGATTAGGTGATAGTTGTAGATAGGTGATAGTTGTAGATTAGGTGATAGTTGTAGATTAGGTGATGTTTGCAGATTAGGTGATAGTTGTAGATTATGTGATGGTTGAAGATTAGGTGATAGTTGTAGATTAGGTGTTAATTGTAGATTAGGTGATAGTTGTAGATTAGGTGTTAGTTGAAGATTGGGTGATAGTTGTAGTTTAGGTGATAGTTGTAGATTAGGTGATAGATGTAGATTAGGTGATAGTTGTAGATTAGGTGTTAGTTGAAGATTAGGTTATAGTTGTAGATTAGATAATAGTTGTAGACTAGGTGATGGTTGCAGATTAGGTGATAGTTGTAGATTAGGTGATAGTTGTAGATTAGGTGATAGTTGTAGATTAGGTGATAGTTGTAGATTAAATGATAGTTGAAGATTAAATGATAGCTTTGGATTATGTGATAGACGTTGTTGACAAGATTGTGGCTGTAGATTAGATGATAGTTGTAGAATAGATTATGAATGTTGTGAATTAGATAATAGATACCGATTAGATGATAATGAGTGGAAAAAAGATGATAGTATATGTCAATATGAAGATAACCGTTAATTAGATAGCTGAAGTTGTGTGGAGGCTTATAATTGTGACAATCGAAATTATTGTGACAAACAAAATTATTGTGACAGCATGTCAGTAAGGTCATCAATGGATACAGGTTGTTTAGACCTATAATTTTTTTATTCGTATTTGCTGTAATTTTTTCCTATTATTGTTCATATTAGCGTCATGTCATAATCTTCTACTTATTCATCTTCTTCGCGATCATGAGGAGGAGAGAGTGATGGGAACAGGGCTATTATAGTATGTCCCACAAAGAATGGCTTCATTCACGATCAATTATTTTGAAAACTGTCTGTTGCATCGTTATGAAATTTTTCCAGCCGTCTTATATTTACCTCCACCCAAGGAATATGTCTTTGATAGGTCCAAAAACAACTTAAATCATCGAAAGCGGCGACATTCCTTTGATATTTTGCTGAAAAACGAGTGATTTCTCGCTAACAAATTTATGTTTACGGTAATGGGAGACCCGCCAATTCAGACGACACACAAAGGCGTATCCGGATTCGTATGGGAATGGGTGCAATGAAAGAAGTAGCTTAAAATCGACAGGGTCGGCTGCATTGCACCGGGTTTTTATCCCATATGGCTCAGTTTCTTTCCGCAGCGAGCCCAAAGCACCAACTCCGTAGCTCCAGCGACGACCCTCGGGAGTCTCCGAAAAAATGCACTCGTGAAATGAAGGACGCGGCCCGGAATCGAACATACAACCTTCGGAGCCCGAGTCAGACGGCTTGACCACTTCACCACGGAGAATCCCGAGAGGGGTGCAATGTGTAATATTAGTAAAGACAGAGAATTTACAGAGGCACGGGGTAAATAATTTGTAAATTAACAGGAAAGTAGAAGGAATATATTTCTTACCTTATTTTTCATTTCCTTCTTGTTTCTTCAGCTGCTGGTTAATAAAGTGTACACAAGTATTCATGTTAGCTTTTTATATTGAGTTCGTGAAAGCTTCCAAATAGCTGTGCGTTTTGTGCGTATGAAGTGATCAGAAATGATACCGCAATTTAGTCATCATGTTTCCATTTTTAAGGATCTGTTCAGCTGTCCCGCTTTGAGTCTTCGTGAAAGACTGTCTACTCTGCTGTTTACCGTTCAGTGACGGAACATGATTACTTGTTTTGCACTATGAAAATAGTTGTCAGTGTCTCTGTAGTGGGCTTTCTTCTTAACGACCAAGATGATGGTCCTCTTTTCATTGAAGTTTATAAATTGATTCGTATGCACTTGTGTTGTCCCCTAATTTGACAACGTGTTTGCTCTCGCATTTCTTGTTATGCCACAATATGTCAGTTTCCACCGCAATATTACTCTTCTGTTGGTATTCAATGCGTTTAGTGTGTGTGTGTGTGTGTGTGTGTGTGTGTGTGTGTGTGTGTGTGTGTGTGTGTGTGTGTGTGTGTGTGTGTGTGTGTGTGTGTGTGTGTTCAATACAGTCGTTTGTCACCGCTGAGGGCTTGCGGAATTGAAAATGCATCACTGTGGAATACAAACTGTTGCCATTGACATTATGCTGATGCTGTAATGTTTAGGGCCTGCAATTCGTCTGAATAGTTGGAGCAAAATATCCCAGTATGTGTGTACGTAGATTAAGGTCTGCGATCTGCTCAGACCTTAATCTGTGTCGGACGATTCCAGTAGGTTGATGATTGCTCTCGGTTGCATAAAATTCAATCCATCCATTCTCCAATAGTCCTCTTCCTCTTTCAACACATGGTCCTCACATTTTTTCCAGTAACTTTTATCAATATTTAATAGCGCGGACTGGGTTAGTATCTTGACGTCAGACAATTTGAATGTAGTATTGGCAGCTGCCACTTGTCCTTTAATTTTAGCCCACACAAGTTCTATAGGGTTTTAATGAGAATGATACGGCGGAAATCTCAAGCACCTATGGCCATGCTCTTCTATCAACTTGTCGATTTAAAATTTCTTGCTTATTTGCGCCTGTTTTACAAGCGACAACTACTGTAGCTTGAAATATGTTTCTGGAAATGGTATATTTTCCCTTCGGAGCCATATCTTTATTGCTTCCTTTGTGCCCGATGCCGTAGGTATTTTGTCTTCTTGGGCAACAACATTGTGATATGATGCATTGTCCATGATTAGACAAGACGGTCTATCAAGGGATGGAAGTACTGTATTCTCGAGCCAATCTCTAAATACATTACCATTGATCTCATTATGATAATCCCTATTGTCTGTATGCTTTGATACGAACACGAGCCCAGCATTCTGTAGTAAGCCATTATGAGTACTACCAGCATAGGCTATGATCAAACGCTGTCCTTTACTACTGGGCACATAACGCTTTATCTTTTCATCCATTGATTGCCATTCCTTTTCACTTGTGTGGTGCGCATTGATCCACGTCTCATCCAAATACACTATGTCATAATTTTCTTTGCTCATTTCCCTTATTTCACGTAGGTATTTGCTTCTCAAGGTTCCTAAATGCAGTTGCTCGCAAAGAATATTTCGGGATAGAACCCGGTGCAATGAAGTCGACCCTGTCGACTTTTAAAAGCATTTTTATAATAGCTCGCCTTATGACATCTGTGTCAAAGCTGTCTACAATAATCTTTCTACCTACCGTTTTGTTATTGCGTGGTGGTTTAATTTCAGATTCTTGCACCCATCGACTCAAACCCAATGCATGCACTGTTCTTTTTTCGGAATTTGTAATAGTATAAAACAGTTTCCTGCGATCAGCTTCTTGACAAAAATATGTGTACAACTTCATAGCGATTCTTTAAGTGTACAATTTCGCATTAAATCCCATTGAAAAATATTCACACATTTCAATGTTAGCGATAAGGGGTAAGATTTAAAAAAAAAAAAAAAAAACATATTAATCAGGTTTCATTAAATAACCCACATTTTGAGACACCTCTGAACAGTCCTTGTTTGAACAACGCGGGTAGTGTTGGCATAAGGCCAATCCCTTCAAACCACATACAAAATTCAACATTGAGCCTGATTGTCTGGCTACGCTGTAATACATTTTAAATTATGAATTTCATCTCAGACTCGTAAATTATATACCGCATATAAGCAAACTTTGAAATATGCTGTAAAATCTCCAGAACAAAATTTTTTTTGTTGGGTGGACATAATGATAAGGTTATATACTAAATCTCATAATTTTCCCTCAGTTGGTTACTGAGATATGGATGTTTATATTGCGGCAAACAAATGTGGACATACTATACTATTATTACTATTATTGTTGCTGTTGCTGGTACTACTACTACTACTACTACTACTACTACTACTACTACTACTACTACTACTACTACTACTACTACTACTACTGCTACTGCTGCTGCTGCTGCTGCTGCTGCTGCTGCTGCTGCTGCTGCTGCTGTTGCTGCTGCTGCTGCTACTACTACTACTACTACTACTACTACTACTACTACCACTACCACTACTACTGCTATTACCACCACTACTACTACTACTACTACTACTACTACTACTACTACTACTACTACTACTACTACTACTACTACTACTGTTGCTAACACTACTACTACTACTACTACTACTACTACTACTACTACTACTACTACTACTACTATTGCTAACACTACTACTACTACTACTACTACTACTACTACTACTACTACTGCTGCTGCTGCTGCTACTACTACTACTACTATAACTACTACTACTACTACTACTACTACTGTTGCTAACACTACTACTGTTACTGCTGCTGCGGCCCTGCTACTATTGCTGTTTCTGCTACTTCTACTGTTAATATTGCTGCTGATGCTACTACCACTACTACTATTGAAATTAATACTACCTCCGCTACCATTAACACTGCTATTGCGTCTACCACTATTACTACTGCTGCCTCTAGTAATATCAGTTGTGGTGGTGGTGGTGATGGCGGTGGTGGTGGTGGTGGTAGTAGTAGTAGTAGCAGCAGCAGCAGTAGTAGTAGTAGTAGTAATAAAAGAAGAAGAAGAAAGTCTGAAAGACTGAGAGGTAGACAGTTGAACACAAGAAGAAGGAGATTAGTTAGTTAGTTAGTCGAGGTTTCAACTTCACGGCAACGGGTCGTCCCCATTATGCTCCATTCCTGTGCCAGTGAATATCACACAAAATGCTCCCCACTGTCCAACGTGAAAAGTGGAATAGACAGGAGTCTCAGGTATCCAACAGTCCGCACAAGGTACACTTTGCATAATGCCGCCGCCAGAATACCAACACGAAATTCATGGACTCGGCAGTCACCTGAAAGACCTCATTGACTCGGGTTTTCTCACATGGCTCAGTCTTTTAAGAAGAAGAAGGAGAAGAACAGCTAGAATATTAGCAACTGGAAGAAGAATTATAGCAACATTAATAAAAGCTAAAGCACTGTTAAATATGAGAGTACTACAAAAATAACAACACAAGAGCAAATATAGAAAACAATGTTTTCTTATAATAAAATATATAACAAAAGCCAATAATACAGATTGTACACACACACACACACAGAGAGAGAGAGAGACAGAGAGAGAGAGAGAGAGAGAGAGAGAGAGAGAGAGAGAGAGAGAGAGAGCAAAAATCAACGCAATTGGCACTACAATAGTAATAATAAATAAATAATGTTTGTTTATTTTTCATCCACTTATGCCGTTAGGCATTGAGCTGTTGAGGTGTTGAGGTGATGAAAGTTCCGGCGCCTGTTACGAGCGCCTTTCCTCCAATTTCCTCCATGAATCTTGAGCAGAGTTTTTATGATCAAGTAAATTCCGTACCGGTTTGCTAGACCAACCGTAGGTTCCTTACCTACTTAACCCTTGTATATTTGCTACTTCCACCTTGCCACGCCCACCACTGGTCGCCTACTGGCGAGCCTTCGAGCTGTGCCTAGTAGGACTGACCGAAACCGAAACTGGAACTTGTCCTCAAATTGTACCCATTTACCCTTAAAGTGTACTCATTCCAGTTACGCTCCTCGTTAAAGGGTTTAAAGTGTACTCATCCCAATTACAGGGGCCTTGATAGAGTGCGTATTGTTACTTTTCGTCACTACCTACCCATGCCGGGAGTGGATAAGTTGCGCGCCTGCTAATTTCCTTGGATAAATAAATACGAGGGTAAGTTAATAAGTAAGTCACAAATTGCTGTAGAAAAATAACTAAATATGATAACAACTTGAAACCAGTTTATTTTAATACATGCATTGTCACTTTATTTCTCAACATAATTTCCACCAACATTGATGCACTTATCCCATCGTTTTATCAGTCCTCCCAACCCGGCTGCATATAACTTCGTGCTATGTTTTCTAAACCACGTTTTCACTTCACATTCAACTTTGGCGTCATTCACGAAATGTCTCCCGCCAAGGTGGGTTTTTAGTGGACTTAGCCAATGTGACAACGGCTACGGTCACCCGGCCAGTATGGTCACTGCCAAGAAGGAAAGCAACAGCAAACTACCTTCTTTAAAAGTGCCTAGTTCATTATGATTCGCTTAAAGACAGATCATCGCAAGACATGGACAGAGACACTAAAATTAGCAACATGGAATGTTAGGACGTTAAACGACGACGAAAAATTAGATAACATCAAACAAGAAATGGAAAGAGGGAAAACTAATATTTTAGGGATGTGCGAAACGAGATGGACAGGAGCAGGCATCATGATAGATGAAGATTTTAACATGATTTATTCTGGAGGAGAAAATCGCCGAGCGGGGGGGGGGGGGGGGTGGAGCAATTATTTTGGACCGGCAAACATCAAAATCTGTTCAAGGATATTGGGCCGTGTCACACAGAGTTCTACTAGTTAAATTAAGCAGCAGACCTTTTGGCATAAATGTTATTCAAGTATATGCCCCAACTGGAGAATCCAGTGAAGATAGTGTAGCAGAATTTTATAATGACATAGAGTCTGCTTTAAAGAAAAGTAAACATTCATAAATAAACATAATAATAGGGGACTTCAATGCAAAAGTAGGAAATCAAGGAGATAGATACACAGTAGGAAACTATGGTTTAGGAGAGAGAAATGAAAGAGGATATAGACTTGTAGAATGGGCTAAAGAGCAGTAAATGATTGTAGGAAACACCTGGTTTAAGCAACACCCTAGAAGATTATGGACATGGAGGAGTCCTGATAGCGGGATTAGAAACCAGATTGACAACATTTTGATTAACAGAAGATTTAGAAATGCGCTAACAATAGCAAAAACAGTTCCCAATGCTGATTGTTATAGTGACCACAGATTACTTACAGGAACATTGAGGATAAAGTTAAGGAAAGTCAAATATAAAATAGGAAACACTACACATGATTTGTGTACATTGAGTAACGACAAGGAAATACAAAACAAATTCAACATAGAAGTACAGAACAGATTTGATATATTGTCTGATTTAGAGACCCTATTCCAGGATGTAGATAATCAATGGGAAATATTGAAGAATTCAATCAGTTTGGCAGCAGAAACAACTATTCCAAAATTAAAGAAGGTGGGTCGGAAGAAATGGATGACTGAAGAAATTTTACACCTAATGGAAACAAGAAGACTCAACAAAAATAATTCCGCCAGATATGAAGATATTCACAGACAAGTCAGAATATTATGTAAGGAGGCAAAAGAAACATGGCTTGAGAAAACTTGCTTAGAAATTGAAAAACAACACAACAGTCAAAATACAAAATTAGTGCACAAAAGAATTCAGGATCTTACTAATAAAAGAACAAGTACATCAGCAGGCTGTCTTACAACTAAAGATGGCAAAATCATAATAAAAAAGATCAGATTCTACATGTGTGGTCAGACTATGTGAAAAACCTTTATGATGATAACAGAGATGAACAGTATGAAATTCGATTTAATAATGAAGGACCGCCAGTTTTGAAGATGGAAGTTCGAAATGTTCTTAAACATATAAAAGCTGGCAATGCCCCCGGTTCAGATAACATCACAACAGAAATGATTAAAGTTTTAGAAGAATATGGAATACATCAAGTCACCAGACTGCTGAACTCATTGTATGATACCGGATATATACCTTCTGAATTATTTAATTCTGAATTTATTGCAATCCCAAAGAAATCAGGAGCCGTGAAATGTTATCAACATAGAATAATTACCATAATGAGTCACATCACATAGAGTATGCTACGAATTATCATGCAATGAGTGAGGAAGAAAATACAACCTGAAATACGGGAAGAACAATGTGGGTTTGTAGAAGGAAAGGGTACAGTAAATGCTTTGTATATGCTGCGTTCAGTTATTGAACGTTCTATAGAAGTAAACAAAGATATACATCTTTGCTTTGTTGACTACACAAAGGCTTTCGATAGAGTAAGACATGTCAACATGGTAGATATGCTTGCAGATCTACAAATTGATGGGAAAGACATTAGACTTATAAAAAAAACATATATTGGAAACAACAAGCTGCCATAAGGATTGATAATGAAGTGGACCAATATCAGCCTATTAAGAGAGGTGTTGGGCAGGGATGTGTAATGTCTCCAGATCTTTTTACCCTATACAGTGAAAATATTTTCAGAAATGTAGAAGATATAAATGGAATCAGCATCGGAGGACGAAACATCAATAACATTAGATGATACAGTTTTGATTGCAGACAATGAGCAGGATCTGCAACAAAGAGTAGATGCGGTTGTTGCACACAGTGAACAACTGGGATTGGAATTAAATCGTTTAAAAGACACAGATTATGGTCGTCACTAGGAAGAACGAAATACCACAATGTAATATACAAGTAAATGGGAATATTCTTCAACAAGTGAATCGGTATAACTATCTCGGAACAGTCATAACATCTGATGGGAGATACCTTGTAGAGATTAGAACGAGAATCGCCATGGCGAAGGTAGCCTTTAGCAAGATGAAAAACATACTGACCAATATAAAGATGTAAATTGAAACGAGAAAAAGAGTGTTGAGGTGCTACGTAGAGCCTGTTCTTTTGTATGGATGTGAAACTTGGACAATGAGCAGTCAAGCTGAAGAACATCCGATGGCTGCAGAAATGTGGTTTCTGTGGAAAATGCAAAGAATACCATGGACAGACAGAAAAACCAATGACCAAGTACTGCAGGAGAGAAATGAAAATCATAAATTGATTAGAGAAATTAGACGTAGACAGTCAGAATTTTTTGGACCTGTTATGAGAAGAAATGGATTGGAGAACTTGATGACAACTGGCAAGATCGAAGGGAACAGACCTAGGGGAAGACCAAGAATTAAATACCTGGATGGCTTGGCCACGTGGCATGGTCGAGACAAATCAACTTTATTTAAATCAACTTTATTTTAAAAAGGGTAACAAATTGGGCACGCAGGCCCGTCTTACATTCGGCCCTTCCAATCACTCGTCTTTCGTTCATCAAGAGCATTATACATTTACATAGGAAGAAAGATAAACATTGTGAAATGAATGTTGGAAACATAATCAAGACAAATTACCATGTTATGAGGCCCATCTCCCACCTACCCATACATCACCCCACCCATACACACAACCCCACCTACCCACACACACACACCCAGGGACACATACATACCCCACCAACCAACCCATCCCCCTCCTACACATCCCCCACCCACACACACTGCCCTCACCTGTTCCCCCAACCAATACACATTCGCCACCCACAAACATCCGCCACCAACTCACACATCCCACGCCCACCCACATACACATCCTAACCCACACATCCTCTCCCCCACCCACACCTCCAACCACCCATCCCCCAGCCACATCTCCATCGACCACATATTCCCCACCAACGCACACACATCCCACACCAACCCACACATCGCAAATCCACTCACATCCCCAAACCATACACACACATTTCCACCAACTGACATCTCCCTACCCGGACACACACACACATCTCCCTAACCACCTATACATCCCCAATCCACTCACACACACCCCACCACCCTCACATACATCCTCCACCCACCCACACATGCCCTAACCCAATCCCCCATGACACACACCCCCACCCCTACATCACATACATCCTCTACCACGCAATATTCCCAACCCACACACCGCACACATATCCCTCACCAAAACATCCCACACCCACATACCACCATGCATCCCCACCTACACACCACACAAATATCCCCCACCCACATACTACACAATATTCCCATAAACACCTACACAGATACCCTTACCCATCCACCCCACATACCCCCACCCACACACACATACCCCACCCACACAATATCCCCAACCAACACACCACGCACCTCTCCCCACCCACACATGCATTTCCCACCCATCCACCAACACTCACTCACTCACGCACACATCCTCCACTACGCACCCACACACCCCCACCCACCCCCAACCAAACATCTCTCGATCACAATACCCATACCCACACACATCCTCCACCCACTCACGCATCCCACCCCGACACATACACATCCATCACCCACCTACACATCCCTAAGCCACTCATACACCCCCACCCACACATTCTCCATCCACGCACACATCTCCCACCCACATACCCCCACCACCCACACATACTTCTCCCAACCACCACACACCCCCTACTCACCCACACATATTCCCCCCCCCCCCATTCACACATTCCCCGCACCCACCACACACATCCCCCACACCACAAACTATCCCCCACCCACACACATATCCTCATCCATACCACCACAAATATACCTCCCATCCGCACATCCCCCACCAACACACCGCACACATATCCCAAACCCACACACCATACACTTCTCCCCACCCGCCCTTACATCCCCAATCCACCCACACAATCCCCTACCCACACAACCCCGCCACCCACACATACTTCCCCAAACCATCCACACATCTCCACCCACCCACACATATCCCCACCCAAACACACATCCCCCGCACCCGTCCCATACACATATCCTCCACTCATACACACATCCCCCACACCCATTCCCACACCCCTACTTTCACCCCCACACATCCATCCACACATCCCACCAACACACACACACCTCAACTCATCCAAACGCATACCCCCACCCACATTCCCCCACCCACATATCCCCACCCACACATATCCCAACACTCACACACATCCTACACGTACACTCACACATCCTCACATCTAGACACATACAAAATGCCTCACGTGAGCATTGAAACTAGTATGAACAAACTCCCACACTTTACTCACACATATACACTGACAATTGTCGTGAGCAGTCTCATAAAAATGTTAAACATGGAGAAAAATGTGCACATAAACAGTGTGTGAAGTAAAAATAGTGATGCTCCCACACACACACATATACGCACACACACACACACACACATACACACACAAATTCACTCTCACGCTCACTCATTTTGTCTCTCACTCAAACTACAGTAATGTACATGAGTTTACATTGTACATGATAAAATCAAATGGTATTTAACTTATAACATGACAGATGAGAATACACAAACATATGGATTCGCGTGTTACATAACATGCGTATTACATGACATGCATCTGCTCAGCTCTCTCTCTCTCTCTCTCTCTCTCTCTCTCTCTCTCTCTCTCTCTCTCTCTCTCTCTCTCTCTCTCTCTCTCTCTCTCTCTCTCTCTCTCTCTCTCTCTCTACAAGAAATCAGACACCACCAATCATGATACATACATTCGCAACCTGTTTGAACACTACCTTAGTACAGACTACATGCCCCCATAACAAACAACACAAAAAAGACAATAATGGTAACTTATCTCAAACGACAACTAGCCAAAAAACATTCCCTTATGTATGGCACGTTACACCCTCCTTAGGTATTTATAATGCCCATGTTAAACACTGCTTTAGTGAGTCATTTGTTATTGATTATTTTTCATGCGTTTTAATGTTCTTTTGTTGTCAAAAGTTGCTTCATAAGTAATGTTGAATGAAAGAATGTATGAGAGGAAATAGAGAAGAAGGGCAGAATGTCAGACGGGCCTGCGTGCCCAATTCTTAACCCTTTGAAAATAAAGACTTATTATTATTATTATTATTATTATTATTATTATTATCTCTCTCTCTCTGTATTCTTTCATATACACACACTCACACGCATGCGCGCGCTCACACACACACACACTAACACATCAACTCTCCCACTGTCTCTCTCTCGTTCGCTCACTCTCTCTCTCTCTCTCAAACTCACTATTTCCCCCATTCATTCACTCTGTCCATCTTCATTCACTTTATCTTTAACTCTCTTACTCTCTCTCTCTCTCTCTCTCTCTCTCTCTCTCTCTCTCTCTCTCTCTCTCTCTCTCTCTCACTCATACACAGACAGACACACACCCTCACGTTATCACTCAATGTTTCACTTATCCTAGCGCACTCACTCACTCTTTTTACTCTCTCTTTCTCTCTCTCTCTCTCTCTCTCTCTCTCTCTCTCTCTCTCTCTCTCTCTCTCTCACACACACATACTCTAACACTCATTCACTCACTCACACACACTCACTCTCTCACTCATTCACTCACTTACTCTCTCACACACAATCCTTCACATACACACACTCACTCTCTCAATCACACTCTCTCACACATACACATACGCATGAATGCACGCACGCACACACTCCCTCACTCACTCTCACACATACACGTACGAATGCATGCACTGACACACTCCCTCACCATTTCTCGCTCAATCACTCTCTCCACACACACGCATGCACGTGCGCACACACACATTCACTCTCTCACTCTCTCTGACACCCACTTTCTCTCTCTCTCTCTCTCTCTCTCTCTCTCTCTCTCTCTCTCTCTCTCTCTCTCCTCCCTTTCTCTCGCACGCACACACATATATAGTGAACAATTATAGTTAAACAATTATAATGAACAATTATACCAGTAAATGAATTATGGTGGCATATAGTCGGTATGGATTAAGTATTGAAAGAGTTTTCGAAGACAGAAACACGGAGCTGATCCACGACTCTGTTGATCGAGTGAGATGGCAGAGCATGACCGCCCACGTTTATCGGCATGGCACATAATGAATGAATGAATTATTTACAGGATGTCGCAGTCAACACCAGCATGTTTTGTTGTGATCTCTTGGCAAATTTACGTTCAGTAGTTTGCCAATGCATTCTGAATGACCGGCACCCCTACTATGTCGCAAAGAAACTAAGTCAAGAAAAATACAAAGATTAACAATGTATTAAAAATAAGCATCGCCAACTGTTATGTATATTCAATACTACTATATGGCGAGGAAGCCAGGATCATGAACACGCAATTAGAAAGTCGAATAGAGGCTCTGGAGATGTGCATATAAAGATGAATATGTCGTATTTCATGGAAATAAATACAATGAAATATAGAGGTTATACAAAAACTATGAATGAAAACGGTAATGGACGGTAAGGTTGAAGACAAGCGAGCAAGAGGTCGACAACGATACAAGTGGGAAGATAACACGAAGAGACGGACGAACCCCAGTCTCACAGAATGTGCAGGCAGGACGAGAGACAGTGTCGGAGATCTATCGCAGCCAATCTTCATTGCGGAGACGGCATACGATTAATTTATTGATTGAGTGAATGAATGATTGATCAGGGATGCTGGACGACACTCTGCGCTTAGGGGAAAATGCAGGAGACAGATTGATCATGCTATACCACTGGCACCATCATACTGGGAATCTATTATTGGCTACAGTAAAAAGATTGACATTTTTTTTTGTTGCGAAATGGTATGTGAAAATTAGCACAAGTAAAACAGAGGTAATGACTGTAACTAAAGAAGAAAAAGCAACAACGATTCACCTAAGCGAACATCCCTTAAAACAAGTAAAGAGTTTCAAGTACCTAGGAGTATAATATCATCACATGGCAAATCAGAAGACGAGATTGAAAATAGATGCAATAGGCAAACCAACTCATTGGACAAATGGCACCAATACTAAAGAACAAACATGTATCAATAACTACTAAGAAATCACTTTAAAGCACAATCTTCCTACCAACTCTATGTTACCAATGCCAAACCTGGACAATGACAGAAAAAGAGAAAAGCAAAATCACAATAACAGAAATGAGATTCCCGAGAAGAATACTCAATGTATCAAGAAGAGATACGATCAGAGATGAAGAAATCATGACTACAATGGGGGTTATAGCTGCACTAGATTTCATTCGAAGGCAGCAAGTCAAATGGTTTGGCCATCCAAGTAGGTTACCAACTAACAGTATACCACAGCAAGCAATGATGTACAGACCAGAGGGAAGCAGAGGAAGTGGCAGACAACATAAACGATGGGCGCAGGGAATAACAGAGTCCATGGGAATATCAATACATGAAGCCCATAAGCGGGCACTCTACCGCTGTTTATACTTCACCTCGACACCGCAAGGAACATGGGGAACATGATGAGATGAGATGAGATCAGTAAAAAAGGGACGACCCGGCATCGGGATGTCTGGAATGCAATATATACCTGGATGGCTTGGCCTCGCGGCGTGGTCGAGACAAAAACACTGAGCTGATCTGGTGATCGAGTGAGATGGCGAAACATGACCGCCCACGCTTATCGGTATGGCACATTATATATATATATATATATATATATATATATATATATATATATATATATATATATATATATATATATATATATATATATATATATATATATATATATACTCGGCTCGCGATGATGATGGAACTCTGCCAGAGGGCGCAGACTGTCTGATTGGTCTGGAATTCTGGGAGGCGTTCCGACAACAGTATAAAAGGCACCGGCACAGGTAGAACCGGCGATGACGTCCCAGACACAAACGCTACATAACCAGTCCGAAATAGGACTCACAAGACAAGAATTAGGGCTAATAAACCCACAAAAACCACGTACCTCAACAATAACCACAGCTTATGAAGCAGGTTAGATGAGGTCGAATTTGGAATTTTTGTTTTTGAAAATTGGAATTGGAATAGAACCGGCTTTTCCGTAGTCCACCACACCAAGTGACGAGGCGCCAATGCCTATTGTAAATGTGTGTAATTAAACCCTAAAAGGTTTTGCAGTGGAAAAGCCAGAATTCTAGTTTTAGATTTCAGATTTTCCTGGGTTTTTAAGAGACTAGAAGTTATTGGTAAATTAGTTTTAGTGGACTAGAAGTTTTTGTTAAATTAGTTTTAGTGGACTAGAAGTTTTTGTTAAATTAGTTTTAGAGGATTAGAAGTTTTTGATGGATGAGTGTTAGTGGATTAAGTTTTTGATGGATCAGTTTTGGTAGATTTGAAGTTCTTACTGGACAGTTTTTGCTGTACTTAGAAGTTTTTTCACTTAGGAATTTTGTTTGTTAGATTAGTGTCTTTGCTGTTTGATTTTTGCTGTATCCTAACTTCTTTGTTGATGCTACATGTCTGTATATTATTGTGAAGTTTAGAAGTTTAATAAACAAATGATGCTTGTGTTACTCTTACTTTGTCGTTTAGTTGATAGACTCTTATTATAGTCCTTGATGTTAGAACAGCTCTCGGAGTAATTCTTTGTCTGGGATTGGAGAATATTGTTCCAATCCCTTGTCGGCCCACCCTGGATTTTCTTACCCTTGGTTCTTTTCTATTCTTGTTAACCGAGGACGGTGAGAGGTTCTTTCTCTTTATTCATTTTCTTCTTTGGCCCTACGCAGTCATGGTTGCGCTCTTCTCCTCACATCACCGTAGCAGAATTAAGTGGTCCTTGCTCCTGTTTTTACCTCTGTTTCAAGTGGCGAGCCTGCACCAGGTTAGTGACAGCCTTAGAATTATTCTGGTAGGATTGTTTAGGTACCAAGTGATTGTTTTAGCTGATGTCTTTAGTTAGTTCCTTTGTTGGTTCATTTTTGGTATAGTTGGTAATAGTCCTCTAGAGATAGCAAAACCCAGGTTAGCTAGTTAGGCTCCATTGCAAAACCACCCGTAGCATAGTATCTTGTCCTTAAGATGGAGACCAGAAGTACTCGTGCAGCAGCGAGAGTTGAACCAGACGAGTCGCCACCAGTTTCTACGATGGGAACCAAAGATTCCCGCCCAGTGGACGCTCCACCACGCGAGCTCACTGAGGCGTTGAGGTATGTTGTAGTACCAACCAGAAAGCCTGTTCAGTGTTTTGGGGAGAAAGGTGGACCATCGGTAGAAGAGTATGTCAGGGAGGTGAGGTCAGCATGGAGAGCTGGCATATTAGAGACAGTCGATAAGGTGGATGTTATTTTCGACAGCATAACCAGTCCTGTCAGGAGAGAGTTAGAACTCCATGCTTCTGAGGAAGACCCCGAGGCCATGCTGCAAGCCTTACTGAAGATATTTGGAGAGAAGAAGAGTCTACGGGAGCTCCTGGCAACGTTATTTACAATACGCCAGCGAGCTGGGGAGACAGTCCATGACTTCTCCTGAAGATATTTGGAGAGAAGAAGAGTCTACGGGAGCTCCTGGCAACGTTATTTACAATACGCCAGCGAGCTGGGGAGACAGTCCATGACTTCTCCCATAGGGTCAATGCTGAGTTCAAGCGGGTAGTGAAGGCCCAAGAAATGCAAGGTGTCCCTGTGTTGGATGGGGAGGCCCTTCAAGACCAGTTTGTGGCTGGCATAAGGGACAGTTTCACCCAAACTGTTCTAAAGGAAAGGATGTCGCAAGATTCGTCGGTGACATTTCTTCAGATCAGGGAGTGCGCACAAATATGGGAAGGTGTGCGGTCCCCGCCAGGTGCTGAAGTCAGAGAGGTAGAGGTGAGAGCCAGAAACGAGAACTCTGGGGAAATTCAGACACGTATGCTTCCACCAGTTAAAGTGGAGTTTCAGCAGGGGCAGTATGGGCCGGTGCAGGCTGGGGTAGTCCCACAAACGGTAGAATGTAGGCCTGCACATACTGAGTCAGACCGTGTACCAAGAACAGAGTTTACTTCCAGGCAGGGTGAAATTGATTTTCTGCAGAGGTCGATGTCTGAGATTAGTGCCAGGCTGAACAGACTCACCACCAGCGATCAACAACATCAAGTGCCACGTTGCTGGCGATGCAATCGGGTTGGTCACTTGAGACGCGAGTGCAGACAGGCATTAAACGGGACCCCTCTAAGGCTGGGAGCCAGGTATTAGAAGGGGAGCGTCATGGCTCGGACATTAAAATTGTGGGTGGAAGAGACTGTTTTAATAGGTGGCAAGTGTGTCCAGTGTGTCATCGATACAGGTTCTCAGGTTTCCACCATCACTGAGGCCTGTTTCAAGGACATGTTCCAGGACTATGTTCTAAAGGAAGGACAATTCGTTAGGTTGACGGCCGCAAATGGCGTAGTGATTCCGTATGTGGGGTACTTTGTGTGTGACATCGTGTTGGGTGGGACACAAGTGAAGGACTGTGGGGTGTTTGTCACCAAATACATGGACAATGAGGAGAGAAGAGTGCCGGGTATTATTGGCACAAACATTTTACAGTCAGTACCGAATTTGCGTAGATTTCTTAAATGAAGCAGTCCAGCGGAGGAGATTCCTGGAGTCGGACTGGACGGTGTTAAAGTTTCTGTTGACAATAGAGTTTGTGTACCTGCCCGCTCCATCACTGCAGTTAGCGTAAAATGTGTTAGATTTGTGTGTGAAAATATGCATGTCATTTTTAGCCCAACTCGAGACTTGGAGCACAAGGGTTTGCTTTTCTCCCACACTTTGACTACCTTGAGACGGGGCGTATGCCAAGTCCAAGCGGTCAATCTGGGGGACGAAGACATATTCTTGTCGAAGGGTACTCAAGTTGGAGATATTTCAGATGCTACTGTGGATGTGACCAACCATTTCAAAATGGTAAGTGCTCAGGAAGTTGAGGTTTCAACACGGCCGTATGCCGGAGAGAAAGATAATGTTAGGTACCCTGTAGATTTGAGCAGTTTTGAGGGTAGTGACAGAGATAGGAAGACATAGGCTACACAGATAGGGTAACCCATAGCATCCAGTTGACAGATGAGACCCCCATCAAGCAGCCTTATAGGAGAATTCCCCCAGCATTTTATAGAGAAGTACAAGATGATCTCCAAGTTTTATTAGTTAGTCAGATAATTAAGGAAAGTTCCAGTCCTTCGGCTTCTCCGGTGGTCCTCGTGAGAAAAAATGATGGTAGACTTAGGTTAAGTGTTGATTATCGGGCTGTAAATGTTAGGACAAAAAAAAAAGATGCATACCCTCTCCCTAGAGTAGATGAATATCTAGATGCCCTGGGTGGCGGCAAATTGTTTTTAACTTTAGATCTTGCCAGTGGGTATTATCAGGTGGCCATGAAGCCAGAGGATCAAGAGAAGACTGCTTTTACCACCCCGTTTGGTTTGTATGAGTATACGCGTATGCCAATGGGACTTGCAAACTCCGCGAGCAGCTTCCAGAGGTTAATGCAATGCTCTCTGAATGACTATTTTTTCCAGATTTTGTTGGTATACCTTGATGACATTTTGGTGTTTTCTGGGGATTTTTCAGAGCATCTGATTAGGCTTGAGAAAGTGTTTGAGAGACTGCAGTCCATTGGACTAAAACTAAATCCTGAAAAGTGTAACTTTTGTCAGAAAAAGGTTGAGTTTTAGGGCACACCATTTCAGAAGAAGGCATTGGCACCATGGATGATAAAGCTGCAGCCATAAAAGAAGAACCTGTGCCCAGAACTCAGACAGAACTTAGGTCATTTCAAGCGTTAGCCAGTTATTATAGAAGGTTTGTCCCAAAGTTTGCTAATATTGCAAGACCACTACATGAGCTGGTTGGCCAACTCAACCAGCAGCAAACCGGTGATACTAAGAAGAAGAAAGGACCCATAGGGCGGTTGTGGACTCCAGAGTGTGGCGAGGCGTTTAATCGATTAAAAGAGGCACTGATATCAACATCCCTTTTAGGCTTCCCAGACTTCTCAATACAGTTCATATTGGAGGTAGATGCCTCATACCAGGGTTTAGGTGCTGTTCTCTCGCAAATTCAAGATGGTAAGAAAAGAGTCTTAGCTTACGCTAGCCGTACGCTACGCCCCTCAGAACGAAATGCTAAAAGCAGTTCTAAGCTTGAGTTGCTTGCGTTGAAGTGGGCTATGACTGAAAAGTTTAGAAGTTATCTTTTAGGTACTAAAGTAGAAGTTTTTACAGATAGTAGGAATTTAGCTTTGTGGCAAAAGGCAAAACTGGGTGCCATTGAGCAGAGATGGTTAGCACATATGTCGATGTTTGACTATACCATTAAGCACAAACCAGGTCGTGCTAATGTAAATGCTGATTATTTTTCCCGCTACCCTTTTGAAGCCCCAGGAAGATCAGATGAAGAAGGTGACATTCCAATCAGTCACATAGCTGCTACACCAGTCAGTCCGAAATTAAGAACTGCTAGGATAGGAGAAATTGTAGATGTAGATAGGCAGAATAACTCTGTAGGTAATGCGCCACTGTTATCATTACCATCATATTCAGCTGAAGAGTTGAGAAAACTACAAGCAGAAGATGTGCATGTGTATAAAGTGTTAACTTGTGTGAGTGAGAGTGTGAGACTGAGTAAGATAGAGATGAGGGGTTTACCCCCTGAAACCAAAAGCTTGTTGAAGCAGCGAAAGAGGTTGAGTGTGATTAATGGGTTGTTGTACAGGAAATTAAAGAAGCCAGGTAGAGGGTGGATTTCTCAATCAGTGGTACCTGATGCATTGAAGCAGAGAGTGTTAGAATCGGTGCACAGCACCGGCCATCAGGGCAGAGATAGGATGATACAAATCCTTAGAAGTCGGTGTTATTGGGTTGGCATCACAAAAGATGTTGAACTGTTTTGAAAAAGATGCCAGAGGTGTAATATTGCTAAACCACCCCATATTAAGCTGCAGGGTCCTTCAGGTAATTTATTAGTATCTAGGCCTTTTGAGGTGGTGACCATGGATTTCACTATGTTAGAGAAGGATAGTCGGGGGTATGAAAATGTGTTGGTTATTACAGATGTTTTCACCAAATTTACAATTGCTGTTCCCACAAGGGATCAGAAGGCCTCGACAGTTGCAAAAGTTCTGGTTGAGAAATGGTTTTTGTATTTAGGTGTACCCCATAGACTCCATTCAGATCAGGGCAGGAACTTTGAATCGGCTGTGATTGCAGAACTCTGTAGGGTATACGGGATTCAAAAGAGCCGTACAACAAGTTGGAATCCAAAAGGGAACGGTCAGTGCGAGAGGTTTAATAGGACCCTACATGATCTTCTGAGGCCACTAGAGGCAAACCAGAAAAGAAAATCGTCTGAATATCTAGCTGAAGTTTTGTTAGTCTATAACTCTACGCCTCACTCGTCCACCGGGTATTCCCCGTACTACTTGGTGTTTGGAATCGAACCCAGATTGCCAGTAGATTTCATGCTAGATGCTAGTGATGATAGTGATTGTAATGATGGGGAACCGAATGTTGAGAACTGGGTGACTGGACATCTTTCCCGTCTGCGTAATGCGCATGTTAGGGCAGGCGAACAGTTAAGAAAGTTAGCTGCTGTAAGGAAAGAGAGATGTGACAAGACAGCATCCCCTAAATGGCTAACCATAGGAGAAGTAGTTAGGAAGAGAGTCCACTATACAGAAAGGTGCAAGATTAAAGACCAGTGGTCTGTAGACAAATATACAGTGGTACAGGTTCCAAAAGCGACAGGAGGCCCATATGTTATTAGAAGAGTGGGAGAGAGTGGACCTGACATTAGAGCAGTAGGACACGAGTTAAAGCGGTGTGAGAAAGATGTGGTAATTGAGGTACCGGAGGCGACAGTAAGACTACCATAATTGCCTGTCGTGGTAGAGGTTGAGGAACCACGGGATAGACCACCAAGAAGTGACTGGTACATGTTTGAACCAGGAGACTTGAATGTGAGGCGATCAGAGAGAATCCGTCTTAGAAGAGCCAGGTGATGTTATTTTTAAATACATTTTGTTTTAATGTTCAGCGTTGAGGCAAGCGGTAGCCTGTATAAAGGTTGCTGGTTTATTGTTGTGTAACTTTTATGTTTGTTTAATTTTTTAATGTAAAAAGTGAGGGTTGTATTCATTTTGTTATGATTGTTCGTGTAGCAAAGGGGCTATTCCTCCTCACTGATGTTAATTTGATTATTAAGTATTAAAAACTTGTGCCAGTGTAAGGATGGCCTAAGCTTATGTGTTGAGATTAATGTTATTTTGGACTTATTTATGACTGGTGATATACATGTATACTGTTCCACATTATAAATCTGGATAGAATGAGTCAATTTTTTATGGTACTGTTTAGGGATGTAACCGGCAGTTCAGGTGTTGAGGGCAATGTCCTCAAGAGTGACAGGTTTTGTTGTTTGTTGCTGAGAGATGTGTTCCCTGGCATAGAATTATCAGAGCATAGAAGTGTGAAGATAACTACTTGTTTGCTAAGTGTACCAGGGACGAATGGTCCGGTTGTCGAAACGACAACAGTTAAAGAGGGGGATTTTATTCATTGTTTTTGTAATTGTTCGTATAATATTGTGGACACCAAGGTGGCGGGAGACTGTCTCCCTTGTGATTGTATTATTATTTTTTTCACTGCTGATATTAGTTTAGTCATGAATAATGACTGGTATCAATGTAAATGTACCTTGTATTTGCATGTGACCATTATTCTTGTTGGTACCTGATGTACATTTTTGGGGTGTTTTACTTGATAGGTAATGTCTGGTTAGGATATGACAATTTTTTTTTGAGTCCCATCAATAGTGGAGGATTATAAGGTAGGGGTAAGAAATTATCCATCCTTTACCCAGGGCACTAGGGGTGTAAGGTTCAGTTGTCGGGACGACAACAGTTAAAGAGGGGGAATAATGTACTCGCGCAGACTGTCAAATTGGTCTCTAACTCTGGGAGGCGTTCCGACAACAGTATAAAAGGCACCGGCACAGGTAGAACCGGCTTTTCCGTAGTCCACCACACCAAGTGACGAGGCGCCAATGCCTATAGTAAATGTGTGTAATTAAACCTTAAAAGGTTTTGCAGTGGAAAAGCCAGAATTCTAGTTTTAGATTTTAGATTTTCCTGGGTTTTTAGGGGACTAGAAGTTATTGGTAAATTAGTTTTTTAGTAGAATAGAAGTATATTTGGTAAATTAGTTTTTAGTGGACTAGAAGTTTTTGTTAAATTAGTTTTAGTGGACTAGAAGTTTTTGTTAAATTAGTTTTAGTGGACTAGAAGTTTTTGTTAAATTAGTTTTAAGGGACTAGAAGTTTTTGATGGATCATTTTTTAGTGGATTAAGGTTTTGATGGATCAGTTTTGGTAGATTTGAAGTTCTTACTGGATCAGTTTTTGCTGTACTTAGAAGTTATTTTACTTAGGAATTTTGTTTGTTAGATTAGTGTCTTTGCTGTTTGATTTTTGCTGTATCCTAACTTTTGTTCATGCTACATGTCTGTGTATTATTGTGAAGTTTAGAAGTTTAATAAACAAATGATGCTTGTGTTACTCTTACTTTGTCGTTTAGTTGATAGACTCTTATTATAGTCATTGGTGTTAGAACAGCTCTCGGAGTATTTCTTTGTCTGGGATTGGAGAATATTGTTCTAATCCCCTGTCGGTCCACCCTGGACTTTCTATTCTTGTTAACCGAGGACGGTGAGAGGTTCTTTCTATTTATTCATTTTCTTCTTTGGCCCTACGCAGTCAGGGTTGCGCCCTTCTCCTCACATCACCGTAGCAGAAGTAAGTGGTCCTTGCTCCTGTTTTCACCTCTGTTCCATATATATATATATATATATATATATATATATATATATATATATATATATATATATATATATATATGTGTGTGTGTGTGTGTGTGTGTGTGTGTGTGTGTGTGTGTGTGTGGGGGGGGGGGGGTGGGGGAATTATGTTTGCACCGAATGTTGTGCAGCCCTCACCAAACCCAACACCCCACATTGTGCCAACGGCTTCAGGCGGAGCAGTGCAATTGGAAGGATACAAGCCTACTGCAAGGAAATGCAAGCTAAAGACTAAATGTCATGTCAGGACAGACCAGACCCTAGGTCTTGTAGGAAACTGGTCTAGGATCGAGGCTCAGACAGCAGGACAGTTAGAGTGTTGCTTAGATGATCCGGCAGCTTCTGCAACTTGTCTTGTTCCAGACGTAATGGTGTTACCTTTCCTTCGGAAAAAAATAAATTGTCAGGCAGAGAGAGGGGTCATTCTGCATTGGCTACACATGGTCTCTAAATTCATCTCATGCGTTGTGTTATTCATTCATCATGTGACGTGCCGATAAGCGTAGGCGGTCATGTTTCGCTATCTCACACGATCATCAGAGCTCAGTGTTTTTGTCTCGACCATACCACGTGATCAAGCCACCCAGGTATTTACTTCTCTGCCTTCTCCTTGTTCTCTTCCCCCTAATCTTGCCAGTTGTCACCAAGTTCTCCAATATATTTCTTCTCATAACATGACCGAAACATTTTGACTGCTGTCTACGCCTAATTTCTCTAATCAGTGTACGGTTTCCATTTGTTTCTTGTAGGATTTGGTCATTTATCTTTCTGTCTGTCCATGGTATTATTGGCACTTTCATCAGAAACTACATTTCCACAGCAATCAGATGTTTTTTTTAGCTTGTTTGCTCATTGTCCACGCTTCACATTCATACAAAAGTACTTGTTCTATGTAGCATCTCAACACTCTTTTTTCCCTCGTTGCAAATGACGTCTTTTTATTGGTCAGTATGTTTTTTTATCTTGCAAATGGCTGCCTTTGCTGTGGAGATTCCTGTTCTCAACACTTCAAGGCATCTACAATCAGATACGAATGTTCCGAGATAACTGTACCGATTCACTTGTTTAAGAATATTCCCAATAACTTGTACATTACATTGTGATATGATGACCATAATTTGTGTTTTCTACAATTTAATTCTAACCCAAGTTGTTCACTGTGTGCAACAACCGCATCTACTAAATGTTGCAGATCCTGCTCATTGTCTGTCATCAATACTGTATCATCCGCATATCTAATTTTATTAATGTTACGTCCCCCATTGATGATTCCTTTAATATCTCAAAATGTCTGAAAATATACAGGGGAAAAAAAGATCTGAATACATTACACCGAGGTACAAGTGGTAGATGAAGTTAAAGAGAGCAGCCGACGGGTAGGTGTAGGTTATGGTCTCCAATTTCACGATGGTAGGCAGGGGATCTCTTTATTTTTGGTGACAATGACTACGGTTAGCGACCAGTATAGTCACTGTTAACAAGGAAATCATTGGCAAACTACCTTCTCTACAGATGCCAAGAAAGTCATTTTAGATCACGAGATCCTAAAAGTGAAAGGTGAAAGACGACTGTGTGACTTCAGTGAATAGCATTACTATTATTCATGTAATTATTTTTTTTTTTTTTTTTATTTTTTTTTAATTTTTATTTCGCATATCCTTTACAGCCGGTCTCTCTGGCTGTGGGGTTACAACACTTTCTCTCTGTAATCCCGTTTATCACGCAGAGTCTCGCAGCGGAGCGAGAACTGAGGTGGTTCGACCCCCGCTCGTGACTTGCGGATACTGAGCCGGCCGCTCAGAAAGCAATGGCAAACTACTGAGCGTAATCTTGCCAAGAAATCAACAGACAGCTGAAAGATGCTGCTGTTGACAGCTAAGTCGTGTAAAAGGATACGCAAAAAAAAAAAAAAAAAAAAAAAAAAATATCCTTTACAGGACATATCCTTTACAGCATATTTCAGCTGATTGTTGATTTCTTGGCAAGATCACGCTCAGTAGTTTGCCATTGCTTTATGAGCGACCGGCTCACATACCCTGTAAGTAACCAACGCGGTGAGAACAGCTACCGAATCTCGCGCATGTTACGCTCTTTACGTGGATATATAGGATTACGGAGAAAGACGTAATCCCCGAGGCCAGGGAGACCGGCATTCATGCAATAGTATTATTATTATTATTATTATTATTATTATTATTATTATTATTATTATTATTACTATTATTATTATCAGTATTATTTTTATTATCATAAGTGACTCTGCCGTCTTTCCCCTTCCCCTTTGTAAATATTTCAATGTACATTTATTGTGTTTTGATTTCATATTAAGTTACTTATAATTATTGTTACCGATCTCCGTGGCGAAGTGGTTAGGAACGAAATTCTTAATCACGTGTACCTGGGTTCGAAACACAGCGGTGCTGGTTTTTTTTTTTTCGAAAAAAAGTATGGGAGCTGGTAGTTCAGAAAGCAATGGCAAACTGCTGAACGTAAAACTTGCCCACGAATTACGAGCAGCCGAAAGGCCGAGGAAGGAAATTCAACAAAATTTTAAACTATTTACATTTATGTTGTATTTGACGAAGGTATTAACTAATGAAATATACAGATATGTTTTGGTTTACTCATCGTCTTTATTATACTTGTATATTACTTGCATTCTGTGGGCCCCTGTGACTGAGGCCTTAGCTAGACACATACGTGTGTTTGCTTTTGCTGTCTGCCCAAATGATCTAAACATACCTTCCTGTTTCATTATATATTGTAATATCCTGTTGCAGCAAGATCTTTCCTTATTCGTAGGGGGGAAAAAAGACATACGAAGCCAACTATTGGTGACTAACACACTGTTAGTGTGTTTTTATTTTTATTTAGAGGTTTCTGAACTCAACATAATCGATCAACAAGGCAGCGTTATCGCCTTGCCATGTAGGCAGCCACTCGTTGTGAGCACCCCAGAAGTCTTGGCCAGGTGTTGGCGAGTTGTTGGCCCAGGGTTTTCTCGAACCATAGTTGATGTTGTCGGGGAAGAAGCCCGATGTCCCTCCCACGGCCACGTTGAACATGAGGTAGAACTGAAACAGTTAGTAGATGCGGTTATTGTACACAGTGAACATGAGGTAGAACTGAAACAGTTAGTAGATGCTGTTATTGTACACATTGAACATGAGGTAGAACTGAAACAGTAGATGCGGTTATTGTACACATTGAACATGAGGTAGAACTGAAACAGTTAGTAGATGCGGTTATTGTACACATTGAACATGAGGTAGAACTGAAACAGTTAGTAGATGCGGTTATTGTACACATTGAACATGAGGTAAAACTGAAACAGTTAGTAGATGCGGTTATTGTACACATTGAACATGATGTAGAATTGAAACAGTTAGTAGATGCGGTTATTGTACACATTGAACATGATGTAGAACTGAAACAGTTAGTAAATGCGGTTATTGTACACATTGAACATGATGTAGAACTGAAACAATATATGCGGTTATTGTACACATTGAACATGATGTAGAACTGAAACAATAGATGCGGTTATTGTACACATTGAACAAGAGGTAGAACTGAACCAATAGATGCGGTTATTGTACACATTGAACATGAGGTAGAACTGAAACAATAGATGCGGTTATTGTACATAGTGAACATGAGGTAGAACTGAAACAATAGATGCCGTTATTGTACATAGTGAACATGAGGTAGAACTGAAACAATAGATGCCGTTATTGTACACAGTGAACATGAGGTAGAACTGAAACATTTAGTAGATGCGGTTATTGTACATAGTGAACATGAGGTAGAACTGAAACAATAGATGCCGTTATTGTACATAGTGAACAAGAGGTAGAACTGAAACAATAGATGCGGTTATTGTACATAGTGAACATGAGGTAGAACTGAAACAATAGATCCGGTTATTGTACACATTGAACATGAGGTAGAACTGAAACAGTTAGTCATCATCATCAAGTGCCCTGTCAGTTTGCGTAGGCGTTCGTGGCTTTCCACAGATCTCGGTCTTTGGTGTTATGGATCAAATCTGCTGATGATATTCCTCCATGCCACCGTCTCAATCCATCCAGCATCATTCCTCTTGGTCTGCCTCTGTCTCTCTTCCATTTCGATCTTTCCAGCTGTCACGCTGTTCTCCAATGCCTCTCTTCTCATCCCATGACCGAAGAAAGTTGTTTATCTCTTTCTTATTGTTGTATATAATGTTCTAGTTATATAATGTTCTAGTTTTCTGCCTGTATCAGGCAGTCATTGTTAGTTACTCTGGCAGTCCAAGGAATTTGCAACATTCGTCTCAGGAACCACATCTCTGTTGCTTCTAATTTCTTCTTAATTTGTTCATTTACATTCCAAGATTCACTGCCATTCAGCAAAACTGGTTCTACATAGCATTTCAGCACTCTCTTTCTTACATTCACTGATAGTAACATATTGCATAAGATACTCTTCATTTTCTGAAATGCGGTCTTTGCTTGCCTATTCTGCTCTTAATCTCTGTTGTACATCTTCCATCTGATGTTATAAATGCTGTTAAAATAACAGTTAGTAGATGCGGTTATTGTACACAGTGAACATGAGGTAGAACTGAAACATTTAATAGTTGCGGTTATTGTACACAGTGAACAACTAAGACTTTAAGGAATTGAAGTCATTGATTATAGTCGCCTCTAAGAAGAAAGAAATACCACAATGTAATATACAGGTAAATAGGATGTAATATACAGGTAAATAGGAATATTCTTAACATTTTCAATGCGGAAAAAGTCCGTTTGGACCAAACACATATGGATGGCGGAAAATGGGAAGTAGGGGCGTGTCACAATTATGACTTAAACATTGTTAATATGGTAGCAGACATGTTGTATTATATATCAAATTAAAGGGGGTTACATATTGAAAACTACTGTAAATAATCCCATGGCAGATGCGGGGCGTCGCTTAAGACAAACGCCCATGATGCTTAATAAGTTTAAACAAGTGAATCGGTATAACTATCTGGGAACAGTCAGAACATCTGATGGGATGTGCGTTGAAGAGATTAGGACACGAATGTCCATGGCCAAGCTAGCAAGATGGATAACATATTGACCAATGAAAGAATTCAACTGCAACGAGAGGAAGAACTATTACTGTTGTATGGATGGGGAGGCCTTGAAGAGATTCATTCATTCATGCATTCATTCATTCATTCATTCATTCATTCATTCATTCATTCATTCATGCATTCATGCATTCATTCATTCATTCATTCATTCATTCATTCATTCATTCATTCATTCATTCATTCATTCATTCATTCATTCATTCATTTGTTCGTTAGTTCGTTCGTTAATTCGTTCGTTCGTTCGTTCGTTCATTCATTCGTTCGTTCGTTCGTTCGTTCATTCATTCATTCATACATTCATTCATTCAGAAGCATATCCTTTGGGAGGCTGAGTGGTCTCGAGGTATGATACGCCTCGATTGCTGGAGTGTCCCGGGTTCAAACCCCTGTGAGGGTCGTGATTTTTCCACGTGGATTTCTAGTAACACAATTTCCCCTTAGTCTCTGGGTAGTGAGATCGGACGCCCGTGTGTATTGTTGCGCAAGTAAAACATCCCTTGGCAGTTGGAAATCTAAAAATAGTAGCCTAACGGCGCTGCCCGGGAAAAATTTCGAGTTCTAATAAATCTATCCAAAGTATTTCAGGATCCTCGCCGGTGCTACGGAGTTCCTGCACTGAGCTGAGTTTCTCCGGACTCAAGCTTGAGTTAGGAGTAGAACGGAGCAATTATGGGTTACACCCGTGTGCCGTGATGTTGATCCGTCGACTAAACTAAACTAAGTAGCATATCCTTTGTAGAATCTCGCTCCCATAACAACCTTCCGGAAAAGCTCTCTATCATAAACAAGATGTCCCGCATCCTATACACTCATCTGGAGGTCATCCGCCACATTCTGCACCCATCTTCTCTCTGGCCTTCCTCTTCCTCTCTTTCCAGGCATATACCTTTCCATTATTGTTCTCTCCAAACTTCCGTCACGTTTCAAGTTACCAAAATATTTCAATTTCCTTTATTTTATCGTCTTTGATAGCCAGCCTTCTTTAATATTCAGCTCTTGAAGTATGGATGCATTTTTTCTTTTTTTTTTACCCAAGATATTCTTAGAAATCGTCTATAGCATTTACATTCAAAGGCATGTATGCGCTGTTCAGCTTGGATAGTAAGTGTCCAGATCTCACAGGCGTATGTTGCAATGGGAAGGATGCACGATCTTAAAAATCTAATTTTTGTAGTTCTATCTGTCGCATTCCACAATTTATTCAGTTGTTTTAGTCTTTGAAGACCAATAGACATTCGTCTTTTAATTTCTTTCATTGTGTCAACGTTGTTGGTAATCAATGACCCAAGATATTCAACATTTTCCACCACTTATAATTTTTCCTCATTAACATATATTTCTTTCTCCATAGTAGTTTTATCTGTATGCATTATCTTTGATTTTGCTATGTTAAGATATAAGTTTTGATTTTCACTATTCAGTTGAATTGAGGTTGTTAAGTTTTCTATACCATTCTTACCATTCTGTGTTGTGGAAAGCAATACTGTATCATCAGCATACCGAATCTCTGGTATGTCCTTACCACCTATATTTAGGGCATCATATTTCTCCCTGTTTATATCATCTCTGACATTTCTCATTATATTTTCGGCGTACATGTTAAACAAATAGGGGGACAGAACACAGCCCTGACGGACTTCTTGCTTAATGTCAAACCAATCTGATGTCTCGCCATCTATTCTAACCGCTGCTTGTTGGTCTAGATCAGTGGTTCTCAACCTTTTTTGGCCCACGCCCCCCTTTACCATATGTTCAGAACGTCATTCCCTCCCCCCCCCCACCCTCCTTTCGAATTTCCTCCCTATAAACCCCCCCCCCCCCCACCCTTACACAGTATAAATAAAAATGGAAGCTAACTTTAATAACTCATACTAGATCAAGTCTAGACATCAACATAAAATGTGATTTGTGGGTCTACTTACGTTATAAAACGAATTTCATTAGGGCGAGAAGTACAGAACCGTAAAATTTAGAAGGAAAAACAATATCAAGTAACTGGTTCTTGTATTAATGCGATTTTGAAATAATCTTAATCCCCCCACCCCTTGAAAACCCTAACCCCCCCCCCCCCCTCCTCCCCCCCCCCCCCCCCCCGCTGGTCTAGATAGAGTATTTTTATGAGTTGTATTTCATGTGATGGAAAGTCCATATGCCTCATGATTTCCCATTAGGATAAGAATTTATATGGCAAAGCTAGCCAGATGGATAACATACTGACCAATAAAAGAATTCAACTGCAACGAGAAGAAGATAGTTGAAGTGTTTCATAGAACCTGTACTTTTGTATGGATGTGGAGCGTGGACAATAAGCAGACAGCTTGAAAAACATTTAATGGCAGTGGAAATGTGGTTTCCGAGGAACATGCAAAGAATTCCATCGACAGATAGAAAAAAAAAAAACAATGAGCAAGTCCTACACGAAGCAAATAAAACCCGTAAACTGATTCGAGAAATTAGACGTAGACAGTCAAATGTTTTGGGCTAGTTATGAGAAGAGTTAAACTAGAAAACGTAGGGACAACTGGCAAGATTGGGGGAAACAAACAAGAGGAAGGTAAAGAGATAAACATATAGATGACTTGGCCACATAGCATGGTCGGGACAAGAACACAGAGCTGAACCACGACACTGGTGATCGTGTCAGAATGAGAAAGATGACTGTCCACGCTTTTTGGCGTGACACTTGATGATGATGAAAACTGAAACGGAGAGTTCATTATTAATCTGGTACAAGAATGTAAGTAAATTCTCAGCAAAGTTGGCCGTAAAATCCATCCACGTATCGCCAGTTTCGCTGCGGTTTGATGTCGGGGTTGTCAATAATACCCGTATTCAGGCTTATGTTGGTCGGCCTTGGCCAGGGCTGGTACGCAAGAGATAAAGTACATATTATGAAATGTATTCCATCTTCACATCGAAACATCAGTATTCAATAATGAATAAGTCTCCTTGGTACACGGAAATTTCCTTATGAGAAGCATATAGTGGGTGCTTTCATGAAGCGTTATTATTTTTCAGTATCTAACTATTTATCGCTAACATCTGAAAGTGTGAATATTAATATTGTTGAATGGGATTGAATGTGAAATTGTGTACACTTCAAAGAAAATTATGAAGCAGTGCGTCTGAATGAAACCTGGATCAATGCACACCACACAAATGAAAAGGAATGGCAACCAGTGCATAGAAAGATAAAGCGATAAGTACCAAGTAGTAAAGGACAGCGTGTGGTCATAGCCCATGCTGGTTGTACGCATAATGGCTTACAATAGAATGCTGGACTCGTGTTCGCATCAAAGCATACAGACAATAGGAATTATCATAATGAGATACATGGTAATGTATTTAGAGATTGACTCGAGAATACAGTGCTTCCATTCCTAGATAGACTGTCTTGGCTTAGTTATGGACAGTGCAGCATATCACAATGTTGTCGCCCAAAAAGACATAATGCCTACGGCATCGAGCGCATTGGAAGCAATAAAGATATGGCTCCGAAGGGAAAACTTATATTTCTAGAAACGTATTTCAAGCCAGGTTTGTTGTCCTCTCTAAGACAGACGCAAAAAAGCCAGAAAAATCAAATCGACAATTTGATAGAAGAGCATAGTCATAGCAGCTTGAGAGTTCCGCCGTATCATTCTCATGTAAACACTATAGACCTTGTGTGGGCTAAAATTAAAGAACAAGTTGCAGCTGACAATATTACATTCAAATTTTATGACGTCATTCAGATGCGCTATTAAATATTGATAAAAGTTACAGGAAAAGAAAATATTGGAACCATATGTTGAAATAGGAAAATGCCTATTGGAGAAAGGGTGGATTGAATTTTATTTAACCGAGAGCAGTCATCAATCTACTGGAATCGTCCGAAAAAGATTAAGGTCTGGGCAGATCGCAGACATTAATCCATATGCACACATACATTAACATGTTGCTCCAATTATTCTGAAGAATTGCGGGTTCTAAGCATTACAGCATCGGCATCAAAAATACAACTTGTCATTGGCAATAGTTCGTATTCCGTACCGATGAATTTTCAGTTCCGCGATACCTCAACGGTGACAAACAACGGGCATTGAAAGAAAATAAAACAGTATACCGCGTTGAATGCCAAACGAAGAGTAGTGCCGCGGTGGAAATTGACATATTGTGGCATAAGAAGAAACGTGAGAACAAACACGTTGTCAAATGAGGGGACAGCACACAAACATACGAATCAATCTACAAACTTTAATGATAAGAGGTTCAACACCTTGGCCGTTAAGAAGATATCATACTACAGAGACATTTACAACTATATTCGTCGTGCAAAAACAGGCAATCGTGTTCCGTCTCTGAACAGGACACAGCAAAGTAGGCAATCTTTTACGAAGACTCAACATGGTTCTTTCACCCATGTGCACGTGTAAACAAACTATACAGACAGATGAACAGATTCTTAAAAATTGAAATATGATGATTGAATTGCGGTATCAACTCTGGTCACTCCATAAGCACATTAACGCACAGTTGTATGGAAACTTTCACGAACTCCATAAAAAAAAAGCTAAATACATCTTAGTAACAAGACTCCTTGTGTACACATTATTTAACCAGCAGCTGAAGAAGAAAGAATATGAATAAAATTTGGTGGAACTGTGGTAAAGCTATGAAAATGTAAACAATATAAAATGACACAAAGTAGTGCAGCTTTACATAATAGAATTACGACACATACAGCCGAAAGAAGGAAATGAAAAATAAGGTAAGAAATATATGTCTTCTACTTTCCTGTCCATTTCCATTTCGATTCTACACGATTTACCCCGTGACTCTGTAAATTCTCTGTCTCTACTAATAATACACATTGCACCCACTTCCATACGAATTCCAACCCGAATTAACGTGCATTACTGTAAAACAAGTTTGTTAGCTTGAATTCAATTTATTTTCGCCAAAATATCAAAGAAATGTTCCGTGATTTCAGTAGCCTTCGAACTTATCAAAGACATATGCCTTGAATGGGAGTAAATATAAGACGGCAGGAAAAAGCTTCATAACAATGCAACAGATACTTTTCATACACAAAGATTGAACGTGAATGAGGACAATCATTTGTGAACACACTGTAGTGTTCTGGCAGTAGTAAACACACGAACGGAGTAGACTTACATGGACAGGTATTTTCATTAATAAAAACAGAATAACTAAACAAACATTAAGAAAGTGGAAAGTGGAAGTGTTGTTAGATTTGTGTTTGTAATGTTGCATGACGTCTGCAAGACCACAACACTCACCCCCGGGTTAATTGTTTAGCAATTTTACATTCATTAGTTGGCTAGACCATCAGAGTAATTAACAACGATTGCCTGAAACATGCTAAGGAAACTAGAACACGATATACAACAATAAGAAAAAGATAAACAGCTTTCTTTGGTCATATGACGAGAAGAGAGACATTAGAGAACATCGTGACAACTGGAAAGATCGAGGGGAAGAGCGACAGAGGCAGACCAAGAGAAATGATGCTGGATGGGTTGAGACGGTGTCATTGAGGAATATCATCAACAGACTTGATCCAGATCGCCTATGTCCGAGATCAGTGAAGAGCCATGAGCGCCTACGTCAGCTGACAGGGAACTTCATGATGATAAATTGGCTATTATTTTCTTAGCGAGAAGTCAAAGTTTTAGTCAAACTAACCTGTGTAGGGATTGAACACTCTACCCCGCTGTCAGCGCAGCGGAATTTAAAAAAAAAAAAGAAACCACGACTTCTAATGTTAGATAATGAGGCCTTCAGTCGATTAAGAATAACACAGAAGTAACTAATATTCAACACAAACTAAACAATTGAACACCTATGATGTACAAGTATACATTCTTATATTTGTAGTCAAAACTACAATGAAATCACACACAGCAAATAAAAATGTGTAAATAATAACCTAGCTTATAGAAGAAACCAATATAAACAAACCATTTTCTGTGGCGAGGGGGTTACGGACGCAATTCATAATCCCGTATACCGCGTTCGAAACACAGCTGCAGGTGATTTGGCAGCAGACCGCCTTGCATTGGTTTTCATGCCATGGTATGAACTCCAGTCATTCAGGCAGCAATGGCAAATTACTGAACGTAAACTTGCCAAGAGATCACAAACAGCCAACAAATGCTGGAGTTGACGGTGACGTCATATAAAGGATATGCAACTAACCAACCTATACAAAGGGAGCGCCAGGAGCCAGGCCCGTCCCCTCCACTTCCCAAGACATATCCCAGTACCTATCTTAGGCCTCCTCCGAAGTCGGAGAGTGTCTGCCTGTACGGCGAGGAACCACCAGTCTGCACACCAATAAGCCAGACATGGGACAACGGATACTCACGCAAAACTCAGGTCCTGTATGACATCACACTGATGTTGGACAACAGGATGCCTTCATCCGACATACAGGACTTCGCGTTGGAGCTCAAGCCAACGAACACAAGCAAGCAAGCTATCTTAGGCCGGGTCGACCTGGGTTTTAAAGTGTCCCCCTTGATGGGGTTTCCAACATGACCACTGTACCGCCGGGCAAGCGTGCTAGCCACTCCGCCACGGCGGGTCCCAAATACGATAGTATTACTAATACCGTGTTTCCCAGAAAATAAGACCTACCCCTAAAATAAGCCCTAGTTAAGATGGTCAGCTAGAATGAGAGAATTGTTACCGAATGGCCAGTCGGAGTACAGACGCCACTAGATTTCGCGACTTATGGCGACGTTCCAGGGGACGATGACGTGACAGTATTTGAATAAATGTAGAATTCTGTACATAAATAAGTGTCGATTTTTGTATCTGAAAAAAAAAATGTAAGACATCCCCGGAAAAAAAGTCCTAAAGCATTTTTTTTCCCATCTAATATTAATATAAGACCCGGTCTTATTTTCGGGGAAACACGGTGATAGTCAGTTGAAATCTGTGTCGTGTCGCCGGGACGCACACAGTAAACCAGCACTTGTTTACACTTGCTACCGGCCTACCAATACCTGAGCAATCACCAGCTTAGAATGAATAAGTGTTCTCCCTCTAAAACTTCCGGTGTACTGATGCCGAGGTAGCGGGTTCAACCCCTACACCGGCCAGTTGGACTAAAATATTGACTTCTTCTCCTTGAAATGAGAACGTCAATTACAAGTACCTCAGAAGTCGGACTGGGCTCGCCTGATGGCGATGGACACTGGTAATCGTTAAAGCTAATCCACACACACAATCAGCCCATACACTCCCCAGTAGTGGCAACCACGCTTGAGTTCAAAGCGATCGAACACACACACAAAACAGCAGCTTAGAACAACGACGACGACAACAACAACAACAACAACAACAACAACAACAACAACAACAACAACAACAACAACGTGTGAGTCTGTCCGACACATGGACACGAACATTCATGCTTACATTCTGGTCAAAAGGTGCCATCTTAGAGCCGCCCCAAATGTTTCCACCACTAAAGCCACCATATCCCCAGAATCCACCACTTCCTGGGTTCACATTCAGGATCTCCTGGTTGTCCACGGAGGTTCTGTCGATGACATGGTCACGGTTATCTTCTGGTGGGTCCCAGGTGTGGGATGTAGGATGGGGCAGGGGAAGGTTGTGTAGGCGTGATTGTTATAGTCTTATTGTATTAGTGGTAGTACTTGAAGTAGTCGTGGTAATAGTAGTAGTCATTTTGGTGGTGGCGGTAGTAGTTGTAGTAATAGTAGTAGTAGTAGTAGTAGTAGTAGTAGTAGTAGTAGTAGTAGTAGTAGTAGTAGTAGTAGTAGTAGTAGTAGTAGTAGTAGTTGAAGTAGTAGTAGTAGTAGTAGTAGTAGTATTAGTAGTAGTAGTAGTAGTAGTAGTAGTAGTAGTAGTAGTAGTAGTAGTAGTAGTAGTAGTAGTAGTAGTAGTAGTAGTAGTAGTAGTAGTAGTAGTAGTAGTAGTAGTAGTTGTAGTAATAGTAGTAGTAGTAGTAGCAGCAGCAGTAGTAGTAGTAGTAGTAGTAGTAGTAGCAGCAGCAGCAGCAGCAGCAGTAGTAGCAGCAGCAGCAGCAGCGGCAGCAGCAGTAGTAGTAGTAGTAGTAGTAGTAGTAGTAGTAGTAGTAGTAGTAGTAGTAGTAGTAGTAGTAGTAGTAGTAGTAGTAGTAGTAGTAGTAGTAGTATCTTACTGCCATAGATAAAGTAAGCACAAAAACACAACTGGAATAGAAGCAACGCTAGCAAGCCCACTGACTAAGCAAAAACAACGTATGTACCACTCCCGTGTGTTGCCGGGGTCCATAAGGGAAGCAAAGAATAGCAACACTGCAGCCTACCACGCATGTCGTAACAGGCGACTAAGGAGGCTTGATGGTTCCGTCGCCCTGCTACTGAGTGAGTGCGTGGCGCGACACTGTGAGCTGTGAGTTTCGTGTGAAATGCTTTTGAATCTGCCCGAGGTTGGTTGGAACGTGACTGCATGTTCGGAGCGATGGCAGATGGGTATGTCCCGGAGTTGACCGGTTTTTGCATCATGCAGAAATGCGTGGCTGCTGGGCTTCTGGTTGACTGCCACTGCCATCGACGATGAACTGTATTTCGTGGACTGTGTGGGTGAACATCTAGGAAACATCCAGATGGGAAAATGACTGCCGATTCCATCAGAAATGAACTGGGTATTTTGTGGGGGACTATTGTGTTGGCATTCTGGCGGCGGCATTATGCCCAGTGTATCTGTGCGGGCTGTTGTTTTTCGAGACTCTTATCTTTTCCACTTTTCACATTGGGCAGTGGGGAGCATTTTGTGTTATATTCACTGGCACAAGAACGGAGCATAATGGGGACGACCCGTTGCTGTGAAGTTGGAACTGCGACTAACTAACTAACTAACTAACTAACTAACTAACTAACGTATGTACCAACAATACAACAAACATAATCAAACATGGCGGGAGATTACATGATGTGATCTGGTGTCCACTCCAACTTCCAGGTGTGGTAATCGCTGTGCCACGATCCGGTGTGTCTGCAAGCAGTAATACACAACAAGATTATGTGATTGTCATGCTGCAAGCAGTTGTACATAACAACATTATGTAATTCTCACGCTGCGAGCAGTAATACATAACAATAGTATTTGATCGTCACGCTGCAAGCAGTAATACACAACAATAGTATGTAATTGTCACGCCGCAAATAGTAATACAAATCAAGATCGTGTGATTGTCTTGCGGCATATTATATGCAGATATACGGGACTATACCCCTATGGACAATTTAATAGGCTTGTGAGGATAAAACCATGAGCAGGCGCTATTTGCAGCTGACTCAATAATAGGATTATTAATCTGATCTAGGGATAACCCCTAATATAACTTCTCATTGAGGTTGAGCGGGTTAGAGGTAATGGTAGAATCGAAATCGAAATATATCCTTGTCACACTGACCATCCATCTCAGAATTTGAGAAAAACAAAATTTTAACAGCACCTCCATGTGGTAGAGGATGGGAAACAGCACGGTGTGGCACATGCAGCTCTTGTGGGATCTGGATATGTGGATAAGTCAGCAGCTGAGCACAGAAGGACGCTCATTCATCCTGATAGTCGTAGGCGGCCTTCAATGGCAGAGCCAAGGGACCCCGTTTAGATGTTGAAGGCGAAGGGAAACCACCACATTGCCTGCCCAAGATGTCATGGAATTCTAGAGATGAAGCCCCAGGGGCGAGATTTGTGGTGATGTATGAACACCTACGCCAGTTGGCGGGGTGTAATATGATGATGACAGGTCTACGACCTGCCTTACGTGAATAGTGGTGCGGGTTCAATCCAAACTGAGAATGGGGGAAGAAATAAATAGAAGACAAACCAAACATCTTGGCTAACCACAGCTCTTAGCCAACCCAGTGCTACTTTAACTAGCTCAAAAATAGTCCCCGATGTACCAACATCCACACGCAATGAATGAATCACTAAAAAGCGAGAAGTAGTATCAGTAAGATTTACTAGAACAGGAAGTGAAGACAAGACACGGCAGAATGCGAGGAAGAAATCATTGATGATTCACCGGGCAAGTCGGCGTTTACCTGCAAAGTGTTGTGGAAAGTAATGAGCACGGCAAGGCACGTAGAGCGCCCTGGTCATCCACTGCACCTGTTTTCGTCTCCAGTCGTCTTGACTTGCCTTACCACCGAATTCAGATGTACTCAGGCAAGAGAGTGAATTGCGCAACTCTTCCTCACATAACCCAATTCATCGCGCAGGTAATTCTTTCTCTTCTAGTTTTTGGTGCTTCTCCATCAATAATGATGATGGCCATTTATTTCTTCCAGTGGGGTTGAAAGTGTGGAGCCATGAGTTCTAAAATCGCTGGTTAGGCATATTTTGGCTCGAAATGTTCTTTGACAATGGGAAAATCAAGCATTCTTTGCCCACATTGTCAAAGAACATTTCGAGCCCAAACAGGCCTTACCGGCCATCTTAGAACTCACGGCTCCAAACTTTCAAATATAATCACATCACGTCAGCAGTATCCACCACGGGGTTACCCTTACCTAAAAGGGGTTAACGGACAAGAGGATCGACTTCATTGACCGGGATTGTTACCCCATATAGATCGGTCTCTCGCCGAACAGCAGCAAACCAACTCCTCCTCACTCTCCCTCCCAAAAGCGTGGCACACAGCACGAATTTCCTAGTTCTGGCCACCACGCCAGGGGTCACCGAGAAAGCTGCACACGATAAGCGAATGACGGAGTCGTGACGACATTGTGGACACTAGGCAAACTGCATAACACCTTCGTCACTGAGATCTTACCTTTACTTCTGCTAATACGAGGTTGATGTGTAGTTAGCTAAAAAAAAAACTACTGAATGATGCCAGCCATGAATGGTGTAGCTATGGCAACCGGTTTATTTCTACCAGCCAATCGGCGGGTGATTATGGAATAGCTCTCGTACACATGTCACGACACCATCCAGTAAGCGGATGGAAGCAGAAAGCCGTCATCTCAGCACTCTAAAGGTTACCTGAGGCTCCACACAAAAGGGCTTCCATTGTGTCCTCTTGAACCTGTTCTGGACGGCCCATGGTGCTCTGGTGTTGATAATGTGGGCCACGACAATTACAACCAGGACTATGACGACCACAACGATAATGATGATTATGATGATAAATGTGATGACGATGGTGCGGTGGTTGTAGTGGTCGTGATGATAATCCTGCTGATGATGATAATAATAATGATGACAAAGATGATGATGAGGTTAGAAATTATGATGATGATGATGATGATGATGATGATGATGATGATGATGATGATGATGATGATGATGATGATGATGATGATGATGATGATGATAAAAATGATGGTGGTGATAAAGATGATGATAGAGATGAAGGTAAATATAACGATGATTATAAACATTATGATGATGATAAAGATGATGATGGTGATAAAGATGATGATCATGATGACGATAAAGAGTATGGTGATAAAGATGATGGTGGTGATAAAGATGATCATGAAAAGGATGACGGTGGTGATAAAGATGATGATGATAAAGATGATGATAATGATGACTATGACGATAGAGAGATGATGATGATAAAGATGACGATGATGAGGAGGATAGAGCAAAGTTTACATCAGTACTTCCATCAGTGTGTTCCAAGAATCTGTTCTGATGACCGATGGTCCCCCGATGATGATTCTGACGATAGCGACAACAACAACAACAAATACAACAACAAAGATAATGACACACATTCATTGTGATGATAATCATCATTATATAGCAGCAGTTGCACACGCACTTCTCTTAGCGTGTCATCAGGCAACAATTATAATCCGACATGTTCACTCTGTGGTCATGATTGTGTGTTTTCGTTGGCTCACTTGTGAATTCATGCCTAGTCCATACACGTGCTACTACACCTTCATGATGATACGAGACCAGAACAATATGATATTCTTAGTAATAATGAGCACCATCAATTCTGATGATCATACGAGACCAGAATAATATGATATTCCTAGTAATAATGAGCACCATCAATTCTGAAGATAGAAGTTCATCATGCTCTTAACCATATGAAATCTGGTAAGACCTCGCTTCCAAACAACATCTCAAAAGAAATGATCACTGCCTTAGAATAATAAGGAACTGACCACGTCACCAAACGGCTAAACCCTATATTATACTGAGATATACCTCCTGAATTATGTAATTCTGTATTTATTGCAATGCCGAAGAAATCAGGAGCCTTGGAATGTGATCAGCATTGAAAAATTAGTTATCAGTTATCAGTTGGGATATCTTCATTGCACTCCGGACAGGTCCATGGGTGCTCAGATCCCCCCCCCCCCCAGCATATCCATCAGCGTCCGGTGGCTAATAGTGCCAGTTCTGTGTTGGTTGACGAGGCACCTCGTTTTCTCGATGTACCTCTCGTGTCTGGCCGTGCCAATTCTTACTCCAAAGTCTTAGATCCTGGACGAAATATAGTATCATGAGCCATATCACAAAGATTTTGCTAAGAATTATCATGCAAAGAGTTAGAAAATGCAAACTGAAATAGGAGAAGACCAATGTGGGTTTGTAGAAGGCAAGCGTACTGTAAATGCTATGTATATGCTGAGAACATTAATTGAACGTTCTATAGAAGTAAACAAAGACTTACATCTTTGCTTTATTGAGTACACAAAGGCTTTCGATAGAGTTGGACATGTCAACATGATCGAGATGATTGCAATTCTACAAATTGATGGGAAAGACCTTAGACTCATAAATAACTTATATTGGAAACAACAAGCTGCCATGAAGATTGATAATTGTCAACAACTCAACTGACAGGCCTCAACGGGTACTTCTCACACACCCATACAAGACAACTTGCAAGTCGTGTGGGAGGCAAAATGTATGGTCCATTTTATTGCCGTTGGCTCGCTTACAAGCGGTAAACAGTCGCTAATGCAATACACAATATACAGCCACAGAATTATCTAACACAAACTGCTAACCCTATGCTAGTTCTATCTATTAGTGAACACAAAACTCCTAACGCTATTCTAAACGATGTGAACGCCTCAAGTCCAGTCTCCCCGTCTACCTAACCTCTCTCCCGTGGTTACACACCACGCGGGGTGACCTTCACCTTCGTGCGTGTTACCTCACATCGCACTCTGCTGGCAAACGTGGCCTGTTGAGTGTCTACTCAACTGTGCTATGGCTTCACGAGGTGTGGTACTATCGAGTCTTTGACACACACCCACCCCTCTTGTGTTGCGTCATCAACTTTCACTCATTGGTTGTGACGCAAGAGGTTCCTAAACAAAAAATTTGTGTCTCTAATTTTTGTCAAAGACTCTAGATAACCTGGCTTTGGGCATTCCAATAGACTATTAATAACTATTGTCACAATGTAGCAAAGCCTTACTTGGCTACTGGCAATCGCCACAAACTTGACTGGTTGGCGTGAGCCCCTTCTCACATGCTATATTATATTTATGAGAGGTATGTCTGAACCGGACCGTTGTCTTATAAGACCTGCCCTCACATAGTAAATTAACTTACTACCCATACAAAGTTGACTTTCTTAGGGTCAACACATGAATTATTTCATGTCCCCCATATAATATTTAACAACCATTCTACAAGAGTGTGTGCGACAGGCTTTACCTCTTTCGCTTCCGCGCGTAAGACTTTATTTCACTGTTAATTTAGTTCTTCGTTGTCTATTATGTCCCCTGGCCCCATAGTTATCTGTCTTTGATTTACAAATAGTGTATGCAATTTATATGTTTGTTTTTCTGTTTGTTTGTGTGTTTGGATGTAATAAATCTACTAATCTAATTTCTATCCTCTATTTATAAATTCTATGTGTATGTATGTTAGTTTTTTGAGTGTCATAATTTGGTTCAATGTGGCCACAAAGAGGTGTATAACACTAATTCGTGACTACATTCACTTGCCATGAAACCCAAAATACTGTAATCTAAGTTCTAAACTATATTACAGACAACACATTCACACTAACACAATTTCACTAACGAAAACTTTACATTCTAACATACCATTCTAATTCTATAACTAAGTATTTAATGTGTTACCTAAATTTATTAAATTTGTTATGTTAATTATATGATATGATTATATTACTTCTTATTTTTTTCTAATCTAAGTGATGTAATCTAACTATTTAAATGCAATTGTTGTGATGTGAGTTATGTACCTTAATTAAATGGATTATGTGACCACAATTTATGTACTTTTCTAAATACTATGCTAAATAATGTTTTTAAATGCACAAAGGAATTATATGAGTGATGTTCTTAATCTAACTGGTGTAAATGCTGTATGTTACCTTATCTACTCTTTTTAATCTATTATGATGTAAAATGATGATACTAATAAATGGTAATATTTGAAAGATGGTATGGTTTCATTAAGATGGAATAAACTAACTACAATGAAACTAAGTGAAATATAACAATCTAAATGGTACTATTCATATCATAAATTTAATTTAACTTGTAATAAACTATTCTTATGTCTAAACTAATATTCTAATCTAATTTTAATGGGTTAATTACTGTGCTAACTACATTATTAAAATAAATGAGAACTGTTATAGTTCCTAACCTACATCTAATTTATCACTATCTTAAAATATTATATTACATATCACAATAAGTTTATATACATAGTATTTGGTTTATACAGGTTAGTAGTTGCCTTCATGTATGTGCAATGGTTGTATAGGCATAATATAACCACACATTTCGCCTGGGTATCTGAAATACATTACACAGTCATCTTAATGTTCTCTCGGTAGTGCACGTGTAGAGTTCGCTGGTGTTGTAGCTCTGTCTTTTCGTGTCTGTAATTAAGCACTGTTCTGACACTGTTTTCTGCGGTTCATATATATGATACACCGGAATGGAGCTTAGTTGGAAATGAGCTGTCCTAGTTCACACGGTGGTATCTAAGTATAGCAGCACAGTTCTTAATCTGATGTCCACGGACACATGATAGTTCAGTGTTTTGGTACATGACTACACCAATAATGTGGATATGTATGTAAGCTATTTTACATCTTATATTATCAGATATCCATGTACCAACCATCACTCTACATATACTGTTGGATTTCAGGTATTTTTACCCCAGATGGTAAAACTAGTGACCACCTGAATATCCGGTCATTTTGATGCACACCACTATGTATGACCGTGATCAGGGAGTTGTCGGTCTGGACAATGCAGTGAACATCCGTCAGAACTCGATGGAGCCTTCTCACCGTATAGATGAAGCCTAGGGCTGCAACTGTGATATGGATTCTTTGGACTCAGCATGTGTGATCTTACTGCTCACGCAGCAAAGCGGATGGAAGATGCCCTCAAAAAAAAAATTGGCCTAGTACTGCAGTGATGGAGATTCTGCTGGCATATGACCTAAGATAATAAATGAGCCTAGGATTAGGCAAGCGGAGGGATTGGAATATTTACAAAAAAGGATCTTCAATTTTGACAATGCAGGAATTAATAATGCATCTTTCACATTTCATTTCCAGAAGATTTTAAGACATTGGAAAATATATTTGTAATTTCTGAGTAATTTACTAATCCCAAAAGGTTTCTGACCTGTTTCTTTCTGTTAGACATGGTCAGATTCATAATTTTGGTACTACTTTTCAGGTCAGTCTACAGTTGGACTTGAGAAATGACATGACCCAAAAATGAATTTATTTTAGGCATAATTTGACTTTGCTGGTTTGACAGTGAGACCGAAGCGTCGCACCCTGTCAAAGGCATGTCTCAGTTTCAGTAGGTGTATTGTCCAGTCATCAGTATTCTGATTTATTCATGTGTATTCTATAAGTTCACTACATGTATGCCCCTCGTCGGATTTGCCAGTCTCACTAACTAGTGTAGTTGCGTTGTGTATGTCTGTTGTCTGATCACTTGGTGTTGGTGCAATCTGTTCGTCTGTCACTACTTCTGTCTCTTGTCTTGAAAAGTGAGGTTTCCGCATGTTGACATGGAATATCTCTAAGTGTCCGTTTATCGATATTTCATAGTCAACATGTACCATGGTTATGTGCTACTTTGAATGGTCCTTGCCATTTCGTTTGTATGGAAGTAGCCTAAATCTGTCTTGATCAAGTTCCAGATTACTTGTTTTCGCACATTTGTTTGTGTGCTTGTGGTAGAACTGACCCTTCCTCTATCAAATGGCTTGGGTGCCAGTGTAAAGGGTTGTATTTCAGCTGTAGGATGTTTACCCTTCAACTTTTGTATCAATTGATGACAGCCATTACCAGCAAATAGATCATGACAAAATAATTTGTTATTGAAAAAACTTGGCCTGGCATTGCTGTATGCACGATGACCCGCACATGGTGTTTTGTGTGCATTGTTTAGCACACCTAACTGATGTTGTTCAAGTAACACCTGTTCATGGTTACTAGTAATATGACATGTAGTTGAAATGCCATTATTACGTCTAACGAACCAAGATGCATTCTTGGTCATTTTGGCTTTGCCTCTTGACAATTTTAAGTATGGAGACACATTAAAATCAGATTTCTGCTGGTGTATAAGTTTTTGTGTGTTTTTGTCATCTGTGCTGGTTGGAAAAAGCATTAGTAGTGCCTCATTTTGCAATGGGTCATGATGTTTTGAAGTGTCAACTCTGGTTGTTGCCTTAGCTGCATTTAATTTCTCCCATGCAACTATTTCTTCACTAGTACATTGTTTCAGTTGAGGTAAGCACCCCAAAATTAAATCTGTACAAGGGTTGTTAAGTATTGCACAAGTAAAGGTACCGGAAAGAAAAGGAGAATCAATACGGGCTTTTGCCAAAGGGTAAATTTCAACGTTACCCGAAAAGGTTCGGCATTTCACAGTGTCACCTGTGTAATCACCCGGACTCACTAGTTCTCTTCGAAGACCAATAAGGGTGCTGCCGCTATCCAGCAAACATTGGCATGGTACATCATTGACCATTGCATTGTGGAACACTAACTTGCCTCTGGAGGCTAATGCTGCATTCACACTCTCAGATGAGCATGGTACTGTATGTCCACATTCTAGTCTTCCGTCTGCATGGAATTGGTGACATCGTTCACAGCCGTCAAAGCTTAACATATCGTTAGCAGCACACACATCCTCTGCTTGGTTAGTTGGTAAGTCACTTTCAATCTCACACTCATTCTCACTACCACTATCTGAAGAGGTGTTAATCAACATAGCGTTGTTAGCTTTCAAACGTTGGCGGCCAAGGCACTTATTAGAATAATGGCCATAAGAGGAACAAAAAAAACATTTGATTGCACGCCTGTATGCAGACCGTTTGCTTTGCTGCTTCTTGATCACATTTTCAAGATGCGCCGGATAATTCGGCGATTTGTCGCACATAGCATAAGTGTCGTGCATTAGTTGACAGTACATGCATATGGAAACTTTTCTGTCTTTCTTATCATACTTCTGAAAAGGTTTTCTGTTACCCTGATAGTTTTTTGATTGGTCTTTGACAAAGGAAACTATCTCAGAGTCACTTGAGGTCTTAAAAATCTCTCTGTTAGAAGAAAAATATGCTGAGCCTTTTTTTTTGAACTGCTCGATGTTTTCAATGTCTGACTGCTGCAAAAACTTAGCAAAAGGAGAAGGTATAGTAGATATACACTTGTCCATAGCTATTAGGTTTTTTAATCTATCAAAGTCTTTTCCTATGTTAGCTGCTTTAAGCCACCTGTTTAGTACACTCTGCACATTTGAAAAATAATCTATAAAAGTTTCACTAGGTTTAGGTTTTAAATTTGAGAACTGAACCTGATACCCAGGGGCATCAAGTAAAAAGTGCTGCATAATCCTATCATGGATGTATTGATAGCTAGATCTAAGTTCAATAGGAATATACTCTATTACTTTAAGGGGCTCACCACTTAGATTCTTCATGTAAATCGGAGCCCACATATCTAAAGGAACTTGGTGATATTTAAATTGATACTCTACATTCTCTGTCCAGGCAGATATGGAGTCCTCTTTACAATATGGTTTGATAATATTTTTGTATTTGTTGAACTTATTTTCCTCTTGTTGACTTCTTAGTTTAGTGGCAGAGATCTCTGCGTGTGAGTCTACATCCATGCTTTTCATCTTTAATTGTGTCTCTGATTCTACCTGAATTTGTTTTTCTTTAACTCTTGCCATTTCATCTATCTCTTTTTGCTTTAGATCTAATTCCTTTTGTTTTAATTCTTTCTCTTGATCTAATTGTTTTTGTTTCATCTCCTTATCATGTTCTCTTTCTCGTGCGCGTTCGTCCCTCTCCGCATTCTCTTTTCGTGTTTGTTCCTCTTTTGTTTCTTTAAATTTCTGATCAGCATATTGTTGTAGTTCTTTTCCTGTTAATTCCAGTTCTTTGCCTGCTTTTATGAAATCTGATAAAGTTGCCATCTTACTTTAGTACTTGGCTAACAGTGATAGGCAATGATGACTTTAATCAGTTATTTATCTTTGATATGTTATGTTTGTTCTTATCTGATCACTATCAGTTGTGCTTTCTGTTTATACCCTGCCCAGATTTATCTTGCAGAAAAAACAGAGTATACAATTATGTCAACGCGTTACATGCTGAAAAAGAGATGCACTATTAATCAAATTGCATGACAAAATATATAAGTGTACTCAGCTTAATGTGGGAACGAAGCTCCTTTGACACAGGTCACCTTGTTTGGTACACTGGGGTGGCGACACGTTTCGTACGTAGCACACGGTATTTGGCCCACAGGTGTATGTGCACAGCTGTTGTTTGCCCTCTGATATATAGGGCAGCAGTAAACACGCCTACTAAACGATATGATTTACTCGACAACTAAGGACAATGACTTAGACAATGACAGACTTACGAACACCTAGAATATGTATTAATTAATTTTAATGTCAATGTCCTGTCTTTGTTTTAAACAATAATTGCCTTTCGTTACTAACCTAGTTAATTTCTGTAAACGTTGTGCAGCTAAGTATCAGATGCTTAGCCCGAAAATAGTTCCATCGTGACGATAAGCAAAGAGAAAATAGACCCAAAAATGAATAAATGCTTGTAAAGAAATCAAAATAACATAATAATGTGTCAACAAATAAATATATTCATTTAGTAACTTAAATAAGTAAATAATAAACAATATACAGCACAGATTCAGGCGGGCCGCCGCTAAGCGATTTTGTAAACACTCGACTGCTTTATGCTAATGACGCAGAACAACTGTCTGTCAATCAATCTACGTCATCGCGCAGCGCTATTTTTAGATCTCAAAAATCAATATTGTCGGCTGCCTGTGTATTCCTGCGCCGTGAATCATGTTTGGTGCTTATTCAAGAATAAATTGGTAAATATATGAATAAATATAAGAAAATAAGAATATTAATACTTACAGCTTCGAAGAATACATGATTTCATTCAATAAATATATCATAAACACAATTAAACACTATTTTGTCACGATAGGCATATTTCTAGCTCGCAAATTCTCCTGTCTGCACAAATTATCGTTACTACAAAAATTAATCCCTAGTCTGGAGCCCGTGGATGAGTGGATTAGCTTGAACTTTTCGTTCAAGCTTCACTTCTTGACACCACAATTACCCTTTTACTGTGGGTATTAGCTTGGCGCTTTCGTCCAAGCACCACTTTCTGACACCACAATTACCCTGGCCTGTCAACAACTCAACTGACAGGCCTCAACGGGTACTTCTCACACACCCATACAAGACAACTTGCAAGTCGTGTGGGAGGCAAAATGTATGGTCCATTTTATTGCCGTTGGCTCGCTTACAAGCGGTAAACAGTCGCTAATGCAATACACAATATACAGCCACAGAATTATCTAACACAAACTGCTAACCCTATGCTAGTTCTATCTATTAGTGAACACAAAACTCCTAACGCTATTCTAAACGATGTGAACGCCTCAAGTCCAGTCTCCCCGTCTACCTAACCTCTCTCCCGTGGTTACACACCACGCGGGGTGACCTTCACCTTCGTGCGTGTTACCTCACATCGCACTCTGCTGGCAAACGTGGCCTGTTGAGTGTCTACTCAACTGTGCTATGGCTTCACGAGGTGTGGTACTATCGAGTCTTTGACAATAATGAAGTAGGTCAGTATCAGCCTATTATCTATTAAGAGAGATGTGAGACAGGTATGTGTAATGTCTCCAGATCTGTTTTTCCTATACAGTGAAAATATTTTCAGAAATGTAGAAGATGTGAAAGGAATCATAATTGGATGAAGAAACATTAATAACATTAGATATGTAGATGATAGAGTATTGATTGCAGACAATGAGCATTTAGTAGAAGCCATTGTTGCACACAATGAACAACTTGGGTTAGAATTAAATTGTAAGAAGACACATATTATGATCGTCACTAAGAAGAAGGAAATATTACAATGTAAAATACAAGTATATAGGAATATTCTTGAACAAGTGATTCGGTACAATTATCTTGGAACTGTCATAATATCTGATGGGAGATGCCTTGATTAGAACAAGGATCGCCATGGCGAAAGCAGCCTTTTGCAAGATGAAACACATACTGACCAATAAAAGATGTCATTTGCAACGAGAAAAAGTGTTGAGGTGCTACATAGAACCTGTACTTTTGTATGGATGTGAAGCGTGGACAATGAGCAGACAAGCTGAAAAGCATCTGATCGCTGTGGAAATTGGTTTCTGAGGGAAATGCAAAGAATACAATGACCACACAGAAAAATCAGTTACCAAGTCCTACAATAAACATGAAAACCGTAAACTGATTAGAGAAATTAGATGTAGACAGTCACAATTTTTTGGTCACGTTATGAGAAGAAATAAATTGGAGAACCTGATGACAACTGGCAAAATCAAAGGAAAGAGAACAGGGGAGGACAGAGAAGTAAATGCCTAGATGGCTTGGCAACGATGTATGGTCGAGACGAGAACACTGTGCTGATCTGCGACTCTGGTGATTGAGTGAGATGGCAAAAATGACCGACCACGCTTGCCAGGATGATGACAATACTACTTCTGGTGCACTGAACTGGTTTTTGCGTGTTAATTAGCTTTCCCTATTATGAATGTTCCTCGCGCCACTTAAACTTCTGAGGTACTTGTTATTTATGTCCTCAAGTCAAGGACGAGAGGTCAACATTTAAGTACAACTGACCGGTCTAGGGGTTGATAAAGATAGTTGTGTTGATATGATTGCGATGGCGATACTGAGGAGTAGGAAGAGAGCAATAACCATGTAGATAAAGATATCGATGATTATAAAGTTATGGATGATGATTGTTATGACAATGATGATAAGCAGAAGAAGGATTATGAGTAGTAGAATGATAATGATGTTAACATATCAACGTTTGCATCAGTACTTCTCTCCGTGTGTCTTCATAAATCGGTTCTGGTCGGCTGAAGGTCCCCAGTGAAGCGTGCTGGTCACCGTCCCAACTCCTACGTCGCCGTTGTTTCCTGAAAAATGAATTCATTTGACAAATACTGCCACACTAAAAGTAGGATACATTGAAAGTAGCAATGAATATATTGAATATATATATATATATATATATATTTTTTATGAATGTATTGAAAATAGACATGGAGACGTGGGTGTCGACTATGGAACTCACAGGAGAAACAAATCCACAGGAAAAGACATAGAGGACACCCAAGAAACAACTGCATCACACAGACAAGCAAAGACAACTACATCATACAATCAAGCAAGGACAAAATCACACAGTCATGCAAGAACAACTACATCACATAGCCAAGCAACAACATCAGACAGGTTTACAAGGACTTTGGTATTCACCTTATCTAGCTCTGAGAAGAATCTATGAGCTTAAGGGGCAATTGAGTCACATGCTCAGACGCCTTCAACACATGTCCCAGAATTGACTAACCCCTCACTACTGGACAATGGGCTAGAGCCTCTTTACAATGACATAAACCAAACCCTGGAGGGGACATTCACAACCCAGACCGCTCCTAGACCTCACCAAGGCCTCATCCAGACCTCACCCAGGCCTCATCCAGGCCTCACCTAGACCTCACCCAGACCTCATCCAGGCCTCACCTAGACGTCACCCAGACCTCATCCAGGCCTCACCTAGACCTCACCCAGAGCTCATCCAGGCCTCACCTAGACCTCACCTAGACCTCATCAAGCCATACCTATACCTAACCCAGACCTCATCCAGGCCTCACCTAGACCTCACCCAGGCCTCATCCAGGCCTCACCCAGGCCTCATCCAGGCCTCACCTAGACCTCACCCAGACCTCATACAGGCCTCACCTAGATTTCACCCAGACCTCATCAGGCCATACCTATAACTAACCCAGACCTCATCCAGGCCTCACCTAGACCTCACCCAGACCTCATCCAGGCCACACCTAGACCTCACCCAGGCCTCATCCAGGCCTCACCCAGGCCTCATCCAGGCCTCACCTAGACCTCACCCAGACCTCATCCAGGCCTCACCTAGATCTCACCCAGACCTCATCCAGGCCTCACCTAGACCTCACCTAGACCTCATCAAGCCATACCTATACCTAACCCAGACCTCATCCAGGCCTCACCTAGACCTCACCCAGGCCTCATCCAGGCCTCACCCAGGCCTCATCCAGGCCTCACCTAGACCTCACCCAGACCTCATACAGGCCTCACCTAGATTTCACCCAGACCTCATCAGGCCATACCTATAACTAACCCAGACCTCATCCAGGCCTCACCTAGACCTCACCCAGACCTCATCCAGGCCACACCTAGACCTCACCCAGGCCTTATCCAGGCCTCACCCAGGCCTCATCCAGGCCTCACCTAGACCTCACCCAGACCTCATCCAGGCCTCACCTAGATCTCACCCAGACCTCATCCAGGTCTCACCTAGACCTCACCCAGAGCTCATCCAGGCCATACCTAGACCTAACCCAGACCTCATCCAGGCCTCACCTAGACCTCACCCAGACCTCATCCAGGCCTCACCTAGACGTCACCCAGACCTCATCCAGGCCTCACCTAGACCTCACCCAGACCTCATCCAGGCCTCACCTAGACCTCACCCAGACCTCATCCAGGCCTCACCTAGACGTCACCCAGACCTCATCCAGGCCTCATCTAGACCTCACCCAGAGCTCATCCAGGCCTCACCTAGACCTCACCTAGACCTCATCAAGCCATACCTATACCTAACCCAGACCTCATCCAGGCCTCACCTAGACCTCACCCAGGCCTCATCCAGGCCTCACCCAGGCCTCATCCAGGCCTCACCTAGACCTCACCCAGACCTCATACAGGCCTCACCTAGATTTCACCCAGACCTCATCAGGCCATACCTATAACTAACCCAGACCTCATCCAGGCCTCACCTAGACCTCACCCAGACCTCATCCAGGCCACACCTAGACCTCACCCAGGCCTCATCCAGGCCTCATCCAGGCCTCACCTAGACCTCACCCAGACCTCATCCAGGCCTCACCTAGATCTCACCCAGACCTCATCCAGGCCTCACCTAGACCTCACCTAGACCTCATCAAGCCATACCTATACCTAACCCAGACCTCATCCAGGCCTCACCTAGACCTCACCCAGGCCTCATCCAGGCCTCACCCAGGCCTCATCCAGGCCTCACCTAGACCTCACCCAGACCTCATACAGGCCTCACCTAGATTTCACCCAGACCTCATCAGGCCATACCTATAACTAACCCAGACCTCATCCAGGCCTCACCTAGACCTCACCCAGACCTCATCCAGGCCACACCTAGACCTCACCCAGGCCTCATCCAGGCCTCACCCAGGCCTCATCCAGGCCTCACCTAGACCTCACCCAGACCTCATCCAGGCCTCACCTAGATCTCACCCAGACCTCATCCAGGTCTCACCTAGACCTCACCCAGAGCTCATCCAGGCCATACCTAGACCTAACCCAGACCTCATCCAGGCCTCACCTAGACCTAACCCAGACCTCATCCAGGCCACACCTAGACCTCACCCAGGCCTCACCCAGGCCTCACCCAGGCCTCACCTAGATCTCACCCAGGCCTCAACTAGACCTCACCCAGGCCTCATCCAGGCATCACCTAGACCTCACCAGGCCAGACTGTTTGTACTGTGTACCTCTCAGTCATGTCGACCGCCTGGTAATAACCATTACACAAGAAGTGAGTTGTTATCGTATAGAATGTTGCTAGATAGATCAGTGTTGAAGTCCCAATCAATGTTCACTATTTGGTGAGTTACTTTGAATAGATTAGCCAAAGAAATCTAAGTCTCAAAAAAAAAAAAAAAAGTATGTGACCAATGCATACAACGTTAATTTTAGAAATATACATGAAGAAAGTTAAGTTTTGTAAAAATGTGAGTATTATGGTCCGAGGTTTATCCATATCATGTCAGGGCCGCTCCTGAGCTTCTCTTGGCCGCAGTTTCCCATAAAGGTATATAAATATATTGGCGTGACGACGGCGGGTTCACTCGACTGTTACTTCATCGACCACACGGCTGAGAGACACAGTCAGTTTATTTCCCAACTTGACACCTTAGCAGCTCGGTGGACATTGACATAATAGCCAGATCACACAACCCGATCACCCAAAAGAAACGATAGACCCGGTTTTACCTCCTCCATCCCTCCCACTACGGCCCCTTAGTGGCGGATACCGGAAGCAGTTGTCTGTTCTTTGCCCGCGAGAATATGAATTTTACAACCCCTCCAGGTGCCTGCATGTGACGTCACACCAATACATTTATATAGCTTACATAGGAAAATACGGTCAAGAACAGCTCAGGATCTCTCCTGAAATGATATGGATAAGCCTCCTATCATACTACTATTTAGCCCGGGAATACAACGTATGGTGAGTTAATTAGAATATAGTGCACCAGGAAGATAGGTTTCCCACAACCATGTGACCGCGGTCATTATACAAAATGGGATGAGTTCATTAAATTGCTTCAAGAAAGTTGTGTCTTAAAAATATCTTATTCCAAACATAATACAACATGTGGTTAATCATTCGGTGTGGAATCTATCTAGACATTCACTGTCGTGGTCATTGTACAACCTACAGTGAGTTGTCACGTGTGTGTGTAAAATATTGTAATTTGTAATTATATAAATCTGTAGTAGCATCAGTACATTTATATAGCTTATATAGGGAAATAGGTCAAGAGCAACTCAGGATCTCTCCACGACAGTGAATGTCTAGATAGATTCCACACTGAATGATTCACCACATGTTGTATTATGTTTGGAATAAGATACTTTTAGGACACAACTGTCTTGAAGCAATGTAGCTGACAGTCTCCGTGGCCAAAGGCTTGCGAACGCGGTTCTTGACCGCTTACCAGGCGTTCGAAAAGCAGCTGCGACCGGTTTGTGCAGGGGACGTTTCGCGTTGTGTTATAACGTGTTGGTATGGGAGCCGGTCGTTCAGAAAGCAATGGCAAACTACTGAACGTAAAATATTGCCTAGTACATCAACAGCAGCTGAAAAATGCTGGTGTTGACTGCAACGTCCTGTAAGGGATTTGCATAAACAAAATCATGTAAATATCAACGATGCTGCATGGCTCACCTCTGGATTCCATGATGTCGATCTCTCCGGATCTCGGCCACTGCCCATAGTGTTCATCTTTTGACAACATCCAAATAGCTGAAAGTTTCAACATCAATACGTATTAAACATCTGCTCCTTAAATTATGAATTATAGGTGTTATAGTAAGTTGGTTAGTTAGCTGTAGATGTCCCGGCCACTAGCTGAAGAAGAAGTGGAAGAAGGGGTGGGGGAGGAAGAAGATGAAAAAAAAACGAAGACGAAGAAGAACAACTATCACTGTCATTTCCTGCCTATAGTACCTTGCGGAGCCGGTCTCCCTGATCTAAGCCTTACACGACTTTCTCCGTAATCCCGTATATTCTCGTGAGTAAAGTGACGTGCGCGAGAATCGGTAAGGGTTCTTTCCGCGTCGGTAACTTAGGGGTATGTGACCCGGTCGCTCAGAAAGCAATGGCAAACTACTGAGCATAATCTTGCCAAGAAATCAACAATCAGCTGAAAGATGCTGATGTTGACAGTGATGTCCTGTAAAGGATATGCGAACAAAACAAAACAGTACCTTGCGGTGTGGCAGAAGGGTCTTGAGCGTGAGGAATTAAGGCCGCCGGGCTAATTCAATCACCGCGAACTGTGCATGTTAGAGTTTTCTTTTTGCTCCCGACAGAAAAAAATCCATCCTTACCGATGATTCGAACCCGGGTCTCCCGAAGGAGAATCAGGCATTCTAGCCACTCGGCCAGCCTCTCCTCTAACAACAACAACAAATAACTTATTACAAAAGCTACTACAGACACTATTACTATTACACACAATTAAAATTACTACTACTACTACTACTACTACTACTACTACTACTACTACTACTACTACTACTACTACTACTACTACTACTACTACTACTACTACTACTACTACTACTACTACTACTACTACTACTACTACTACTTCCATTATTACAACAACTTATTACTATTGTTCGTGCTGCTGGTACTACTGCTGATACTGCTGCTATTACAATTGCTACTACGACTGCATTACGATTACTACTACTAATACTATCACTACTGCAAACTATTACTACTACTACCATCACTACAACAGCTACTACTACAACTATCTAGTAATACTTCTGTTGGTGCTAATGGCACTACTACTGCCGCTGCTGCTGATGCTGCGACTATTACTGCTACCACTACTACTATTAACTACTTCTACTACTACAACTTATCAACAAAAACAACTATTACTACTAGTATTAGTTCTACTACTACTACTACTACTACTACTACTACTACTACTACTACTACTACTACTACTACTACTACTACTACTACTACTACTACTACTACTACTACTACTACTACTACTACTACTACTACTACTACTACTACTACTACTACTACTACTACTTCTACTACTACTACTACTACTACTACTACTACTACTACTACTACTACTACTACTTAAGCTGTTACTGTTGCTGATTCAACTATAGCAACTACTACTACTACTACTACTACTACTACTACTACTACTACTACTACTACTACTACTACTACTACTAATACTACTAATACTACTACTACTACTACTACTACTACTACTACTACTACTACTACTACTACTACCACTACTACTACTACCTCTACTACTACTACTGCTACTACTACTACTACTACCATTAATATTACTACTACTACTACTACTACTACTACTACTACTACCACTACTACTACTACTACTACTACTACTACTACTACTACTACTGCTACTGCTGCTGCTGACGACTGAGGGCTTCGAGATATCACAACAGATATCAATAAACCAAAAACTACAACAGCCCGAGGGATTCCTACCAAGAATCACGCAATGTTCCAGATGCCAGAAGGCCCGCCACAGCAGAGCAATATGTCGCAGCAAAGCGGAAATCTGCCGGTACTGTGCCGATCACCGCGCCTTCGAAGAGTGTCCGCTAGCCAAGCTGGACACAGACTTCCGAGCACCCAACAGCAAAAGAAAGTGCGCCAATTGCCTGGGCAAGCATGGAGCAAGATACTTGGGCTTTCCGTACCTCCAAAGACACAGAGACGTGTTAAAGATCGCCATTGTCACAAAAACACTATTTAAGGAAGCAATGCGGGGTGCGAGACAGCCACGGGTATCTCGCAAGCTGAAAGAGCACAAATGCAGAGCCAGATCGACGAGCTGAAAAAAACAAGTCAAGCTTCTGCAAACACCGGCACCGACCAGCGACATTGAAAAGCTACTTGCCGAAATAAAAGAGACCCAGAAAAATATAAAACAAGGGATGGAGAACATGGTGCAAACAACAAAGAAGAACCAAGAGATACTACAAGCAATACAAGCCGAGAGAAAACTGTTACAAACTGAGAGTGATTCAACACAAATTAAACCAACAGAAGACGCGGTAAAGAGCACAGAAAACCATACGATGAAGATCAACAACAAGAAAACATCGAAAAGTTGCTCAAGACACTACATAAAAAAGGATGCAAAAAGACGCAGGATGAAGCCCAGCCAAAGACCAATGTAAAACCTCAAGAAGAAGCCAGCAACCCATTCAAATTTACGAATAAATTCAAAGGGAAACCAGTCTTCAATCGGAAACGTGACACAAGCCTAGTCAGCCTAGATGCGACGATCAACCCTGTCGACGCAGATTACCTGACTAGTCCGAAGAAGATATAGAAAATGCAGCAAACTTCACCAGGGGACAACTTCAAGAAAGCAACATCAGACGAGCCTGAAGCCAAAAGAAACCATATAAAGAGATACACGCTAACGAAAGACTAACCAATCCGAACCAGACATCACTCGTAAGAGCGCACAAGACAAAACAGGGAACCCCACACAAACCTACGGATCTCCACTCTAACCACCGCTGAAAAACGCAGGTTGAACGAGACCGAGTTTGGAATTTTTGTTTTTGAATCAAGCAAGCAAGTACTACTACCACTACTACTACTACTACTACTACTACTACTACTACTACTACTACTACTACTACTACTACTACTACTACTACTACTACTACTACTACTATACTACTACTACTACTACTACTACTACTACTACTACTACTACTACTACTACAATAACACTAGTTAATTTAACCAGAAATGAAACCTCAAAACTTAAAACTGTTTACAAATGCGCCAAACCACAGCTGACACGAACATAGCCGAGCACATTTAGCGTGTCACATCACGTATACCTGGCCAGAGCCAGTCTCCCTTGGGAATCCTCGCCCGGACTTCCAGAGTGCCGAACTTTAAGACGGGGGAGCTTTTAACCTTGCCAGACATGACGGGTGGCAGGATGCCGTAGTGTCCGTCCCTGACGCAACCGTCCAGTGCTGACTGGGTGCAGACGCCAAACAGTTCTGAAACACGGGACCAGGGCGTTGTTAGCTCCATACTTTATATGTATACAAACATACAACATGTACACATACACATGCACATACACACAGAAAAACATAAACAAAAACACAACACAAATATACAAATACACAAACAACCACATCAGAAATAAACGCATACACAAACACACATAACCAATACATCATCATCATCATCATCATCCAGTGCCTTGCCGCCTGGCGTAGGCGATTATGCCTCTCCACAAATTACGATCTCCGACGTCATGGATCAGTTCGTGTGTTGACTTTTCTCCGAAGTCGGAGAGTGTCTGCCTGTATGGCGAGGAACCACCAGTTTGCACACCAATAAGCCAGACATGGGACAACGGATACTCACGCAAATCTCAGGTCCTGTATGACATCACACTGATGTTGGACAACGGGATGCCTTCATCCGACATACAGGACTTCGCGTTGGAGCTCAAGCCAATGAACACAAGCAAGCAAGCAGTGTGTTGACTTCCTTCCGTGCCATGAAACTAGACTTTCAATAATCTTTTCGGGCTATCTTCCTCTATCTCTCTTTCCGCAAATCTGTCCGGTTGTCACAACAATTTTTCTATGATATCACCATAACTTCTGTCTTTCTACCATTCAAACTAAAGCACAATCTTTCACTTTCTACAACCACTGTATCTATCATTTCATGTAGATCGTTCTGACTTGTTGCTATCAAGACGGTGTCGTCAGCATAATTTTAATTATTTCTATTATGTCCACCAACCAAGGTCCCTGTATATTTTATGTAGATCCCATTATATATTCACTGTACAATGAGAACAACTCTGGAGACAATACACAACCTTGTCTGACGCTCTTCTTTACACACTGAAATGTTTCTACAAAGTTGTTGATTCTTGCGGGAGTCGAGGGAAATGAACGAGCTGATAAACAAAATTTGGGTCCTGACCAAACAGAAATTCATGGCAGAAAATTGGAAGTAGGGGTGTGTCACAATAATGCTTTTAAAATGGTTAAAATGGCAGCAGATATATTGTATTAATAATTAATATGTTAGAAATATTATGACAATAATGAGAGGTTTAATAATAACAATTGAAATTAAAGAGGTAAAGATTATTTTAAAATTTCACTTACCAAAGCTATATTTATAATCCACTGCAACTAATCTAGTTAAATTTGCTGAATACTGTTACACACACCACTTTTGTTCAATAATATCACAAGAACTGCACCACAACACCAATAAAATATAACTAAAACATAATATTTTGATGCACATAATTTTCACACAAAATGGAAAATGTCAGTAACACACCACTCAGACTGTACTGACAAGAAGAATATAAACACTATTTTCTATTTAGTTATAATTATTATTCATTTAAATTTAATTATTTAAATACCCCTTAAATACTTTGTGATAGGCAAAACAAATTTAGAGGCATAAATGAGGCCCATTAGCTCATTCATAATTCAATATGTGCCATAAATTATGACATATTATGAGGAACTTTCGCTTGCAGTGTTTCGCTTGTAATCTAACTTACTAACTGAATACTACACGTGGTTTAAGTTTTAGAATCTTTCACCAAGTCCTTGAAATCACTATAACTATAATATAAAATTGTTTAAAACGATAATTTTATTAAAATATATGAGGTCCAAAACCAGAAGGTGTTGTCATTTCGAAGTTCAATTCAAAATAATCTTTTCGAATCAAGAATCTGGTGCTTTCTAACGGCCAAATATGGTTGTCAGCGGCCTGCTTCAAACTGCGAAATATTTCTGTCTCAATTTTAAGTGTCCAAAGTTAACTAAAAATTGCGGAAACATAGAACAGGGACAAATAAACCACTGTTTAAACTGTGGCGATTAAAGGGCCCACGGGCGTCAGTGTCAGTCAATTGTGGCGATGTATGGGCGCATGGCAGAGAAAGAGTTAACGTCCTTGAAGATATGTCAAGAACAGAGGATTTTGACGTCAATGAATCCACATCGCTGTCCAGGATGAAAGATTTGGGAGTAAGAATTGGCACGGCCAGACACAAGAGGTACATCGGAAAAACGAGTGCCTCGTCAACCAATACAGAACTAGCACTATTAGCCACCGAACGTTCCAGATGTACAGGTGTTACCTTTCCTCTGGAGTGAACTAGGCAGGCCGAGAGAGGGATCATACTGCATGGGCAACACATGATCTCTATATTTTAGCCCAGGCGTTGTGCTGGAGAGGCAATAAACTAGAAAATTATTGCAGATAAGTCACACACCGAGCGTGTGAGACGTAAGATGGTGCATGGTGATGGAAATAACCACGTGATTACATGCACCCACTGTGAACGAACATTTACAGCGCGAATTGGCCTAACCAGTCACATTCGCTACCGCCATGGGTAAAAGTTATAATGCCTTTTTGAAGCACTAACTATCGTCTGTCAAGACGGCAAGGTGCCAATGGAGCCACCGAACGCTGATGCATATGCTGGGAGGGGGGGGGGGGATCTGCGCACCTATGGACCTGTCCGGAGTGCAATGAAGATACCCCAACTGATAACTGATAACTGTTGATTCTTATGGTGGCTGTTTGCTGCCAATATATGTTCTTTATTATTCGCAGATTTTTGACGTCGATGTTCATTTGCGTTAGTAATTGTATTATTTCTTAATGCTTCTCATTGTCAAATGCTTTTGTGTGGTCTATGAAGCGTAAGTACAGATCTGTTTTTACTTCTATAGCTCTTTCTAATAGTGTCCTGAAAATTTAACAGCGTTGTTTGTGCCCTTTTCCTTCACATATCAACATTGCTCATCACTAATTTCTGGTTTAATCGTATTTCTTTTTCTTTTTATACTTATTATGAATAACAGCTTTGTCACGTGACTCATAAGACTTATTGGGCGATGCTCTTCACATTCTAAAGCGCCTGGTTTCTTTTCAGACCTATAAAGATGAATTTTAATAGGTTACATGCATAAACAAACAAACAAACACACACACACACACACACACACACACACCCTTACAAACATATACAAACAGATATATAGAACATACCAATGGATACAAACAGAAATATATACACACAAACACATACACACATGCATATACACAGACAAACAGATGCACACACACACACACACACACACACACACACACACACACACACACGTACGTACGTACGTATGTACGTCGTGCATACAAATATATTCACGCACGCACACAGACTGATATATAGACAGACGGTCTGACGGACGGACAGAGAGAGGGACGGACAGATGGACACACACACACGCACACGCACACACACACACACACACACACACACACACACATATATATATATATATATATATATATATATATATATATATATATATATATATATACACGGAGGCACATAAAAATGTATGAAATGTAAATATTGGTGTTTACAAGTTTACAAATTTGGAATCTTTATTTATTTTCCTGTGGATCTATGCATGTGCGTGCTGTTGGTTTGTCGGTACTGCTGTCTGTTCAACTTTTCACATGGGACAGGAAGGGGCATTTTGTGTGATACTCACTGGTACAGGAACAAAGCATTATTGGGGTGACCCTTTGCCGTGAAATTGGAACCGGCACTAATTAACTAACTAACTAATATGTACATTTGATTCTTATGAAATTCATTGCATTATGTGCAGGCAAGGTAGAAAACCAAAATTGCAACCAATAAACAAACATTCATTCACAGTATTCTCAAAATCTGGTTATGTCCACCGTGCGCCTGCAAACAAGCTTGGCAGCGGCTCTTCGGGAAATCCCGAGGAATCAAGTCCCATTCACATGAAAGAGCAACTTCGAGCTGTTGCAAATTATCTGCAGCACCTTGCCTGTAGACTGAGCGTCCAAGCTCGTCTGGCTGATGTTCTATAGGGGACATGTCTTGTGATAGGGCAGGACAATCGATCTTCACAATTTTCTCCTGCTGTAGATATTTTGCAAAACGCACGCGGTGTGCGCACGTACGTTATCCTGCTGGAGAAGCTGCAAGTCTGAATAATTTGTAAACGCTAAAGCAACCAATGCATGCAGAACCTCATCTCGATTTATCACAGCATTAACATTCCCATGGAAGACGTGTAGAGGCAAGCGATGGTGAAAACTGAATCCTTCCCAAATGTGAATACTGCCAACTCCCGATCGGTTGTTCTGACGAACACAGCAATCTACAAAGCGCTCTCCACACCGTCGCCAAATACGTCAATCAGCAAATGAAGGTTGAATCAGCTCTCGTCTGTGAATAGGACAGCATTCCACTGCAGTCTAGTCCATCTGGCATGTTGCTCTGCCCATTTCAGGCGCTGCTGACGATGTCTGATAGTCAAGTTTGGCCCTATATAAGCTCGACTTGCAGTAAAGCTTGTATCTCTGAATCATCATATGATTGTAATTCGAGAGACTTGCCAGCGTCTACCCACTATTGCTGTTACTATCCGGAAGAAAACGATTCCTTAGATGACTCAGCACAATAAGACGATCTTTCGCGGTGTAGTAACTCGTGGTTAGCCAATCTGAAGTCTATTCAGGGCGCTGCTAGTAGCTCCGTAGCGTTTATTGGGACGCATAGGCAGTTCGTGCTTCTGGAAATGGCCCGCGAGCTTATTCTGATCTCCAACATACAAATGGCTCCTTAGCGGTTGTTGTCTGATAGTCGTGGCATTACAAGCACATGTACTGGGTATTTTGTCTCAATGGCTTTTTTTTATATGGAGTATACTGCCACAAACCGGGCTCCCTGGTCTAGGTGTTACACGACTGTCTCCGTAATCCTGTATACTCTCGTGAGTAACGTGACATTGCGCGAGAATCGGTAGCGGTTCTCTCCGCGTCGGTAACTTACCGAGTATGTAAGCCGGTCGTTCAGAAAGCAATGGCAAACTACTGAACGTAAACTTGCCAAGACATAAACAACAGCAGTAAAGTGGTGGTGTTGACCGCGATGTCCTGCAACTAGGATATGAAAAAAAAAAAATACTGCCACAACACATACACATTTTCAGAGTCATAACTGTTGGAAATCGTGTTGCACGAGTAACTTTATTGTTTTTATGTAGTCAGCGCACAAACCCCTGGGTTGAATCATGCATTTTCTATTCCAGCAGCCATTCGATCTCTACCTCATGACTAAGACGGAGAAAATCCATTCCCAAATTTTCCCCCAGCTCCTTGGCATCAGTATATATAATAGTGGTGAAAAAAATATGCTTCAGTATGTATATATATATATATATATATATATATATATATATATATATATATATATATATATATATATATATATATATATATATATATTTATATATATTTATATATATATATATATATGTATAGAGAGAGAGAGAGAGAGAGAGAGAGAGAAAGAGAGAGAGAGAGAAAGAGAGAGAGAGAGAGAGAGAGAGAGAGAGAGAGAGAGAGAGAGAGAGAGCGAGAGCGAGAGAGAGAGAGAGAGACGGATGGACGGACGGACAGACAGACAGACATCGTACTATTCAAGTCCATAACCCCGGTGAACAGGAAGTTATTCCCGCTGAATCTGTTGTCATTGACAGTTGGAGTCTGCAAATCAACGATATAGTGTCAGTTCTTATTCATGCATTCATATTGAGTAATTAGTTGAGCTGAGTCAAGAACCGACATCACTGCACTCAGGACATTCCCATACGTGCTCAGTCCCCTCGTTCAACAGCTAGCGAAGAGTCATACTACTAATCGTTCCCACCGCTATCTGATTAAATGTTCTCCTGGTCTTCCCTCTCAGTTTTGAGATTCTTCCAGAAGTTAATAAACGCACTATATTGTTAGTGTTGTTCTATTTTGTTGGATTCGTGTTTTCGTTGTTATTGTTGTTTTTTGCCTCTGTTGTTGTTTTTGTATTTATCTTTGTTGCTTTTTTATCGCTGTTGTTTTTGGCTTTGTGTTTGTCTTTGCTATGGCTATTTTTGTTGCTAGAGTTTATTGTCGCTGTTGTTGTTATTGTTTTTTGTTGTTGGTCGTGGTAGTGGTGGTTCGGTAGTGGTGTTGTTGGTGTTTTGATGTTGCTGCTACTGGTGGTGTTTAGCTGTTGTAGAACAGCGCCGATTGAAGTTGTTTACTTCACAACGCCTTGAAGAATCGGAGTCTAGCGAAGGTATGATTCCCTCCCTGTATGCAAACATACATCGTTCCTTTGTGCCCATATTCCAACAATGTTCCCAATACCGACTTCACTTCAATGTTCCCCATACCAATACACATCGCCGCCTCTCTGCTCACATTCCAACAATGTTCCCAATACCTACTTCCCAACAACGTTCCCCATACCAATATATATCGCCGACTCTGTGCTCACATTCAAACAATGTTCCCAATACCGACTTCCCAGCAATGTTCCCCATACCAATATACATCGCCGCCTCTCTGCTCACATTCCAACAATGTTCCCAATACCTACTTCCCAACAACGTTCCCCATACCAATATATATCGCCGACTCTGTGCTCACATTCAAACAATGTTCCCAATACCGACTTCCCAGCAATGTTCCCCATACCAACATACATCGCAACCTCTCTGCTCACATTCCAACAATGTTCCCAATACCGACATCGCAGCAATGTTCCCCATACCAACCTACATCGCCGCCTCAGTGCTCCTTAGCTATGCGTACATATGTACAATGACCATGTACAATACATGTATGTACCAACTGGCAATCGACAGATGATATGATCAGTGGCAAGCCGTCTTTACTCCCCAGTACATGTATTGGTACACATTTACAAATGTATATCAGGAAGCCCAGATAAGTTTTCTTTCCTAATCCGCCTCGTTGAGGATGTGAACACACGATCACTGGAACGGCAGGCACGCGTGCTAGCCACTGCGCCACAAGGGGTTACCAGATAGTAAAACGGGGACCTTTTTACACACGTTAGGTGTGTTGGGTATATGGTGCCAGACTCATATTTATAAAGAGCACATGGCCGGTCTCCGTGGTCTAAAGGCTTGCGAACGCGATTCGTGAGCCGCTTACCACGCATACGAAACACAGCGGCGACCGATTTGGCAGCAGACCGTGTCGCGATGGGGTTTTAACGTGTTGGTAATGTGTTGGTAATGCTGGGATTTTAACGTGTAGCCGGTCGTTAAGAAAGCAATGACAAACTACTGAAAGTAAAACTTGCCAAGACATCAACAACAGCAGTAATATTCTGGCGATGGCAGCGATGTCCTGTAAATAGGATATGCGAAAAAATACATGACACATGCTTAGGTTGGTGGGTATATGGTGCCGGCTCCGTGGCTAAAGGCTTGCGAACGCGGTTCGTGAGCCGGGTACCAGGCGTTCGAAGCACAGTTGCGACCGATTTGTGCAGCAGACCGTGTCCCGTTATGTTATAACGTGCTGGTATGGGAGCCGGTCGTTCAGAAAGCAATGGCAAACTACTGAACATAACACTTGCCTAGTACATCAACAGCAACTGAAAAATGCTGGTGTTGACTGCAACGTTCCGTAAGGGATACGCAACAAAAATAATCATATTTGTAAATAGCACTTGACACTCGATGTATCTTGTGGTTAATATCTTGCCAGTTGCATTTACTTCCCAGAACAATTTATGGTATCCATTTTTGGCGGGGTTAATATGAGAATCTAGATACAGTTTTCTTTAATCCCCGCTTCGACGGAGATTCGAATAGGCGTGCAACGGGCTTCCAGGCAAGCGATATTACATTCGTTGCTGGGGGAAGAGGGGGTATGGCTTACTTCCTCTTCTTCTTTATGTTTTCTTCTTCTTCTTCTTCTTCTTCTTCTTCTTCTTCTTCTTCTTCTTCTTCTTCTTCTTCTTCTTCTTCTTCTTCTTCTTCTTCTTCTTCTTCTTCTTCTTCTTCTTCTTCTCCTCCTCCTCCTCCTCCGAAGATGTGATTTTCTGTTCTTTTCTTTTCTGAGCTAATATGATATTTGAGTTCCTCAACTACCCCGGAGCCGGTCTCCGTGGCCAAAATCTTGCGAACGCTGTTCGTGTGCCGCTTACCAGGTGTTCGAAACTCAGCCACGATCGATTTGTGCAGCAGACCGTGTCGCTGTGTGTTATAATGTGTTGGTATGGGAACCGGTCGTTCAGAAAGTAATGGCAAACTACTGAACGTAAAAACCTGCCTAGTATATCAACAGTAGCTGAAAATGCTGATGTTGACTGCAACGTCCTGTAAGGGATATGCAACATTAATTAACAACCCCGGCAGATTAGATATTGAAGACAGTAGGCCGAATAGGCGTTGTCCAGACACAATTTGACAATTCTAATACCCAACCACAAAATATATTATCACCAGATATTGATATACTTTTTTATGAAGGTTTCTTTATTTTAATGTTCTATTGACAATAATCTTTTATAAACATCCCAACAAACAATGCTCCACATACCAGCTTCCCAGCAATGTTCCTCATATTAACATCCCAATAATATTCCACATACCGACATCCAACAATATTCTACATACTAGCATCCCAATAATATTCCACATACCGACATCCAACAATATTCTAGATACCAGCATCCCAATAATATTCAACATATCAACATACAACAATATTCTAGATACCAGCATCCCAATAATAATCCACATACCAACATACCAACAATGTTCCACATACCAACATTCCAACAATGTTCCACATACCAAAATCCCAACAATGTTCTATATACCAACATCCAACAATGTTCCACATACCAACATTCCATCAATGTTCCACATACCAACATCCAACAATGTTCCACATAAGAACATACCAACAATGTTCCACATACCAACATACCAAAAATGTTCCACATACCAACATCCAACAATGTTCCACATACCAACATACCAACAATGTTCCACATACCAACATCCAACAATGTTCCACATACCAACATCCCAACAATGTTCCACATACCAACATCCAACAATATTCCACATACCAACATCCCAACAATGTTCCACATACCAACATTCCAACAATGTTCCACATACCAACATCCCAACAATATTCCACATGCCGACATCCAAATAATGTTCCACATACCCGAATCCCTACAATGTTCCACATACCAAGATCCAAACAATGTTCTTCCTACCAACATCCCAATAATGTCCCACATACCAACATCCCAACAATGTCCCACATACCAACATCCCAACAATCTTCCACATACCAACATCCCAACAATGTCCCACATACCAACATCCCAACAATGTCCCACATACCAACATCCCAACAATGTTCCACACACCAACATCCCAACAATATTCCACATACCAACATCCCAACAATGTCCCACATACCAACATCCCAACAATGTCCCACATACCAATATCCCAACAATATTCCACATACCAACATCCCAACAATATTTCACATGCCGACATCCAACCAATGTTCCACATACCCGAATCCCTACAATGTTCCACATACCAAGATCCAAACAATGTTCTTCCTACCAACATCCCAACAATGTCCCACATACCAACATCCCAACAATGTCCCACATACCAACATCCCAACAATGTCCCACATACCAACATCCCAACAATGTTCCACATACCAACATCCCAACAATGTTCCACATACCAACATCCCAACAATGTTCCACATACCAACATCCCAACAATGTCCCACATACCAACATCCCAACAATGTTCCACATACCAACATCCCAACAATGTCCCACATACCAACATCCCAACAATGTCCCACATACCAACATCCCAACAATGTCCCACATACCAACATCCCAACAATGTTCCACATACCAACATCCCAACAATGTTCCACATACCAACATCCCAACAATGTTCCACATACCAACATCCCAACAATGTTCCACATACCAACATCCCAACAATGTTCCACATACCAACATCCCAACAATGTCCCACATACCAACATCCCAACAATGTTCCACATACCAACATCCCAACAATGTTCCACATACCAACAGCCCAACAATATTCCACATACCAACATCCCAACAATGTTCCACATACCAACATCCCAACAATGTTCCACATACCAACATCCCAACAATGTTCCACATGCCAACATCCCAACAATGTTCCACATACCAACATCCCAACAATGTTCCACATACCAACATCCCAACAATGTTCCACATACCAACATCCCAACAATGTCCCACATACCAACATCCCAACAATGTTCCACATACCAAGATCCAAACAATGTTCCACATACCAACATCTCAACAATGTTTCACATATTAATATCCAAGCAATATTCCACATACCAAAATCCCAATAATGTTCCACATACTAACATAACAGCAATGTCCCACATACAAGCAACCAACCATGTCCCACTTACCAACATCCCAAAATTGTTCCACATGTACCTCATTACAGATAGCTAAGTACAATGTAAGATTTCATTCAGGGGCACTCACCGGGTATATGTAAAGACTACCTCCCCTTGTGAATACATTTTTGCCATCATTCGTGTAGACCTGGAACTCACCATTCTGTCAAAAATAATAACCCGTTACTTTTTAATGCATTAGTCATGAGACAGTCGCAGGTTTACTAACATCAGTTAGATATTAAGTGCTAGAAATCATCTATAAATAATGTTCCAGACATACTCACTAAGTCGCCGACTCTGTTGCGAAGGTGTTGCGATTGCCATTTGCAATCCCGCATTCAGCGTTCGAAAAACAGCTGTGGGTGATTTGGGAGCAGACCGCTTTGTGTTGGTTTCCATACAATGGTATGAGTGCCGGTCGTTCAGAAAGCAATGGCAACCTACTGTAGATAAACGTGCCATGGAATCACAAACAGCCGAAACTAACTCAGAATCACCGAGAAATTAGATTATGCGGGAAATCACTACGCAAGAGAAGTAAAGAAAAACAGAGAAAGATGTGTGTGGCAAGATAAAACGAGTTAACAAACAATTTAGTTGATTGTTCTTTACAGAACGTTTCAGTCAACCCCAGCATGTTGTGATTTACCAGGCAATTTTCACGTTCAGTAGTTAAGCAGGTGAAATGCCGGGTGTTTATAAAGTCTCACTACACTTTGTATGTAGAACAAATTTGAAAAATGAAGTTCATGGTGCCATCAAAAAATGTGCTCCACAGTCCATTGTGAAGCAATATGAAGTTAATGACTGCCGTCTGATGGGGTGATTCTTTGTACTCCAAACAGAATGGTGTTATCAAGAAGAAATAATTTTTCAAATTTGTTCTATAAACAAAGTGCAGTGAGACTTTACAGACACCCTGTAGATATATGACTGTCAGTAAGATCGGTCTGATGTAACTGTCAGACGTTAGAGAGTATAGTAGGACATGACGGAGGGTGTCCACCCCAGTCAACAAATGCCTGGATGAAGGAAGCGTGATACGGATCACAACTGTCGAAGTGCAGCGTTAATTATTTAAGTGCCATGGGGTGATTAAGCGTCTTAAGCGACTTTCCGTACCCGCCAAAGGCTTACCCATACAACCTTCTTTGATTTGATATGTAATACAACATATCTGCTACTATATTAACAACTTTTAAGTCATAACTGTGTCACACCCCAGCTTCCCATTTTCCACCATCCATTTATGTTTGGTTCAAACCTGCTGTTTGTTTAGTCCAAACTTACGGTTTGCTTGGCACTGAATCTGTTCCATCACAAAATGAACGGGGCAAACACCCTATCACCTGTGTATTACCGGGGTCTGTAGGTGAAGTAATGAATAGTCATGCATGCAAGAGTCGACTAAGAATGATTGGTCTTGAGGACTGCTACCTCATCTTGTAGAACTCTGTCGCTGCTAAATCCAACCAGTGATGAACACCTCTACGAAGGGCTTGGCTTGGGGGATAAGAAGAAGCAGGAGAGGAAGAGGAAACAGATGAAGATAAACATATCTGTACGCTTGCCTGCTAGTCCAGTGATTTTGTTTTCGAATCCATATCGATGTGTGTGTGTGTGTGTGTGTGCGTGTTTTTTTTTTTTTTTTATGTAACTGGGATTCCCGGTCTAATATAGGTACCAGGAAATATCCTGGGAAAATAAAGGGGTCCGGCATGCCCCTGACCATGTCACTCTTCGAGTACCTGTTGAACTACACAATATGGGCTTAGCACTACATTATGAATGCGCCTTTAAGCACCTCCCCATGGAAATAGTGGACAAATGTACATTGGGATAGCCGCTGCAGCGGAGGACTGAGCACGCATGGGGATACCCAATGAACAGTGATATCTTTCAGCGTATCGTCACCGCCATGTGCCCTGTCAGCTGGCTTAGGCGTGCATGTCTCTCCACAGAACTCGTTCCTTGATGTTCAAGATCAATATATGTTTAGCCTCATTCTACTCGAGCACCAGTTAGTGGATGTGTATAGTTTACTAGCCATAGTTTTGTTCGTTATCCTTGTTTCCGACCTATGGAGCAGAATTGATTTGGCGTTATAATTAAATATCATGTTAACTTGAAAAAAAAAGACCGGGACTTATATTAAATTTAGCTTACAATTGCACTAGGGCTTATTTTCGGGGTATGTCTTATAATTTTTTTTCAGATTTAAAAATCTACATTTATTCATGTACGATATTCTACATTTATACAAATACAGTTATGACATCTTCTTATGGAATATCGTCATAACTCTCCCTGGAATATCGTCATAACTCTCCCTGGAATATCGTCATAACTCTCCTAATCCCGAATTCCGGCCTGAATTTCTTGCCACTCCATTTCCTATAGAACCATTGGGCCTAGTCTCTCATGTCCAGCAATAAAGCTTTCCTTAAAAGGGTATTTCTTGTCCATATAGCCTGCTCGTGGTGTACGAGTGACGTATTGAATTATGAACCACATCCGTTCATTATCTAGTGCGCACCAGTGGCGTCTGTACTCCGACTGGCCATTCGGCAACACGTCTCTCATTCTAGCTGACGAGCTTGACTAGGGCTTAATTTAGGGGTGGGTCTTATATTAAAAGCATCCTGAAAAATCATGCTAGGGCTTATTATAGGGGTATGTCCTATTTTCAAAGAAACACGGTAGTCTCAGTCCAGATCAGCAAGCTGCCCTGGTAGATTCAAGTGAATCCCATTTCCCATGGAAGTTATTAATGTTAAAGTAATGGCCTGACAGATCCCCGTGAATCCCATGTCCCATGGAAGTTGTTAATGTTACAGTAACGAACCCTTGTTTACATGCCTTCAGACATATTAAGCACATAGTTAGTTAATTGCATACCCTTTACAGGACGTTGCAGTCAACCTCAGTCTGGTTTTTTTTTTTTTTTTTTTGCTGTTTGTGATCTCTTGGCAAGTTTACGTTCAGCAATTTTCCATTGTTTTCTGAATGTCTGGCATAATACCATTTTACACAAACTCAACGCATGGCGGTCTGCTGCAAAATCACCACAGCTGTGTTTCGAACGCGGTATGTGGGATTACGAACTGCGGCCGCAACTTCTTCGCCAAGGATCCGGCTGGCACATGGTGTTAGCCCCATATTGTTATAAATCAATGGACACTCGATGGCTGATGTGGTCTATATATCTCCGGTGGCCTTTACTTCCCAAGTCATGTCCTCGTATCAATTTGGCTGACTTCGCTAAAACGCCGGCCTGGATGTGAATTCAAACTCTGGACCACTGAGCCAGTATATACACGTGCTAACCACTGCACTGCCGTGGCTGCATGGTTGTAGTTACTGCTGTCTAATAATAACACCGAATTGAAAGTCGGAGAATGAGCTCAAGAAGAACAGGAAGACCAAGCCACATCGTCTTAAGGGATTACTTACATATCCACCATACATGGAAACTTCGTAGTTCCAGTTGCCTTTATTGAAGTTGTTGAAGTCATCTCTAAAGAAGGCGGCTCCTCGGATAGCCCTTCCTGGCGCCCTTGTTACCGGATATATATTTTCTTTTTCTGGGAATTTAGACAGACGTTTATTTAACTGTGTGTTCTATGGAAGCCTAGACTAACGTTTATTCAACAGGGTGTTCCCTAGGAGTTTAGACAGAAGTTTATTTAACTGTGTAATCTCTGGAAGTTTAGATAGTTGTTTAATTAGTGTTACAATCAACTGAGATTAACTGATTCAGTGCCAAGCTAAGAGCAGGTTTGGACCAAGCATGGTACACAACCAAATGAACAAGTATTATAACGTAAATTTCTGTTCACTAAGTTTGAATTTGCAGATGATACTGTGAAACAAACCAGATAACACGATGACCCTAGTATGGCGATATATTATCCTTTTGCCCAAATAGGGGGGGGGGGGGGTCACATTTGGCGATATATTATCCTTTGGCACTGAATCGGTTAAGAGCAGAATAGGACAAGCAAAAGCTGCATTTCAGAAAATAAAGAATTTTATATGCAATAAGTCTCTATCATTGAAAGAGAGTGCCGAAGTGCTATATAGAACCCGTTTTGCTGTATGACAGCGAATCGTGGAATGTAAATGAACAAATTAGGAAGAACTTCGAAGCAACAGAGATGTGGTTCCCGAGACAAATGTTGCGAATTCCGTGAACTGCTAATGTAATCAACAACGATTGCATGAAAGAGGCTAATGAAACTAGAACAGTATATACTGCAATAAGAAAAGAGACAAACCGCTGTCTTTGGTTATGTGATGAGAAGAGAGGCATTGGAAAACATCGTGACGACTGGACAGATCGAGAGGCAGACTAAGAGAAATGATGCTGGATGGATTGAGATGGTGGCGTGAAGGAATATCAGTAGCAGAGTTGATCCAGAAATCGAAAGACCGAGATCTTTGGAGAGTTATGAACGCCTACGCCAGCCGGCATGGCACTTGATTTTAATGACCATCAGCATTCAGAAAATGAAGAGTATCTTATGCAATAAGTCACTATCACTGAATATAAGAAAGAGAGTGCTGAAATGTTATATAGAACCAGGTTTGCTGTATGGCAGTGAATCTTGGAATGTAAATTAACAAATTAGAAGCAACAGAGATGTGGTTCCTGAAACGAATGTTACGAATTCCTTGGACTGCCAGAGTAACTAACAACGACTGCCTGAAACAGGCTAATTAAACTAGAACATTATATACAACAATAAGAAAGAGACAAACATCTTTCTTCGGTCATGTGATGAGAAGAGAGGCATTGGAGAACATCGTGACAACTTGAAAGATCGAGGGGAAGAGAGGCAGAGGCAGACCAAGAGAAATGAAACTGGATGGACTTAGATGGTGGGATGGAGGAATATTAGCAGCAGAGTTGATCCAGAAAACCAAAGACCGAGATCTGTGGAGAGCCATGAACGCCTACGCCAGCTGGCAGGGCACTTGATGATGATGATGATGATGGTGATGATGATGATGATGATGATGATGATGATGATGATGATGATGATGATGATGATGATTATGATCAGCATTGATAGTAGGGGCGTTGGTGTAATGGCTAGGATACTGCGCTGACAATGGGATGAGGTAGGACAAGTGTTTGATGTCGACTCTTATCGTTCTCTACGGAAGGAAAGACTGGCCTTCTATTCCCCGTGCACTCAGGCCTAATAATCTGAGCAAGCAATGATGTACAGACCACATGTAACCAAGAGAAGAAGGTGACCATGCAAATGATGGACAGAGGGGATTGCAGAGTCCATGGGAATCTCGATACATGAAGCCCGCAAACGGGCACTCTCCCGCTGTTTATACTTCACCTCGACATATAGGTACAAGAGGAACAAGATGAGATGAGGTGATGAGATTTAGGTCTAAGCAAATGTGATAGGCCCAACATTTCACATACACACAGCAGATTTTTGCTGCTGGATGTTTGCTTTTTTTTAAATATTTTTAGATGACAGATGTCTATATTTTTAATAAGCACTGATGAAATGCGGTTACAGAAGTGAACAGAACAAACATTGCACTACAAATTACTAAAGCAATTAAAACAATTTTTAATTTGAACATAGAAAAACAGCAGCCACTGCACTGGATGCTTGCTTATTTCTTAAGGCAATATACCGAAGTGAACATTAGCTTAGACATTTCACTGATTCAATGCCAAATAAAATGTAGATTTGGACTAGACATGGTACACAATCAAATGAACAATTATTATTATGTAAATTGCCGTTCACTGAGCTTTAAAATTGCGGAAAATACCACGAAACAAAACAAATAACAGATTCACTAAAAGCGTCTATTACGTCTTTGAATATAAATGTTCCAGTTGAGTAAAACTAAACATAAAATTACGGAAGGCAGTGTACTTGGGAGGCGGAGAAGAGACAGACTACAGCGTATATGGATGCAGGGTGTGGTAGATAGACACGTGACAGAAACATTAGGGGGGGGGGGGTGTCTGCGTGGTCTCGAGGTATGGTGTCCGCCTCGAGTGCTGGAGGTCCCGGTTTCAAGCCCCGGTGAGGACCGGGTCTTTTTCAAAAAATTTCTCCCGGTCCTCGGATAGTGAGATCGGACGCCCATGTGTATTTTGCGCAAGTAAAAAATTCCATGGCAGTTGGAAATCGAAAAAGAGTAGCCTAACGGCGCTGCCCGGGCAAAATGAGTTAAAAATCTGCCCAAAGTATTTCAGGATCCTCGCCGATGCTACGGAGTTCGTGCACTGAGCTGAGTTTCTCAAGACTCAGGCTTGAGTTAGGAGGAGAACGGAGCACTTATGGGTTACAACCGTGTGCCGTGATGTTGATCCATCGACTAAACTAAACTAAGCTAGTGACAGAAACATGTATTCTTCTCTTTCTTTTTGTTTTAAATCTTCTTTCTCCTCGTGTATGTCTCTTCGTTGTCGTCGTCTGCTTCTTTCTTTCTTTCTTTCTTTCTTTCTTTCTTTCTTTCTTTCTTTCTTTCTTTCTTTCTTTCTTCGTCTTTCTTATTCTTCTTCCTCTTCTTCTTCTTTTTCTTCTTTTTTTTTCTATTACTGCTACTACTACTACTACTACTACTACTACTACTACTACTACTACTACTACTACTACTACTACTACTACTACTACTACTACTACTACTACTACTACTACTAATATTTCTTTTTCTTCTTCTTCTTCTTCTTTTCTTCTTCTTCTTCTTCTTCTTCTTCTTCTTCTTCTTCTTCTTCTTCTTCTTCTTCTTCTTCTTCTTCTCCTTCTTCTTCTTCTTCTTCTTCTTCTTCTTCTTCTTCTTCTTCTTCTGCTTTATATTCTTCTTTGATCTTTCTTTCTTTCTTTCTGTCTTCCTTTCTTCATCTTACTTCTTCTTGTTCTTCTTCTTTTTCTTCTTCTTCCTCCTTTTTATCTTTTCTTTGTTTTCTATTACTGCTACTACTGCTACTACTACTACTTCTTCCTCTTCTTCTTCTTCTTCTTCTTCTTATTCTTCTTCTTCTTCTTCTTCTTCTTTCTTTCGTTCTTTCTTTCTTTCTTTCTTTCTGTCTGTCTGTCTGTCTGTCTTTCTTTCTTTCTTACATTCTTCTTCCTCTTTTTCTTCTTCTTTCATTTACTACTACTACTACTACTACTACTACTACTACTACTACTACTACTACTACTACTACTACTACTACTACTACTACTACTACTATTACTACTACTACTACTACTACTACTACCTCTGCTGTTGCTGCAGCTGCTGCTGCTGCGCCTACTACTACTACTACTACTACTACTACTACTACTACTACTACTACTACTACTACTACTACTACTTCCTCTTCGTCTTCCTATTCTTCTTTCTTTCTTTCTGTCTTTCTTTCATTCTTTCTTCTTTCTTTCTTCTTCTTCTATTACCACTTCTTCTTAATACTCTTCTTCTTGTTGTTCTTCTTCTCCTCCTAGCGAACATTGCAGTCAACCAACAGAACCAACCTATCAGAACAAGCAGTCCGCAGTAATCGACATCCTTGCCGCACTCTACTTTTACTTGTGACAAGGTATTTTATTCCTGTAGGAATGTTATTTCAGTTGGTTTCACGTTAGTTCTCAATCAGTGAAATAATTAGCTTTTCTACTCCAAAATGATCACTGTCAATGATCGTTTCAAATCAATAAAGCAGACAACAGGAAACGTTAGGTCTTAGTCAGATATGACTGAGCCACTGTATTACAGTAGACGGTACTACCTGCTTTCTGTTAGCGCCGAATGCTGGGAGGCGCGTACCAAACCCAACACCCCACACTGTACCAACGGCTTAGGGCGGAGGAGTGCAATTGGGAAGGTACGAGCCTTACTCTAGTGAGAGCAAATGCAACATAAACACTGAATGTCATGGCAGGGCAGACCTGGCATAAGCCGTTGATAGCAACTGGTCAAGAATGGAAGCTCCGACAGACGAAAAGTTATGGCATTGCTTTGCTGATCCGGCAGTTTCTGCAGCTTGTCGTGTTCCAAACGTATTGGTGTCACCTTTCCCCTGGAGTAAACTAGGCAGGTCGAGAGAGGGATCATGCTGCATGGACAACACATGGTCTCTAAATTCAGCTCAAACGTTGTTTTATGGAGGTGTATAACTTCATTTTACAAAATATCATCTGATAGTTAAGCCGGCCAGGTGCCAGTCAAGTCAAGGAATCGCCCAGGGAAGTAAAGGCGCCCGGCTTGATGTTGACAGCATCACCCATTAAATTCTATTCAACAATGATTCATATACAACAAAACAACAACATAAGCTAACAAGTTACCCAAAGAGAGAAAGCTGTGGTTGGTGGCCACCACTCCGTTATCCCGATGGTAGATTACTGCATAGGCATAGACCACGACTGCTCCCTCCAGGTTGACGTCACTTGTTGTGTACTCCCATCCATTGGCTGCCGACACCGGTCAGTGAAAACAAACCATAGACATGAAAGACTAACATTTGGGCCCATTCCCGTGCTAATATAATGTCTTGTCAAGTTTAATCTGCTCCTAGATTGTCATTTTAAATATCCAACTCCCAATGTTCAGTCGGGAGCAGGGGTAGGGTAGTGGTATTGACGCTCGGCTGCCGGCCCGTGGTCTTGGGTTCGAATCGGGTCTATGTTTACAGTTGACATGACCTCCCAGGTCGATCCAGTCTTACACTGGTACCAGGAAATGGCCTTGGAAGTAAAGGCGGTCGATGAGATACTGACCTCAAAACCCATTGTGTGATGATTGGTCTATACACATGTGGGACTTACACGATATAACCCACTTGTTACATGGGGCAGTGAGGAGCATTTTGTGTGATATTCACTGGCACAGGAATGGAGCATTATGGGGCGACTATTTGCCGTGAAGTTGGAACCGAGACTATCTAACTAACTAACTATGTAACCCAATTCGTTCCCAATAAATGGCACTTATCTACTCGCTGTGTTTGTGATGAGAGATCATCTAACACCCGCATCTGTTAATACTCCAGCGTCTATCTGATTCTCTGTCCAGAGCATTCTCATCATTATGCCAAACGAGCACACCCCCATTCTCTCCAGCTTTTCAACAACTTCACTACTCATTGCCCGGCATGGCCATCCAGTTACAAGAACAGACCACACATAGCTAGCTATACAGTCAACCAACTGCTGCGCTTGTCGTGACATTACTGTCCTAAAGGGATCATCATATCTGTAAACACAGACGTCGTGAAATATATAGTGCACGATTTCTTGCCTGGCACATTTCGCTGCATCTGTACCTACTGCAGAGTTATGAGTGAGCTTCAAATTAAAACCTTAAATGATTTTGTTTTTGTTTTGACTCTTTGAGCTGTCTAAACAGGTGAAAATAACTCGGCTATGTCTAGCGAGTACGGGGGATATGGTACACACTGAAAATGGAGGTCTACGACAGTTTCAACAATTGCACGAGCAATATGGGGGTCGAACATTGTCATGTTGAAAAATGATACCTTTACTCAGGATCCACGTCGTTTGGATTTGATTGCTCGTCGAAACTCCCTTCTCCACTAATACACTTACTGGACTAACAGGGATGCATCACCATTCTGGACCTTCGTTCGCTGATGAATTATCCATAGGTTTCACCCTTCACAGATTAAAATAAACGGATAACAGAACGCTGCACCACTTCGGTGCATCTCTAGACTGTCCGTATGACGTCACAGTGTTCGTTTGCAGAGTGATGGCACGTGCATAACACTTTTTACATCATTGACAAAAAAACAAAAACAAAAAACCTTTTTTTTTTCATGGTTATTGTAAATTCTATCTCACTTTTAAGGTTTTCATTTGAAGCAACCTTGTATAGATCATATATCATCATGAAGTGAATAAATGAATAATACATTGACTGAAATACAAAGTCCATAGTCACTGATACTGTTCGAATGTGCAGTACGTAATCCCCACGGAAGTCTCAGATTTAACAGGAAGTCTGTCTTTTTGCATGGGAACGGTTGGAATCGCGTAATCTTTAATGCTTCGATATATTTGAGCAACCAATTATTGTTCATCGAATACAGTAAACGAAATGCGTTCTTTTTATTAACTCTACATTTTTGTTTGTTGTCTCTTCATTAAGGCTCTCAGACCTTAATATCAATTCTGTCGCCTCTCAATGTGTTTTTCTAAACAGGCCCTTTCCACTCTCCGTTATTTTACATTTTATTTATTTAAATAGTGTAGACAGAAATGACGGTACACATGATTAAGATAAATATAACAAATGGTGCGATAACATTGATGACTAAAAATGTTGCCAGCGAGTGAATGTCTTCGTTTGTGGCTCGAGTATCTATCACACTTGCTGCTGGCAATCTGTTATGCATGATTGTGGCTTGGGGTTCTGGTTGCGGCGCTCGGACACATATATATTTCTCTGGTGTGTCATGAATGTTCTATTAGCGCCCGTGCAGCATAATTCACAACAGCTAACTCTTTAAGACAACTGAACGCAACTCAATCGAACAACAGACCACAATTCGAATGTACACCTTATTTTTGACTCCAGGCATTTAACAATACACGATATCATTTACACCACATATCAGTTACTTATATACGATACCTAGAGTCTACAATAACTTCACAACAATAACTACACAAGCTAACCAAAGATGTAGCGGCACATTTTGTGGATGTGTTACGGAGCCAGAAACCACGTCTCAACTCGAGGGTGGCTCAAGCCCAACTCTTTGCCTCCAGGAGACGTTGACCGGTGCTCAGCAACCCGCCTCACTATTTTCAAGCAAGGCATTATTCTCAATCTTCTCATTTTCACGCCATACTGCGTGAAGCTCTAGACCAGTGGTTCTCAACCGGTGGGGACATCTTAGGGGGAATTTTTTTGGGTTTCCATGGGTGGGGTATGAAGATTATTTCAAGATCGCGTTAATACAAGAACCGATTACTTGATATTGTTTGTCCCTCCATACGTTACGGTTCTGTACTCCTCGCCCTTCTGATAGTCGTCTTATAACGTAAGTATACCCACACATCACGTTTTATGTAGACGTCTAAACTTGTTCCGTATGTGTTATTAAAGTTAGCTTTCATTCTTACGTATACTATGTAGGGGCAGGGTGGGGGAAGGGAGGGGGAATTTATAGGGAGGAAATACGAAAGGGGAGGAATGACATTCTCAACATATGGTGAAGGGGGGCATGGGCCAAAACAGGTTGAGAACCACTGCTCTAGACTGCCTGTACCGAGTGGCCCATGACCTGACCTAGGTCCATGGCAAAGGTAATTGAGAATAATTGAAAAAAATAACACCTGAAGCAGATTTGTCATGTGGACATGGATAAAGAGAACATAGAATCACGAACAACAATTATAAATACCTCATATCTGTAGTAATAAGAAATAAATCGCCATATTCAAGTTTTAAGGTTACAAGAAAGAGTTTTTAAAAGTTACTTGTATATCCTTTACAGGGTGTAGCAAGTTTACATTAAGTAGTTTACCGCTGCTTTGTGAACGACCGGTAGTCATATAATTTCATGGAAACCAACGCAAGGCGATCTACTGCAAAATCCCTTTGCAGCTGTGTTCTAAACACGATATGCGAGATTATGAATTGCATTTTAAATTCCTTCGCCACGGAGCGGGCGCAAGAAAGAGTAAGAATTAAAAATAAAGCAACCGTTGACCCGCCTTAAGAAGTATCAGGTATATATATTGCTAGCTCTATATGTTTACACATCAATCTGCACTCCGCATTGCTCTACTGCGGGCCCCGGCGTGAAGAGAGAAAACAACACACGCTGTAGTTGTGACACTTGAGACGCTACAAGACAACTGATTTAATTAATAATTCATAAAGAAAAGACCAACCAAATGTATAGGACACTTTAACACAAGAAGTTTAACAAAGAAAATAGCCCGACATAAGAAAATACTAGGCAAGAGAAGCACGGAAAGATAGAGAAATATGTGTATGTGTAGCTTAGCCGGCTTGGAAGCATAATACGATGAGCAACATCAAGGTCGCTAACATATCAGATAGATATTGGATAGCTAGTGGATAAGGGAGTCATCGTCACCAGTGCCCGCTCCAGACCTCTATAATGAGACGGGTGTCTCCGTGGCGGGGAGGGAGCCGACTGCCTCGCGCTCGGAAGGTCGTGGGTTGATTCCACACTCCGTCATTGTGTTCACCACTGCAGTTTTCTCGAAGATTCCGAAGGCTCGTCGCTGAAGTTAAGGGGTTCGTGCTTTGTGCGAAGCTTTCGGCAGGGCGCCCTCCGGAAAGATACCGATCCATATGGGATAACCCCGGTGCAATGAATTCGAGTCTCGCACCTTTAAACCCCCTTGTATAATAAAAAGAAAGCAATGCTAAAGTACGGATATGAGAGAAAGGAGACGGGTCATAGGTGTAGAATATACAGGTATGAGAGAAAGGAGACAGGTCAAAGGTGTAGAATATACAGGTATGAGAGAAAGGAGACAGGTCATATGTGTAGAATATACAGGTATGAGAGAAAGGAGACAGGTCATAGGTGTAGAATATACAGGTATGAGATAAATGAGACAGATCACAGGTGTAGAATATGCGGTATGAGAGAAATGAGACAGTCATACGTGTAGAATATGCAGGTATGTCGAACATTTACATTACCTGTCTTGACACCACTGCCCAGGTACTCGATGTGCTTGACGTGGTAGTGGAAGACCACACCTTCGACATCTTTGACTGCAACAAAGAATATATGATTCAATCAGTAAGACAAGGATGTGTTGTGTCGCCGGTTCTCTTCTCTCTTCTCTCTCTATCTGCTTCTTTTGCCCTCTATCCCTCAATGGGGCATACCTCCCCCTCCCCCTCCCTAATCAACTCACTCCAACAGCCTCTTTATCTTTAGTTATCAGAAGCTACTCTGTCCATTTCCCTCCCTCCTAAGTTTTCTTCTCTCTATATAATGAAGTAATAATGAGAGAGAGAGAGAGAGAGAGAGAGAGAGAGAGAGAGAGAGAGAGAGAGAGAGAGAGAGAGAGAGAGAACGAACGAACGAACGAACGAACGAACGAACGAACGAACGAACGAACGAACGAACAAACTTTATTTTCAAAGGGTTAAGAATTGGGCACGCAGGCCCGTCTAACATTCTGCTCTTGAGAGAGAGAGAGAGAGAGAGAGAGAGAGAGAGAGAGAGAGAGAGAGAGAGAGAGAGAGAGAGAGAGAGAGAGATCAAAGACAGGCTAGGAAATGAGTTGGAAGTTATAATATAAACAATGTACGCGACATTGAATTGATAGATGAAAACGCGACAGATCTGCAACTTTTGGTCATTGCAGACATAGAAATGTTCCTTGAATATCAAGACAATAGAGACGATGGCTATGTCACAGAAAAAGATTATATCAAAACGTGATGTAACAATAGAAAGGAGAACGCTTAACTAGACTAACATATCTAACTGTATATGAGCAATTATCAATTCTGATGTGCGGAAGTGCTATATAGAACCTGTTTTGCTGTATAGCAGTGAATCTTAGAATCTAAATGAACAAGTTAGAAAGTACTTGGAGGAAACCGAGATGTGGTTCCTGCGACGACTTTTGCGAATTCCTTGGACTGCCAGAGTAACTAACGACGATTGTCTGAAAGAGGCTAATGAAACTAGAACATTATATACAACAATAAGAAAGAGACAAACAGCTTTATTTGGTTATGTAATGAGAAGAAAGGCATTGGAGAACATTGTGACAACTGGGCAAACCAAGGGGAACAGAGGCAGAGGCAGAAGTCGACCAAGAGAAATTATGCTGGGTGGATTGAGACCGTGGCATGTTGGAATATCATCAGCAGAGTTCATCCAGAACACCAAAGACCGAGATATGTGAAGGGAGATTAACGCCTACACCAGTAGACACGGCACTTGATGATGATGATGGGAGTTTGAGAAGAGTAAATAAAGTTAAGGATCTCTTTTCACGCCTTGAAGTGTACTGGGTACAAGGTGCTAGCGCCATATATGTACACAGAACGGCATAGGTTGGCTGATGTGGTCCTCATCTTTCACTTTTGAGGTAATAATCTTCACATATTTTAGCGACCTGGGAGCCGAGGTCAGTGAAACAATCCCACCTCCAGGGGTTCGAACATGATCGCCAAGCTGGCAGACAAGCGTGCTAGCAAACTGCGCTACGCTTCCACCAGTGTATGAGACACTTTACTCTGTCCTTTACAACGATGCTGAGGGAAAAGCATATATATTCAGCGGACCGTGTGACGTCTTTTGGGTTTGTTTGTTTTTTTCTTTAGCTGAACCAGACAGAGCTGGAGACACAGGCTGTATATACAAATGTTGAGGTAAACTGGATACTTGCCTGGTAGCGTGAAGGTCAGCGTTCTCGGGGGAGTGTATCGAATAACTACATCAACCGCCGTGACTCCGTGGATAAGCAGGAGGATGGTCAGCAGAGGATGCCTCATGTTGGCTACATAAATGTAAATATATATATCTTGCTGGTTGTATATCTGTGTATGCAAGTGATATGTGTGTGTGTGTGTATATATATACATGTGTGTGTGTGTGTGTGTGTGTGTGTGTGTGTGTGTGTGTGTGTGTGTGTGTGTGTGTGTGTGTGTGTGTGTGTGTGTGTGTGTGTGTGTGTGTGTGTGTGTGTGTGTGTGTGTGTGTGTGTGTGTGTGTGTGTGTGTGTGTGTGTGTGTGTGTGTGTGTGTGTGTGTGTGTGTGTGTGTGTGTGTGTGTGTGTGTGTGTGTGTGTGTGTGTGTGTGTGTGTGTGTGTGTGTGTGTGTGTGTGTGTGTGTGTGTGTGTGTGTGTGTGTGTGTGTGTGTGTGTGTGTGTGTGTGTGTGTGTGTGTGTGTGTGTGTGTGTGTGTGTGTGTGTGTGTGTGTGTGTGTGTGTGTGTGTGTGTGTGTGTGTGTGTGTGTGTGTGTGTGTGTGTGTGTGTGTGTGTGTGTGTGTGTGTGTGTGTGTGTGTGTGTGTGTGTGTGTGTGTGTGTGTGTGTGTGTGTGTGTGTGTGTGTGTGTGTGTGTGTGTGTGTGTGTGTGTGTGTGTGTTATAACCTTCAACTTCACATTCTGTCACAATATGCTATAGAAAGCTCTTATCTAATAACTGCATATGTATATAAACACTTTTCTCTTTGCAATGTAAATGCACTCTTTAAATGCACAGTCTAGGCTTTGGTGCTTCTGCAAAGAAAATGTCGCTAAGAGTCGTATCTCTTAAAACCCCCTATACATCGACTCACAATTTCATGAATATATAGTATGCGATTCTCCTGGTTACAGTTTTCATGAATATGCTGTGTCAATTCGTCATGTTCTTGTCACGAGATTAAATGCTCATTAATAAGAAACGATAGTTGCACCATATACCCTAAATGTTTGCTAGACGTTGCAACACACTACCAGCCTCACACAAATATTGTGATGATGATTGGGTGATTATTACGTTCAGAGGCCTGCCAATTACGTTCTGAAAAAAAAAAAATGACCATAAAGCAGCCCATTTCTGACTTTTGTGCACGGAAATTAACTGCAACAGTGGGGAGGCTGAAAAGGTCTTCCTCCAACCCCTTGCTCAGAAGAGACAGCTGGGAGGGACCATATGCGTTTGTATTCGAATCAGTGTTTAAGATGAATGCATAACTATCAATAAGGCTCTCTCATAAATTCATGAAATAAGAACGTTTTCATTTGTGAATGATGTACAGTTGATGTTGGTTCATGATGATTACTTTTGTTGTGCGGGGAAAAGTTATGATTTTTTTCCCTGAATTAAAAACGCAAATATATTAATAACGACGATGATGGGAGGCATTTGAGAACTAAGAAACACTCAGAGGAATGAAGGCTAATCTTATATTACAGGCACATGATGATGATGAGAGGTTATAATGTGGAATTTATCTCAACATGCATTCATCTCAACAAACCCTTCTCATCAAGAATCAGTATCAACATACCTCTGAATTACTAGGCGGTGTCACTACATGCATCTATCACCACCTGCATCAGTCTCAACCCAGCTTCATCACAACATGCCTTAATTTCCACCTACTTCCATCCCAACATGTGTGTCACAACATGATGACTCCGTCTCAACATGTCTGTTACATCATTGATGTCTTGGAATCATCTTACCTTGATAATAACCTCATGTCCTTGTCACAACCAGACAGCTTAGTCTCAATTGTATGATCTTATCTCATTTTAATGTCCAGGTTTCATCAGGAGTTGAACACATCATGACCTAACAACATAATATGATGGATTGAATGCCATCTAGAGAGAAAAGAGTAGTGATCTCACCATTGAGTGGACCCACTCTCTTTCCCCCTCATATTTTCTTTTTCCTTGACATGTTTTATTTTATAATGACATTATTTTTTGTGAAATTCTTATGTGGTTTGTGATTTTGTTCCTACTTTTAGTTGGGCGGTGGGACGCAGAGGTGTTTCCAAGGCACCAGGGCCGAGTTATATACTGGCCAAGACCTATTGACGCGTCCTCGTCAAGCGTCCTGGGCAACAGGTCCCTTCGGGTTCCTGGCTAAAGTCAGTATGATCGCCGATTCCTCCGAAGTCGGAGAGTGTCTGCCTGCACGGCGAGGAACCACCAGTCTGCACACCAATAAGCCAGACATGGGACAACGGATACTCACGCAAACCTCAGGTCATGTATGACATCACACTGATGTTGGACAACAGGATGCCTTCATCCGACATATAGGACTTCGCGTTGGAGCTCAAGCCAACGAACACAAGCAAGCAAGCAGATGGGTGGACATATTAGCCAAAAAGAAAGATTGCGGCTCATTAAGGCCTGATGATGCAGATGTGTAGCCTGACTTAGTAGAGGTGTTGTGATCTGTCAATCTAATACCAGGCCCATTATGATTCTAGCCAATAATCTGTCACCACCATCCCCCTCCTCCAGGAGATGGACCAGAAGAATATTACCTCGATTACTAGCAGGAGCCGAGGCTGGGGACTGCCAGTAGAACCCGTGCTATGTTTAGCTCAACTGTAGACCCTGAAAGACTTTACCCTAAGGAGAGAACATCATCCATGGGGCTGCACACTTATTGATCTCTGTCAGCAGTCAAAAGAAACTGTACACCAATACTTTGTTTCAGTGACCCAGGAGATTGTCAGATCTTCATTTTAATTTAGTTACCGAATGTAGTAATATAAATTATTGCTGTATTGTTGCATTTTGACTGAACAATGTGTTGTGAATATGCTCTCAATCTGAATGAGAAATAGGGGTGAGCATAAAGTTTGATCCATGAGTCCAATTTTGATTTTTCATATTCCACTTTTTGCTTGGAGTCTGATCTTTGAGTGATTTCTTAAAGACTGTTCTGTTCACCCTGTACTTGTTGTGTACTGTCAATATATGGTATGTTCATATAGTGATTGTCCTGTTATGACACAATATGTTCTGTTCTTGTGCTACTTGTGCATGTCCAGTTCATTATTTATATGTTTAAGTGTATCCAACACACATAAGAATAAACTATAAGAGACCCAGGAGGGCGGGCAACTTCACGCTAGTTCCTTTGCTTGTTCCTATTAATGCTAGTGGTAACATCCCGTGGTCCCAACACCATCTAAAGGAGCCTTTAGTAAATGCATGTTCGTGTAAGATTCTGGCTATATCCATAGTCATCTTTACGTGAGGGCAACGAGCAAAAGTCCAGACATCCTACAGAAGGAGTTAGAGGATAGGACCCCATCCCAACCGGGATACCCTTATAAATATTCTCCTCTATTGTTATTAACACCTCACACTATCATTTCTTGTAACTGCGTTTAATTTTCAGCTACCAAAACCACGTCATCAGTATAACGCAGGCTGTTTACAGTATGTCCACCAACTGATACTCCGAGCATGTCTTGTATGGATCCCACTATAATGTCGCTGTAAACTGGAACAGATCGGGTGATAGTACAAATCCCGTCTATGGTAAATGACAATAGCACATTGATATAGTAACATGTAGACTTTAAACATGACATGACCGGGAGCATAGATCTGTATGTATCTGTGATGTGATACAGCCATCATATTGTGTTAGCCTGAATGCTCCGAGGAATAGGTAGCCATCATCATCATCCTTTTTTGTGTAAAGTTTACATTAGGACAGATAGAAGAATTCAATGACCAAGTCCTACAAGAAACAAGAGGAAATCGTAAACTGATTAGATAAGTTAGACGTAGACAGTCAATATTTTTGGTCACGTTATGAGAAGAAATAAATTGGAGATCTTGGTGACAAATGGTAAGATTGAGGGGAAATGAACAAGAGGAAGGCCAGAAGTAAATACCTGGATGGCTTAATCTCTGAGCTGATCCACGACTCTGCTGATCGAGTGAGATGGCGAGACATGGCCGCCCAAGTTTACCGGCATGGCACATGATGATGCTTGCTTGCTTGCTTGCTTGTGTTCGCTGGCTGTGAATTCCAGCGCGAAGTCATGTATGTCGGATGAAGGCATCCTGTTGTCCAACATCAGTGTGATGTCATACAGGACCTGAGGTTTGCGTGAGTATCCGTTGTCCCATGTCTGGCTTATTGGTGTGCAGACTGGTGGTTCCTCGCCGTGCAGGCAGACACTCTCCGACTTCGGAGGAATCATGATGATGATTTTAGGAAGTTAGTAGTGGAGTATAGTGCAACATACAAATTAATGATAAAATGCTTAAACAAATGAATCAGTGCAACTATCTCGAAACAGTCATAACATCTGATAGGAGGTGCCTTGTAGAGAATAAACAAGAATCCCTAAGGCAAAAGTTGCTTTTCGCCAGATGGAAAACATCAATCAATCAATCATGAGCCATGCCGGAAAGCGTGGGCGGTCATGACTCGCCATTTCACTCGATCACCAGCGTCGTGGATCAGCTCAGTGTTCCTGTCTCGTCCATGCAATGTGGCCAAGCCATCCAGGTATTTTCCTCTCGGTATTCCTCTTGGTCTATTCCCTGCGATCTTGCCAGTTGTCACTAAGTTCTCCAATCCATTTCTTCTCATAACATGTCAAACAAAATTGTGACTGTCTACGTTTAATTTCTCTAATCAATTTACGATTTTCATTTGTCTCCTGTAGTACTTGGTCATTGGTTTTTCTGTCTGTCCATGGTATTATTTGCATTTTCCTCAGAAACCACATTTCTGCAGCCATCAGATGTTTTTCAGCTTGACTGCACATTGTCCAAGTTTCACATCCATACAAAAGAACAGGCTCTATGTATCCCCTCAACACTCTTTTTCTCGTTTCAATTGACATCTTTTTATTGGTCAGAATGTTTTTCATCTTGCTAAAGGCTACTTTCGCCATGGCGATCAGATGTTATGACTGTTCCGAGATAATTGTACCGATTCACTTGCTGAAGAATATTCCCATTTACTTGTATATTGCATTGTGGTACTTCGTTCTTCCTAGTGACGGCCATAACCTGTGTCTTCTTACAATTTAATTCTAACCACAGCTGCTCACTGTGTACAACTACTGCATCTACTAATTGTTGCAGATCTTGTGCATTGTCTGCAATCAATACTGTATCATCTGCATATCTAATGTTATTGATGTTTCGTCCTCCAATGCTGATTCTTCTTCTTCTTTTCGTTCATCCGGAGTGTTTTTTCAGATGTGATTGCGGTGTGTCTGTTATGCGCCCTTGGGCTGAAACCCGTAGGCCAACACATCGACTTTAGCGTGCTTTTTTGACCAGGTAGCATTCCTGGGAGACTCTCACTTTTGTGGTGCCATCTACAACCATGCTGGCCAAGTTAGAACGGTCGAAGACAACGGTCATCCCTCAAAGGAAGGCAGGGACAGTCCATAGCATTTTCCGCCATCCAAGGTTGCTTCCATAGTTGCAGGGCCGACACGTAACGCCCTGGTTCTGGGCTAGCCGAGGGAATCGTCACGTCCTGCTCATGGCTGCTTTAAATCCTCACTTCAATTTATTGGTCATTTCGTTTGCCCCGGGCCATTCCCGCACAAACCAGACAGGTTTGCAGACGGTATCCACTCAGCGAGTTTTCGGCCATGTGCTTGTCGTTGCGCCCGTCAGAGCTGTTCCAGGCACGACAGACATTCGGAAAACTACCTAGTCAGAGCTGTTCCGAACAAGAGCGGCATTCGGAAACTAGGTAGTGTCAGAGTCTAATGTATTGCCAGCAGAGATGCAGGGACATCGTTACGCCCGCCAGGCGAATAGTCCCTAGCGGAGATGCTTTAACATCGTTACGCCCGCCAGGCGAGTATCAGTTACCTGCCTGCGAGGTTGCCAGCTGACGAGACAGCCAGCGGTCAGGCAAGGACAAAGCAGGACGCACGCAGGCCTCGTGAAGCCACTTCAGGTGGGCAGGCGCGTTGCGAGAAATAGCCAGACAGCTCTGGGACTCGGACTAGACTGGACGTATGATGGGAGAGAGGCTTGTGTAGTTCTGTGGCCCGAAAGTCGAGTGCTTGTACATCTTGTGAGACTGATTGTAAGCTGTGGGTTGCTTGTAAGTGTATTGTTATAACTTATGTATTGTGATGATCATCTCTAGATCGTGTTCTGTAAACAAATCCATCGAAACTTCGTGTCGTTGAGTCTCAAGTCAAATCACGTTGTATTTGTACTGTCTCACATGTGTTAGGTTAACGAGCCAGGTTTAAGACCCTGACATGTGTGGACATGGGGGCTCGTCCGGGATTTGAACCCGGGACCTCTCGCATTTAAATCACCGTTAAATTTTTCTATAATTCCACTCGAGTGAGGATGGTATGGGGAATTGAAACATTGCTTCACTCCTGACATGTGTGGACGTGGTGCCATTCGTCCGGCTGTAAAATGAACGTGGTTTAAGTAATTAACATTTAAAACCTAGATTTGTGAACTTAGAAATTTTTGTCCAACTTTAGAGTCCATTTAAATGTGATTGTGAAGGCTCATTTTGATATATTATTACATTGTTTGAACATGGAGACTAAATGTGAACGTACAGTGCATACATATTGTTTGATCTTGTAAACGTGTAAAACATTTGTGATTGTGGAACTTGTCACCGTTTTGACCTTGTCGACATTGTGAAGTTGTCGCCATTGTGACCTTGTCGCCATCTTGTAAACTTGATGTCTATGTCCTTACTGAATGTCATCTTCATGTAAGTGATGTGTCATCAATGTTGTAAAGTGTTAAGATATAGTTAGATTGTCTTTGTAAAGTGAATTGTGGAAAGCAGAAAGTTTCGGAAAGAAAGTGACTTGTGATTTTGAAAAAAAATTGTTGACTGACAACATTACGACCTACAATTACACTCAACGCCATACAAACCTAATCAAAACTTAGTGACAAGCATACACACCACAGCAAACAGACGCTAATTTATTTCCTCCAAAAACAAAGCAGGTTTTCTGTGCCATCTGAAACCCTTGCCCGTAGAGGTCATTTGTGTTTTGAAGTAGCGACCCTACAGTTCCTAGCCCAAATTTCAACCGTTCTTCACCGCACCCAAGACACTTGAGTATATTTTTCTTTCTATATACTTTCGGATGCAAATTTAGGCACATATTGCAAATAGAACACAATTGTAAATTGTTCACGTTACTAACAACTTGTAACAAATTGTGTGTCTGATATTTCATTTGCATTTTCCATCATGTCGTAATTAAATGATTTCATCGATATGGGGTTGAAGTTAAAGTTAACAGGTGATGAGTTAACGAAGTGGAGTGAGAAGAAATACTCTGAATACCACGAGCGTGAAGAAAGAGCAGCTGAAAGAGCACTCAAGCAGGCAGAGACTGAAAGGGCTGCCAAGCAATTAGAGGCAGAAACAGCCTTAAAGCAAGCAGAGGCAGCAACCGCAGCAAAACAGATAGAACTAGAACTGTCTGCAAAGACAAAACAAGCAGAGCTAGATATCGAATTGAAAAAGGCAGAGATAGCAGCTCAAAGTAAACGGGAAGAGCTGGAAGTGCAACTTAAAATCAAACAACTTGATACTGAGACTGCCATAAACAAGGAGTCTAAGAAATCTGAGAGACTGGAGAAAGAAAACCAGTACAAGAAATATCAAGGTATCGTAAGAAATTATACCTCGGGTGATTGCATTGCAGTCTTCACCCAAAATTTTGAGACTTTAATGGACCATTACCAGGTCCCATTGTCTGAATGGAATATAATTTATATGAGAAGTTTATCAGGGGAGCCTCTGAAAGTCATAGAGACTATCCCCAAAGACCTCAGGAAAGATTACCATTATCTAAAATCAAAGATTATGGCACATTTTATGTTAGATGAGGCAGGTTACAGAGAACAATTCAGCAAATTGAGCCCCAAACCGACTCAAACGTTCTCTGACTACCTCTGCTTAGTCCGAGATATATTTTCCAAATGGACTTCAGCAGCTAAAATTGATAAGAACTATCAAAAGTTAGAAGATCTTATCATCAGAGATAAAGTCATTTCATCCATTCCATCAGCATTTTCAAAATTTTTGCAAGAGAATGAATGCACAAGTGTGGATGAGATTGAGAGACGTGGTTCGGCTTATTACACAGCCAACAAACATTGTTTTGCCAGTGAAGCTACTGAAACCAATTTTGTAGCATCGGCTAACTATGACAAACCCTATAGTAGGCAAAAACCTTATAAGCCTACATCTGAGAAGTACAACCATTGTAAATATTGTAAAATTTCACATCATCAAGGTGAGATGTGCGACAAGAACCCCGCATATCTTACATATTTACAAAACATCGTAAACAGACAAGATAAGGAGCGTAAATCCTTTAGAAATTTGCGTAAATGTTTTCTCTGTAAGGCGTATGGATATTATCGCCATGATTGTAAAGGTAGGCAAATGACCAAGAAAGCCAATGCCGCCTTATTTTATAGTTCATCATCAGATGAAGAACAATCAGAGAAACACCCTGTGAACTCAGCACAGGCTTTTGATATGTTTAACGCAAATAAATGTACTGTTTGTAATACCTTTTATGAAGATGGTATTTTAACATGCGGCCACTCCATCCCTATTGCCAATGAAGAAGCTAATTTGGTAGTAGATTCCAAAGGCAGAATAAACATCCATCAAGGATATGTGAATGGCAAGCCTGCTACAGTCCTTCGGGACACAGGAAGTTCATTGATTGGACTGAAGAGAACGTTCATAATGCCTACAGACTATACAGGCAGGCACGTAACATGCAGAACATTCTCTGGCAATATTGAGAAGTACCCACTAGCATGGGCATATATTCAAACACCTTTCCTCACTGGGAAAGTAAAATGCGCAGCATTAACAAACCCGGTGTGTGATATTATAATTGGAAATTTACCAGAGGTGAATGATATGCCTCATGACATAACATCTCTTTGCATTAATGAGATCACAACATCACCATCAAATGTCATCATTGATACTGTTGTACCACCTAATGAATGTATGGTAGCTAATGTAGCACTAAGATCTCATGACATCATTGATAACACTGTTTCATCACCATCTGATATCATTGAATGTGTGAACGCAGTAACTACTGCTAGAATGCAAGATGAAATTAATCAAACTGAGGCTATAGAAATGCTTAGCCCAGTATTACTACCTCCTAAAACCATGAAGGAGACTTTTGTAACAGCCCAAAAGGCTGATCCTTCATTATCAAAATATTTTAATCTGATCGGCAAAAAGCCAAAGTTAACCAAAAATGCAAGATGGCATTTTGCTTTGAAAAATTGTATCCTCACCAGGTATTATACCAGAGGTGACACCACAACAGAGCAAACTGTTTTGCCAATTGAGTATCGTAAGCAAGCCTTACATCTTGCCCATGATATACCTCTTGCAGGGCATATGGCATACGCTAAGACCAGATCGAGATTATTATTACAGTTTTATTGGCCCAAATTCTGCAATAACATTAAGCAATATTGCAGGAGTTGTGACATCTGCCAAAAACTTGTAAAGAAAGGGAAAAACCCACAGGCAAAGTTACAAGTTACTGACTTAGCCAGTCGACCTTTTGAGAAAATATCTGTCGACATAGTGGGCCCTCTTAATCAGATTACAACAAGAGGAAATAGATATATATTAACTATTATTGATCAATGTAGCCGCTGGCCTGAAGCGATTCCGCTAAAGAACATAACTGCCAATGACATAATGGAAGTTTTCTTCCATATATTTTCACGGAGAGCATTTCCAGACACTATCCAATCAGATAGGGGAAGTCAGTTCATCGCCGCATCTACTCAAGCTTTCACCAAAATGTTAGGAGTGAAGCAATGTTTCAATTCCCCATACCATCCTCACTCGAGTGGAATTATAGAAAAATTTAACGGTGATTTAAAGCATATGCTTGCTAAAGTCACGCAAGAGCACCCCAATAACTGGGACGTATATTTACCTGCTATTCTCTTTGCTTATCGCGAGGTGCCACATGCTAGTACAGGTTTCTCTCCTTTTGAACTTATCTATGGTGCCAAACCACGTGGCCCATTAAGCATCTATCACCAAATGTTAACTGAATCCACTCTTTTACTGAAACCCATATCATCATACGTATATGTTACATCATTGCGTGAAAGAATCATCAAATCTTGTATAATTGCAAAGGATGCACTAAAATTATATGGTGCTACATATGGACAATATGCTGACAAAGGTAACAGGACAATAACGTTGACACCTGGACAGGACGTTCTTCTCCTCCTACCTAGTGACAGACACTTATTGACTGATTCTTGGCAAGGACCATTTAAAGTGACGAGACAGATTTCACCTGTAGACTATGAGATCCAAATAAAAGACAAACACAAAATATTCCACGTCAATATGCTAAGACCATATTACAACAGAGACAACGAACAAGACGACACAACAGCATGTACAGTGATAATAGACCATGAAGATGACGAGGCTAGTGACGAAATTCCAACACCTGCATTAGACACGACGAACTGCTTGAAGGAAATTAAGATCAACCCAAAGTTAACTCAAGCAGAAACAGACAGTTGCAAACATCTCATACAACAGTACAACACCATTTTCTCCAACAACCCAGGACAAACAGAATTAGTACAGCATCACATCACACTCACGTCAAATACACCCATAAAATGCAGACCATACACCATTCCATTGCATTACAAAGAACACTTACATCAAGAGATCATCAGCTTAGAGAAAAACAACATCATTAGACGATCCCAATCAAATTTCTCATCTCCAATGGTCATAGTACGCAAAAAGGACAACACAATAAGACTCTGTGTCGACTACAGGAAATTAAATAAGATAACTCTTTTAGATTTAGAGCCAATGGCAAACTCGGAAGATCTATTGACAGAACTGACAGACGCTAGGTTCTTTACGAAGGTAGACATGACGAAAGGTTACTGGCAAATAGCAGTAGACGAACAGAGCAGACATCTGACAGCTTTTGCCACACCTTGGAGACTGTACGAATGGTGCAAACTTCCATTTGGGCTTGTCAATGCCCCAGCAACATTCGTACGTATGACACGACTTCTACTAGTAGACATACCGAATATTATTTGTTACATAGACGACATTTGTGTTCACACAAAGACGATGACAGACCACCTAAAGACATTAGAACAGACATTTGAACGCATTAGACAGCACGGACTGACGGTGAAGCCTGCAAAAGTAGACATAGCCTATCAGGAAATATCCTTCTTGGGGTACAAAATATCTAATGGCTTTGTCACGACAGACGATAACATTGTGTCCAAAATACTAAAACTCTCACTTCCGACTACGAAAAAGCAAGTCAGAAGTTTGTTGGGACTTATAAATTATTATAGGCAGTTCATACCAGATTTTGCTGAACTGACCGAAGTATTTACTAACTTACTAACAAATTATCAACCGGAGAAAATTGTAAGCAATGAATGCCTAAAATTTGCATTCCATAAAGTATTATCTTATTTCTCTGAGAATAGTTTAAAGAATCCCATTCTCAAATTGCCAAATTTTCTTATTTCTTTCAGATTACGTACAGACGCGAGCTCCGTAGCGATTGGAGCAGTTCTGTTACAGGAACATGATAACATCCTACATCCTGTATATTACTTCTCGAGAAAATTAAAACATAGAGAACGCTCTTGGACGACACCGCAGTTGGAAGCCCTTGCTCTAGTTGAGGGTATAACTAAATTTTCCAGATTCCTTCTGGGACGTCATTTTATTGTCGAGTCTGACAGTAGTCCGTTGAGATTTATCAATTCAGGTGTACCTTCCAACCAAATGATAGCTCGCTGGTCTCTTAAACTTCAAGATTACAGCTTTGAAGTTCGACACATCGCGGGCAGAACCAACACGATTGCCGATCTTTTGTCCCGTTGTCCGACCGACCCAGTAAGCACCAATGTCTGAGTGCAGTGTGTAAAATACACTCAGACCAACACAGCCATGCATCAGTGAAGTTTTTTTTCCACGAAAGCTGTGTATGTCTATATGATGTGATAGGGTGTATTCCCAATATATATAGTTTTTCTTATTTTATTATTAATGTAGTGATTGTCGTGAATAATTGTGTAGTGTGTGGTAGAAAGGGAACTTTATTAATTGTATATATTACGAAACAAGAACAGTGCCACATTCGCTCTGAACTTACCGTAAGCGAACTGTAAAATGTATCCGTGGTAGCTGCATTTGGAACATATCCAGTGATATTTTAACTCCGTGTGTGAAAGTGTGACCGGAACATTGACATCTACACCACTTCAGTGAAGCGAAATCCAGAAGTTTTTCCAGTGAAACAACCAACACATGAACGATCAGAACATTGCACATTCCGTTTTACTACATCAAACCGGAACAAGCGTGTTCTACAAATTTCAACATCAGCTGTTTCGTGTGTACTTCCGGATGATTTAGAAATTTAGTTTAAAAGTAGCAGACGACAAACAAAAGCTTAAAAAGTTATAACACTTCTAAACTATTTACGATTTAATAATTTCGAATACACGAACTGTGTATTAATATTTTTCATTTAGTGTAATCTTAGAATCATATCTTGATTAATTTATTCATACTACCGACATTTTTTCGCTAGTATGGAGAAACATCAAGCTATGACGCTGAGAAATAGAAGAATTATTGTAAAATATTATATTTCTTAAATTTTGAAGTTATGTCCCTTTCATTTAATTGTTATTACATTATTACACCAAGGGCGTTAATTGAAATGTATACGATGATGGGTTGTATATAAATAACCATGTTGTTGCCAGATTGTTAACACGCCAAGAAGCCATCTACTGGGCATGGTAGAGTGTTACCGACATTGCAGACCGACACAAGAACTCCTGGCCAAATGAGGTCAGAGTTTGAGCGTTGAATGCGGCTTATATAAAGCCGTATTACGGTCTTGCCAGATGTTTTTTGTCTCAAAAAGCATATTATTACTTTTTTTTTAAAGGCTTCGAGGTAGTTGCTTGGGAAGCTGTTACTACCGATCTGACTGGGTCAAATAATGCAATTAAGGTAATCAGCCATCGAGAGGATGAAGCTTGACGAGTGTTAAAGGTTGAACACCACATGTTTTTAGATACAATGTCCATTTCTTATGTGTTTCTATGCCAAGATGTGTGTGTTTTTGTATTTCTACACCAATGTATATAACAGAAAGGTTGACTCTGACAGGTTAAAAATATTAACCCAGTATTGTATATAGAGTGTACATGAAAGATGACATCTTTCATGAAGAAGCCGCGGGGGAGCGTGTCAGAGTCTAATGTATTGCCAGCAGAGATGCAGGGACATCGTTACGCCCGCCAGGCGAATAGTCCCTAGCGGGGATGCTGTAACATCGTTACGCCCGCCAGGCGAGTATCAGTTACCTGCCTGCGAGGTTGCCAGCTGACGAGACAGCCAGCGGTCAGGCAAGGACAAAGCAGGACGCACGCAGGCCTCGTGAAGCCACTTCAGGTGGGCAGGCGCGTTGCGAGAAATAGCCAGACAGCTCTGGGACTCGGACTAGACTGGACGTATGATGGGAGAGAGGCTTGTGTAGTTCTGTGGCCCGAAAGTCGAGTGCTTGTACATCTTGTGAGACTGATTGTAAGCTGTGGGTTGCTTGTAAGTGTATTGTTATAACTTATGTATTGTGATGATCATCTCTAGATCGTGTTCTGTAAATAAATCCATCGAAACTTCGTGTCGTTGAGTCTCAAGTCAAATCACGTTGTATTTGTACTGTCTCACATGTGTTAGGTTAACGAGCCAGGTTTAAGACCCTGACAGGTAGTCAGAGCTGTTCCTAGCACGAGAGACATTCGGACGAGACATTTCACTCGGACGTAAATGCGTAGTGTCAATTTTTAGTTTGCCACCCGTAGGACGACACTTCCGGCTTCCGGCGGGCATTTTTTAATGAGGTTAGCCTTCCTCGGGTTTCGAGACTCTTGTTTCGGCTTCCACACAGCAAGCTTTCGCTTCGGGCAGCTACGTATTGGATTCGCAAGACAGGCGTTCCATTTCGTGTCAACGAGACCATTTTCCACCTTTGACTACACTCACTCCATGAGTGTGGTTACAGACTATCGGACGTCTGCGAGACGTGCAACCGAGGTGTTTTTCCACCTTTTGTACTCACTCACGAGGTAGGCTACATGTGCTGCCGGCTCAGCACCTTATCTCCGTGCGTCTGTGGGCGAGTAACGGTCAGGCCCTTTCATCCGGGGATACCTCATATCCCCCAGCTAAGAGCCATCGAACGAATCTGCGCCGAGCATGTAGCGTTCTCAGCACATCATCACAATTTTGATGTAGGTTTGTGTCGGCCAGGCTCTCATTTCCGAGAGTTTATGGCTTAGAGACGTTCAGCCATACACCTCAGATGGGAGCCTTAGAGGTTATGCCCGGACTGAGATTTAGGGATCGTTTGCCTGATTTTGACTGCTATCCTCAGTCTTACCTGCAGAGCAGCAGGTTGTGTCTCTCTTAGTCTGGTCCCTATCCCACGAGCCGTCCGATATGTAGTTTTCACCCATCGGCAAGCACATGGGGTCGATGGGACACGCAAGCTCCCCCACCACGGCAAGGTGGAGACACATCGGGGGAGCAATGCTGATTCCATTTATATCTTCTACATTCCTGAAAATATTTTCACTGTATAGGGAAAAAAAGATCTGGAGACATTACACATCCCTGCCTAACACCTATCTTAATAGGTTGATATTGTCCCACTTCATTATCAATCCTTATGGCAGCTTGTTGTTTCCAATATAAGTTTTTTTATAAGTCTAATGTCCTTTCCATCAATTTGTAGATCTGCAAGCATATCTACCATATTGACATGTCTAACTCTATCAAAACCCTTTGTGTAGTCAATAAAGCAAAGGTGTATATCCGTGTTTACTTCTATAGCACGTTCAATAACTGTCCGCAGCATATACACAGCCTTTTCTGTACCCTTTCCTTCTACAAACCCACATTGTTCTTCCCCTATTTCAGGTTGTATTTTCTTCCTCACTCTTTGCATGATAATTCGTAGCAAAATCTTTGTGATGTGGCTCATTATGCTAATTGTTCTATGTTGATCACATTCCAAGGTTCCTGATTTCTTTGGGATTGCAATAAATACAGAGTTACATAATTCAGAAGGTATATCTCCAGTATCATATAATGTGTTCAGCAGTCATGGAAAACATACTGACTGATAAACAGCTGAGAATTGCAATGAGAAAAGACTTGAAGTGCTGTATAGAACATATCCCCTTATACGCATGTAAAGCATGGACAATAAGTATACAAGCTTCGAAAATGTAAGTGAAATGTGGTTTCTGTCAAAAAATTTAAGAATACCGTGTAAAGAAAAATTTAAAGATGTACAAATAAAGAAATGTTAAGACATAAATAACCATTCATACTTTTTTCCGAAAAGGAAGCCTGAGCACTTATTTCAGTGCCCTGTGGGTAACGATATTTGCCGTTAGTAATCTTAAGAGTAAACATGAAACTTACCATAAAAACAAAACACGAAGCAAGGAAAATTCAAGTGTTATTAAACTCAAATAGTAGAGCAAGTAACAACTGTAACAACGTGTATAGATCTTCGGTCTGTTTATATACCTACAACAGTAACTTCGACATATATTTTTTGTCATTTACCGGACTGGTAAATTCAGCGTTCTTCACAACGGTTCTAAATCTTGGGTTGTGTCTTTTCCAGTTTCAGGAACGTACTTAAAGTAGCTAGGAGTGACGAACCAATGTAGAACTCAAGGAAATGATGATGATGAGAGGTTATAATGTGGAATTTATCTCAACATGCATTCATCTCAACAAACCTTTCTCAAGAAGAAGAAGAAGAAGAAGAAGAAGAAGAAGAAGAAGAAGAAGAAGAAGAAGAAGAAGAAGAAGAAGAAGAAGAAGAAGAAGAAGAAGAAGAAGAAGAAGATGAAGAAGAAGAAGAAGGAGGAGGAGGAGGAGGAGGAGGAGAGGGATGAGGAAGTAGAAGAAGAGGAGCAGCGGTGGCATAGAGAAAAAAAAACTCTCTCCTGCCAAGACAGTGCTCCAAGTGTTGTCCCCAGTATAGGTAGAGTTATTTTATCCGACCAAGTTATTATATCGGCTGTGGGGTCGACTCAATCTCATAAACATGGCCACGAAGTAATGTTTAACATTTTCTGGAATTAGTTTTAAAAGCAAAGGCGACGAGGAAGGAAACAAGCCATCCGACCTCTTATGTGGTGGCTTAGAATATGCAGGCCGGTCTCCCTGGCCTAGGCGTTAGCGTCTTTCTCCGTAATCCCGTATACTCTTGTGAGTGGCGTGATGTGCACGAGAATTGGTAGCGGTTCTCGCCGCGTCGGTAACTTACGCGGTATGTGAGCCGGTCGCTCAGAAAGCAATGGCAAACTACTGAGCGTAATCTTGCCAGGTACATCAACAGCAGCTGAAAAATGCTGGTGTTGACTGCAACGTCCTGTAAGGGATACGCAAAATTTTTTTTTAAATATTTGGAGACCTACCACCTACTACTCGAGCGATAGAAACTGCAGGGAGTTTACCTTCAGCTTAAGGCAGCCATGCAGCCTTCTTCTGGCATACAAGAGAATCGTAGGCTCATGCTGAAGTTCCCTGCCTCATTTGGTAATCGTGGCCGCCCTCTGGGCCTAGATCAATCACTTAATCTGGTGCCGTCTCCACAATGAAGGTTGACTGAAATGGATCTCCAACACTGTCTGCCTCTCGACTTGATTGTATATTCTGTCAGAACGGCTGCTGTTTGTACATCTCTTGATGTTATCTTCCCACTTGTATAGTTGTCTGCATCTTGCTAGCTTGCCCTCCACCTTGCCTAGATACCTCCTCTTCAATATGTAGTTGCTGTTATTGTTGTTGTTGCTGCTGCTGCTACTACTGCCACAAATCGTACAATTACTACTACATTTTATACTACTACTACTACTACTACTACTACTATTACTACTACTACTACTACTTCTACTACTACTACTACTAGTAGTAGTACTAGTAGTAGTAGTAGTAGTAGTAGTAGTAGTAGTAGTAGTAGTAGTAGTAGTAGTAGTAGTAGTACTAGTAGTAGTAGTAGTAGTAGTAGTAGTAGTAGTAGTAGTAGTAGTAGTAGTAGTAGTAGTAGTAGTAGTAGTAGTAGTAGTAGTAGTAGTAGTAGTAGTAGTAGTAAATAGATTAGCACGTATTCTGAGTCTCCATAGCTTGTGTGTATATAAGAGACGACAACAGGAACAAGGTGCAACCTCTCAAAAGGTATCTGAAAAAAGTGACAGTAAATGGCAGCGAGATGCGGTTCTAGGCAACCTTTCATCGAGAAATGAAAATAAACCAGCACGAGTTCGACCTGTTCAGCTGAATAACGGGCGCTGTCGAGAATAATGATCTCCCATGCGAGCTGATATGGTCGTCAGTATGAAGTAGGATTCTTGCAGATGGTCGCTCTCAGCTGAATACTCTCAGACGCCCTATTCAGCTCTCCGGCCCCATACACTCTCCTGCCCCATACACTCTCCTGTCCCATACACTATCCTGCCCCATACACTCTCCTGCCCCATACACTCTCCTGCCCCATACACTCTCCTGTCCCATACACTCTCCTGCCCCATACACTCTCCTGCTCCATACACTCTCCTGTCCCATACACTCTCCTGCCCCATACACTTTCCTGTCCCATACACTCTCATGTCCCATACACTCTCCTGCTCCATACACTCTCCTGCTCCAAACACTCTCCTGCCCCATACACTCTCCTGTCCCATACACTCTCCTGCTCCATACACTCTCCTGCCCCATACACTCTCCTGCCCCATACACTCTCCTGCCCCATACACTCTCCTGCTCCATACACTCTCCTGCCCCATACACTCTCCTGTCCCATACACTCTCATGTCCCATACACTCTCCTGCTCCATAAACTCTCCTGCTCCAAACACTCTCCTGTCCCATACACTCTCCTGCCCCATACACTCTCCTGCCCCATACACTCTCCTGCCCCATACACTCTCCTGCTCCATACACTCTCCTGCTCCATACACTCTCCTGCCCCATACACTCTCCTGTCCCATACACTCTCATGTCCCATACACTCTCCTGCTCCATAAACTCTCCTGCTCCAAACACTCTCCTGTCCCATACACTCTCATGCCCCATGCACTCTCCTGCTCCATACACTCTCCTACCCCATGCATTCTCCTGCTCCATACACTCTCCTACCCCATGCATTCTCCTGCTCCATACACTCTCCTGTCCCATACACTCTCCTGCTTCATACGCTCTCCTGTCCCATACATTCTCCTGTCCCATACACTCTCTTGCTCCATACACTCTCCTGTCCCATACACTCTCTTGTCCCATACACTCGCCTGCTCCATACACCCTCCTGTCCCATACACTATCCTGCCCCATACACTCTCCTGCTCCATACACTCTCCTGCTCCATACACTCTCCTGCCCCATACACTCTCCTGTCCCATACACTCTCATGTCCCATACACTCTCCTGCTCCATAAACTCTCCTGCTCCAAACACTCTCCTGTCCCATACACTCTCCTGTCCCATACACTCTCATGCCCCATGCACTCTCCTGCTCCATACACTCTCCTACCCCATGCATTCTCCTGCTCCATACACTCTCCTACCCCATGCATTCTCCTGCTCCATACACTCTCCTGTCCCATACACTCTCCTGCTTCATACGCTCTCCTGTCCCATACATTCTCCTGTCCCATACACTCTCCTGTTCCATACACTCTCCTGTCCCATACACTCTCCTGCTCCATACACTCTCCTGTCCCATACACTCTCCTGCTCTGTACACTCTCCTGTCCCATACACTCTCCTGCTCCATACACTCTCCTGTCCCATACATTCTCCTGTCCCATACACTCTCCTGCTCCATACACTCTCCTGTCCCATACACTCTCCTGCTCCATACACTCTCCTGTCCCATACACTCTCCTGCTCCGTACACTCTCATGTCATGTGTCCATCTTCTTTCCGACCGACCCCTACCTCTTCTGCCAAGAACAATGCCCTCCATCACGGTACTTTCAGAACCACTGCCACGTTTGATGTCGCCGTATTTGTTGAATTGGGTAATGTATTTTCACAATTACTGCAGTGGGACCCATTTCAGTTATCTTGGTGAAACGAACCAGGTTTTAAATGTAACAATCACAAGACGTGAGAAAGAACCCATATGGTAGCCGACCGGGGATTTTCCTTCGTTCGTGACAAATGTAATCACCATAAAATGTATATATGAGAAATTGTCGAAACAAACAACGAAAGTTCAACGTTTTTAGAATTCTAACGATTCATGCATTCATCACGTGCCATGCGGATAAGCGTGAGCGGCCGTGGTTCACCCTCTTACTTGATCACCAGAGTCGTGGATCAGCTCAGTGTTCTTGTCTCGACCATACCACGTGGCCAAGGCACACAGGTATTTATTTCTCTGCCTTCCCATTGTTCTACTCTCCTCGGTCTTGCTGGTTGACATCAAGTTCTCCAGTGTATTTATGCTCATAACGGGACCAAAACATGTTGACTACGTCTAATTTATCTAATCAGGTTGCGATTTTGTGGTCTAAAAGGTGTAGACTGCGCCTGGCCCTGCAGCCAGTAGGGTTAGGATCGGCTAGCCTCTCCCAGGAGGGGTGAAAAGTGAAAATTAGTAGCCTGCCGATGACCCGCAGACTACACAAGTCAACCCCCACTTCCACGTGGTGTAGACTGGGAAACCATGACCGCGAGGTCGTGGGTTAACGGGGATATGGCTCGCCATAGGGGACGGACTGTCTATGGTCAGATTTTTGTCATAAACCTGCGACTGGCCTAGCAAGCCGGCAGGGGATCTTCATACTGCTCGTAGAAAAAACTAAGAAGTATTAACGGACTGACCCAACTGGATATAGACCCGGCAATGTTAATGGACTATGAGATAGATCAGCGATTCAAACAATAGGCACAATGAACGTCTGCGGTTTTAATAGTAAAGAAGAAGAACTTATAGAAACAATTAAGGAGAGGAAATTAGACTGATGGGAATAGCGGACACCAGAATAAACGGGGAAGGATGCAAGGAGACCCACCACAGTTTGTCTACTCTGGAGTGGAACAGCAAGAAAGGGCAAGACACGGTGTGGAAATAGTCATTGAACCGCGGCTAGCAAGAGGAATGCTAGAAATTATATATATATATATATATATATATATATAAAAGGCAATGTGTATCCGGATGTATTTGATGCGTTCGCGAACGGTCCATCCGATTGAGATGAAATTTTCTACATGCTTTCTTTTCATTCCCGTGCAGCCAACTGTCATAGTTTATTAGTGTACAAACAGCTATTTACTTACTAAAATTTAATATTTTAATTTACATTATCATTTATATATAGCGAAGGGATTTAACTCAAAAAAAGTTATATCAAGGGGCATAACTTTTAATAGCATCGCTATATATTTTATATATAGATTGTTGCATTGTTATCAAAGGTTTATAAACTCTTTTTCTACAGTTATTTACAAGCATGTGCGTTATAATAAATAATAATAAAATCGTTAAGGCATTTTCAAAGTTTTCATAAAAGTAATGCATCTATTTAAATAGTGAAAATTTTCTAACCCATCTTTTTATATTCAAAGAAGTTATCTGCAGTCATGTAGGTGATTCTTCTTCTGCGTTCTTCCGGAGGTTTTTTTTCGGACGTGACTGCGTTGTGCCTGTTTACAGCAGAGCTGCGTTCTTGCGCCGTTAGGCTGATATATCCGACTTCTCCGGGCATATTGTTCGGGTTAACCTTCCCGGATGTAGGTGATTAAAAACAGTTTTCATTAAAAATAATGGATGGTGTGTGGAAGGACATTCTTAAGTTAATTTTGTTTTTATTCATACTTTATGCATAATATGTAAGTATATTTTGTAATTTGTTGAAACGCATTGCACACCGATTCGACACACAAACGCCATGTTAAACAGCCCTACACAAATACCTTACATCTAGCACGCCTGTTAACATACTAAAAGGACATTGTTTTTGTATACAATTAACGTTTTTAGTTGGCCGCGTGTGCGGTGTGAAAGAGAGCATATGGTGTGTGGAAGGACATTCTTAAGTTAATTTTTCTTTTGTTACATGAATTTAATGAGACGCTCCCCACCAGAAGCTGGGCGAAGCCGGGCCGGGTCAGACAGACAGACAGACAGACAGACAGACAGACAGACAGACAGACAGACAGACAGACAGACGGACGGACGGACGGACAGACAGACAGACAGACAGACAGACAGACAGACAAACAGACAGACGGACGGACGGACGGACGGACGGACGGACGGACGGACAGACAGACAGACAGACAGACAGACAGACAGACGGACGGACGGACGGACGGACGGACGGACGGACGGACAGACAGACAGACAGACAGACAGACAGACAGACAGATCCCCGCCAGGGCCTGGGCGAAGCCGGGCCAGGTCAGCTAGTATATAAGAAAGAATCATAACAGTGAGAATAAAAGAACAAACAATTAGAACATATATACAAATATATGCACCATGTAATACAAACAATAATGAGCAAGAATGTGAGGACTTCTACGAAGACATCCATGACGTGCTAAATAAAATAGATAAGCAAGACAACATCATAGTTATGGGAGACTTCAATGCAAGACTAGGACACAACAGAGCATGCATAGAACAACATTTTGGAGCATTTGGTGACCAACATAATGAAAGAAATGATAACGGAAGTACGAACGAACGAACGAAAATCTTTATTTTAAATTGTTAAGAATTGGGCACGCAGGCCCGTTTGACATTCTGCCCTTCTTCTCTATTTCCTCTCATACATTCTTTCATTCAACATCTCTTATGAAGCAATTCTTTGACAACAAAAGAACAATAAGCATCTATCTTTGATAGAGCTATGCAGCCAACACGACCTCTATATAACAAATACATTCTTTAAACACAAAGACTCACAAATATACATCTGGTATAAATGGAACGATCTAGATACTAAAAGCCAAATTGATTTTATATTAACAAGAAATAACAGAAAGAGAAATATATTAGATGCAAGGACAGTGCCCAACTTAGGTATAAACACTGACCACAAAGCAGTCGTTGCTACAATAAGAATCATCAGTAGAAGGAAGCAAAGACCAGGAAAATACATGCCATGCGAATCCGTAAACTTAATAAATCTCAAAGACGAGGCAGTGAGGGAAAATTATGAAACAGAGCTCATTGACATCTTTGTAAAATTACCTATGAAAAGAAAGACAGTGGAAGAAGAATGGGAGATGTTCAAATCAAGCATTTTAAATACTGCAATGATAGCATGTGGAACCACGAAACAGCGCAAAACACGGATAACGAAAATAACAAGTTGGTGGAACGCAGAAGTAAAGAAAGCTGTAAAAGACAAAAAGAAAAAATATAAAAAGTGGTCGAAGAGCAAATAGGAATGCGATTACATAGAATATATAATAGCGAGAAGACATGTGAATAGAATAGTAAAGAGAGAAAAACAAAAAGACTGGGAGAAATATGGAGAAACTCTAAATAAAAACTACAAGGTGGCAACTAGAAACTTCTATAAAAAGATAGGCGCAATGAGAACCATAGGAGATCCCTCTGACCTAACTGAAATAATTAAAAGCGAAAATTGAGAACCAATAAGTGAACAAAAACAAATCCTAATAATATGGAAACAGTACTTCGAACAACTTCTCAACATCCCATCAGATGTCACAGGAATTAAAAAAACCGAGACAGATGCCACCGAAGAACTAGAACCAGACATACTGAAAGAAGAAATTATAGAAGCATTAGCCCCATTGAACAAATCACCAGGACAAGATGAAATACCAAATGAACTAATTAAAGCAGCAAGAGAAGTAGGAACAGTATGGCTACATAGACTATTCAGCCATGTTTGGGTAGAGCAACAGACACCACGAGACTGGGGAAACGCCATAATTAACCCAATTTGGAAAAAAACAAAGGCAGCAAAAGAGAATGCACACAATACAGGGGCATTTCACTGTTGAGTGATACTGTGAAAATATTTTGCAAAATTCTTTAGAAAAGATTACGAACTATTATAGAACTCCAGTTAAGCGAAACACAACTTTGATTTAGGAAAACCAAAGGATGCACAGATGCAATTTTTGCTCTTATACAACTTATAGAAAAATCAATCGAATTCAATGAAACACTCTACTTAGCCTTTGTCCACCAAGAAAAGGCATTTGATAGAGTAGATAGAAACAAGCTGTGGGAAATACTTAAACAATTTGGAGTGAGTACACATCTAACAAACCAATGTAGAAGCTTATACAACAACAGTGAATGCATAGTGAGAGCAACTGGGGGACACTCAGAACCCTTCACCATAAGATCCGGAGTACGACATGGTTGTGTCCTGTCCCCTGTCTTGTTTATAACACATATAGACAACATATGTAAAGAAACCAGCCAAACAGAGACCGCAAGAACACCGCATGACGAGAACACAGAAGAAGAACCATCTGAAAATCTAACCATTAGAGAACTCCTATTTGCGGACGACCAAGCACTAATAGCAAAATCAGAAGCTGAATTACAAGACCACATGAATAGTCTAAACGAAATGTGTAGGGAACATAACATGAAAAATAGCACAAGTAAAACAGAGGTATTGACTATAACTAAAGAAGAAAAAGCACCAACGATTCACCTAAACGAACATCCATCTAAACAAGTAAAGAGTTTCAAGTACCTAGGAAGTATAATATCATCAAATGGTAAATCAGAAGACGAGATCGAAAATAGATGCAATAAAACAAACCAACTCATTGGACAAATGGCACCAATACTAAAGAACAAACATGTATCAATAACTACTAAGAAAGCTCTTTACAACACAATCTTCCTACCAACTCTGTGTTACCTGGACAATGACAGAAAAAGAGAAAAGAAAAAATGACAACAACAGAAATGAGATTCCTGAGAAGAATACTTAATGTATCAAGAAGAGATAAGATCAGAAATGAAAAAATCAGGACTAAAGTGGGGGTTATAGCGCACTAGATTTTATTAGAAGGCAGCAAGTCAAATGGTTTAGCCATGCAAGTAGGTTACCAACTAACAGTTTACCACAACAATCAATGATGTACAGACCAGAGATAAGCAGAGGAAGAGGCCGACCACGTAAACGATGGACGCAGAGAATAACAGAGTTCATGGGAGTATCGATACATGAAGCCCATAAGTGGGCACTCTCCCTCTGTTTATACTTCACCTCAACACCGCAAGGTACAAGAGGTACGTGATGAGATGAGGTTACGATTTTCATTCGTTTCTTGTAGTACTTGGTCATTGGTTTTTCTATTTGTCCATTGTATTCTTTGCATTTTCCTCAGAAACCACATTTCGACAGCCATCAGATGTTTTTCAGCGTGTCTACTCATTTTCTACGTTCCACATCCATACACAAGTACAGGTTCTATGTAACACCTCACCACTCTTGTTCTCGTTGCAGATAACATCTGTTTTATTGGTCAGTATGTTTTCCATCTTGCAAATTCGTCGCCATGACGAATCTTGTTCTAACGGTACACGACTTATATCCTGCTTTGTTCGTATTTTTGTTTTGCCAAATTTAACTGATTAAGTGTCACGAGATGATTAATTGCCCAAAAGCGACATATATGGACGAATTGTTGTCATTGTGATATAATACAACATGTCTACTACCATATTAACAACAACGTTTAAGTCATAACTGTGAAACACCCCTACTTCCCATTTTCCGTCGTTCGCTGTTTGTTTGTTCCGAACCTACTGTGTGTTTGGCACTGAATCTGTTAAAAATGCTTTCTTAGATCAAAGTGTAGATTTATCTGCGCTTGATCTGGCTAGGGTCCAGAGACGGCAACCAAGCTGCAAACTCAAATCACTGCCCACTAACACTGGCATTCGGCCTCGGTGGACCACATTGTGCTGAAAGGCACATGATGGGACTAAAGAGCTCACATAAAAAAACAATGACGTGGAGACCTCATGGAGTGGCTCTGGCCCCTGGGATAATCGCGAGCCCTTAAATAAACATGCTTTCTTTAGTTAGTTATTTACAGGACGTGGCAGCCCATCCCAGCATTTATTGGATGTTTGTGATCTGCTGAGTAAATTTACGTTCAGTAGATTGCCGTGTCTTTTGACCGTGGAAATCAACGGCAAGCGATATGCTTCCAGATCGCCCGTGGCAGACTTCGAACCCTGGAGTCCGTATATCAGGGAATTGTAAAACTACACTTTACCAACTACCCAGCCACAAACGCTGACTTATTATTGAGTGCAGAGTTAAATTAACTGATGCCTTGGTGGCTAACGTGGTGCCTGGCGTGATGCCTAACGTGGTGCCTGGCGTGGTGAATAACGTGGTGCCTGGCGTGGTGGCTGACGTGGTGGCTAGCATTGTGTCTATCATGGTGCCTGACGCGATACCTGACGTGGTGGCTGGCGTTGTGGCTGACGTGGTGGCTAGCATTGAGTCTATCATGGTGGCTAGCCTGGTGCCTGACGTGATACCTGACGTGGTGGCTGTCGTTGTGGCTAGCCTTGTGCCTGACGTGATACCTGACGTGGTGACTGGCGTTGTGGGTAGCATGGAGTCTATCATGGTGGCTAGCCTGGTGCCTGACGTGATACCTGACGTGGTGGCTGGCGTTGTGGGTAGCATGGAGTCTATCATGGTGGCTAGCCTGGTGCCTGACGTGATACCTGACGTGGTGGCTGGCGTTGTGGGTAGCATGGAGTCTATCATGGTGGCTAGCCTGGTGCCTGACGTGATACCTGACGTGGTGACTGGCGTTGTAGGAAGCATGGAGTCTATCATGGTGGCTAGCCTGGTGCCTGACGTGATACCTGACGTGGTGACTGGCGTTGTGGGTAGCATGGAGTCTATCATGGTGGTTAGCCTGGTGCCTGACGTGATACCTGACGTGGTGACTGGCGTTGTGGGTAGCATGGAGTCTATCATGGTGGCTAGCCTTGTGCCTGACGTGATACCTGACGTGGTGACTGGCGTTGTGGGTAGCATGGAGTCTATCATGGTGGCTAGCCTGGTGCCTGACGTGGTACCTGACGTGGTGACTGGCGTTGTAGGTAGCATGGAGTCTATCATGGTGGCTAGCCTGGTGCCTGAAGTGATACCTGACGTGGTGACTGGCGTTGTAGGTAGCATGGAGTCTACCGTGGTGGCTAGCCTGGTGCCTGAAGTGATACCTGACGTGGTGACTGGCGTTGTGGGTAGCATGGAGTCTATCATGGTGGATAGCCTGGTGCCTGACGTGATACCTGACGTGGAGACTGGCGTTGTGGGTAGCATGGAGTCTATCATGGTGGCTAGCCTTGTGCCTGACGTGATACCTGACGTGGTGGCTGGCGTTGTGGCTAGCCTGGTGCCTGACGTGATACCTGACGTGGTGACTGGCGTTGTAGGTAGCATGGAGTCTATCATGGTGGCTAGCCTGGTGCCTGACGTGATACCTGACGTGGTGACTGGCGTTGTGGGTAGCATGGAGTCTATCATGGTGGCTAGCCTGGTGCCTGACGTGATACCTGACGTGGTGGCTGGCGTTGTGGCTGACGTGGTGGCTAGCATGGAGTCTATCATGGTGGCTAGCCTGGTGATTGACGTGATACCTGACGTGGTGCTTGGCGTTGTGGCTAGCCTTGTGCCTGACGTGATACCTGACGTGGTGACTGGCGTTGTCGGTAGCATGGAGTCTATCATGGTGGATAGCCTGGTGCCTGACGTAATACCTGACGTGGTGACTGGTGTTGTGGGTAGCATGGAGTCTACCATGGTGGCTAGCCTGGTGCCTGAAGTGATACCTGACGTGGTGACTGGCGTTGTGGGTAGCATGGAGTCTATCATGGTGGATAGCCTGGTGCCTGACGTGATACCTGACGTGGTGACTGGCGTTGTGGGTAGCATGGAGTCTATCATGGTGGCTAGCCTTGTGTCTGACGTGATACCTGACGTGGTGGCTGGCGTTGTGGCTAGCCTGGTGCCTGACGTGATACCTGACGTGGTGACTGGCGTTGTGGGTAGCATGGAGTCTATCATGGTGGATAGCCTGGTGCCTGACGTGATACCTGACGTGGTGACTGGCGTTGTGGGTAGCAAGGAGTCTATCATGGTGGCTAGCCTTGTGCCTGACGTGATACCTGACGTGGTGGCTGGCGTTGTGGCTAGCCTGGTGCCTGACGTGATACCTGACGTGGTGACTGGCGTTGTAGGTAGCATGGAGTCTATCATGGTGGCTAGCCTTGTGCCTGAAGTGATACCTGACGTGGTGACTGGCGTTGTGGGTAGCATGGAGTCTATCATGGTGGCTAGCCTGGTGCCTGACGTGATACCTGACGTGGTGACTGGCGTTGTGGGTAGCATGGAGTCTATCATGGTGGCTAGCCTTGTGCCTGACGTGATACCTGATGTGGTGGCTGGCGTTGTGGCTAGCCTGGTGCCTGACGTGATACCTGACGTGGTGACTGGCGTTGTAGGTAGCATGGAGTCTATCATGGTGGCTAGCCTGGTGCCTGAAGTGATACCTGACGTGGTGACTGGCGTTGTGGGTAGCATGGAGTCTATCATGGTGGCTAGCCTGGTGCCTGACGTGATACCTGACGTGGTGACTGGCGTTGTGGGTAGCATGGAGTCTATCATGGTGGCTAGCCTGGTGCCTGACGTGATACCTGACGTGGTGACTGGCGTTGTGGGTAGCATGGAGTCTATCATGGTGGCTAGCCTTGTGCCTGACGTGATACCTGACGTGGTGGCTGGCGTTGTGGCTAGCCTGGTGCCTGACGTGATACCTGACGTGGTGACTGGCGTTGTAGGTAGCATGGAGTCTATCATGGTGGCTAGCCTGGTGCCTGACGTGATACCTGACGTGGTGACTGGCGTTGTGGGTAGCATGGAGTCTATCATGGTGGCTAGCCTTGTGCCTGACGTGATACCTGACGTGGTGACTGGCGTTGTGGGTAGCATGGAGTCTATCATGGTGGCTAGCCTGGTGCCTGAAATGATACCTGACGTGGTGACTGGCGTTGTGGGTAGCATGGAGTCTATCATGGTGGCTAGCCTGGTGCCTGACGTGATACCTGACGTGGTGACTGGCGTTGTGGGTAGCATGGAGTCTATCATGGTGGCTAGCCTTGTGCCTGACGTGATACCTGACGTGGTGACTGGCGTTGTGGGTAGCATGGAGTCTATCATGGTGGTTAGCCTGGTGCCTGAAATGATACCTGACGTGGTGACTGGCGTTGTGGGTAGCATGGAGTCTATCATGGTGGCTAGCCTGGTGCCTGAAATGATACCTGACGTGGTGACTGGCGTTGTGGGTAGCATGGAGTCTATCATGGTGGCTAGCCTGGTGCCTGACGTGATACCTGACGTGGTGACTGGCGTTGTGGGTAGCATGGAGTCTATCATGGTGGCTAGCCTTGTGCCTGACGTGATACCTGACGTGGTGACTGGCGTTGTGGGTAGCATGGAGTCTATCATGGTGGCTAGCCTGGTGCCTGAAATGATACCTGACGTGGTGACTGGCGTTGTGGGTAGCATGGAGTCTATCATGGTGGTTAGCCTGGTGCCTGAAATGATACCTGACGTGGTGACTGGCGTTGTGGGTAGCATGGAGTCTATCATGGTGGCTAGCCTGGTTCCTGACGTGATACCTGACGTGGTGACTGGCGTTGTGGGTAGCATGGAGTCTATCATGGTGGCTAGCCTTGTGCCTGACGTGATACCTGACGTGGTGACTGGCGTTGTGGGTAGCATGGAGTCTATCATGGTGGCTAGCCTGGTGTCTGAAATGATACCTGACGTGGTGACTGGCGTTGTGGGTAGCATGGAGTCTATCATGGTGGCTAGCCTGGTGCCTGAAATGATACCTGACGTGGTGACTGGCGTTGTGGGTAGCATGGAGTCTATCATGGTGGCTAGCCTGGTGCCTGACGTGATACCTGACGTGGTGACTGGCGTTGTGGGTAGCATGGAGTCTATCATGGTGGCTAGCCTTGTGCCTGACGTGATACCTGACGTGGTGACTGGCGTTGTGGGTAGCATGGAGTCTATCATGGTGGCTAGCCTCGTGCCTGACGTGATACCTGACGTGGTGACTGGCGTTGTGGGTAGCATGGAGTCTATCATGGTGGCTAGCCTGGTGCCTGAAATGATACCTGACGTGGTGACTGGCGTTGTGGGTAGCATGGAGTCTATCATGGTGGCTAGCCTGGTGCCTGAAATGATACCTGACGTGGTGACTGGCGTTGTGGGTAGCATGGAGTCTATCATGGTGGCTAGCCTGGTGCCTGACGTGATACCTGACGTGGTGACTGGCGTTGTGGGTAGCATGGAGTCTATCATGGTGGCTAGCCTTGTGCCTGACGTGATACCTGACGTGGTTGCTGTCGTTGTGGCTAGCCTGGTGCCTGACGTGATACCTGACGTGGTGACTGGCGTTGTGGGTAGCATGGAGTCTATCATGGTGGCTAGCCTCGTGCCTGACGTGATACCTGACGTGGTGACTGGCGTTGTGGGTAGCATGGAGTCTATAATGGTGGCTAGCCTTGTGCCTGCCGTGGTGCCTGGCGTGGTGGCTGGCGTTGTGGCTGGCGTTGTGCCTGACGTGGTGCGTGGCGTGGTGGCTGGCGTTGTGGCTGGCGTTGTGCCTGACGTGGTGCGTGACGTGGTGGGTGGCGTTGTGGCTGGCGTTGTGGCTGGCGTTGTGGCTGGCGTTGTGGCTGGCGTTGTGGGTAGCATGGAGTCTATCATGGCGGCTAGCCTGTGACAATTTAGGTCACCCTATTTCAGGTCGACGTGATTGAAAGGTTTAACGCTGATGGCGGGGTGCGATATTTGTTCCCTACACCAGTCAGTCAGACTTCAGAGTTGAGTCCTAGTTCAGAAAGCAATAACAAGTTACTGAACGTGGAATTGCATGGTACATCTGCCTGGGGTTGGGGTTGAGCGCAATGTCCTGCAAAGGACATGCAACATGAGTAGGGTATATCACATACAGCGAGCGTGTGGTTGTGACGGTTAGGGCGGCACGCTAACCTAGTTATTTCAGTCACCACATTAGTTGTGTATATCACATATAGCGGACGTGTTGCTGTGACGGTTAGGACAGCACGCTAACATTGACATGAGCATGGTCGGACGAGGGTTCCATGCCAGCTCTCGTCGTTCTCTACCGAAAAGCAAGCTTGACCACTGGTCCTCCATGTACACTGGTCCTCCATGTACACCTGTCCTCTGCCATATAGCTACTTAGAAAAAGCACACCTTGCATTGAACCAAAAGATAAACGCAAGACGAACTGCAGTGGACAGTGTAGTGGACAGCGCACGACCACTAGGACGTCACGGCCACGTTCACAGGACAACGGGAACTTGACAACAAAAGATATACGTTGTGTGACATTGAATGTGATAGGTCGCGTTTCCTAGTTGGAGAAGAATTAGTGCGATTACTGGAGAATTGGCAGTGGACTCATTGGAACATGAGAATAGATAGCTACTGGCATATCTGGTGAAAGTGGAGAACTATATTGATAGAAGAATAGGAGATGAATGACATGTGTAGATCAAGCAATGAAGCACTTATCATGTCGAGGAATGCCTCCGTCAACTGAAGCCACTATGAACAGAGATCACCTAGACACACTGATTCTTACAGCGTCATACCGGATGGGTAGACGAAAGGAGGAATAAAGGCGACGAAAGCTTGAGGAGGAATAACAGTTAGTACAGAAGCATAGATAGTTAATTATTAATTCTGCCGCCGGCCTTGTGTCACAGGCCAGGCAGAGGACTATTTGATGTGAGTGCATTTACTGTATGTCGGCTGCATAATAAACAGCGATGTTTTCTCATTTCTCAACACTAGTTTACCGTATCATTCCTTCATCGTTATGGATCCATTGCAGTTATGAGTTCCTGTTAAGTTTGAGCCATGAAACCCAACATTGACTTATTGTTGATCAGTCAGATTATACTTAATAATGGGGTCAGCTTTAAGGCACGGGGGGGGGGGGGGGTCGTTCCGGGAATACTAACTACAAGTAACCACAGTTTAGGCCAGTTGTCATACTCGCCATTACAGTACGAGAAATTTGGAGCAGATAGTCCAGTGAAGAAACGACTGCCCCGCCTCTAGCTTCAAAAGAAGTTGCACGTTAAGATAGCTGCGCAACAATAGCCAACTAAGCGCACCGTGTCACACATAGCGGAAGCCACAAACTGCATTCGAGTGCAAACATCGCAGCAGTTGTAAAACATCAGATATATTACTTGCTCAAATATATTACGGATTTCTTTTGTCGCACACAAACAACGACACAGAGCAGTAGGTAAGAGTTATTACACTAGAAAGATGACGTAATTCCAGTAATTAAAATCGGCACTGGGACACTGCCGCTGGCTCGGGGAGACGTGGAAGCAGCATTTCAGTTATCAAGGGGCCATTTCAGGATGTTAGATCAGTCACCTATAATCAACCCACACACACGAAAGAATTGTCTACATAAATTTTCATCCTCAACACGACACACGGAACACTGCTAGATATTCGATACGTACCTCACAACAGACAACAGGAAGTAACATTACACTTGTCACTACACAGTTTGAACCAGCGCAAAGTCAACTATTATCTTCGCGAAAAATAAGTGACGCCGCCATCGATTATGTTACGACCGGGGTCGATGATAGGCTCTGTGCCTCGGGTGTCACTATTATAGAATAACGGCACATACCGCTGCCTCTGCAACACATAGGAACAGCAGTAATCATTTTCAAATTGCAATCACCACCTACTTAATTCAACGCTGTTATTTGGCTACGAAGCACGCCAACACCAGTACATAAGGCCAGTACAAATTTTTATTTGTTGATTGTTGCGTTCATTCTTTTTAATTGGGTGCAGCCATATATATTAACTAGTTAGCGATGACTAAGTTCGCACTAAATTAATAGCGGGTGGTTGAGAGGTCGCTCTTCTTAAACATAGCTACGATCACGTCAATAATTAAGAAGACGTTGTGTACTTGCGATCGTCAGGTCGGTACGAAGCTATTTGTACCGGTCTCACGCATTGTAGGTACTATTTGTTGTATTGTTACAATAGTGCAGTAGTATAGTACGGTTATTTTAGGTCTACCTCTTGGAATATGGTTAGTCAGTGTTATTATCTTTTATAAATGTGAATATGTGTTTACGTCACACGTCACTTGTTTTTCTCGTTGGTAACTGTCTAGTGTTATTATATTCTTTATACTAAATATATTTTAAATACTATTTTCTGTTATTTACATATAGTAATACTTAGGACATTTCTATCGCTTTAAGATTGCTAAATTTCTATTGTTGACATTATTGTTGAGTTGAAGTTGAGTTTGTTCAACAATTGTGCTTTGATATTGTCTACTGTATTGTTCTACGTATTTCAATATCGTCGATTTCCTTTGCACTCCTCTACATTATTTCAGCTAGAGTAGTGATAACTAAAGTAGGACAACATGTCGACACTTGAAGACTTCATGAACATAGGTGAGAAGTCTGGTTTGACCGGCTCAGAACTTAGGACTTGGGCGAAGCAGGAATTGAAAGATTTTCAGGCCCAGCAACGCGAAGAAAGAGCTGAGAGATTAGAACTTGAAAAAGAGTTAAAAGAAAAGGAAATGGCGATTAAGCAAAATGAATTAGCTCTAGAACGGGAGAGAATAGCAGCTGAAAAAGATAAATTAGCCACAGAAAAAGAGATGAAGGAAAAACAACTGGCATTTGAGAAAGAAAAACTTGCCGCCGAGGCAATTCTTAAGGACAAAGAACTGGAAAGTAATTTGAAAGTCAAGACATTGGAATCAGATCGTGATGCGGAGATAGAACGCGAAACAATACAAGCAAAACATAATGATCAAATGAAGAAGTATCAAGGTCTGATTCGTAATTTCCAACAAGGTGATTCAGTAATTTCCTGGATTACTAACTTCGAGGTGTTAGCAACATTCTATAAGATTCCAGATGAGGACTTACCTATTTTGTTTCATCGACATCTCGCGTTGGAACCTTTAAAGGTAATTGAGTTAATACCTGAGAATTTTCGTACCAACTACAAGTATATGCGAGATCGTGTTCTTGCACATTTTAGTTTAGACGAATGTGGATTGCGTACAAAGTTCAAAACACTTACACCTAAGTCTAATCAATCATTCCTTGACTTTGTTTCTGAAACATCTTCTTGCTTTGACAAATGGTTAAAGGCAGCTGATATTGGATCGGATTTCGATAAAATTCGGGATCTGATAATTAGAGACAAACTACTATCTTCAGTACCAGAAGCTATGTCTATATTTCTGGTTTAAAATAAATGTAAGTCACTTAGTGAGATGGAATCACTGGGTGAATCATTTTATAATGCACATTGGGACATATTTGCTAACTGTGCACAACCAGAACTTGTCATAGGAGCGAGCGCCAAATTCCAGAAAGGTAATGGTAAGTGTCAGAAATTTACTAATAGGAATAGAGATGGTCCAAATCAATACTTCAATAAAGAAGGAGACAGACCAAGAAAGGGGCACCTCACTCGATGCCAACACTGCAAGCTATCACACGGACATCTAGAAATGTGTGATCAATATCCCGGTTATGCAACTTATCTACGAGACATCACGGCAAAGAAAAGAAGTAAGTATGACTCCTACAAGAGGAGTATTAAATGTTTTTCTTGTAGGGCGTATGGGCATACCAGTAGGTTATGTCCCATGAAAAATACTTGGAAGGAGGCAAGTACTGCATATGTGTTTTCTAATAGTAGCGATTCCGATGATCTAGAGGACACACACGCAGCTATTATAGAGTCATACAACAACAGAACAGATAAGGAAGGTCATGATGATGATGATAATCTCACATCAGGCCACAAGAGACATATACATGAAGCTAATGCAGCATGCGGTCGTAAAAGTACTCTTATGTTCCACGAAGCGTGGGTTAATGGTTCACAAACAACATGTTTTAGAGAAACAGGATCTGATATTACAGGAGTTAGTCACAAACTAGTGAACAAAAATGACTTTACACATGATAACATTTGTTGCAGAACATTTGGGAGTACAATAGAAACGTACAAGACCGCATGGGTCAGCATAAAATGCCCATATTATGAAAGTAGAGTATGTGCAGCAGTACTAACAAACCCATGTGCTGGGTTGATAATTGGTAACATCCCTAATGTCAAAGATTACTTTCAAACTATAGAACACAAACCTGATATGGTCCTCCATGTACACTGGTCCTCCATGTACACCTGTCCTCCATGTACACCTGTCCTCCATGTACACCTGTCTTCCATGTACACCTGTCCTCCATGTACACCTGTCCTCCGTGTACACCTGCTCTCCGTGTACACAGGTCTTCCGTGTACACCTGCCCTCCATGTTCACCTGCCCTCCTTGTACACCTGCCCTCCATGTACATCTGCCCTCCAGATACACCTGCCCTCCATGCACACCTGCCCTCCATGCACACCTGCCCTCCATGCACACCAGTCATCCATGCACACCTGCTCTCCATGTACACCTGCTCTCCATGTTCACCTGCTCTCCATGTACACCTGCTCTCTATGTACAAGGTCCTCTGTGTACACCAGTCCTCCATGTTTACCGGTCATCCATGTACACCCGCTCTCCATGTACACCTGATCTCCATGTACACCGTCCTCTATGTACACCTGCCCTCCATGTACACCTGCTCTCCATGTACACCGGTCCTACATGTACACCTGTCCTCCATGTACACCTGCCCTCCATGTACACATGTCCTCGATGTACACCTGCCCTCCATGTACTCCTGTTCTCCATGTACACCTACTCTCCATTTACACCTGTCCTTCATGTACACCTGCTTTCCATGTATACCTGCTGTCTATGCACACAGGTCCTCTGTGTACACCTGTCCTTTATGTACACCTGTCCTCTATGTACACCTACCCTCCATGTACACCTGCTCTCCGTGTACACCTGCTCTCTATGTACACCTGTCCTCCATGTACACCGGTCCTCCATGTAACCTGCTCTCCATGTGCACCTGCTCTCCGTGTACTCCGGTCCTCCATGTACAGCTGTCCTCCATGTACACTGGGCCTACAAACATGAGATGGTCACTTGCGTGGAGAAGGAAAGTGCCAAAGTGCCACCCAAAGCCTCTACTGTGGCCTGCAGAAACCTGAACAATTAGTAGACATGATGAGAAAGAGAAATGTTAGTCATGTGCAGAAAGTAAGTTGCGTGGCCTTGACATGATGTCCCAGTCAACCCAAGAATGTTTTTGTTTGTTTTCGTAGGTTAAGGGGCTGTTTGAGATTTTCTAGGCAATTGTACGATCAGCAGCGAGGACTGGACTAGACGCATGCCAGAGTGACGGGAATACGGGTCACCTGTTCATTCATCTGTGCTCTCAGGCCTACAAAATATGATGTCGCTATCATATCACAGATCCATAGCAGGAGACTGCTCAGAGATAGTAGAGCGAGAATTTGACAGTGCTTTCCGTTCAGTCACACAATTGCAAAAATCAACGCAAAGCCGTCTGCTTCCAAATCGCCTGGACTAATTAAAATATCGGTAGATCAAGATCGGGACACCACAAGAGGACAGAAATACCACGAGGTAACATTCAAGTAAATGGGAACATCTAAAACAAATGAATTAGCTCTGCTGTCTTGGGCAGCAGTTGTAACATTTTAGGAAAGATGCCATGTAGAGATTATAAATAACCACAAATGTTTTGCTTGGTGCTAATAGAAATAGAAGATAGAAGAAAGAGGAAGCACTAGACATAAAAATTGACAGCAATAGTTACCGACCGGGATTCGAACGTGTCACCTCCAAATTATAACAGCGCCTGGACATATGTCTGCATTAGCCAGGTCTGTCATCCACATGATCCCACAACTATGGTCAGATTAGGACATGAATTGCAAAGGTAAATGTAGCCTTTTGCAAGAAAGGAAACATACTGCAGTTGGAAAATAAGCGTGTTATATAGAATTCAAAATGTTGTAATGTAATTGAAACGTGGACAATAAGCAGACAAGCTAAGAAACATCTAATGGCAGTAGAAATGTGGTTTCTGGGGGAAACATAAAGAATGTCATAGACGAACAGAAAACTGAATAAGAAAGTGCTATAAGAACACATATAAATGTAAATTGATTAGAGAAATTAGACGCAGACAAGAACGCAGAGTTGATCCACAACTGGTGATGATCACGCCAGACAGCATTCCATGACAGCACATGCGTGTCGGCATGGCACATGATGATCTTGTTTGAGCGACATCTGATGGCAAGCGAGATGTGATCGCTGTTCGAGAAGGAGATGAAAACAGGAAATTGGTTAGAGACAAATGAAAACAGGAAATTGATTAGAGACAAATGAAAGCCTGAAATATATTAGATTTGCAGATATTCAAGATGTTTTGAACGTGTTATGAGTAGAAAATTTAGTGACATCTGGCAAACAATGGGAAAAGGTGAAAGGGGAGATATAATTATAAAATCCTAGATGGCATAGAAACATATTCACGTCAGAGACACGGCGCTCCCTGGAAACTGATTACGTTTCTGTGTATTACGTGGCAGGACGTGAAATAATCTGAGGAAAATCCCACAGGAAGAAATATAGCAATTAATGTCTTGTTCCACCTTTACATGATTAAACAAGACGCTTGTTTGTTGTGTCGTGTTTGTGACTGCTCAATAGTTGATTTTGCCAATGGTAAAACACACGTAGGTGATGGGTGGAGTTGAAGAGCAGCATTTCACAAGATGAAGATTATTTTGTGCAACGCATCTTAGCCAACTGAGGTGAGAAAAATAGTTCTTAAGAGCTATATCGAGCCAATCCTGGTATAAGAGAACTGGTTACTAGCATCAGAAGAAGAAGTTTACATTCTTTGTGTGCATCATAGGAAGGGGAAAGCTGGAGTACGTAGTGACAACGGAGAGAGAGAGAGAGAGAGAGAGAGAGAGAGAGAGAGAGAGAGAGAGAGAGAGAGAGAGAGAGAGAGAGAGAGAGAGAGAGAATGCTGGACAGTTTCGCATCATGGCATGGAGGAACATGAGTCTAGGAAATGAATTGTAGTAAACTAACTAGACAGGAGGCTGTGGGCGAGAGACATGACCACTAACGCCAGATGGAATTGGTAATACGGAGAAGGAACACATGTATGTGTGACATGTGTTGTTTCTTCTTCTTCTTCTTCTTCTTCTTCTTCTTCTTCTTCTTCTTCTCCCATTCTCCCATTTACCTCTGTGAAATGTCGTGGGGAGGGGGGGGGGGGGGGGTGTAAAGAACTTTTATGAACACACATTGTATTCATTGCGGACTCACCGAGTCTGTTTAGTAAGATAGAGAAAGGTATGTTTCGCATAGAATGATTTGCCTCGCTCCAGAGGTCACAGATTGTGAGAATTGTATGGATTTTCTGCTTTGGTCTGAGGGAATGACAAGCTGACAGGGAATGCGCCTCTCGCTGGTAGATTACCCATGGACAAGGGAGAGGTATTTGAGTGCCTGTGAGACCAGGTGTAGAAAGCGGTGGAACAGACTGAGAACCCCTTATGTGGAGAGAATGGATTTGGTGGAGCTCTGGACAAATATAAAATCTGAGAGTGAAGACCGGAAGAATTTTCAATCATATGGCAGTTTGAACCATTAGCAGTGTGACTCTTCGATGGCCGTTGAACCAGGGAACGGAGCACGCGTGGGAATGTCCTGAGCGCAGTGATGGCGGTTCTTAGTTCAGCTCAGTTCAACTCGGGTACTCATAACACTGTATGAAAACAAGTGTAAGGTGGTCTGCTTCCAAGTCGCCTGCAGCTGTGTTTCGAACGCTGTATGCGGGATTGCGACTTGTGTTCGCAACATGTTTCCCCATAGCGCATTTACAACTATAAGTAAGAGAAAAACTATGTTCTTTCGTCATATAATAATAATAGGGCATTAGAGAACGTCGTTATGATTAGAAAGAACAGAGGGAGAAGAGGCAGCAGCAGACAGGGAGACCTACTCTTTGGTTCTCTAAGACGGTGACTTTGAAAAAGTGTCTTGAATAGAGCTGACCAAGAACATCAGGAACCGAGATGTGTCAACGCCACCGTCACTTCATATAGCATATGATGATGAGGAGGAAATAAAGAAATATGACATCCCGTTAGTCACTCCCGCTGGGTATTTCAGTACAGTATGTAACTAACGATGATTGCCTGAAAGAGCTAATAAAACTGGAACATTGTATACAACAATAAGACAGAGGCAAGCAGCCTTTTTTGGTCATGTGATAAGAAGAGAGCCATTGGAGATCATCGTGACAACTGGAAAGATCGAGGGGAAGAGAGGCAGTGGCAGACCAAGAAAAATTATGCTGGATGGGTTGAGACGGTGGCATGGAGGAATATCATCAGCAGAGTTGATTCAGAACACCAACGACTGAGATCTGCGGAAAGACATGAACGCCTACTACAGCCGGCATGGCACTTGATAATAATGATGATGATGATGATGTATAACATCTCTGTTACAAGCCTCAGGGCGCACAAGGCATATGGTGCTTGACCCACATGTGTATAGACCAATCGGCACTCGGTGGCTGATGTGGTTTATATCAAGCGAGTCGTCTTTACTCCCCGCGACATTTCCTGGTACTCATTTCATGCTGGGTCCACCTGGCAGTCCAAGTTCATTTAAAACATCCGCCCCAAAGTAGATTCGAGCCCATTACCACCGTGCTGGCAGCCGAGTATCTGGCCAATACAGTAACACAGCTCAGGCCATCTAATACTGTAGTTCATATCCAGCATCAGTGTAGTCACAGTTTGATCTGCTTATTGCTCGATGTATCAAGAAGAGATCAGATCAGAAATGAAGAAATCAGGACCAAAAGTGGGGGTTGTAGCTGCACTAGATTTTTATTAGAATGCAGCAAGTCAAATGGTTTGGGAGTCTCCGCGGCGAAGGGTCAAGCCGTTTGACTCGGGCTCCGAAGGTTGTGGGTTCGATTCCGGGCCGCGTCCTTCGGTTCACGAGTTAAATTATTCGGAGACTCCTGTGGGTCGTCGCTAGAGCTACAGAGTTCGTGCTTTGTGCGAAGCTTTCCGCACTGCGGCAAGAGACCGAGCCATATGGGATAAAAACCCGGTGCAATGAAGTCGACTCTGTCGACTTTTAAGCGACTTTTTTGTTTAAGTTAAATGGTTTGGCCATGCAAGTAAGTTACCAGCTAACAGTGTACCACAACAAGCAATTATGTACAGACCAGAGGGAAGCAGAGGAAGAGGCCGACCACGTAAACGATGGACGCAGGGAATAACAGAGTCCATGGGAATATCGATACATGAATCCCATAAGCAGGCACTCTCCCGCAGTTTATACTTCACCTCGACACCGCAAGGTACAAGAGGAACATGATGAGATGAGTTGACTGCTCATTAGAAACACTGGGCTTCGTGTCCTTTACATGACGTGGCAATCAACCCCAGTATATTTTAGCTGTTCGTTTACAACGCACGTTTATGTTCGGTAGTTTTCCTATGCTTTCTGAACTACCAACGCTCACACTATACTTTAAAATCAACACAAGTTCATTGCTTCCAAATCACGTGCAGCTGATATCTAACGCGGCATGCGGGATTGCGAATCGTGTTTGCCAACCTTTTGCCACAGTGGTCGGGTTGACTTCTCATAGCGCACCCATTTTGAAACAGACGCAAAGAAAAGTAATACCCTGGCGCTTCGGGGGGTGAAAAAAAAAGGGGGGGGGGGGGGGTCCAATATAGGGCAATGTTCAGGAAGTGTAATTCATTCACACAAACGCCACACGTTAAAAAGAACATAACAGGGAAGCAAATTAGACACGCTCACATACCCGACTAATTGTATAAACTGCAACGTTGGGCCAAAATAACCAGACTGCTGGCTAAAGGTTGCCTCTCGCCTATCAAGGGTTACGCAGACATTAGCGCCATGAAGACCTACCTGCTATTGTTGTGTGTGTTTTCTTGGACACACCTCGCCGCTCCAGAAAAGGTGCAGTTTCCGGTTATTCTAAGTAAGTACAATACTGTGAATGACAACTGTGTGACCCCACTGGCTAGAACGCTCGCCTATGGATCAGATAGGCGTGTGTTCGATTCTCCTCCAAGACCGGGATGTGTGTTAGGTAACCTGGGCTCCGGGTGGCGTAGTGGCTAGACACTCCTCTGCCCACCTGGTGGCCATGGGTTTGATCCTCAGCTTGGTGGTCTAAGACGTTTTCACACATTGACCTGAGCTTCCTGGTCAACCAAGCCTAAACTGGCTACCTTGAATGTTTTGGGGAAGCAAAGGCGGCCGGTGCGATACTGACCTCATCACTCACTGAGTGCCGATTGGTCTATATACAAACATGGGTCTATCACAAACCTGGGTTCCTGGATCAATCTAACCTTAACAATGGGAATCAAAACTTTCCTGGGAATTATCTGAGTTGAGAGTTGAGTCAAGAACCGATATCACAGCACGCGGGACATTCTCAAACATGTTACATCCTCATCTGCAACAGCCAGCGAAGAGTCCGAATACTAATGGCACCATTGGCAGTCTGAGTATGTGTCCGTTTGGCCTTTTCTCGGAGTCCTGAATGTCAATCAGATCTCCTTGTGACTCACTGTCGCGCCATTCTCTCCAAGCCGTGATGATCGAAATGTTCTTCTGCACTATATACAAGATTCTAATGGGCCCCGTCCACATCTGCTCACTGTGTCAAAGAGTCAGCTGGTGAAACTAGAGTGCATACAGATTGAAGCTATGAGAGTAAAACCTGGATGCACAAGGGCCACGCCCGTAGTGTGTATGCGATACTTCCTAGCCTTACCCACAATACGCTTGGAAGTAAAGTTCAAGTTCATCCAAGTTCACCAGCATCGAGGAACAGCGAGACAAGACACAAGAGACGCAAGTAACAGCAGTTCAGCGCATCCTGCCTAAATTAAAGCAAGTTCAGCAGGAGATTGAGCAGGATGTCGCTCGAATGGCTGCATTAAAAGCGGAGACAGGAGAAACTCTATCAAAAATCCAAGAAGAAAGAGAAAAGATAAAACAGCTCAAGTCTAAAAATGTGACGTCAGAAACAAAAGATGCCAAGTCACAGACAGAATAGAAAGAAGCAGATGAGGAAATAGAAGAGGTAGATATTCAAACAGACAGCGACAAAGATTTGACGGTTACCAGAGGAAGAGATTACTCTCCAGCAAGACGCATGGTACCAAAGAAGCCCCAGAAGATGCGAAAACAGACCAAGACCAAGACGAGATGTCTGGAGGAAAGATGACGACCGGTAACCATCCGTGAAGGAAGCAACACCATAAGACGGAACGGGTACACGATTACACAAGGCTTAATAAGTGTGCGACTCTGTCCAGACATGTTAGGCCGACTGCCGTGATGAGACAGTCCTGTGTAGACGTTGCATTGCGTCATCCCCTCGAAAGGTTAGATGGATAAATACCTTGAGTTTAGGGACTGTGGTTTTATTTGGGCTGTTGGAGGTGGCGCTTTATAAATCCTGCGGAGTACCCATTCAGGTTTAAGGCATTCTTCAGAGTTTCAAATTCCTAAATGAACAGTTTAACAAAAAGAGTCTGGGAGAACTGGAAGCTTACTGCCAAAACAAAAGTCCATGTCTATCAAGCCTGTATCCTTAGTACTCTTCTTTATGGCAGTAAAACCTGGACAACTTACTCACGCCAAGATAAACGTGTAAACAGTTTTCATATGCGGTGTTTGCGAAGAATTTTTTTTTTTTTTTGGTTCGCATATCCTTTACAGGACATAGCTGTCAACATCAGCATCTTTCGGCTGATTGTTGATTTCTTGGCAAGATTATGCTCAGTAGTTTGCCATTGCTTTCTGAGCGACCAGCTCACATACCCCGTAAGTTACCGACGCGGAGATAACCGCTACCAATTCTCGCGCACATCACGTCACTCATGAGAGTATACGGGATTACGGAGAAAGTCGTGTAACACCTAAACCAGGAAGACCGGCCTGCGAAAGAACACTTGGTGTTAAATGGCAAGACAAATATCAGAAATACTGAAGTATTGGAAAGATCGGGTTGTTTCCATGCCTAGTCTTCGCAGACATATTAGGAGGATGCATCACGCTAGAATACCAAAAGACTTCGTTTTTGATGAATTACAGATGAGTAACGGATCTCGGGGTTGGCCTCTATTGCGATACAAAGATGTATGTGTGTGTCTGTGTGTGTGTGTGTATATGTGTGTGTGAGGGTGAGTGTGTGTTTGTGTATGTGTGTGTGTGCGCGCGCGCGCGTGTGTGTGTGTGTGTGTGTGTGTGTGTGTGTGTGTGTGTGTGTGTGTGTGTGTGTGTGTGTGTGTGTGTGTGTTTCAAAGCAGGCATGATACTACAACCATGCCGGTAGCGATTGTGACTGATCAGACCAATTCACGCTGTAAATGTTCGACCTCAATGGATGCATGTGAACACATGGTCAATTCTACCATCACGCACCATCTAAAATTATCTGCAATCATTTTCTTCTCGGTGTTCGTTGCCTTTGGTTATCGTCGGTTTCAATTTTCGTCGATTTTTTTTCCGCGAAAAAATTGTCTCGGTTTTCGTCGGTTGCCTCGGATTTCGTCAGCGTGCCTACATGACCACGCTTCTAATTTTGCGGGATAAAAGGGACCCACGTGTTCTTCTGCTAAGTTTGGCGTTGGTTTTCGTTGTGTGAGCATCACATGCTAATAATAAAATACGCGAGGGGCATTAAGTTTGCTGAAATGGCTGCATGTACTGGAAGCCGCCAACCATGATAAGTTCCATTGTAGCAAAAGGCATGAATGTGCTAACGAAACAGAGATCGCAAACAAGTGAAGGTGTCGAAAAGTTACTATTAATTTGGAAAAATCAAAACCAGTTAAATGACGATTCTGTTTCGGAGGCAATCGTATATGAAAAGGCCAGACTGTTCTATGCCGATCTCAATTGCAAAATGCTGGTGTACTTAGTGATGTCAAGGCCAGCAGAGGATGGTTTGAAAAATTCAAGGGTCGCACTGGCATACACAGTGTTATAAGGCACGGTGAAGGTGTGAGTTCGGATTAGTCCGGGGCCGAAAGGTAATATTAAACACTATATTTATTCCCTATAAAATGTGTTTTTATTATGCATTTTTGGGTGTCTAGAACGAATTAATTGGATTTACATTGATTCATATGGAAATAATTGCCTCGGTTATCGTCCATTTCGAATTTCGCCGATTGTTTTCGGACAAAAACAGAGGTTTCACTGTTTAATGTTTGTTTGTTTGTTTGTTTGTTTGTTTTAATTTTAATTTTAATTTTTTTTTCTACATGTTTAGTACCAGGAGATGGAGCTTCGCAGCTAGAAGCAAGGCTGAACAAAACCGTGTCACCATTTCCACTTTGCAAAAGTAAAACGTCCGGATATATACCTATCTGGTTGAAAGTCTTCAAGCTCATCTACCCACAAATATACTGTTTGGTAGACACATTAAGGTA
>OY992876.1:110203077-110693077 GCA_963921405.1 Cepaea hortensis
CGATGCCTAGTACCGCTTTCTTAATGCCCAGTGACCAGTTCTGGAAACCATCAGATGTTCTGGTCGTCACCTCTAAGCAAAACTACACAGTTGCCAATTATAAGAAATTCTTTTTAGATATGAATTTTACAGACGGCTACAATATGCGCTTGGATACAGAAAACCTGGTACGGAACCTGACAGCACCCGGTGTAGCGGTTTACTGTATCCACGGTTCAAACGTGTCAACCCCAGAAACATTCGTTTTTAAAAGGGGCAGCTTTCCTGATACATTTCCTAATGTTCTTAATGGAGACGGAGATGGCACTGTGAATACGCGTAGTCTGCTTGGGTGTCTGAGGTGGGTGGGACACCAGAAGAACCCAGTAATACACAAAGTTTACAGTGGGATCGGCTTCGAGCATAAATTCATCCTATTTAATTCTGACGTAATAAACTATATAAAGGGCATTGTTACTGGACGTATGTAAATTATATCTAGTGTTCCCTAGTGACTACTTAGAGATTTTCGATATAGTAAGACATGAAGATATGATAATAATGCTTGTACCATCATCATCGTCATTATCACGTGTCCTGCCAGTTGGTGTAGACGGTCATACATCTCTTGAAATCTTGCTCCCTGGTGTTTTGGATCAATTCTGTTAACGGTATTCCTCAGTGCCACCAGCACAGACACCCAACAACATTTCTCACGGATGGCCCTGCCTTTATACTGCTGATCTTTCCAGTCATCATGATATTTTCCAATGCTTCGCTTCTCATTACGTCACCAAAGAACGCTGTTTGCTCCAGCTTATATATATGTTCTATGTTAATTAGCCTTGTATGTGTAAGGTCTTAGTCAGATATCACGGAGCTACAGTATGACATTATACGGTACTACCTGTTTTTCTGTTAGCGCCGAATGTTGGGCGACGCTTACCAAACCCGACACCCCACATTGTGCCAACAGCTTCGGACGGAGGAGCGTAATTGGGAAGGCACATGCTTTATCCTGGTGCGAGGAAATACAACCTTAAGACTAAATATCGTGGCATGGCAGACAAGGACCTACGCCTTGGTTGGCAACTGGTCAAGGATCGAAGCTCCGACAGGCGGACAGTTAGAGTATTGCTTTGCTGATCCGGCAGTTTCTGCAGCTTGTCTTGTTCCATATGTATTTGTATTATCTTTCCTCCAGAGTAAACTAGGCATGGCTGAGAGAGGGATCATGCTACAATTCAGCCCAGAGTTTGTACTATGAAGAGGTTTAGCTCTATTCTTGGACTGCCCCAAGTGGTCTGATCAGTCACATTTCCTACCGAGATGGCGTGTAGTTATTATGCCTGTTTTGAAGCACAATTTAACAAACTATCGTCTGTCAAGACAGCAGGGTGCCAGCATTGCATCATAAGTCTTTTCAGATAACACAGGGAATCCATTGGGGAACCTGTTGAGGCCGCTGAGACAGTTACATAAATAAACACATATAGCATTGTTTGGCGCTCACAGAAGGAGAAGAAGGAAGTAGAGACTAGAGGACACACTAGACAACATAAAATTTGAAAGCTATAGTTACCGACCGGGATTCGAATCTGTCACCTCCAAACGGCGACAGCGCCTCGCTGTAGGAACAAGTGTACTTTGACGCATGACCAACTAGACACTCCAAAAAAGTCTCTTCTTTTCAGAGCACTTGTTAAGATGCTTGCAATCTCCAAACTGATTAGAAAGACCTTAAACTTGTAAAGAACATATTTTGGAAACAACAAGCTACCATAAAAATTGATTTTAAAAAAGTAGGTCAGTAAATAGTACCAACCTATGATGATGGATAGTTCTTGAATACGGTATTTCAGCTTGGGAAGAAAGATTAACACGGTGAATAACAGAGACATCACATGCACGGAGACCTGCTGACTGAACAGCTAGGTATAGTTTGTAGAAGTAACACCGTGAATAACAGAGACATCACATGCACGGAGATCTACTGACTGAACAGCTAGGTATAGTTTGTAGAAGTAACACCATGAATAACAGAGACATCACATGCACGGAGACCTGCTGACTGAACAGCTAGGTATAGTTTGTAGAAGTAACACCATGAATAACAGAGACATCACCTGCACGGAGACCTACTGACTGAACAGCTAGGTATAGTTTGTAGAAGTAACACCGTGAATAACAGAGGCATCACATGCACGGAGACCTACTGACTGAACAGCTAGGTATAGTTTGTAGAAGTAACACCGTGACTAACAGAGACATCACATGCACGGAGACCTGCTGACTGAACAGCTAGGTATAGTTTGTAGAAGTAACACAGTGAATAACAGAGACATCACATGCACGGAGACCTGCTGACTGAACAGCTAGGTATAGTTTGTAGAAGTAACACCGTGACTAACAGAGACATCACATGCACGGAGACCTACTGACTGAACAGCTAGGTATAGTTTGTAGAAGTAACACAGTGAATAACAGAGACATCACATGCACGGAGACCTGCTGACTGAACAGCTAGGTATAGTTTGTAGAAGTAACACCGTGACTAACAGAGACATCACATGCACGGAGACCTGCTGACTGAACAGCTAGGTATAGTTTGTAGAAGTAACACAGTGAATAACAGAGACATCACATGCACGGAGACCTACTGACTGAACAGCTAGGTATAGTTTGTAGAAGTAACACCGTAACTAACAGAGACATCACATGCACGGAGACCTGCTGACTGAACAGCTAGGTATAGTTTGTAGAAGTAACACAGTGAATAACAGAGACATCACATGCACGGAGACCTACTGACTGAACAGCTAGGTATAGTTTGTAGAAGTAACACCGTGACTAACAGAGACATCACATGCACGGAGACCTGCTGACTGAACAGCTAGGTATAGTTTGTAGAAGTAACACAGTGAATAACAGAGACATCACATGCACGGAGACCTACTGACTGAACAGCTAGGTATAGTTTGTAGAAGTAACACCGTGACTAACAGAGATATCACATGCACGGAGACCTACTGACTGATCAGCTAAGTATAGTTTGTAGACGTAACACCGTGAATAACAGAGACATCACATGCACGGAGACCTGCTGACTGAACAGCTAGGTATAGTTTGTAGAAGTAACACCGTGACTAACAGAGATATCACATGCACGGAGACCTACTGACTGATCAGCTAGGTATAGTTTGTAGACGTAACACCGTGAATAACAGAGACATCACATGCACGGAGACCTGCTGACTGAACAGCTAGGTATAGTTTGTTCAACGGGGCCGAATGTATAAAACAGCTCCCGCTTAAACTTCCAGTGCGCCGACGACTGGGCTTGGGTCGTTTCCTACACCAGTGAGTTCGACTTAAACGGTGACTTTTCTTTCATCAGAAAGCAATGGCAAATTCATCATCATCATGTGCCATGCCGATAGGCGTGGGCGGTCATATTTCGTCATGTCGCACGATCATCCGTGTCGGGGATCAGCTCTGTGTTCTTGTCTCGACCATGCCACGTGGCCCAGCCATTCAGATATTTACTTCTCTGCCTTCCCCTTGTTCTTTTCCCCTCAATCTGGCCAATTATCACCAAGTTCTTCAACGTATCGAAACAATTGTGACTGTTCACGTTTAATTATCCTAATCAGTTTACGGTTCTCAATTACTTCTTTTAGGACTCGCTCTTTGGTTATTTTTTCTGTCTATCCATAGGATTCTTTGCATTTTCCTCAGAAACCACATTTCAACAGCCATCAGATGTTTTTCAGCTTGTCTGCTCATCGTTCATGTTTCACATCCATACCAAGTACAGGCTCGATTTAGCACTTCGACACTATTTTTCTTGTTGCAACTGGCATAACCTTTTTGTTAGTCAGTATGCGTTTAATTTTACCTTCGCCATAGCGATTCTTATTCTAATATCTTCAAGGCACCTCCTAACAGATGTTATTGCTGTTCCGAGATAGCTGTACCGATTCACTTGTTTAAGAATATCACATTTATCCGTATATTACATTGTGGTATGTCTATCTTTTTAGAGACGGCCATAATCTCTGTCTTTATACAATTTGATTCTTACCCTTCTAGGCACCACCTGTCATCAGTGGTATAGTTCAGCATTTAAAGCAGAAGCGGCACAGACTGTGTGCAAGGAAACGCAACCTAAAGACTAAATGTCATGGCAAGGCAGACTAGAGCCTAAGTCTTTGGTGGCAACTGGTCTAGGATCTAAGCTCCGATAGGTTAGAACATTGCTTTGCTGATCCAGCAGAATCTGCAATTTGTCTTGTTTCAGACGTATTAGTTATACCTATACCCTGGAGTAAACTAGGCAGGCCGAGATAGGAATCATAAGGCATGTAACATCATGGTCTCTGAAATTCGGCCCAGACTTTGTGCTATCGAGAGGTATAACGCCATCCCTGGTCTTACCACCACGGGTTGTAGTTATTATGCCTTTTTTGAAGCACCATGTAATAAAATATCGTCTCTCAAGACGGCAAAGTGTCAGTGAGTGAGTGAGTGAGTGAGTGAGTGAGTGAGTGAGTGAGTGAGTGGGTGAGTGAGTGAGTGAGTGAGTGAGTGAGTGAGTGAGTGTATAGTCAGCGGTATAAACAGCAGCGATATAGCAAAGCATTTGAAACAGCAGCGGTACAACCAAGCATTTGAAACAGCAGCGGTACAGCCAAGCATTAAAAACAGCAGACTATTGCATCAAACCATACCAGTTTACAACAGCTACGTTCCTTCCACAGACGAAATGGACGGGGCTTCACGGGATAGCTAAGTACAAAAGGGCTGGCAGTCAGTTGATTGACAGCCTGTGCCCCATTGGGGAATAACGGGTGAAAGAAAGAAAGACGCCCATCTTGCCACCGTGTAAGTCCCCATGCTTCCTAGGAATTATTTAAGTGGTATTCGGCACCGGCCGGTCTCCCTGGCCTAGAGTTTATCGTCTTTCTCCGTAATCCCGTATATTCTCGTGAGTAACGTAACCTGCGCGAGAATCGGTAGCGGTTCTCGCCGCGTTGGTAACTTACGGGGTGTGTGAGCCGGTCGATCAGAAAGCAATGGCAAACTGCTGTACATCAACAGCAGCTGAAGAATGCTGATGTTGACTGCAACGTCCTGTAAGGGATATGCAAAAAAAAAATAACAAATCGGCACCGAGCTTCTGTCTGACCATCCAGTTGCCACTAGAAGTAGCCATCACCATCTCGTTATTGTCAACATCCATTTATTTCAAACACGTGGAGATGACGCGGCTCTAGATGTTATTGCTAAATATTGTGTCAAGCTTATACTCGTTTTATTCGATATGTCTAGCTGTCCGTTATCTGTCGGTTGATCTTGTAATCCGTTCTACTGTATTCTTTCAAGCAAGTGAAAATATAAGTAGTCATTTACACTAACATAGTGTTGTCACTATTGAATGTGTTTTTGAGTTGTTGTTGAGTTGTGTTGAGTTGAGCTAAGAACCGACATCACTGCATTCAGGACATTCTCATAAGCGCTCCGCCCCCTCGTTCAACAGTCAGCGAAGAGTCACACTACTAATCGTTCCCACCGCTATCTGATTGAAAGTTCTCCTGGTTTTCCCTCTGTTTTGTGATTCTATCAGAACTCCTGCCAATCCCCCGCAATCTCATCCTTTCCACATACGAGTTCTCAATCTGTTCCTCTACCTCCTCCACCTAGTCCCACATACGCACAACCACCTCTGCCTTGTCCATGGGTAATCTACCACAAAGAGATGCATTCCCTGCCAGCCTATCAACCTGTTCATTTCTCCGCCCTCCCACATGGCTTCGGCAAAGAATCCATTCAATTCTCACAATCTTTGACCTCTGAAGCGAGGTGAGCCATTCCTCACGAAACATTCCTTTCTCTACTTTACTAAGCATACTTATTGAGTCCGTGATGAGACAGTGTGTGTTGCAGTGGTCTCCTCTAACCAACCGAATGCCGCTGTGACTGCTTCCACCTCCATTCCCATGCTGGAGGTTGTAGCTAAATGTGTTCTTAATGAACTTCTCGTTTCCCGTGATTCATTCATTACCGTGTTTTACAACTTTACTGCAGTTTCACCAGTCTCATTTCTCATCGTCACTCTTTCTCTGAACTGCTACGTTTCGCTCTCTGTGTCGTCTGTATCCCTGTGTCGTTGTTCAGTTAGCTTTCTGGTGTATATGTCATGTAGTTGTAACAGTGTTTGTATGTTGCTTGTGTCGTTGTTCAGTTCTGGTGTATATGTCATGTAGTTGTATCAGTGTATGTATGTTGCTTGTGTCGTTGTTCAGTTCGCTTTCTGGTGTATGTGTCATGTAGTTGTAACAGTGTATGTATGTTGCTTGTGTCGTTGTTCAGTTCTGGTGTATATGTCATGTAGTTGTAACAGTGTATGTATGTTGCTTGTGTCGTTGTTCAGTTCTGGTGTATATGTCATGTAGTTGTATCAGTGTATGTATGTTGCTTGTGTCGTTGTTCAGTTCTGGTGTATATGTCATGTAGTTGTAACAGTGTATGTATGTTGCTTGTGTCGTTGTTCAGTTCTGGTGTATATGTCATGTAGTTGTATCAGTGTATGTATGTTGCTTGTGTCGTTGTTCAGTTCTGGTGTATATGTCATGTAGTTGTATCAGTGTATGTATGTTGCTTGTGTCGTTGTTCAGTTCTGGTGTATATGTCATGTAGTTGTATCAGTGTATGTATGTTGCTTGTGTCGTTGTTCAGTTCGCTTTCTGGTGTATATTTTATGTAGTTGTATCACTGTATAATTGTTGCTTGTGTGCCGATGAAGGCTCTAGCCGCAACGTCCATTTTTGTCACTTGTGAGAGTGTTCTTGTCAAGCTGACCAGTTCTACTTCTCGTTGTTGATGATTTACTCTTTGTATCAGTTCATTAATATATGAGAGGAATCAACACTGAGGGTCAACACATCAATAACATTAGATATTCTAGGAATCAACACTGGGGGACAACACTTCAATAACATTAGATATGCTGATTATACAGTATTGATTGCAGATAATGAGCAGGATCTGCAACATTTAGTAGATGCAGTCGCTGTACACAGAGAACAATTAGGGTTAAAATTAAATTGTAAGAAGACAGAGATTATAGTTGTCTCTAGGAAGAACGAAATACCACAATGTAATATAGGGATAAATGGGAATGTTGTTCCTAAACAAGTACATGCGTACAACTATCTCGGAACAGTCATAACATCTGGTCGGAGGTGCCTTGAAGAGATTAGAACAAGAATAGTTATGACAATGGTAGCCTTTTGTAAAAATGGAACATATACTGACTAATTAAAAAAATGTCAATTGCAACGAGAAAAAGAGTGTTGAAAGCTTGCTTGCTTGCTTGTGTTCGCTGGCTGTTATTTCCAGCGTGAAGTCCTGTATGTCGGAAGAAGACATCCTGTTGTCCAACATCAGTGTGATGTCATACAGGACATGAGGTGTGCGTGAGTATCCGTTGTCTTATGCCTGGCTTATTGGTGTGCAGACTGGTGGTTCCTCGCCGTACAGGCAGACACTCTCCGACTTCGGAGGAATCGGCGATCCTACTGACTTTAGCCAGGACCCCGAAGGGACCTGTTGCCCAGGACGCTCGGCGAGGACGCGTCAATAGGTCTTGGCCAGTATACAACCCAGCCCTAGTGCCTTGGAAACACCTCTGTGTCCCGGTGTTGAAAGCTACATAGAACCCGTACTTTTGTACGGATGTGAAACATGGACGATGAGTAGACAAGCTGAAAACATCTAATGGCTGTGGAAATGTGATTTCTAAGAAATATGCAAGGAATACCGTGGACGGAAAGAAAAACTTATGAGCCATCCCACAAGAGGCAAATGAAAACCGCAAACTGATTACAGAAATTAGCCGTAGAAAGCCATTTTTATTTTTTTATTTTTTTTTTTTTTTTTGGGGGGGGGGGGGGGGAGAGGCACGTTATGAACAGAAATAAATTGGAGAACTTGGTGACAACTGGCAAGACTGAAGGGAAAAAAAACAAGAGGGAGATAGAGAAGTAAATATAAGGATGGCTTGACCCCTTAGCATGATTGGGACAAGAACACAGAGCTGATCCACGACTCCTGTGATCATGTAGGATGGTGAAATATGAAAGCCCACGCTTACCGGCAGGGCACATGATGATGATGATGATGATGATGATAATGATGATGATGATGATGATGATGATGATGATGATGATGATGGTGGTGGTGATGATGATGATGGTGGTGGTGATGATGATGATGATGATGATGATGATGATGATGATGATGATGATGATGATGATGATGATGATGATGATGATAATGATGATGATGATGATGATGATGATGATGATGATGATGATGATGATGATGATGAGATAACTACACATACGCAGCCCCAATCACACGTCTCGACTCTGACAAAACCCAGTACTAAGTGACCCGTGTGTTCCCTACACCTCAGAGCAACGCTTTCTCCTCCCCGGGGAGCCGTGAGAGGCTTACCTGCAGACTCAATGGTCATGAGTTCGAATCCGTAGTCAGGCAGATCCTGCTAAAAGTGGGTACTAGGGCATGCCTTGTGATCTCATACCAACATCACACCTGGAGCGCCGATTGGCCCGTACATAAGTCTAATACCTGTATCTGTCCAATACGCCCAAACTGTATAACAGGTTTAGCTGACTTACATTGTATGGAAATATAACGGGAGAAGGACACTTGGGAGTCCTGATCCAAGACACTATAGTTTAAAGGTTATAAAGAGGTCGAAAACTTTGTGGGAGGAGGAATCACATTTGACGACAAATAGATGTCTGTTGTTTGCTAACTAGTGAACATTATACTAGTGTCAGTCTGTCTGCCTGTTCTGCCTGTCTGTCTGTAAAATGACTACATTGTCTGTCTGTCTGTAACAATGACTACACTGTCTGTCTGTAACAATGACTACACTGTCTGTCTGTTTGTTTGTAACATTGACAATACTGTCTGCCTGACTGTCTGTCTATAACAATGACTACATTGTCTGTCTGTTTGTTTGTAACATTGACTATACTGTCTGCCCGACTGTCTGTCTATAACAATGACTACACTCCCTGTCTGTTTGTAACAATGACTACACTGCCTGTCTGTCTGTAACAATGACTACACTGCCTGTCTGTTCGTAACAATGACTACACTGCCTGTCTGTTTGTAACAATGACTACACTGTCTGCCTGTCTGTTTGTAACAATGACTACACTGAAAACCAGCGCAAGGCGGTCTGCTTCCAAATCTCCCCAGCTGTGTTCCCCGGAGAAAATAAATGATAAATTTGTGGATACTAAAAGCACTAGTAGTCATGGCTTCAATCCGCAGCTTTCTACACAGAGAAATTAAATGATAAATTTGTAGATACTAAAATTACCAGTAGTCATGAGTTCAATCCTCAGCAGTGTACACAGAGAAAATAAATGATACATCTGTAGATACTAAAAATACCAGTTGTCGTGAGTTCAATCCCCAGCAATGTACACAGAGAAAATAAATGATAAATCTGTACGTACTACAAACATTAATAAACACACATAGTATTGTTTGGCGCTCACAGAAAGAGAAGAAAGAAGTAGGGACTAGAGGACGCTGTCATAAATTTGGCTGGGGTTAGATCCCGGGTGGGCAACCACTTAGTCAAAAGTCATTTTCTCCTACTGGTGTTTAGTTCTGGGTGCAGTTTGAGATCTCTTACCTCTGTCAGAAGGGTCTAATTACCACCCCAGATCCCAGAGAGAAAACGTGGAACAAATGTCTGTTATGCTGATTAAAGGCACCGTCACTGGATATTCAAGAGAACAGCCAAGAAGTGGCTCGTTGAAGAAAAAAATATAGATTTTGCTGTTCCTGGTATCACCAGAAGTAAGAAAGGAGGAGTTAAGATATGCAGACTAATCTGATTACTTATGGGCTGCATAGGCAAGGTTCCTCCCTGACATAAATCTACTTCTGGAATATGTTTTTGAACCCCCACTAAATGTTCTATCAATGTGTGCACTCGATTACACTAAAAAAAAATGTTTTTCATATCCTTTACAGGACATCGCTGTCAACATCAGCATCTTTCAGCTGTATGTTGATTTCTTGGCAAGATTACGCTCAGTAGTTTGCCATTGCTTTCTGAGCGGCCGGCTCAGTTATCCCGCAAGTCACCAGCGGGGGTCGAACCGCTCCCAGCTCTCGCCCGCTACGAGACTCTGCGTGATAAACGGGATTACGGAGAAAGTGTTGTAACCCCTCGGCCAGAGAGACCGGCACTCAATTACACTACACACAAATTTATCGACATTTAGAATTTATACGGACAAACTGAGTTTAAAATACAACAACTGTGTTTATTATTGCTATTCTTGATCATAACATGATGTTGATGATTATAATATGGTATACATAACTCATCTGGCTAAGAAGGCACATACGTCATGCTTCCCCCAGTGAGACGCCGTTCACTGTCAGCTTGAAGGAGTCCAAATTGGTCCCTTCACTAGACTCAGTCACTCCCTGATATGCTTGCTTGCTTGCTTGCTTGTGTTCGTTGGCTTGAGCTCCAACGAGAAGTCCTGTATGTCGGATGAAGGCATCCTATTGTCCAACATCAGTGTGATGTCATACAGGACCTGAGTTTTGCGTGAGTATCCGTTGTCCCATGTCTGGCTTATTGATGTGCAGACTGGTGGTTCCTCGCCGTACAGGCAGACACTCTCCGACTTCGGAGGAATCGGCGATCCTACTGACTTTAGCCAGGACCCCGAAGGGACCTGTTGCCCAGGACGCTCGACGAGGACGCGTCAATAGGTCTTGGCCAGTATATAACCCGGCCCTGGTGCCTTGGAAACACCTCTGCGTCCCACTCCCTGATATGAGTCATGGACTGTCCATGGCTTCTAAGAGAGCTGGAATGAAACGAACGGAGATGGGTAGTATCTACGTCTATACATCTCAATACACATGTCTATACATTCATATAAACATATATTCATATCATAATATGACATTCATATAAACATACATTCATGTCATAATATACATTCATGTTACATAAAAATATAACAGTTCTAAATAAATATATATGTATATATTCATAAAACCATTTAGAACATCTATGGCTCAAAACATACACATTCATATATATATATATATATATATATATATATATATATATATATATATATATATATATATATATATATATATATATATATATATATATATATGTACATATATGTCAGTCAGGTCTTAGTCAGATATGACTGAGCTACTGTATAACAGTAGACGGTACTACCTGGTTTCTGTTAGCGCCGAACGTTGGGCGGCGCTTACCAAACCCGACACCCCACATTGTGCCAACGGCTTCGGGCGGAAGAGCGCAATTGGGAGGGTACAAGCCTTACCCTGGTGCGAGGAAATGCAAGCTAAAGACAAAATTGTCATGGCAGGGCAGACCAGGCCCTAAGCCTTGGTTGGCGACTGGTCTAGGATCGAAGCTCCGACAGGCGGACAGTTAGAGCATTGCTTTGCTGATCCGGCAGCTTCTGCAGCTTGTCTTGTTCCAGATGTAGGGGTGTTACCTTTCCTCTGGAGTGAACTAGGCAGGCCGAGAGAGGGATCATGCTGCATGGGCAACACATGATCTCTATATTTTAGCCCAGGCTTTGTGCTATGGAGAGGTACGTGTTCACATGCACCCACTGTGAACGGACATTTACAGCGCAAATTGGCCTTATCAGTCACACTCGCTACCGCCATAGTTAAAAGTTATTATGCCTTTTTAAAGCACAAACTATCGTCTGTCAAGACGGCAAGGCGCCAATGAATGATATATATATATATATATATATATATATATATATATATATATATATATATATATATATATATATATATATATATATATATATATATATATATATATATGAGTGTTTCCCTTATATATAAGTTCACCTCACTTACTCTCTCCCTTTCTAATTCATTCATTCCGTCTTGTCGGAAGGACTTGTTGGCTTTCCCTGCACCTGTCTGGAAAATTGAGTGTCGCGAGTCATGTCTGTCCTCATGCAGACATCACGAAGACAAGGTGAACTGGTGACCTTTCTCCCTCCAAGTGGTTTCACAATAATCTTGGTAGGCATTCAAAGTGTTGGTCCAAATAATCAACGTTAATTTGGACGCTATGAATAGACTGTTCGCTCTCAGGAATGCCTCCTAATTAGTCGGTCTCTAATGTGTTGAGCTCATACAGGGTGAATCTAAACGTATCTCCTGTACATGAATAACCAACAAACTCACGTGACGTGGATAATGATGGATTTCTCCAAATTATCACATACAACAAATCAGAAAACAAAGTAGCGAGTGAAAGCAGAAGAATAAAATAAAGTTCACCGTGAAATAGTATAGGCTAGAGCATGGGTGGCCAACACGAGGCCCGCGGGCCGCATGCGGCCCGCCGGGTGTCATGTTTCGGCCCGCGGAGTGGGAAGCGACAATGCGGTCGAGGCTGTAGCACGCTTGCTTGCTTAATTTAATTAACAAAAAAAAAATTAGGTAAGTGGCCCGCCAGGAAATATTATTTCTGAAATTTGGCCCACCTGCTAAAAATGTTGGCCACCCCTGGGCTAGAGCTTTAACAATAAGTACAAAGAAAGTCCACACGCTTGAAGTTTGGAAGAGAAGAAACAAAAACAGAAAACTACACAGGCCTCAGACTAGCAGACAAACGGACCATAATAATAAGGTGGTGTTACCTGAGTTTATTGCTTAGGAAATCCCGCCACTGGACTTAAGTCTTTAAGTCAGACGAAACAAGATGTTAATATCTTCCCATGTAGGTATGCTAGGAATGCTATACGTTCGTTGGCGTCTTGGGAGTGTAGGCCATGCTTCGCCGTTATATTCTGTTCTCCCATGACGAGATTTCTGTCTTCACTGCTTCCCTTTCCACGTGAGCTAATTAGCAATGTTCAGTCTCGTTAACTCCACCTATTTTCCACATTGGACTGTAGTTTCATCTGTCAATCAAATTAACTGCCTCTCCGCCACGTGTCTGAAACAATGCAACCTGCTTCGGACGTTGCGTCATGCAAAAGTTTCAATCGGTGTTACATCCTCGCTTTCCCCGTGTTTTAACTAGCTTTATCCGACAAAGTGTAAGGCCTGTATTATATTGCCGTCATACGATCACATGTCTGTCCGCTGAACTCGCTTGATGCGGCAACTACAGACATTTTCTGTCTCCGCAAATTCTGGACTTTACAGCATGTGTTAGTTCAGACTGGTCTGGCTGACCATCTAATCTCACAGTCTGCCATTGCTGGTTCACACGTTAGGTCCCGCTGAACGTAAGGTGTAGGCATCTGTCCTATTCCAATTGCAGGCTTGTAAACTAACACATCAGTCTCCGCTATGTCTGGTCGATCAGAACGTCAAAGTGAAAATTCCTCAGATGTAGAGACCAGACGTTGCTTTGATCTACGATCTACGAGCACACTGTAGTGTTGTAGAAATTATAGCGCCGGCTCTCAGTGACTATGTGTTTTTCTCTTGTTCCTTTCCTCTTGCATTTAATACTTGTCTTGTGGACTCTTTAATTCCTTTCAAACTTGTAAAATTCTTATGCTGACCGAGGTGTCCCGTCACAGACGCACTAGACAACATACAATTTGAAAGCTATATTTACCGACCGGGTCCCGAACCTGTCACCTCCAAATGGCGACAGAGCCTCGCTGCAGGAACAAGTGTTCTTCGGCGCATGACCAACTAGACACTCCCCAAAAACAATGTCTTCATTAGTCATGTGATGTCTATCATACACATGAACCTACAATTATGGAATACGGACATAATTCGTATTAAACCATTAAGATAGCACCATGGGTCTCATAATTTATATTACACCAGCATAGGTCAAATAACAAACACACAAACACATAGGACCGTAAATGCTGCGTCCAGTATATTAACAAACATTAAAGATGAGAAATGAGAATTAGAGATGAGGTCAAATAACAAACACACAAACACATAGGACCGTAAATGCTGCGTCCAGTATATTAACAAACATTAAAGATTAGAAATAGAGTCAGGTCTTAGTCAGATATGACTGAGCTACCGTATGACAGTAGACGGTACTACCTGCTTTCTGTCAGTGCCGAATGTTGGGCGGCGCTTACCAAACCCGACACCCCACATTGTGCCAACGGCTTCGGGCGGAAGAGCGCAATTGGGAGGGTACTAGCCTTATCCTGGTGCGAGGAAATGCAACCCAAAGACAAAATAAGTCATGGCAGGGCAGACCAGGCCCTAAGCCTTGGTTGGCAGCTGGTCTAGGATCGAAGCTCCGACAGGCGGACAGTTAGAGCATTGCTTTGCTGATCCGGCAGCTTCTGCAGTTTGTCTTGTTCCAGATTATAGGTGTCAACTTTCCTCTGGAATGAACTAGGCAGGCCGAGAGAGGGATCATGCTGCATGGGCAACACATGGTTTCTTTATTTTAGCCCAGGCTTTGTGCTATAGAGAGGCAATAACTCCATCCCTGGTCTTAACCGGTCTCGGAATCAAAGCGAGAGGCAACTGTTACGGGTTATAAGTCCTTGTCAGTTGGCGTAGACATGGGGCGCCACGCGTTGCCTCTGACGGTGGGAGACACCTACAGGTGTCACTGATCAGCTACCGCCCGCCTCAAGCTGGGCAGCCCCCAGCCAATTGGGTGCTGATCCGCCACAGCCTGTCTGCTTCAATGGGTGCTTGGGGCTAGGACAAAATCTGAATCGCAGGCTGTAAAACCAATGCATCAGGTATTAATAAAAAGAATAGAAACCTCAAGCTACGGCTTGCAACCTGGAACGTGAGAACCATGTGTCCAGGATTTTCCACTGACTTGACAAATATTGACGATGTGAGAAAAACGGCTGTGATTGATGCTGAACTCAATCGTCTTAACATTGATATTGCTGGCCTGCAAGAGACTCGCCTCGCTAAGGAAGGGTCACTAAGGGAAAACAATTACACCTTTTTTTGGAAGGGAAGAGGGCAGGCAGAAAAAAGGCAACATGGTGTGGGCTTTGCAGTGAAGAATTCGCTACTGGGAATGATTGATATCCCAGCTGGAGGTAATGAAAGATTATTATCACTGCGCTTGGCAACCTCTTGTGGATTTGCCACCATTCTCACTGCATATGCACCGACACTCGCTTCCTCTGATGATGTGAAGGATACGTTCTATGAGCAGCTAGACTCTGCGATCAAGGCAGTTCCAAAATCCGACTACATTTATATGCTCGGTGATTTCAATGCTCGTGTGGGCAAGGACTCGAGTTCATGGCCAGTGTGCCTTGGAAAATACAACATCGGTCGCATGAATGATAATGGGCAAAGGCTGCTGGAGCATTGCACTAGAAATGACCTATGTATTACAAACTCCTTTTTTAAAACAAAAGAGATGCATAAGGTCACATGGAAACATCCAAGATCCAGCCATTGGCATCAGCTGGACTTCATTATCACACGGAGACAACATCTGAACCATACATCATTAACTCGAAGTTACCACAGTGCTGACTGTGATGCAGATCATTCTTTGGTTGTTGCGAGGATTAGACTGAGACCAAAGAGAATCTACACAGCTAAACACAAGTCTAGCCCCAGGATTAATATTACTAACACTCACGATCCTGGAAAGTGCTTTGAATTTCAACAGCAACTTGACGCTTTCAATGATACATCAGAAAATTGTATAGTAAATGATAAATGGAGTAAACTTAAAGAAACTATTTATAAAACAGCGGTAGGGGTTTAAAGCACTGTGGATCATAAGAGGCAGGATTGGTTTGCGGCAAACAGCCAGATACTGCAGCCCTTGATTGATAAAAAGAAGATAGCTCTCTTAAGAAACCAGGAAAGACCAACGCGTAACACTCTGAGTGAGCTGAAGCAAGCGAGGAAGGATGTACAAAAGGCTGCCAGGCAGTGTGCGAATGACTATTGGATCAAGTTATGTGAGTCTATTCAAATCGCAAGTGATAAGGGAAACATCAGAAGCATGTATGAAGGGATAAAGAAAGCCTGTGGTCCAATGATCAAAAGAAGTGCACCGCTGAAAACCTTGACTGGAGAAATCATCACTGATAAGAAACAGCAGATGGATAGATGGGTCGAGCACTATTTAGAGCTTTACTCAAGTGAGACCAAGCTAGAGGATAATGCCCTCAACACCATAGAGGCCCTGCCAACTCTTGACCGCCTGTACACACTTCCCACTATAACAGAAGTTAAGTGTGCTATAAATGAGCTTGCATCTGGCAAGGCTCCAGGTAAGGATGGGATTCCAACAGAGGTAATCAGGAGTGGGCAAGACACATTCGCTCTACAGATCCACCAGCTAATAGAGCTATGCTGGCGAGAAGGGCAAGTCCCACAGGATTTCAAAGATTCAAACATCATAACGCTGTACAAGAACAAGGGAGATCGGAGCGACTGTAACAACTATAGGGGTATCTCACTTCTGTGTATTGTTGGGAAAGTATTTGCCAGAATTGTACTGCACAGACTTCAAGTCCTGGGAGATCAAGTCTACCCCGAATCACAGTGCGGCTTCCGTCAGAACCGGTCTACCATTGATATGATATTCTCATTGCGACAGATGCAAGAAAAATGCCGGGAACAAAATCAGCCACTGTTTATTGCCTTCATCGACCTCACAAAGGCATTCGATTTGGTCAGTCGTGAGGGTCTGTTCAAAGCACTAAAGACGATTGGCTGCCCACCAACTCTTCTGTCCATTGAGGAATCGTTCCACACAGGCATGAAGGGTATAATCAAGTTTGATGGCTCAACTTCAGAAGTTTGAAATCAAGAGTGGAGTTAAGCAAGGTTGTGTACTATCCCCCACCCTCTTTGGGATATACTTTTCACTTCTACTGAAATATGCCTTTCGTGATCAGGATGACGGTATATACATTCACTCACGCTCAGATGATGGCCTCTATAATGCTCAGAGATTGAAGGCCAAGACCAAAATTAGCAGGGTACTAATCAGAGAGTTGCTTTTTGCAGATGATGCTGCGATTACGACCCACTCTGAGGAAGAATTACAACATCTACTATCTGCATTCTCCAATGCTTGTTCTGAATTTGGTTTAACAATTAACAAAAAGAAGACACAGATTATGTCACAAGGTGCACATGGTGTACCATCAATCTTTATTGACGACGCCGAACTGGAGATAGTAGACCATTTTACATATCTAGGATCAGAGGTAAATAGCAAATTATCCCTCGATCACGAAATCAACATCAGGATTGGCAAGGCAGCAACAACAATGAACATGTTAGCAAAAAGAGTCTGGGAGAACAGGAAGCTTACTGCCAAAACAAAAGTCCTCGTCTACCAAGCCTGTGTCCTTAGTACTCTTCTTTATGGCAGTGAAACCTGGACAACTTACTCACGCCAAGAGACACGTTTAAACAGCTTTCATATGCGGTGTCTGCGAAGAATACTTGGTATTAAATGGGAAGACAAAATCACAAATACTGAAGTATTGGAAAGATCAGGTTGTGTGACGGTGTACTCCATGCTCAGTCTTCGTAGACTTAGATGGATAGGACACGTTAGGAGGATGGATGATGGTAGGATACCAAAGGACATCTTTTTTGGTGAATTACAGACGGGTAGGAGATCTCAGGGTCGGCCTCTACTACGATACAAAGATGTGTGTAAGCGGGACATGATTGATACAGGCATTGATAATGCACATTGGGAGCACGTCGCCGCTGAACGTGTTGCATGGAGGGCAACTATCAGAAATGGAATAAAGACAAAGGAGAAAATGATTGCAGATAAAGCACACACTGAGCGTGAGAGACGTAAGATGGTGCAAAATGGTGGAAGTGACCATGTTTTCACATGCACCTACTGTAGGCAAACATTTGCAGCAAGAATTGGCCTTACCAGCCACACTCGCCACCGCCATGGATCGTAGTTATTAAGCCTTTTTGAAGCACAATGTACCAAACTATCGTCTGTCAAGACGGAAAGGTGCCAATGAAAAAAGATGAGAAATGATTTGTCGGTTCTAATGCTGTACACGTATTACACAGGAAATCGATTTCGGAACCAGTTCAGGCCGCTGAAACAGTTACATAAATAAACACACATAGTATTGTTTGGCGCTCACAGACGGATAACCTGTCACCTCCAAATGGCAACAGCGCCTCGCTGCAGGGACAAGTGTACTTCGACGCATGACCAACTAAACACTCCAAAAAGGTGTTTGCATTAATGATGTTTATCATACACATGAACCTACAACTATGGATACGGGCAGAATTCCAATTATGTTGTGGCAAACATACATTGTAAAGTAGGCTGTTGTGGTGGACATACATTGTAAGGTGGGCTGTTCCAATGACAGGTTCGAATCCCGGTCCGTAACTATAGCTTTCAAATGTTATGTTGTCTAGTGAGTCCTCCAGTCTCTACTTCTTTCTTCTCCTTCTGTGAGCGCCAAACAATACTACGTGTGTTTATTTATGTAACTGTTTCAGTGGCCTCAACTGGTTCCCAAATTGATTTCCTACAAACACCAGTAGTCATGGGTTCAATCCGCAGTTGTGTACACAGAGAAAATAAATGATAAATCTGTACATAACAAAAACATCAGTAGTCATGAGTTCAATCCCCAGCTGCGTACACATCGAAAATAATTAGTAAATCTGTACATACTAAAAACACCTGTATCATGGCTTCAATCCTCAGCTGTGCATACAGAGAAAATAAATAATAAATCTGTACATACTAAAAACACCATTAGTCATGTGTTCAAACCCAAGCTGTTTATAAAGATAAAATAAATGATAAATCTGTAGATACTAAACACGCCAGTAGTCATGAGTTCAAACCGCAGCTGGATGGATTCGAATTTGATTTTGAATTAAAATCGACCTGGGCTCCCAGGTTGACCCAGCCAAAAATGGAAACCAATAGTCAGCCGATTGGTTAGTCGCGGTTCCAATTTCACGGCAAAGGGTCGCTGCAGTATGCTTCGTTCCTGTGTCAGTGAATATCAGAAAAATTCTTCTCACTGCCCCATGTGAAAACTGGAACAGTCATGAATCTCGACAAACCAAAAGTAGTCACAGCACAAAGATACAGTTAGTTCATCGCCGATGGAAGCGGCAGTCACTATAAAACCAGTAGCCTCACATTACTGCATTAAAGCAACCCAGTTAGTTCAGCGACTCCCGGCCGTCATTTTCTGAACATGCAGTTCACGCTACAAACAACCGCGGACATATATAACAGCACCCCACATGAAATCTACAGCTCACAGTGTCTCTCCATGCACTCAATTCAGTAGTATGGCGACAGAACCATGCACAACCAGTCCGACATAAGGAAAATGCGTAAGCAAATCATAGCCACAAGCATAAATACTCCAGAGGCCTTAACACCTCAACCGCCTATACTCAATTTTGGGGACCGGAAGAACAGCCCACTTTACAATGTGTGTGTCTACCACAACAGCCCACATTACAATGTATGTCTACCACAAAAGCCCACCTTACAATGTATGTCTAAAACAAAAACACACCTTACAATGTATGGCTACCACAACAGCCCACCTTACAATGTGTGTCTACCGCAAAAGCCACCTTACAATGTGTGCCTACCACAACAGCCCACCTTACAATGACTGCCTACCACAAAAGCTCACCTTACAATGTGTGTCTACCACAACAGCCCACCTTACAATGTGTGTTTACCACAAATGCCCACATTACAATGTGTGTCTACAACAACAGCCCACCTTACATTGTGTGTCTACCACACCAGCCCACCATACAATGTGTGTCTACCATAACAGCCCACCTTACAATGTATAAATACCACAACAGCCCATCTTACAATGTGTGTCTACCACAAAAGCCCACCTTACAGCGTGTGTCTACCACAATAGCCCACCTTTAAATGTGTGTCTACCACAACAAACCACAATACAATGTGTGCCTACTACAACAGCCCACCTTACAATGTGTGTCTACCACAACAGCCCACATAACAATGTGTGCCTACCACAACAGCCCACCTTACAATGTGTGTCTATCACAACAGCCCACCTTACAATGTGTGTCTACCACAACAGCCCACCTTACAATGTGTGCCTACCACAACAACCCACCTTACAATGTGTGTCTACCTCAACAGCTCACCTAACAATGTATGTCTACCACAACAGCCCACCTTACAATGTGTGTCTACCACAACAGCCCACATTACAATGGATGTCTACCACAATAGTCCACCTTGCAATGTGTGTCTACCACAACAGCCCACATTACATTGTATGTCTACAACAACAGCCCACCTTACAATATATGTCTACCACAACAGCCCACCTTATAATGGATGCCTACCACAACAGCCCACCTTACAATGTATGTCTACCACAACAGCCCACCTTAAACCACAACAGCCCACCTTACAATGTGTGTCTACCACAACAGCCCACCTTGCAATGTGTTTTGGAAACTAATATCTTGGGAAGTAAAGGTGCTTAGCGTGATTCTGACTACATCACCCACCCAGTCTATACACATGAGGGGTCTAGAATCGTATGCGCTAGACGATTTAATATGTGTAAATGTGTGGGTTGGGTGTGTGTGTGAGTGTGTGTGTGTGCATGCGCGTGTGTGTGCGTGTGTGTGTGTGTGTGTGTGTGTGTGTGTGTGTTTAAAGTGTAAATGAGATACATTTGTCCTGGTGTGTTGTTAACAGGAAGCACCGCAAATCGTCTGTTCTGGTGTCGTAAACGTTTGACTTACCGGACGCAGAAAGATGCGGTTATTTCTGTTGGTTCTCGCTTTGTTGGCAGTCAAACAACTTGAATTTGCAGTCGCTCAGGGGGAAGAAGAAATAGGGCTTTCTTCAATTGTAGATTTTCACCATCAAGCGGACGTCGTTGGTAAAAATAACTTTTGATATTGTTTTATTTCGTTAAAAAATTACATTCACAACAGAGCTCTGTGACTCAGACAAATTCATACCTCTACTCTACTGTCTCATCTCATCTAATCTCATCATGTTCCTCTTTACCTTGCGGTTTCGAGGTGAAGTATAAAGAGCGGGAGAGTGCCCACTGTAGTATTAGTAGCATATACAGACGCAATTTTAAAAATTGCGTTTTTACTTATGAAACTATGACAGTTGGATACAGCTTGACAAGGTGAATCCAACGGTATCTCAATGAAGACTGTACGTTAATTATAAACGGAGTTATTAATATTTTCGTTTCGTGATCTACAAACAGGAAGTGCAAAGAAATCTGCACCAATGTTTTAGTTTAATTGCCGCCCAACAAATTGGAATCTGAGAAATTCTGCCTTCTATCACTGTGGCTGCCGGCTTCCTGGACTGGAGGTTAACGAGTTTTCTCTGTAATCTCATATAATCTCGTAAGTAACATGACGATGGTAAGAATCAGCAGTGGTTCGAATTGTGTTGGTAACTTACGGGTATGTGAGCCGGCCGCTCAGAAAGCAATGGCAAACTACTGAGCGTAATCTTGCCAAGAAATCAACAATCAGTTGAAAGATGCTGATGTTGACAGCAATGTCCTGTAAAGGATATGCAAACAATTTAATCACTGTGGCTTATTTATTTTTAAACAGACAACACAGTACCATATATCACTGCGTCCGGGGTGGCGAAGCCTAACTTGGTGTATTATCTATTTTTCGATAGGATGTGCCGTGACCTAATTAACAATTAAAAATTACTGCCAATTGTTTATTATTCATTAAAACTTTGTCGCATTGCTATCAATCCTGGCAATATGTATATTTTATTGTGCTTCTTGGTAACAGGAAAGTAAAGGTTGCATTCCTCTTTCGATAGAATGTCGAGAGGATTGAGAGGATCAACTTCATTGCACCGGGTTTTACCCCATATGGCTCAGTGTCTTTCCGCAGGGCGACCTGCCAAAAACATCGCACAAAGCACGAGAGTCTCTGAGTCACCGAAAAAAATGCACTCGACTTTTAAGACTTTTCTATAGGTTGTTCTGTGACCTAGTTAACAGTTAAAAATAGCTGGCCATTTATATTAATTAAATGCCATGTGAAATGTTTGTCATTAATGAAAGAACAATTCCTGAAAGTGTACTCAAATTGTCTTAATGCACCCACTGCATTACAACAGCTTTCTTTTGCTGATTAAATATCATGCATTAATGTAAGTAAATAAGTTTGTAACTGCTGCATAAATTTAGCAGTCACTTTCGCTAATAACTGATTTCTACTTCAGCTCTATAATTACACTGTTGTGTATCTAAAAGTGAGCAATTAATAATTAAATACTTACTTTTTAAAAAAGAACATAACTAACAGTATTTTATTTGAATTTAAATAATTATGTACTACTGTGCTGCTAAGAAAAAAATTACTAATACTCCTTACAATACTTACAGGTTTACAGATGTGTCTGAAAACTGGCTTTCAAAATTATTTTCAGTCATGTCAAATGCTGAAAAATTATATAAGTACACAGATAAATTACTGCTGTAAATGAAACTTGTATTCTGTTTAATTTAAGTGGTTAAATTGCCAGTTATATTTATAAATAAACACAGGTCCGCTACAGTAATTAGTATAGTCAGGGCGCCGCCATTTTGAACTTTCAGTTATGATTACGCTATCTCTTTTTCATGGCTGCGCTGAATATTTTCTCCCGAACACAGTAAAAGGGGGTACCTGTTGAAACTCTTCAAGTATATGTAAACTTGAACGCAGAATTCAAAAATGGGCTAAAATATAGAGATCATGTGTTGCCCATGCAGCATGATCCCTCTCTCGGCCTGCCTAGTTCACTCCAGAGGAAAGGTAACACCCCTACACCTGGAACAAGACAAGCTGCAGAAGCTGCCGGATCAGCAAAGCAATGCTCTAACTGTCCGCCTGTCGGAGCTTCGATCCTAGACCAGCTGCCAACCAAGGCTTAGGGCCTTGCCTTAATGTACAATTAAAGTAAATGATCTTATTTTGAGGCAAGTGCAGAAATTCAAATATCAAAGCACTTGGATGACATCAGATGGAAGATGCTTTACAGAAGTAAAGAACAGAATAGGAAAATCAAACTGTATTCAATCAATTTTTGTTTCTGTTCTCTCCTTTTTAACTCGAGCGTAATCCATACATGTGTTACAAAATCTAGTGCACTGGATTGACTTTTACATGTGGATTAGCTTTCCCTATTACCACTGTCCCTCGCCATCAGGCGAACCCACTCCGACTTCTGAGGTACTTGTAATTTACGCCCCCAAGTCAAGGAAGTCATATTTTAGTCCAACTGACTAGTGTAGGGGTTGAACCTACTAACTCGGCTTCAGCACACCAGAGCTTTGAGAGCAAGCACTCTTATGCATCAGTCATGCTGACTCCATTCTATGAAATAAAGAACATATGCAATAAATACTCATCATTGGAAGTTAGAACAGGAATTCGTGTATGTTACATAGAACTAGATCTAACACATGGCTGCCAATCCTGGACAATTATTCAACAAACATTTCTGGAGGATTTGGAGATGTGGTTTTATAGAAGAATGCTAAAAATTCCTTGGACAGCCAAAATGAGCAATCTGAACATTTTGAGGCAGGCTAAGTTGCAAAGACAACTTATCACAAACATCAGAAAGAGGCAGTCGCCATTTTTGGCCTCATTATGAGAAGATAAAATCTGGGAAATGTGACAACTTGAACAATTTGTGGAAACAGAGATGGAGGAAGACAGCAAGATAAAATTGTTGACAGCCTTGTGTCATGACATGGAAGGGAGTCAACTCATGAATTGACACATGCTGTTGGAGATCGCAAGTGGAGAAACATGATCACCCATGCCAGTCGCCACGTGATGATGATGGGATCACATTGCCACTGTAACCTTAAATGTTCACACCTCATTAAGAATTCAAAACAGCTGCCAATTAATGTTTGAAATCATTAACAGTCCATATGTTTGTTTTGTGTGGATTGTTGAAATGAACCTATAGGTCAATGGCACTTTAATATTAAATATTCTGCCAGGCTTTAACATTCCAAATGTTATCATTCATTTCGAAGAAATGTGTATGTCGTTGGCTCGCCCAGCTGATTCCCAAACATTGGCCATGCTAATTGCTGCTTGCTTGCTTGCTTGCTTGTGTTTGCTGGCTGTGAGCTCCAGCGTGAAGTCCTGTATGTCGGTTGAAGACATCCTGTTGTCCAACATCAGGGTGATGTCATACCGAACTGAGGTTTGCGTGAGTATCCATTGTCCCGTGTCTGGCTTATTGGTGTGCAGACTGGTGGTTCCTCGCCGTGCAGGCAGAGACTCTCCGACTTCGGAAGAATCAGCGATCCTACTACGTTAGCCAGGACCCCGAAGGGACTTGTTGCCCAGGACGGACGACTAGGACGTGTTAGTAGGTCTTGGCCAGTATAGAACCTGGCCCTGGTGCCTTGGAAACACCTCTGCGTCCCGCCATGCTAATTAACAAGTGGTTATAATACACTTAGGAAATCTGGCAATCCAGTGACTTTGATTTTTGTGAAATTATATGTTTAACTTTTTAATTCACGTTGGATCATTTCTGGGAGGCCATCATGGAGTAAATAACAAATAGGTGTTTACTGTAGTTATATGTCTGTCTGGTCTTTATGTCCTGTCTCTTTGTTATTTTTTTCAGCCTACCTTGTCTGTCCTTCGTGTCTGCTTCTGTCCTTTCTGTCTGTTCTATCTTTCTATCTGGCTGTCTTAGCCATCTTTTCTTCCTGTTCTGTCTTCTCTGTCTGTTTTTATGTCTGTCTGTCTTTTATGTCTCCTTGCCTTTGTTTGTCTGTCCTGTCTGATCTGTAAATCTATCTGTCCTGTATGTCAGTTTTGTCTGTCTGTCCTGCCTGCTTTCTGTCTTTTATATCTGTCTGCCATGCTTGTTTTTCTGTCCTCTCTGTCTGTAACTTCTCTATATCTGTCCTTACTCTCTCAACTGTCTGTATTCCTTGTCTGTCCTGTATGTCTCTTTTCTCACTGTCTGATCTGTCTGGCTGACTGCCTTGTCTGTCTGGCTGTCTTTTGCCCTGTCTCTCCTCAGCCTTGTTTGTCTCTTTGTCTGTCTTTTCTGTCTGCATCCCTGTCTGTCTGTCTTTTCTGTCTGTCTGGCTTGCCTATCTGTCCTGACTGTCTGTCCCTCCTGTTTTTATGTACATGTGTGTGTCCTGTCAGTCTTCAGTCCTGTCCGTCGTCCATTGTCTTTATGTATGAGTGTAAGCATGTGTGCGTGCATGCTTAGATGCATGTGTGTGTGGCCTGTCTATATTGTATACGTGCGAGTGTGTCTTGTCTGTCATACCTGTCTATGCATCATGTGTATGTATGTATGTGTCTGTCATGTCTGTATGTCCTGTTTATATTTATATTCATTATTTCTTCTGTACGGAAGTATGTGGAGGGCAGTCAGTGGTGACATGGGGAAGAAGCTGAAGTCAGTGGTGATGTGGTTTATGATAAGAATGTTGAGGATATCGTGGACGGAGAGGACAACATATCCTGAGATGTTGAGAGCTGCAGGTCTTACAGTATCACTCATCGAAGCCCAGGAAACAAATGAACAAGGCAAATGAAAAATGTGTGGCATGTCAGTAGTTAGTTGCATATCCTTTACAGGATGTCGTAGTCAAACCCAGCTTCTTGTGGCTGTTTGTGATTTCTTGGCAAGTTAACGTTCAGTAGTTTGCCATTGCTTTCTGAACAACTGGCACACAAGCCATTTTATGGAAACCAGTGCAAGGGGGTATGCTGCCAAATTGCCCGCAGCTGTATTTTGAATGTGGGATTACAAATTACGTTCATAACCTCTTTGCCACAGAGTAGAAAAGGTGTAATACAGAAATTAGCCTTATGTGGGAAAATTATATACAAGAGTAGAGTTGAGCTAAGAACTGATATCACTGCACTCAGGACATTCCCATATGTGCTCATCTCCTTGTTCAACAGCCAGTGAAGAGTCATCCTGCTAATCGTTCCAACTGCCATCTAATTGAAAGTTCTCCTGATCTTCCCTCTTAGTTTTGAGATTCATCCAGAACCCTTGCCGACTCCCTGCCATATCATTCTCTCCACATACTTGTTCTCAGTCTGTTCCACCACTTTCTCTACCTGGTCCACCGCTTTCTCTATCTGGTCCCTCAGGCGCTTAACCACCTCTGCCTTGTCCACTGCCGGGTAGAAAATTGTGTCTGGTCACGTCTCCTAGTCTGAGAACATGCAACATAAAGACTAAATGTCATGGCAGGGCAGACCATCCCTACGTCTTGGTCTGCAACTGGTCTAGGATCAAAGCTCCAACAGACGGACAGTTAGAGCATTGCTCTGCTGATCTGGCAGCTTTTGCAACTTGTCTTGTTCAAGATGTATTGGTGCTACCGTTCCTCTGTAGTAAACTAGACAGGCCAAGAGAGGGATCATGTTGCATGGGCAACACATGGCCTCTAAATTTAGCCTAGGCGTTGTGCTATGGAGAGGCATAACTCCATTTTACAAACTATTGTCTATCAAGATGGTAAGGTGTTTGTGTCTTCATTATTCAGAGAAGAAATCTTGGAAATCTTTGTGTTTGATAATTAGATATTTTATTTGTGAATTTTCTCTTGACAGAGCAAAAACAAGAGCCTGAGTTTCAGTTCGGCGATGTAAAGGCTTACCTGTCCTGCAATCTCACTAACAAAACCACCAGACACAACATTGGAAGTCTTCTCACTTGGTATAAGAATGTAACTAAGCTGGGGGATAATAAACGTTACAACTTTATGGCGAACAACACTCTAGTGATCGACAAGCCTAGTATGATGATTTGTGCATCTGATGATTGTGTCTGATGTTTTTTTTTCTGTCATGAATGCCATCAGCAGGAGTCCTGGCTGAGGGGTTTAGGTGTCCGCCTGAGGAACAAAGGTCCTGGGTTCCATCTCAGCAAAGCACTAGAAATCTGTCCATAGTGAGATGGAATACAAAGACTTCTTGGATAAGGGCCCAAAAAAAAAAAACAGGAGTGTTCTAGTGTGCAGGTTGTGCATATGTTAACAAATCCAACAGAAGTTGGAAATCACAAAGAGTAGATGATAAGGCCACCGTGCTGGCAAAATTGTTAGGAAAGAAAACCTAACGAAGGGTAGATACAGTTCGAGACCTTGGATACAGGAAGCATACCTGACACATTTGCATGCCGAAGTTGGACACTCTGGCCTTTGAGATGTTTAACTATTTATGATGCACTCCTCTTTAAAGAGGGACACAGAAGAAGAAATAGAAACAGCATGTGATCAACTATGATGTCATATTGAGCGGTTTCATGTATAAGCGTTTATGTCAGTATATTGCAGTTTGTAAACCGCCCCAGTTGTACTTGTTTTACAATTACACCAATGGAGTTAACCACTCAATTAAGCAAGGAGCCGCATTAGCGTAATAGCTAGATGCCCGCCTGTCAATTCGGTGGTCATGGGTTTTAATCCGCATCGGGGCAGATTTTATCAAATGTACCTGGGTTGCCAGGTTAACCCAGCCTACAGTGGCTACCAGGAAGTGTGTGTGGAAGGTGTGATACTATGTCACCTCACAGATGTGGGTCTAGCACCATATACCCAGTTCACATTTAGGCATGTACAAGGGTCCTCTGCTGTTTACTTGCTTATAGCGGGGTTTGCTACAAGAACAACAATATACAGTCAGGGGAACAGCTGAAATATGTGTCGCCTTGTCTTCGAAGGGACTTGGAGATCTTTGATAGCATTTAGTTTGCTATTTGGTAGATTCCCGAAATTGTGACAAAAAAATCCTCCAAAACTAGAGATGGAAATAGGATGGCAGAGTTGGTCAGCTTATACACTGCCATGATTACTGTCAGATGAAGGAGAGCAAAGGTTCAAAGAAATTATGAAGGAAAGACTGCTGGAGGAAAAACTGTCTACACAGGACAAGCCACTGGAAGGATAATGCTTGCATAGAATAAGTCCAGGAAATTAAGCTGGTCATGACCAATGATTGTTCTAAAGAGTACTTGAGACTATCCATCCATCCATCATGTGCCATGCCGATAAGCGTTGGCGGTCATGTTTTGCCATCTCACTCGATCACCAGAGCCGTGGATAAGCTCTGTGTTTCTGTCTCGACCATGCTTGAGACTATGGGAAATACTATCATGGTCTCAACTTGACGAAGGGAAACTCCCCTTCACTTCTTGGTAGCAGTGAAAGGGCAACGCACAAGGGTGTGGAACTGCAGTTCAGGACAGAGTGTCCACCAGAAAAAGAGGATAGCTCTGCACCTGAACGGGTAGGGTACTCACTTTTCCTGACAGTCAAAGATTGCTGTTGGGGTCGATTGTCATAAATCAACCATATGGGTGTGGAATTAACAGGCAAGCCATCACATTATTTTACCAAGAATAAGTTTTGGAGTGAGTTGATACCAGCAGATATTCGTACAACCATCTCTGTCCATATCTCTCTTGACAGACATAGGGAGCAAGATCCTGCCACAGTGGGCACTGAGGTGAAAGTGCTAATATATGTAAACGCTGGAGAGAGTGATGCATTGATGTTTACATGGTCCAGGGCAAGCGGAGTGCATGGGCATTCCCAGCAAGCTCGAGCATTCTCAGCAGTCTCACAGTGAAAACAGTGGTAGTAACAAATGCCTTGAATTGGCTGGACACATAGAAGTACTCACGCACATGTTAACTGAGTGACATGAGAATAGTGTAACCATAAACTCAAACAAAATAGGAGACCTAAAATTACACAGACAATAGAATTAGAGACAGGGATGTTTAGCATGGGGAGGGACAAGGAGAGAGCTGCAGGAGATAGAAAATGATAGGATGGCTTGGAATGAGTTGGTTGCGGGCCTTTGCTACAGTGCTCCATGAGGGGGGTAAAGAGTTAAAGACAGCAGAAGAATAATTTCCTGCCCCTCCCTCTACTTTAAGTTGGTTATTGGTTAATAAAAGTGACACAACACTCAAGGCATGCCTTTAAGCTCTCAGCTGGTTGGTTACACATCAGACACAGCCACACATTCAGCAATTATAGTGCGTTCACAAATGTTTGCCCTCATTCATGTTCAGTATTTTGTTAAAATATCTGTTTGCATTGTTATGAAATGTTTCCTGCCATCTTATATTTACTCCCACCCAAAGAATATGTCTTTTATAGGTCCAAAGGCAACTAAAATCATGGAAATAGCTACATTTCTTAGATGTTTTTGGCGAAAATGTATTCAATTCACGCTAAAAAACTTGTTTTACAGTAATGCAAGTAAGTTCAGGTAATGACCTCTGAACACTTCTTTTCCACTATGTTACGTGCTCTTCATAAGGAAATTCCCATGCTTCACAGAGAATATTCATTATTGAACATTGATGTTTCCATGTGAAGATGTAGTACATTTCATAATATGTACTTCATCTCTGACCTGTAAGTTATATACTGCATATAAACAAATATTGAGATCAGCTGTAAATCTTCAGAACAAACATGTTTTTTTGGGTGGACATAATGATAAGGTTATATGCTAAATCTCATCATTTTCCCTCAGTTGGTTACTGAGTTATGGATTTTTGTATGGGGGAAAACATTTGTGAATGCACTATATATAGAAAGAATGGAAGATAATAGGGAAACAAAACTCGCTTACACTCAGGAAATAAATGACCGTAGACCCCGAGGTAGACCAAGAAGGCGGTGGAGAGATAATATATGTACAGACCTACAAGCACTTGGAATCAACGACTGGCAAGAGAAGGTCCACCAGAGAGACGAATGGAGACAGATTGTATTTGCAGCAAAGAACCTCAATGGCTCGGAACGCTGAAGAAGAAGAAGAAGACTATATATAGCACTAGTTTCAGTGTGCAGTTTGCATTCTTTTAATCTGTCTGTTGTTGTCTGGTTACACTGTTGTATCATTACCTGGGAGTCTGCAACTGTTGGTACTGTTTCAGAACGCAGTGATGCTGGCGTGTACATGGCGCGTCATATGTATAAATCCAACAATACGCACTGGTTCTGGCATTACTGTTGTGTTCAGTACTTTGGTAAGTTATCCACTGTATATACTGTTGTGTTCAGTACTTTGGTAAGTTATCCACTGTATATGCTGTTGATTATATCATTTCTGTGGAGGTCATCATGGCCAAATGGATACAAGCGCTTGTTCTTAAACATCCAGTTTGCTGATGCTGAGGTAGCGGGTTCAACCCTTACATCAGATAGTTGGACTAAAATGTTGACTCCTCGTCATCCAATTGGGGATACCAGTAACTCAGAAGTCAGATTGGATTTGTCTGATGGGGAGGGACACTGGTAATAGATAAAGTTAATCCACATGCAATCTTCAGTCCAGTGCATTCCCTAGTGGTGGCAACTATTAGTAGTAGTAGCACATGTAGGGACTATGCTTGAGTTCAGATCGTGAAAATGAAAAAACATATACTGTAAAAACATAATATAAACATTCAAAACAATGTATTCCCTTAGTGAATTTAAACACATATGCCATAAACACCATATTGCTCCTTGCCTGGCATATTTCCGTGCATATTGCAGAGTTCTATATCATATGAGGTGAATAAACAAATAATATGTTGGCTGAAATACTAAGTACATAATCGCTGATATTGTTTGAATTTGGAGAAATCTTATCCCCCCTAGGAAGTCTAAGATTTAACAGAAAATCCTTCTGTTTGCATACAACAACTGGAATCGCCTAATAAATAATACATCAACATTATTCATTTTAGTAATTGCTCATATATGAAAATCCTGCCAAATTATTACACATTCATTCATTGATTCCTTCATTAGGCTAGCCAGTGTTAAGACTGTTGTTGAAGTCGAACCGACAGGCAAGCGTTCTAGCCACTGCACCACCATGGCTCCCTGCATATGAATTGACTTTTATAAGATAGGGTCAATGGCTGCATGCTCTTGTTGCCGTCCAATGAATTTTTAGCATTCTCCTGTAGCACTTATATTCCAAGGTGCATCTGGGCTTTTCAGCTGCTCCACTCTTTCCTATTCTCATCAACTTTCTTCAACTCATCATAAGTCTGTGATGTAATGTCCTAGCATGTTTGTGTGGTGTATGAGAGAGATCTTGACTGCATGGGGACGTAGTGACAAGTAAACTAAATGACAATTTGTACACACTTTGGACAGACAGAAAAACCAATCAGCAAGTCCTACAAGAGGCAAATGAAAACCGCAAACTGAATAGAAAAATTAGATGTAGACAGTCATATTTCTGGGGCACATTATGAGAAGAAATAAGCTGGAGAACTTGGTGACAACTGGCAAGATTGAGGGGAAAAGAACAAGGGGATTGCAGAGAAGTAAATACCTGGATTGCTTGGCGTGATTGGGACAAGAACACAACTGATGATGGTGTAGGATGGCGAAACATGACCGCCCACGCTTATGGGCATGGCATATGATGATGTGTATTGGGTATATGATGTTTGCCACATGTGTTTATAGACCAATCAGCTGTTGAGGGGTGATGATGTCAGTGTCATGCTGGCCACCTTGTCTTCCCAGGAAATGTTCTGGTACCCACTGTTATTCTGGGTTGACCTGGCAGTCAAGGTCAGTTTCAACATTCAGATATCCACCTCAGTGCACATTCAAACCAACGCTGTGTGTCTCCTCCACCTTGTGGAGCGCCTGTCTCAAGCGCAGCTACTGATAGGGCCTCCCATGTCAGACAAGTCAAGGGATAGGAATAAGAAATACAAACAATTAGGTATATGTATTAGGGACGTTCTTTTGAAACTCGTTCCAATGGCTTTTTTTACAAAGGCATGAAAGAAACATTAACAGGTGTGGTAGAATTAAACAAAACATACATTTTGAATGAATTATACACCATGGGTTGGTCAGAAGTCGCCGCCGTAGGCATTCAGGCAAGCATCCCATTGCTTAGGTAGGCAGTGAATGCCGTCCGCAAAACAGGATTGTGGTTGCTCACTGAACCAAGTGTTTACCGTGTTCATTACGTCTGCATCTGTGTGAAATCGTTGCCCCTTGAGAGTTTTTCTTAGAGGTCCGAACAAACGAAAATCACATGGTGACAAATCAGGACTATAGACTGGATGTTGCAGAATTTCCCACTTCTTCCTTGCTAATGCTTCCTGCACAATCTTTGCGACATGCAGAGAAGCACGTTCAACAAAATCACACCACGAGAAAGCATGCCGGGTCGTTTACTCTTGATGGCTTTTTGCAGCTTGTCGAGTGTTTGCAAGTTGGGTAGAGTTGATGTTGACACCAGGTTCTTTAAAGTTGGCCAACAATAGCCCTTCATGGTCAAAAAATGCGCTCAACATAACCTTACCAGCAGAAACCAGTAACTTGAATTTTTTGGCTGTTAGTGATTGATCTAGCATGCTTCCATTGCATGCTCTCTCTTTTGCTGCTCGGCCCAAAGTGGTGACACCATGATTCATCGCCTGCCACTATGCGGAAGAGAAATGCATCACCCTCCACTATGTAACGCAGCAAGTGGTTCAAACACCATCCCATGCGTTCCTCTTTTTGGTGGTCGGTTAACAAGCATGGTACCTACTGGGAGCACACCTTCCGATATTGCAGTTTCTTACGAACGACTTTTTGAATTGTCCCAATTGACACATCAAATTCTTTCGACAATGGTTCATCTGTACTGCTGCATCAATTTTGGTGATGGTTTTTTTTCTGTTGCAACAATATGCGCTTGACCCGGCCGTCGAAGATCTGTCGTGAACTGACGTCCTTTCCGAAACATTCGTGCCCAGTCTGTCACTGTTGTCTTCAACACACATTTGTTACCATACGCTGCCTGCATTTTTTGATGAATGTCCACTGGTTGACATCCTTCAAATGAAAGAAACTGAATCACCGCTCTTTGAGCTTCGTTGGGCGGATTTTGGATCAACCCGGCCATTTTCTCAAAGGTCAGAAACAGAAAATATGCATCATGGGACGATAAACATTCTTCTTCTTCTTCTTTTCGTTCATCCGGAGTGTTTTTTCAGATGTGATTGCGGTGTGTCTGTTATGCGCCCTTGGGCCGAAACCCGTAGGCCAACACATCGACTTTAGCGTGCATTTTTGACCAGGTAGCATTCCTGGGAGACTCTCACTTTTGTGGCGCCATCTGCAACCATGCTGGCCAAGGTGGAACGGTCGAAGACAACGGTCATCCCTCAAAGGAAGGCAGGGACAGTCCATAGCATTTTCCGCCATCCAAGGTTGCTTCCATAGTTGCAGGGCCGACACATAACGCCCTGGATCTGGGCTCACCGAGGGAGATCGTCACGTCCTGCTCATGGCTGCTTTAAATCCTCACTTCAATATATTGGTCATTTCGTTTCCCCGGGTCATTCGCGCACAAACCAGACAGGTTTGCAGACGGCATCCACTCAGCGAGTTTTCGGACATGTGCTTGTCGTTGCGCCCATCAGAGCTTTTCCAGGCTCAACAGACATTCGGAAAACTACCCAGTCAGAGCTGTTCCGAACAAGAGCGGCATTCGGAAACTAGGTAGTCAGAGCTGTTCCTAGCACGAGAGACATTCGGACTAGACATTTCACTCGGACGTAATTGCGTAGTGTCAATTTTTAGTTTGCCACCCGTAGGACGACACTTCCGACTTCAGCGGGCATTTTTTAATGAGGTTAGCCATCCTCTGGTTTCGAGGCACGTTGGACTGTTGTGATGTCGCTAACATCTCAGCTAGTCAAGATAGAACGATGAACGACATCGTGGTCGGCCCTCAAGGGAAGGCAGGGGCAGACCATGAGCATTCCCTCGCTATCCAAGGAGGCTTCCATAATTGCAGAGCCGGCACATATTGCTCTGTGACTGGGCTCACCCGAGGAGTTGCCACGTCCTGCTCATGGCTGCTTTAGTTCCTCACTTCCATGTGTTGGGCAACTCGTTTGCCACTGATCGCTCAAGCACACACCAGGGACGGTCAGACTGCAAGCGACACCCACGCTTTTGACTTCGGACCACGCAATAGGTTCGCTCGCCGTGCGTTCCATTTTGCGTCATTGAGACGTTCTTCCACTTTTGTCTACACTCTCTATGAGTTAGATACAGTTTTCGCAGCCACTTTCTTCGACTGGGGCACTTTTTTTTGACTTTTTGTACTCGCTCACGAGGTAGGCTACTTGTGCTGCCGGCTCAGCACCTTACCTTCGTGCAGCGGTGAACGAGAAACGGCCTGGCCTCTCATCCGGGAATCTCTCATATCCCCCAGCTGAGAGCCTTCGAACTTCTATCAGACCTGAGCATGTAGCTTGCTCAGTATCACGCCTTTATTTTTCGAAAGGTGGCTATCGGCCCGGCTCTCAGGTCCGAGGGTTTGTGGCTTAGAGGCGTTCAGCCACAGCCCTCGACAGGGAGCCTTTAGTGTTTTGTCCGGACCAAGAACTTCTGCCTTCGTGCGCCTGATTTAAATTTTAGACTGCTATCCTCAGTCTCACCTGCAGAGCAGCAGGTTGTGTCTCTCTTAGTCTGGTCCCTATCCCATATGCTGTCCGATATGTAGTTTTTCACCCATCGGCAAGCACATGGGGTCGACGGGACACGCAAGCTCCCCCACCACGGCAAGGTGGAGACACATCGGGGGAGCGATAAACATTCATTGGTCAGTACTTATCACATGACTATGACATGATCATGTTCAACATTCGCAATTACGCGCGGTGCGGCATGAACAAATTTCAAATGAACGCCCATTATAGCTCCTGCGAATAGATGAGACATACTAAACACAGACACAGTGTATGTACCTTATAACGGACTCCATAAAGGTGAACACAAATCACAGGCTGAAAGTCTCCCAAAACAAGAGACAAAAAATACATATAATAATATGATTGATTGATTGATTTAGGAATCGACATCACAGCATTCGGGGCATTCCCATAAGTGCTCCGTCCCCATCCTCAGCAGCCAGCGAAGAGTTCCAGCACTAATAGTACCAGTAGCAATCTGATTATAAGTCCGTCTCGCCTTTCCTTTGAGCGTTGAGCATCGGCCAGATCCCTTCGTCACTCCTCGTTGTCTCATTCTTGCCAGACAATGGTAATCCATTTGCTCCTCTGAGGTGTGCACGTGCTCCCACAAGGCCGCAACCACGTCTGCCTTGTCATGTATCAATACTCCACCAAGTTCTGCAGAGCCAGCCAATCTCTCCGCCTGCTCATTTCCCAGCACACCGGCATGCCCCGGAGAAAAGATCCAGGCGATGCTTGTCACCCGTGACCTCCGAAGCGAAGCAAGCCACTCCGCACAAAGTCTGCCCATCCTCACCCTCGTCAGCATGCTTTCTGAGTCAGTTACAATCACGATGTGTGTGTGTGTCGTATTCTCCATCTAGCGGAGAACCGCAGTGACTGCCTCCACTTCCATTCTTAAGCTGGATGTTGTGGTATCATATGCCAGGCTCTCCTGCCCCAAACATCGACCATTAGCTTTGGCTATGAACCCCCAGCCACTTCTCTCACCTCTTGACACCGAACCATCTGTGTAGATAATCACATCACTCGAGTGAGCATTGTCCTGAATTAGTTGCTGGATTTCCACTTCCGTGGCCCCTGCTGGCCACTCCCTGCACTCCCGGCTTAATGTGATTATAACTGCACAAGTCTGACTGCTCTGCTGGCACTCTGACCCACTCCTCTCCACGCCTAATGTTCTTCAGGGGGCACACCTGTCTGATCGTATCCTCCGCCTGAGCCATCCAGGATTTCCCTCTTATCAGTCGCTGACCTTTAACTGCGTCCAGCGCCTCATGCAGGGGGTGGTCTGTGTCTGCAGCTACTCTGAGGTATGCCTTCGCCTGCATCACCTTGAGCCTTCCAGCAACAGTCGGCAGACCAAGGATGTAACGCATACACACTACTGGGGTGTCTCTAGTGCATCCCAGAATGACCTGCATAGCTTCATTCTGTATGCGCTCTAACTTCACCAGCTGACTCTGAGACAGTGAGCAGACCTAATCCATAATCAATTACTGAGAGGATCAAGTGCTGGTATAGTGTGAAAAGCATTCTCTGCTCTATGTTCATTGCAGCCATAGTTTTAAGTGCATTGAGTCCCTTTTGAGTTCTTGTCACGACCGTCTCCACATGGTCCTTGAAGGATAGGCTCCTGTCAAATGTGATCCCCAGATACTTCAGTTTGTTCTCTCTGCTGACATTTCTACCATCTATCGCGAGGCTTGGGACATCAGCTCTTACAATCCTGTTGTCCAGAGAGCACCACAAAACAGCCGCCTTTTCCGGGTGGATGACAGCACTCATTTCTGTGCACCAGTCAATCACTTTATCTACTGTCGCCTGTAACTCCTGGGCTGTTTTCTCCCTATCTCTCCCCTGCCTATATGCAAGAATATCATCTGCAAATGTTAGTATTCTTCCAACCCCTGGTGCTTCTAGGTTTGCAATCTTGCTCGTATACACATTAAAGAGCACCGGTGAGACTGCAGATCCCTGTGGCAGTCCCAGGGTTAACATATGTGGCTCTGAGGTCCTTGCGCCCAGACGGAGAGCAACCCAACGAGAGTGCAGGACGGCTGCTATACAGTTCACCAACCAGGGATTGACCCCCTTCTCCATCAGTGCGGTCATCAAAATATCATATCGCACTCTATTGTATGCATCCTCGAGATCAAGCGCTACCACCATGGTTTCCTGTCTACTCTGGAACCCCTCATAAACATCAAAGGCAAAAGTGGCTGCATTAGACCAGGTATCTTTTCCTGGCCTGTAGCTCCCCAGGCCTCTTGGAAGAAGCTTCCCCCTTTCCAAAAAATCCTGCAGCTTAACAGCGACTATCTTCTCTAAAACCTTCTCAAATGTATTTTGAAGGGTGATGATCCTAAAGCTGCTAAGCTTTGACTGATCCTTGAATGGTTTTGGGAGAGGGATGAGATAGCTGTGCACCCAATCCTGCGGTACTGATGCTGTCCTAATGCTCTGGTTAAAGCAGTCGGTCATCTCCTCCAGGTCTGCTTCGCTCAAACCCTTCATGTGGCCATACCTGACCCCATCGGGCCCTGGTGCCGTGTCTTTTGCCTTTTTCAAAATGTGTTTAACATCTTCCACCCGTATGATGTCTTCATACTGCATATTCTTCGTGGTGCCAGATAGCTCCTCTCCAACTGCATCCCTGATGTCCGCATCATTATGATTGGTCTGCTCTAAAAATCTCTGGAGAAACGCCTCCCCTTTCTCTTTGTCTGTTGTCACACGCACACCATCATCTCTATAGATTGTTCCCACTGTCATCGGCCGATCTTTTCTCTGCATTTGCCTGTGCAGTTTTCAGAATTTTTGCAGTGTTTTATCACCTCCAATCTCCTTCATGAAACGTTCCCATTTTGCCTTTTTGGCCTCTGCAGCACAGCGCTTGAAAACCTCCACCTTGTCTTTCTTGACATTTTCCGCTGTGTCCACTTCCCCTCGTGAGCTTCGAAGTGTCTGTCGCACTTTCTTTAGCTGCTTCACTACAGCTCTCTTTGCTTTCCAAGCATGGTCTACTTCTGGTGTCCACCATGGGGGTTGCAAAAAGGGAGTTTTAACAGTCCTGTTGCATGCCTCTTGTCTGAGGCGTCCAAGAAGGCAATCGGTCCACTCATACCGGAAGGTCTTGCGCGCTCTCCCAGCTTTAACTTTCCTGGGTTTAGAGATCAGGACTGAGCATGGCATGTGATCACTCCCATGGTCATTCAAAACATTCCACTTTACATCAAGGACTGATGACTGGGAGACAAGTGCCAAGTCAATAGCTGTGTCTGCATCGCCAGGCCTCATTGCCATTCTAGTCGGCCTACCATCATTTATGCAGACCACATTGGAGTCCACCATGGCATCTGCAAGGGCAATTCCCTGTCGGTTTTCTCCACTATTGTCCGTCCCAATCTCTGTTCCTTGCATTGAAGTCTCCACATATGAGTAGCCTATCACCTGGTAATTCCTCCAGTTCCTTAAGCCAGTCCCAATGTTCCTTTCTGACAAAACAGTCCACTGTGGCATATATATTTATGATGTTCCAACTTAAGCCACCAATCTCCATTTGTATACCCTGGACCTCTCTTGCACTGTGATTCCACTGGCTCATGTCGAGTACCACATGCTTCACTCCTTCCTTCACCAGCAGACCTTGTCCATGTCTCTTCTGCCCAGTAGGGTTTATATAACTGGCGTACCCAGGGCAATGGTATTTGTCTGTATTTAGCTCCTGGAGCATGAGGACGTCAAAATCATATATTAGTCTCTCCAGTACAGGACCTCTCTGTCTGGCACTGCGACAATTCCAGTATCCCACTCTTACATAGTTGAAACCTAGTCTCTCCACTTTTCGTCTTGTTCTCCTGGCGCCTGCCCTCCTATTTCAATGCCGTCGTCTCACACCATTTCCTCGTCTTCTCCTCCTCACTCTCTCTTCGCTAGCCTCTGAGGGATGTGTCAAGCGCAGAGCACGTGCTCCGTAGCTCCGGCGACGATTCCCATGTTTAAATAAATCCATAGGCAAAGTTTGGATATTGCAGGAAATAAACGGTCACCCTACCATTGCCTGCTTGCTAGGGAAGAGGCAGGGGATGTCCCGCAGGAGTCCATACGCCTGGTGCCGCCCCGCACGCCTGTCAGACGTCCAACGTTCACGACCAGTTAACCCATGGCCATCCAGTTCCTCAGCATGCTGGTCCACCTTGAACTTGGGGGTTTATATTTGGAGTTTTCATATCTCCTAGATGGATTACTGTCCAAAGCTAACGGGTTCCACCTACCCAGGAGTGTAACCCTGATCGGGGGGCTAAACGGGTACTCCACCTTGCCCAAGGGTGTCCCGTAGGCTAGCGGAGGGAAGGAGGCGCCTTACTTCTCCTTTGATAGGGGATACCCCTACCCTGCTACCCCAAATAATATATAATAATATAATAAAAATAAGTATTCTGGCCCACACAACAAACGACGTTTCACTTAAATAAATCTTCATCAGGGATGGCACAACACAAACAGATCTAAAGAAAAAACAAAATTATAAAATAATATTAAAACACAACTCCTTTGTTGTCAAGAAGGCACAAAAGTTGGGTTCAGTTCGGTTTTAAAAGATATACCTCCAGACTTATATAAATCTTTGTTTTACTGCAGTTTTGAAGAAATTGGGAGCCTTGGAATGTGATCATCGAACAGTTAGCTTAATGACTCATATCAAAAATATTTTGCTAAGATTCATCATGCAAAGAGTTAGCAAGAAAACACAATCAGAAATAGAGAAAGAACAATGTGTGTTAGTAGAAAGCAAGGGTACAAAAATTGCTGTATAGTTGCTGAGAACATTAAAAAGTACACAAAAGTATCTTTGCTTCACTACACAAAGACTACACAAAGGCTTTTAATAGAGAAAGATATGTCTGCTTGATAAAGATGTTTGCAGACCAACAAATTGGGGAAAGACCTTAGACTTGTAAAGAAATGTATTGGGGAAAAAACATGCTGCCATAAAAACTGACAATGAAGCAGAACAATACTATTCAATCATTACAGGTGTGTGACAAGGAAGATCTATTTTCTCTGTGCAGTGAAAATATTATGAGAAATGTAGAAGATATGAGAGGGATCGCCGTTGGAGGACAACATTACATCAACAAAATAAAATATGCAGATGTCACAATATTGACTGCAGACAATGAACAGGATGCGGTTATTGTACACCTTGAGCAACTTGGATTAGAAATGAATTATAAGAAAATTAACATTGTGGTAATCTCTTAAACGAAAGAAATACCACACTGTAACAACATCCAAGTAAATGGGAAAATTCTTAATCAGGGGAATTGACACAACTATCTAGTAACAGTCATAACATATGATAGAAGGTACCTTGTAGAGATTAGAATAAGAATTCCCATGGTAAGGTGGCCTTTTGAAAGATACAAAAACTTGCTAACAAATAAAAAGCTGCCAATTGTAATGAGAAGAAGAAGTGCTATATAGAACCTACACTACTGTATTCTTGTGAATACAATAGACAGACAAGCTGAGAAACACCTAATGGCAGTGAAAATGTGGTTTCTGGGGGAAATAGAACAATACCATGGGAGAACAGGAACACGAAGGAGACAATCTTCATGAAACAAATGGCAAGTATGTTATCTAGTGTGCTACCAAGGCTTCTGAGTCATTAGTAAATAACAGTGTAGACCTCAGTAGTGTAGTAGCTAGTTCAATTGTTTGCCAGGCCTGTGATTCTGGGTTCCATTATTCCTGACTACTTCCAAGGAAGGCTGGATATTTTCATGACTGTTGAGTCATGCCAGCCTCATCAATTGAATGGGGGCTGCGTGGTCTCGAGGTATGGTGTCTGCCTCGAGTGCTGGAGGTCCCAGGTTCAAGCCCCGGTGAGGACCGGGATTTTTTTCATGTGAACTTCTAGTAATAAAATTTCCCCTGGTCTCTGGGTAGTAAGACCGGACGCCCGTGTGTACTGTTGCGCACGTAAAAAATCTCTTGGCAGTTGGAAATCGAAAAAGAGTAGCCTAACGGCGCTGCCCGGGCAAAATTTCGAGTTTAAAATCTACCAAAAGTATTTCAGGATCCTCGCCGGAGCTACGGAATTCATGCACTGAGCTGAGTTTCTCCAGACTCAGGTTTGATTTAGGAGGAGACTGGAGCACTTATGGGTTACACCCGTGTGCCGTGATGTTGATCCATCGACTAAACTAAACTAAATTCATCAATTGAATGCCCACTCCCAAGCGAGGCTGGATCTTGTCGTGACTATTGGGTCATGCTAGACTCATCAATTGAATGCCCACTCCAAAGAAAGGCGGAATCTGGTCATGCCAGCCTCATCAACTGAATGCCCACTCTCAAGAGAGGCTGAATCTGGTCATGCCAGCCTTATGAACTGAATGCCCACTCCCAAGGGAGGCTGGATCTTGTCATGCCAGTCTCATCAACTGAATGCCCACTCCCAAGGGAGGCTGAATCTGGTCATGCCAGCCTCATCAACAACCCACTCTCAATGGAGGCTGGATCTTATCGTGACAATATGACTGTTGGGTCATGCCAGTCTCAACAACTGAATGCCCACTCCCAAGGGAGGCTGAATCTGGTCATGCCAACCTCATCAACTGAATGCCCACTCCCAAAGGAGGCTGAATCTGGTCATGCCAGCCTCATCAACTAAATACCCACTCACAAGGGAGGCTGGATCTTATCGTGACAATATGACTGTTGGGTCATGCCAGTCTGAACAACTGAATGCCCACTCCCAAGGGAGGCTGAATCTGGTCATACCAGTCTCATCAACTGAATGCCCACTCCCAAGGGAGGCTGAATCTGGTCATGCCAGCCTCATCAACTGAATACCCACTCACAAGGGAGGCTGGATCTTGTCGTGACAATATGACTTTTGGGTTATGCCAGACTCATCAGCTGAATACCCACTCTCAAGGGAGGCTGGATCTGGTCATGACTGTTGGGTCATGCCAGCCTCATCAATTGAATGCTCACTCCCAAGGGAGGCTGGATCTTGTCGTGACAATATGACTTGGGTTATGCCAGACTCATCAGCTGAATGCCCACTCCCAAGGGAGGCTGAATCTGTTCATGACTGTTGGGTCATGCCAGCCTCATCAGCTGAATGCCCACTCCCAAGGGAGGCTGGATCTTGTCGTGACAATATGACTGTTGGGTCATGCCAGCCTCATCAGCTGAATGCACACTCCTAAGGGAGGCTGGATCTGGTCATGACTGTTGGGTCATGCCAGCCTCATCAGCTGAATACCAGACAATGTTCTAGGAAGTCAAGTGTCTAACAATATACCAACCAATACATTCCAGCAAGTGCTGTTTGGTGCATGGAATGTGAACATAGCTCAAGATCCCTGGTATGCCACATCTTGTCTTGTCTTGTGTAGTATTGCCATGTCTAGTCTAGTCTTGCCTTGTGTAGTATTGCCATGTCTAGTCTAGTCTTGCCTTGTCTTATTGTGTAGTATTGCCATGTCTAGTCTTGTCATGTCTTGTATTTTCCTGTCTTGTTTTGTCTAGACTTGTCTTGTTTTGTCTAGTCTTGTCAACCCTGTGGGGGAATGTGACTGAACGCAATAGCATTTGTTATTTTCTGATCCTTCAATATCATCATGTGTCCTGCTAAATAGCCCCTCATGTCTCTCCACAGATCTCGGTTCTTGGTGTTCAGGTTCATTCCCACTGCTGACACCCCACCATGCCACCATTTCAGTCCATCCAGCATCATTTCTCTCGGTCCGCCTCTCTTCTCATTCTATTTGTAAAGAAGACTGTTTGTCTCTTTCCAGTAGTTGTCTATAATGTTCTACTTTGATTCTCCTCTTCCAGGCAATCGTCGTTAGTTACTATTGCAATATTAGGAAGTCACAATAAGAGTCTCCGACACCTCATCTCTGCTTCCTCCAAGCTATTCCTAATTGTTTTTGTTTCCATTCCAAGATTCACCATTATATCGCAGAATAGGTTCCATACGTTTCGGTATTCTCTTCCGACATTCAATGAAAGTGATTTACTACATAAGGTAATTTTCGTCTTCATAAGTGCAGAAGACCTGGCCTAATGTTATAGCGTGCTGATGAGTTATCCGAGAGTGTCTTGACAACGATGTCCTTCTAATGAACATATTAATAATAACATATTAATTGCCTTTGTGCTTCATTCCAGCCAAACCCTTGATTCTGGACTTTCCCAAATCAGTGAACATAGAGGAGGGTAGTGTCCTAGAGCTACATTGTGAGGTCAAGGGCTACCCCGTGCCAGTGGTGACCTGGTTCAGGGATGGTATGCCCCTGACCGCATCTCAGAACAGCAGCCACATCCGTTTCTTTCCATGGGGTGGTGTGGACAAAGCTTGCCTCATTGTCACTAATATAAAGCGCGCGGAAGCTGGCACTTTTAAGTGTGAGGCATTCACCGCCAAGTTCAACTACACTAGTTCTAAATATGTCTTGGTCAGGGTCACAGGTAAGTGCTGTTATGTGAATTTTGTTGTGTTTTATCATTGTTACGAAACTACAGTTGTTGTATTGCTCGTGTAGTTAGTTATCTAGTTTGTTAATTAGTTAGTAAGTTAGGTAGTTGTTTAGTTATCTGGCTAGTAAGATAGCTTGTTAGCTAGCTGGTTGGGTAGTTAGTTAGCTAACTAGTAAGTTAATTAGTTAGCTAGCTGGTTAGATAGCTAGCTAGTAAGTTAGTTAGCAAGCTAGTTAAGTAGTTAGCTGGTTAGTTAGCTAGCTGGCTACTTAGCTAGCTAGTAAGTTAGTTTGTTAGCCAGTTAAGTAGTTACCTGGTTAGTTAGGTGGCTATTTAGTTAGCTGGTTAGTTAGTTAGCTAGCTAGTTGGTTAGTTAGATACTCAGGCAGTTAGTCAGTTATAAACAGCTCATTTCAACCACCCCAGTTCTAAAGAGATCTTGGTCAAAGGTAAGTGCTGTTATTGTGTTTTGTTTCGTTGTGTTATCATCATCATGAAACTACAGTTGTATTGCTCATTTAGTTGTGTGATTAGTTGGGTGTAGTTAGCCAGTCAGTTGGTTGGTTATTCAGTCAGTTATTTAGTTGGATAAGGTTTAGTTATCTAGTAGGTTATTTAGTTGGTTGGTTTGGTTAAGTAGGTAGTATTTTTGGGTTTGTATCTACTTCTTTTGTCCTATGATTTTTAGGCAAAGACCTTTCTAGTTACACTATTCTCAGGTGTTATGTCCTATCCAGAGCCAGCAAATTTTCTTCACCTCTTGGTTCACTGGCAGTTCAAGCAGTAAATATGGTTCATGAAGCAGCTCGCTGGCTTATGTGTTACCAGTGCTCGTAGGGAAGCAGATCATAACATTACCACAACCTAACATGGTATGATAACAAAGGGCTGGCTGCTCACGAGCTGATATCATCGAACAAATGAACAGAACATACAACTGGGAAGCTTGACAAAATGAGGCACACAGGGACAAGCAAGCATGTCAATCGAAGCCTTTGTTTATGTGTGTGTTTATGTATAAATGACTTCATATATGTACGCATGTGTGTGTGTGTGTGTGATACTTGTTGTACATCCATGTGTGTATATAGAAATACTCATGCAACTATTCTTTTTTCATGTGCATTTTTCTTTCCCCATGTTTTTTTTTTTTAAACTTCCCTTGTTTCCAGTCCAGCATTTCATATTCTTATTGTCAAAACTTAGAGCTTTGTTTATTGTCTTTGTTGAAACATGGTGATGACCTATTTGTGAATATGATATTTCAGTTTTATAGCTGAATATTCTTGTCTGTCTTTGATAGAGTCTGGTTGAAACGTTTGCTAGTCTGTGTGTGTGTCTACTTTTGTGGAGCTTCCTATTTATATTTTGTGTTGAGGTCAGCATGGCCTATGTGCTGAAGCTGAGGTAGTGGGTTCAATCCCTACACTGATAATTTGGACTAAAATGTTGACTTCTCGTCCTTGACTTGGGAAAATAAATTACAAGTACCTTTGAACTTGGAGTGGGCTCACCTAAAGGTGAGGGACACTGATAATAGGGAAAGCTAATCCACATGCAAACATCAGTCCAGTGCACTACAAGCAATAACACCTGTATGGACTACACTTGACGGAAGATAGACAACTTACTTCTCTCAAGAAATTAAGGATGCATTCCAAGAGAAGAAGCTGGTGCTTGTGGCATGGATAGATCTAAAGAAAGCTTTTGACAAAGTCTGGAAAGATGAAGAAACTGAGAAACTAAAGAGAATGAAATAATGTACAAATGGGTGAAAACATACTTGCACAACAAAAGAGCCCAAGTACAGATAGACACTCCAAAAAAAGGAAAGTCGTGCATCATGATTTTCCCCAGGGTGGAGTCTTGTCCCCCATACTTTTCCTAATCTACATAAATGATCTTGTTGCTAAACTACCATTTGGAATTACAGTGGCAATGTAAGCTTATGACCTGGTTCTATGGAGTACTAATGAACATGCATCAGTGGCCACCAAATCGCTACAAAGAGCTGTGGATGCATTAGTTGCATGGTCAAATAGATGGTGTGTCAGCATAAACACTGACAAGTGCAGCACCACTCTATTTACCCTCTCTCCAAAACAAAAGGCAGGGATCATCCAGATAGATGGAATACTCATAAGAGACGATAAAGAGCCAGCATACCTTGGAGTAACACTTGATGACAGGTTGACATGGATAAAGCACATTAACAAAGCAGTAGCAAAAGCCAGAAGGAGAAAACTAAGTGGAAACCACATGGGGGGGGGGGGGGGGGGGGGGGGGGATTATGACCACAGGTCAGCATCAAAAACCACACTACATGAGCTGGACAAGGTGCACTATCAAGCACTTAAAGTCACTACAGAAGGGATGAGATCAACCCCTATATAGTGGATATGGAGAAAATGGGGAGGACACAAGCACTGAGAGAGCACAGAGATACAAAAACGCTAATACAAGCAAAAAAGTACCTCAGCTTGCCAGGCCACACTATGAAGAACAGATTTGAAAACTTAGCTATGGGGTGGTAGAAAAGAAGCAGTTTATCCATCAGGCCAAACGACTCTGCAGAGAAACCACTGATCTGCCCACAGTTGGTATCCCCCTGAAAACTATTCCAACACGAACTCTGTGGAATGAGGAACAATATCACTATAAATCAGACAAAAGTGAAAGGAATCTTCGACAAGGAAGAACAGAACAGTGCACAATGCAAAAAGCCACTCTCAGGTTACCTTGATGAAAAATACCCACAGGACCTCTGGATCCGAGTCTACACAGATGGGTCAGCGTAGACTGCTGTTCGAAATGGAGGAGCGGCAGTGTACATAGAATACCCAAATAATATTATGGACACGGTCAGAGTGCCAACAGGAAAGTACTGCATTCACTGTGATACAGGAATCCAGACAATCAAGAGAAATTACTGAATACCAGTCATGGTACGCAATCTGTGGTGCTATTGACAGATGCAAAATTAGTACTTGAGACGCGCCTGTCTGGGAAATTACCAGTATTGCGGACACTACTTTCTCAACTAGGCAGTAAGCGTAAAGTAACCGTACAGTGGAAACCATCTCACTATGGAATACCCGGAAAAGAGACTGATCAGCTAGTTAAGGAAGGAGCAAAAGAAGAACAACCTCCTGATCTACCGGTTACATACCACCAATAGAAAAGAATGATCAAATCAGTTAGAAAGCCACCAACACCAGCTCAGGACAATTATCACCTTATGGACAGACCAGAACAAATCATTGTTCTGCGCACTGGAACAGGACAATAGGTTGATTATGCAAGCACATGTATGCAGAATTCAAGATTGGCGAATGAGTCATGTGCACATGTGGGTGGATTGGCACCGCAGACAGCAGATCACATACTCCAAGACTACCAAAAATATGTCATATCTAGACAAACCTGACCTAGAGAGACAATAGTGGAAGATAAACTCTATGGACCACTGAGTGAGCTAAAAAAAAAAAAAAGACAGTTAAATTCATACAAAAGACAACATTGCAGTTACATACACATTTCAAGCCAACGAAATAAGAAGTAGAAGCGAGCAAATGCACACATCAGCAAATATTTTGTGTTCATTCTCCTGTAACCTACCTGGTGTCTGATGTGAGGTGACTAAGGAGGGTTTGCTGTGGGCTGACTACTGCATAATATAGACAATCTTAACTGCAATATCCAACCAGTCATGAGCAAGCCTTTAGTGGAGGGCTTGGTAGGAGAGCCCATGCTCCACTGGAAGATAAAAAGCATTCAAATAAGAAAAAAAGTTTGTAACAACTCCCTAGAATGTAAAGAGTGCATTCATAATTCTATGTCATTCTCCGCCCCTGGTTCTTGTCCCCAGACAAACTGGCCGCCCTGTGGCCTCTCCTGGGACTTCTGGGCAGTGTGATTCTGCTCAGTCTGATCATCGCTTCCCAGGAAGTCAACGCTAAGGCACGCATCAAGCAGGAAGAAGCCAAACTTTATCGCGAGTCGTGAGTATCATTTGTTCTTCTCTCGTCTCATCTCATATATCAACTGGCAGACTGTAGACAGAACTAGACAAATACCAATGACCCAAGAGATGAAGAAAAGACTGTCGCTGGGTGGGCTTTAGATCGAGAACACCTGGGAATAGAATAGCTAGAGAAGCCTCAGTCTGGAACCCTCAGGGTGAAAGAAATAAACGAAGGAATAAAAACTAACTGAGAAGAGAAGTAGAAACACATGAACAATGTGGGAAAGACATAAACAAAGCTGCATGGGACAGCAGCCATGAACAAAGCTGCATGGGACAGCAGCCATGAACAAAGCTGCATGGGACAGCCATGAACAAAGCTGCATGGGACAGCCATGAACAAAGCTGCATGGGACAGCCATGAACAAAGCTGCATGGGACAGCCATGAACAAAGCTGCATGGGAAAGCCATGAACAAAGCTGCATGGGACAGCCATGAACAAAGCTGCATGGGACAGCCATGAACAAAGCTGCATGGGACAGCCATGAACAAAGCTGCATGGGACAGCCATGAACAAAGCTGCATGGGACAGCCATGAACAGAGCTGCACGGGACAGCCATGAACAGAGCTGCACAGGACAGCCATGAACAGAGCTGCACAGGACAGCCATGAACAGAGCTGCACGGGACAGCCATGAACAGAGCTGCACGGGACAGCCATGAGCATAGCTGCACGGGACAGCCATGAGCAGAGCTGCACGGGACAGCCATGAGCAGAGCTGCACGGGACAGCCATGAGCAGAGCTGCATGGGACAGCCATGAGCAGAGCTGCATGGGACAGCCATGAACAAAGCTGCATGGGACAGCCATGAGCAGAGCTGCATGGGACAGCCATGAACAAAGCTGCATGGGACAGCCATGAACAAAGCCGCATGGGACAGCTATATCTGGGGGAGGCTATATTGGTTGAGGGCCTATGCCACTTTGAGGTATAGAGGCAACAGAAGAAGACTATAGACATTTGAGTTGAGTTGAGCTAAGAAATGACATCACGGCACCCCATCCCTTCGTACAACAGCCAGCAAAGTGTCGTACTGCTAATGGTTCCAACTGCCATCTGATTGAAAGTTCTCCTGGTCTTCCCTGTCAATTTTGAAGTTTACTCCTGCCGATCCCCCGCCATATCATTCTCTCCATATATGGGTGTTCAGTCTGTCCCACCGCGTTCTCCACCTAGTCCCACAGGCACCCAACCACGTCTCCCTTATCCATGAATAATCTACAACTGAGAGGTGCATTCCCTACCAGCCTATAAGCCTCTTCATTCCCCCACACTCCCGCATGACCAGGGCAGAAAACCCATACAGTTCTCACAATCGTGACCTCTGAAGCCATTCTACATGAAACATACCTTTTTCCATCTTACTAAGCATACTCCTTGAGTCCGTAATGAATACAATGTCTGTGGCATCAGTCTTATCCAACCATCGGAAGGCTGCTGTTACTGCTTCCGTCTCTAATCTCATCTGCATAGATTCAGGCCTACTATTAAGAGCTGCCGGGAGTGGTATATTCTTTACGTATCTCAGGTCCCTGGTTGAAGTCTGGACAATGGCAAACCTAACTCCAGTAGATAAAACTAGGCCTAAGCCTTATGTGGAATGACACTACTCAGTGACGCCCACCGGGCGCTGGAACTCAAATTATTCCTCCCCATGACGCTTGACGGCAGATGTGAAAGATGATGATGATGATTCCAGAGGAAAATGAGGACCACTCCAGTTACATTCACCCCAACTTCACAATAATAGATACACGACCTTTTCAGGGTTCATACAACCTAAGTTTCAGTGCATGAAAGTTCATAGGTGAAACACTGCCTTCTAGAAGATGCACAACCAACCAGCTAACTACTTTATGAGCTGGTGTATTTCCATGCCATGATACAAAACTAGATCATCTTCTGTTGCTGCCATCCTCTTATATCTCCCGTTCCCCGTTAATCTCAGCTTGCTTGCTTGATTGTGTTCGTTGGCTTGAGCTCCAACGCGAAGTCCTGTATGTCGGATGAAGGCATCCTGTTGTCCAGCATCAGTGTGGTGTCATACAGGACCTGAGGTTTGCGTAAGTATCTGTTGTTCCATGTCTGGCTTATTGGTGTGCAGACTGGTGGTTCTTTGCCATACAGGCAGACACTCTCCAACTTCGGAGGAATCGGCGATCCTACTGACTTTAGCCAGGACCCCGAATGGATCTATTGCCCAGGACGCTCGACGAGGACGCGTCAATAGGTCTTGGCCAGTATATAACCCGGCCCTGGTGCCTTGGAAACACCTCTGCGTCCCGTTAATCTCAGCAGTAGTCACAATATGCTGCATGTGTTTTCTTCTCGTGGTATCGCCTGTTGATGCTTCATTTCTATTTACTTTCAGCTTTATGGACCTTACTGCTGTCACCAAACAAGAAAATATCTAGGACACAGAATAAAGGGTGGGAGATCATTGTGTGTGTGTGTGTGTCAGATATAAGCGACAAGTGGAAACTTTTTGAAATGATTGCCAAATACAAACCATTGTAAATTCATTAGAAACTGCAAATAGATTATAACAGGGAGCTTTAGAGGTCCTGTACGTATGTGTCTGTGTGTGTGTGTGTGAGAGAGAGAGAAAGAGAGAGAGAGAGAGAGACTTTACATACAGATTAATACATAACGGATGTCTGCAGATGCCTTTAAATAAGAAATCTTTGCAAACATAGTGCATGAGTTAATCATGATAGCGGGAACTATGTGACTGATCTAGTGAACATCTATTTACCTAATTTTTTTTTTCTTGCGCATGCTCGCTTTGAAATCAAGCATAGATCATACACTGCTTCTAGTAGTGCTGGACTGAATTTTGTGTGTAGATTAGCTGTCCCTATTAACAGTTACGCACTCCGACTTCAGAGATACATGTAATTTACGTCCCCAAGTCAAGGACGAGAGGTCAACATTTTAGTCCAACTGTCCAGTGTAGTAGTTGAATCCCTTACCTCGACATCAGCACACTGGATGTTTAAGAACACACGTTCTTATCCATTTGGCCATGTAGACCTCCTATTTACCTATCTTAGTCCCACAATATTTTAAAAAGGCAAAAGATGGGAAATAGCTATAATGGAAAAAGCATGAGTTTCAAACAGGAAACATATTTTTTTTTTCATGCTACATGTTAAGATAATCTATACAGATTTCTTCAGTATGTTGGTGCCAAACATTAAAGATATCATTATACACAATGTGTTGCTTGATATATATGAACAGTAGCTCATCACACATGATGCCTTGCTTGGGAGAGAAGGAATTAGGACTCCTGGCCTATCGTTGTCCACTGGCGCACAACAGAAATCACTACTAGGAAATTACTGTTATATTTAATGTAGCCTATTTAACTCCAGTGTTATCTCAGTATTGCTATATGGGTCAAAAACAAGGAGAATGACTAAAAGATATACTAATAAGGTACAAGCAGTCATTAATTGGTGCAAGGCACAGTATAGTAGAACTTAATTGGTATGACAGAATCACCACTGTATAGCTTATAAAGAGAACTAAACAAATTCCAGCGAATAATTAAGTGAGGAAATAGCACTGGAGAGGACACACACTGAGAAACCTGAAGATAGTACAACTAGACTCTTCCTTGTATGGAAACCACAGAGCGAATGAAACAGTGGGAGACCCACAAATACATAAAGAAGAAATTACGGACGGAGGTTAATCATCTGGGGAGAACATGGACTGAACTGCAGAAGGTAGCGATAGAAAGGACAGTTCATGTGTTGGTTTAAGGCCTACAACCAAATGAGGAGTAAAGGGCAAACAATGCAGACTTTTCTTGCTAATCTAGCAGATGTGGTATATTTTTAGGTGGATCCAATCCGATTTGTAGAAAAGAAAGCTTCCACCTCATTCAACCGGCTTCTTCAGCATTGGTTATAATTAAGGTGGTTTATAGCGCGGTTTAATCTATTAACGGCCATTTGTAAGTTAGATGAAAAAAGTGGAAATGTCGGGGTTTGAACTCGGAGCCTTTCATATGCTAAGAACACGCTTTACCACTGTAAGTGCAAACAGTGATTCATTTTTTTCTTTGTATGTGAACTTCAGCAAAAGGATAAGAAAGGATGCCCTTAACTCCTGTCTGGCATTAGATCTATCTTGTTGTGATTGAACAGAAAAGATCTCTTCTCCACATATTTAAATGGTTAACATTTGCTGATCCAGTACAAGGACGAATCTGTGGATCTGATAGATATTGCCAATTAGTTTCTTGGCTAGTTCTAACTGGCAGAAAACAATGACCACAGTGCAGATAAGCTAACGACACCTGCGTCTTAACGCTCGTGCAAGTTCTAGCATGCCACCGGCTGCTTCGCCATTCTCGTGTTACCACATATAGCCACTTGCACACTGCTCAGAAAATACATTTGCAGAACAGTTATTGTCATGAATGTGTTACTTATTCACTCTGTTGTGTGTTTCCTATCAGTTAAATGTTAGTCACTACTTACGCCACAACTTGACCTTGCTCGGCACATCAACAGTGCAACACCTTTCACAATCGCCCTGTCAAGCGTTGAGCCATCTCGGTAGTTGTCGAAAAGTGACGGCGACCTTCTAACCAGCTTTCCGTAGTTGACCGTGGCTGGTTAACACTCTACAATCAACCTGTGGGGGAACAATCTTGCTTTACTATTGGAAACTCCTGTCCATCTTGTTTAACTTCACTGTGCACGCAGGAGTCCAGTTGTTGTCGCACCGAAGCTCCTCGACTCACTGACTAAAATGTCCGCTGCCTGGCGTCACCGGTTCTGCTGTATCACATTACCATGTTAGCCATCTGCGCCCCGGTTGATTATTCCTTCACTGTTCGATCTCTTGCTCTCTCTGTGTTCGTGATTCCTTCTCGTTTCTACTTTCTAACCCTTGAGTTCTCCTCATCAAGGTGTTCTTTCACAGTGACTCTTTTCGGCTTATGGCAATATACCCCCCCCCCCTTCTTTTTTTTTTTAAGTTGTAGACATTTTATCAGTCTTTTCAGTTTGTCTCACATGGACATGAGTCAGAACTGGTCACACATATCTGTCCCTATTTGGTCTTGTCCTCAAGCTTACTCACACGTATTTCTATTGCACTGGCACGTGATAAGTCGATATTCTAATCCACATCACAAAATAATAAATAAAAAATTATATTATGTATCGGACATGATATTCCCATCTCACCTCAACTAGACGTTGTGTGGTCTCAGCCTCCTTTATCTTCAGAGATGGATTGTTTGATTGATTAATTTAGGAACCGACATGGCATTCCCATAAGCGCTCGGTCCCCATCCTCAGTAGCCAGCGAAGAGTTCCAACCCCAATAGTACCAGTAGCAATCTGATTATATGTGCGTCTCGCCTTTCCTCTAAGCGTCGAGCATCGGCCAGATCCCCTCGTCACTCCACGCTTGTGTTACCATTCTTTCCTCTTCATTTATACACTCATATTTTCAATTGATAATCATTACATTCTTTTTACAAATATCATGTACTTAATGCTTTCTTGTGTTCATCTTCCACTTTGGTTTAGTCTCCTCTCTGTGTCATTTATTTATATGTGCCTTATAATGTTGACAAAGTTTTGTGTCAATACAATATAGTTCTGGAAAGATGCATGGGTATATACACTTTGCAATTACATGTACACTCAAACACATCAATATATTATATTATCAGCAACTTAAAATCTGTGTGATTTAACAGTCACCTTGATATGTAACCCATATCCAAAATCATACCTACTTTAGTGACTTTTCATTCCTATTTATCTTAGTGATTTCATGTGTATTATCTGTCATCATTCAACCATTTAATTTTTTTTAAATTCCTTCTTCATTTCGTGACACCTTTCTTTGTGTACTGTTGTTTCTGTCGTGTATATGGTTCATAGACCCGCTTTTTGCTTTGTTGTTGAGATAGGTGTTCTCAGTTTGATCTTACCCTGTACTGGTAAATTATAATGTAAAATGTGAACCGTATCTATTATGTATACAGTAATATCTGATGCTATTATGATGGTTATCTACTTGAGTCATAAGGCAATTTATATGTGATGTTCGATGATAGTGATAATATGATCTGTTATTCCTTCGGTGTTTATCCGTGGATATCGCTTTCTCATCTGCCATTGCCTTCTTTCTTCGGGTGGCGTTAATTTACCTTTTTCGTACTAGAGTGATTCTTCTCCTCTGCAGTTGCTTCCTCTCTTCCATATCATTTGTAGTTGCTGCATTCTTTCTTCACTCTGTATCTTTCATGCTATTACTATCTGGAATTAATAATAACTTTGGATATATATATTTATCCATGCGTTTCCATCCTGTTTCAGGATATTGCGGTCAACATCAGCATCTTTCAGCTGTATGTTGATTCCTAGGCTAGATTATGCTCATCAGCACGCCACGACTTTCTGAGCGACCAGCTCCATACTCTCATAAGTCACTGGCACGACTCGAACCACTTCTAATTCTTGTACACTCACGTCAACCACAAGAGTATTCAGGGTTAACGGAGAAGGCTGCTAACCCCTCGGCCATGGAGCTGGCATATATATATATCCACAAATATACAAGTATATTACAAATATTGACAACAATGTTATTCTGTTGAGCTGTCTGTCAGTAATCCAGAGTGCTGTTAGATCTTCAAGCACCTGTTTATGGTATACAGCTTTACAGGTGATTTTTGTGACATGTTGTTATGTCTTATGATTTACAGCTTTCAGATGATTTTCGTAACATGTTGTTATGTCATTTTGACCTTACTGTCTAATTATAGTCTGCTGTAATTTCGTGGACTGTGTGGGTGAACATCTAGGAAAGATCCAGATAGGAAAATGACTGCCGAGTCCATCAGAGATGAACTCGGTGTTTCGTGGGGGACTATTGTGTTGACATTCTGGCTGCGGCATTATGCACAGCGTATCTGTGCGGGCTGTTTGTCGAGACTCCTGTCTTTTCCACTTTTCACATTGGGCAGTGGGGAGCGTTTTGTGTGATATTCACTGGCACAGGAACGGAGCATAATGGGGACAATCCGTTGCTGTGAAGTTGGAACCGTGACTAACTAACTAACTATAGTCTGCTTAGTAAGTCTGCTAGATTGTTCCCTTTGCTTTGGATATGGCAAATGTCAAAATCATAATCTTGCAACAGCAAGGACCATCTATGTATTCATGAATTATTCGGATGGCCTTTCTTGAATACTTGTAAAGGTTTGTTATCAGACAACACAATACATTTATTTCCTAATAAGTACTTGGAAAATTTCTTGACACTTTCATTTAAGGCCAATGCTTCTAATTCAGTTATCGAGTAGTTTTTCTGAGTGTCAGATAGTTTCCTCCTCGAGTACAGTACCAGATGTAGTTGTCCTTGATACTGTAGAAGGATTGCTGATAGTGCATACGAACTTGCGTATGTCTGTAGTATAAACTCCTTTGTAATGTCTGATAGTTTTAGAATTGGTTGTCTGCTAAATAATATCTTAATTTGCTCTAATAGTTTGTTGTGTTGGCCTGTCCAATTAATCTTAGTCGGTTGATCTTTCTTCAGAAGTTCTGAAAATGTTGAAGGCATGTCAGAAAAATTCAGGATGAATTTTTGGTAGTAATTGATCAGTCCCAACACACTCCTGACTTCTTTGTTTGTACTGGGAACTTTAATCTGTAGGATTTTTGTGACCAAGCTAGGGTCAGTTTTCCTAACATGTTCTTTTATTCTCTGAAGTATCTGATCCATTACTTCAGTGTATTTATCTATGTTAGCTGTATTGTTGTATATGTCATCCATATACGTAGCTACATTTCTGATGCCTTGCAATAATTTGTGCATCATTCGCATGAATGTGCTTGGTATGATTTGCAATCCAAAATGCATATAAGCCCATTCATCGAAGCCTAAAGGTGTGGCAAATGCCGTAATATGCATGGACTCTTCTCCCATTAGGATCTGCCAATAACCTTTTGTTAGGTCAATTTTGGAAAAGAATTTAGATTTAGCCATGACGTCAATGAGGTCATCAATGTTCAGCATGGGTTCAGCGTCTAACAATGTTAATGCTTTGATCTTTCAATAGTCAACGCAAATCCTTAGGGTGTTATCTTTTTTTTCACTATCACCAAAGGAGAACAATAATTGGACGTGGATTTCCTTATTATACCACACTGGTCCAGATCAGATATTTTAGCTATTACCTTTTTTCGATAGTTAACCGGAATTGGATACGGTTTACATCTTACCGGTATGACTAACAATAGGGTTATTTTGTGTGTTATCAAATTGGTTCTTCCATGTTTATCTGAAAATATTACTTTAAATTTCTTCAATGAACTTTCAAGGTTTATATTATCTTTATTCACTAGGTTTGGATTTATCTGTATTGCCTTCCAGGTGTCATTATTATAAACCATAGGCATATGAATTTGTTCAATCACGGAGTCTTCTTGTTGTTCATTATTAACTTAGCATACTGCTGCAATTCTTGGACTTATGTGCTCTACTGTCACTGTTTCGTCTGTCTTTCTGTCTATGACTGGTTTTAGTACGTTCATGTGATAGATCTTCTTACTACATTTTACTACTTTCGACATCACTAAATTTCTTCAATACCTGAAATGGATCCTGCCATGAAACAATGAGGGAATCTCTAGGATCTGGGAATAGTAGCAAGACTGTCTTCTTCTTTCAAGACTATTGTCTTCGCCTTCCTATTATCGTATTGCCTATATATTTGTCTTGCATTCTGTAAAACTTCTTTTGCAACTTGACAGGCTGTTACCAGTTTCTCCTTTAGGTTTGTCACCATATTGTACACCTCCCTTTTCGGGTGCTCATGTACTTTGCCTGTGAGCAACTCGTTCCACGGTAACATTTGGCCTCTCAGGCTTGCCCCGTACATGAGTTCAAACAGTGATAATCCATTGCTTGCTTGTAGTACCTCTCGGTATGCAAATAGGACTGTCGGGAGCATTATGTCCCAGTCCTTAGGGCGGTCTGCAGCCACCTTGGCTAGTGTTCATTTCAGTACCCCGTTGAAGTTCTCATTAACCCCTTTGGTCATGGGGTAGTAAGGGGAGCTAAATGACTGTCATATCCCTAATATTTTCATCACACATTGTGTGGCTCAGATATAAATTGAAAAATAAAGTCGCTTAAAAGTCGACAGGGTTGACGTCATTGCACCGGGTTTTATCCCATATGGCTTGGTCTCTTTCCGCAGCGCGGAAAGCGTCGCACAAAGCACGAACTCCATAGCTCTACGCGATGACCCACAGGGGTCTCCAAAAAATTTAATTTCGTGAACCAAAGGACGTGGCCCGGAATCGAACCCACAACCTTCGAAGCCCGAGTTAAATGGCTTGACCACTTCACCACAGAGACTCCCAGATATAAATTGGGTACCTCTATCTGATAGAATACATGACGGGAACTCTATTCTACTGAAAATGGGTAGAAATGAGTCTACAATGGCTCTAGATGTAATTGTTCTTAAAGGGATTGCCTCTAGCCATCTTGTGCACAGGTCTGTCATGGTTAAGATGTACCTGTTCCCTTATCCGCTATCGTGTTGACGGGTCCCATAGTGTCGATAGCTATTTTCTCAAACGGTCTGGAAGCCAAATCCATTTCTTAAACTTCTGCTTTTGGATGTCTACCTTTTTGAGTAGTCCGCTGGCATAGCTCGCAGGATTGAACATGGCCTCTGACGTCTTTACAATAGCCTGGCCAGTAGAATTGAGATAGTAATCTCTGTCTTGTTCTGGCCATCCCCATATGTCCCACAAATGGGGAGTCATGCGCTCATTTTGGCACGTTGCTGCGGTGTTGTAATGGCAGCACGGTTTGTGAGAAAAGCACTGATCCTTTCTTGTATCCTCTTATAAGGATATCATTCTCTAATATAAATTTCCACTTATCTTCTTTTACTTGTTTCGATGGAACGTTCACTCGCTGAAAGCATGTTCATATTGTAATGTCGTCTTTCTGTTGTTTGCTAAAGTCATCTGTCTGTGTCTTTGGGACCGGTGTATTGTCTGTTGGGTTACCCTGCGGTGTGACCTCATTCTATTTTTCTTGTCCTTTTTGCTTTGTTTTCTGGTAACTGCGTTTACTGGTATCTCTGTGTGTTTCCATCTTTGGGGCTCTTCGTGGATGCAGTCTCTTGCGTTTGTTTCCAATCATGAGACCTATTGGTAAGACTGCCGCACGTATCCTTTCTTCGTAGTATGGGCAGCTAATTTGGACCCAAGCGATATTGTATCTTTCTAATGTCCCACCAAATGTTCGACATGTTACACTCTTGACAGTACAGTCCTTTCTTTTTACGAGACTTTGGTCCACTCCGACTATTGAAGCACCTCTTACGTGTGTCTCTTACACATGTGGTAGGTGCTGTCAGAAGTCGGGGTGCCCCACCGGCTAGATGAATGTATTATTCACTGGCGAGCAACCCCAGATAGTCAGAAACTGACTAGGGACAAAATCTATATGGCTGAACTACAGATTAAGCCCTTGAATATCCAACGTACAGTTCCTAGTGGCTCGTTACAAAATTAAAATGAACTGTGCTGAATATTCGCCAAGGTATAGGAAAGAGAAGGTTAGCTTAAGATAGATGTTTTAAGTCTAAATATATTAGTATAGACGACTATCTCAGTACAGGTTTTCTCCCTGACTGCTCCTTTCCTTGGTGTGTAAGTGAACCCCCACCAATGTACACAACAACACGTATGCACAATTGGAATTAAAATATAATGACAGAACTATGAGTTACAATACTACAACATTTATTTGCTAATCATAACAATAGACATTGGATGATTGTCAATATGAGGATGATGAAATCATATACATATTGATATTGATGACAAACATTACGTAACTTTACTTGTTACTTCATCTATCTGGAACTGTGGTCCAGATCCCCACTCTCCAGTAGACTCAAAAAAGAGAACAGCTTGCCGGTATTCTAACGTCTGCCAGTCCTGGCTCTACCTAGTCATAACTCGTTCTTGAGATCTATAACATAGGTGCTCCTTGTGAGAGCTGTTCTGAAGTCAAACTTAATCTAACATAAAACAGGCTAGGGACCCTTATTTAAGCTGAGTCTAGCAGACAGTGTCTGAGACACTATTATCTCTTTGGCATTCCCGTCATAAATTCTTCTTATCTCCTCCTGACAGTAAGTGCAATTAACTCCAAGTCTGTCCAGTCATAAAAATTCTTTTAACCACTAACCCTCACCATAGTGTCACACCTGGATGGTTTTGCGTTGCCAGCCCCAGATCAGTTTCACAGTCTTATCAGTGATTTCACACCTTGCTGAGTCTGCCAGTCCGAGTGGACGGGGCTTGTTTACCGCCCTGGGGCCATTATCTCTCCCTGTGTCAATGTTGTTCACGCCTGGGTGGTTTTATTTCACTCACTGGCCCAGTTCATTGTTGATTCAGTCTGGGTCTACCTGGGCAAGAAGGTGCCAATGCGTCTGTGTGGTGTCATAGCCCGTCTGGGTCAGCAGTTTTCTAAGGGGTAGACTAATTTAAATTATCTAGTTGTGTCCGTCTCAAGTATCCCATTTTACTTGCCAACTGCAAGCTTACGTCATGGCTAGAGGCTTTTTGTGAATAATCTTACCTCACGACTAGATAATTTTGGAGTAGCGTGATTAATTCATTCTTTCTCAATTTGGCCTCTCAAATTTGGAGACCGAGAAAAATATTCTGGGATGTTAAGGCGGCCAATTCGTGACAGAGCTTTCCCCTTAAAAAAAAAGTTTCTGCCAGAAATCTTTTGTCAAAGCACGCCGCACATCCCAGAATAATGCCTAAGCACTCTCCGTTCTGTATCTACCTAAAGGTTTCCAATATTCCTTGTGGCAATGGGTTGTCCTGCCTCTGCATAAAGACGTTCCATTTCCATAACCCAAAGATACACTGGATAGATCCTTGTACCTGGTTTTAGGCCGGGATTCCATGCAATAGCTTGGTAAAATCCGGTAATTGTCAGGAGGTTGTAATTTTACCCCTCCGGGAAAGATCACAATCAACGGGATTCTTCTACGCCTCTGGACAGCAATTGTTTTACACCATTCACTCACGTGATTTACTCCTTTCAGCCGAGGGTGTACCCGTAGTGAGGTCTTGCATAAGCTGGCCACAGCAAAGCTTGTCTCCGTGATATTCCTCCATCCTTTATAGATTCTTAACAGATCTATCAATAGCTTCCTTTTGAAAGGAATAATGTTACACATCATGGTCCCATGATATAAATTCAACTGGCGCTTTCCTTCTTCAGAGTCGGGCGTAACAATTTTCCCTCCTCGGTGTCGCGGTTTCTTCCCCTGATAATCAGTTAACGGGCTGAGTTTCTCTGCAGTAGAGTTTCGTGTGAAAACCGTGCTAGAAATTGGAAATTTAGTGTGCCAAGTTGTCCAGCCTTGAGAAATAACATAGCTACTCCAGGGCGATAAAGTGGAGTTACTTTTGAATAAAGTATCCACAAATAGCTGATCTACTCCTATCAAATCGACCTGACTGAAGGGTAGATTGAGTCCTAAGCGTGTTGATTCCAAACCACTCTTGACTTCTGTTACTTCAGGTTCCTGTTGCTGGAATTCCCTGATAACTTCAGCTAATGAGATGATAGGCGTTTCTTCCTCCATCTTGTGCAAAGAATTTTCTTCTTTAGCAACTACAGACAATGTTGTCTGCACAATATCAGAGTCCATATTCTGGCTACTAACAATTCCCTGTGTTTCCTGAGTCTCCGAACTGGTATGCTCCGAGATAACAACTGGAAATGTTTCCTGGTCTGGATGTTCCTCTCTGGTCGTGCTTTCATGGGCTAAGTCCAGTTGAGGTAACTCCTGTGATGGGCTGTCTAAGCAATCCATCACATTACGTAAATCATTTGAACTGATGTCTAGTGTCTTTTCCTGAGCTGCAGCCTCAAAGATCACAAGGGGTTCCGGGTCTTCCTTCATCCCTCTGTCAGTCAAATTTAATCCCACTTCATCCTCTCCTGAGCTGAAGGGAATAATAAAGTCGGTTACCTTTCGATCTCCGACCTCCTTAAAAGATGTCCTCAGGTCATCTTCCTCTTGAGTTTCACCTCTCGTTGAAGTAAAATGAGATTCCTGGGAGTCTTGTACTGGCGGACCAGTTAAATTATCTGAACTGATAATTAGTGATTCTTCCCGCGTTGCAGTAATGAAATTCACCTGGGATTCCGTTACTTCCATCCTCCCTATTTCAGTCAGATGTAATTCCACTTCATGATTCTGTGAACAGAAGGGAATGTGAGAATCGGCTAGGTCTCCGCCTGCGACCTCATTAAAGGTTGTCTTCAGTTCCTCTTTCTCTCGAGATTCATTTCTCATAGAAGTCAAGTGGTTTTCCTGAAGGTCCTGTACAGTTAAACCACCATTGCCGTGGTACAAACAGTTATCACGTTTGTGACTGTTTGAAGTGCCTTTGGCACGTTTTTTCTTCCCTATTTTCCGTTTAGGACAGGGTCGAATGAGAACCCTTAGTTCCCGGTCCACTAACTCTGATTCCGCGGTGGGTGGCAAAGATGTCCCTTCCTTCCTGGTTGGGTGAGCATCCATATCTCCTACCTTATGTTCCGCTAGAAAGGTTAGCTTCTCTGCATTGACTACTTCCATATGCTGTTTATTAATCTCTGCTTCTTCAGTTTTGCTACGCTCTTGTGCTCCAAAGAACTCATCATTTTCTTTAAACATAATTTCTTCTTCTTGGTCCCACCATTCTAACTCAGCTATGATATACATTTCTAGTTGCTCCCCCTTTAAGCCTTTTCTTATGCCCCACCCTTTCGCGGACTCTGAGAAATCTGCGCGCGCCTTCATGTCCTCTTCGGGATTCCGGTAACGTAAGGCCATAATTGCTAATGACTATATTCAGGTAAGCTCCTATGTATATATCAAAAATCAGATCTAAGCTAGAAAGACAAGAGTTAACTACTGCCAGTCTACGCTATCCAATGTGTATAGTTTAGCCTCAGCAGTGAAAGACAACTGAAAATAATATTCAAGTAGTACCTGGCGACAGCAGTGAAGTAAGTGTGAGAGATATACTACACAGTAATCAACAATAATATTTACCTAAATAAACATTAAAATGCACTGCATACATGTCAAATTGAACATGGCATATATTAGCATAAAATTGCAAATCAGTCAAGCAGTTAAATCATCAAACACATCAATGTAAATATGATTAAAGTGTTCAATTATCAATAAATGATTAATGGTAACACTAATTGATAATAGTTACAAACAGTTATCAATAAATGATAGATGATGGTAGTTTTCTCATAAGTTCTTATCTGTTATACTTTTGAAAAGTTATATATGTACTCTGAAACTTCCTCAACTACAAGTAGCTACATTTGATGATAGTCTATTTTGATGACTGAAGATTACAAGAGTTAACTTTGAAAAATCGTTTGTCTAGGGTCTAGTAGAATCACTATGATTACTAGAATCCTGGTTCAGGATCCCGGACGAGCCCCCAATCTGTCAGAAGTCGGGGTGCCCCACCGGCTAGATGAATGTATTATTCACTGGCGAGCAACCCCAGATAGTCAGAAACTGACTAGGGACAAAATCTATATGGCTGAACTACAGATTAAGCCCTTGAATATCCAACGTACAGTTCCTAGTGGCTCGTTACAAAATTAAAATGAACTGTGCTGAATATTCGCCAAGGTATAGGAAAGAGAAGGTTAGCTTAAGATAGATGTTTTAAGTCTAAATATATTAGTATAGACGACTATCTCAGTACAGGTTTTCTCCCTGACTGCTCCTTTCCTTGGTGTGTAAGTGAACCCCCACCAATGTACACAACAACACGTATGCACAATTGGAATTAAAATATAATGACAGAACTATGAGTTACAATACTACAACATTTATTTGCTAATCATAACAATAGACATTGGATGATTGTCAATATGAGGATGATGAAATCATATACATATTGATATTGATGACAAACATTACGTAACTTTACTTGTTACTTCATCTATCTGGAACTGTGGTCCAGATCCCCACTCTCCAGTAGACTCAAAAAAGAGAACAGCTTGCCGGTATTCTAACGTCTGCCAGTCCTGGCTCTACCTAGTCATAACTCGTTCTTGAGATCTATAACATAGGTGCTCCTTGTGAGAGCTGTTCTGAAGTCAAACTTAATGTAACATAAAACAGGCTAGGGACCCTTATTTAAGCTGAGTCTAGCAGACAGTGTCTGAGACACTATTATCTCTTTGGCATTCCCGTCATAAATTCTTCTTATCTCCTCCTGACAGTAAGTGCAATTAACTCCAAGTCTGTCCAGTCATAAAAATTCTTTTAACCACTAACCCTCACCATAGTGTCACACCTGGATGGTTTTGCGTTGCCAGCCCCAGATCAGTTTCACAGTCTTATCAGTGATTTCACACCTTGCTGAGTCTGCCAGTCCGAGTGGACGGGGCTTGTTTACCGCCCTGGGGCCATTATCTCTCCCTGTGTCAATGTTGTTCACGCCTGGGTGGTTTTATTTCACTCACTGGCCCAGTTCATTGTTGATTCAGTCTGGGTCTACCTGGGCAAGAAGGTGCCAATGCGTCTGTGTGGTGTCATAGCCCGTCTGGGTCAGCAGTTTTCTAAGGGGTAGACTAATTTAAATTATCTAGTTGTGTCCGTCTCAAGTATCCCATTTTACTTGCCAACTGCAAGCTTACGTCATGGCTAGAGGCTTTTTGTGAATAATCTTACCTCACGACTAGATAATTTTGGAGTAGCGTGATTAATTCATTCTTTCTCAATTTGGCCTCTCAAATTTGGAGACCGAGAAAAATATTCTGGGATGTTAAGGCGGCCAATTCGTGACAGGTGCTCTATTCACAGTGCTTCCTGAATTCTCAGAGTTCCATTCTGAATATTTGCAGCGTTTGCCTCCTGTACAGGCACACTGTGACCACACTCAAGGTTACCGTCCTCATTAAATTCTCTACAACTTTCACATGGTGTGTCATTGGGGTCTGTCACTACGTTAACTAAATTAGTTTCCTCATTATCTTCGTCGCTACTCGACTCACTGACTAAAATGTTCGCTGCCTCGAGTCACGGGTTCTGCCTTATCACATCACCGGGTTGGCTATCTGCTCACCGGTTGATTCTTCGTTCACTGTTCTATCTCTTGCTCTCTCTTTGTTCGTGATTCCTTCTCATTTCTACTTTCTAACCCTGTGAGTTCTCATCAATGTGTTCTTTCACCGTTACTCTTTTCGGCTCATGGCAGATATGTATATTTGCACATTCAGAACAAGAGGTAGTGTTTGCATACCCAGTGTAAGGAGTAGATTGAGAGGGAGATAAGCACTTTTGGTGATCCATTGCAAGGAGAAATCTGTACAGATCTAGTAAAGGCATGAATATTTCTGGATCAAGCACTTGAAGAAGCATTTGCAAATCAAGTACATAGTTAAATCTGTGCATACAAATATGGGGGGAAATCTTTGTGGATGATGCAGAAATAGGAATAATTGCATTCTAGTACAAGGGAGAATCTTTGTGTAGTAGGAATAATTGCATTCCAGTACAAGCGAGAATCTTTGTGGGTAAAGCAGAAGTAGGAATAATTGCATTCCAGTACAAGCGAGAATCTTTGTGGGTGAAACAGAAGAAGGAATAATTGCATTCCAATACAAGAGAGATTCTTTGTGGATGAAGCAGAAGTAGGAATAATTGCATTCCAGTACAAGGGAGAATCTTTGTGGATGAAGCAGAAGTGGGAATAATTGCATTCCAGTGGAAGCGAAATACTTTGTGGGTGAAACAGAAGTAGGAATAATTGCATTCCAGTGCAAGGGAGAATCTTTGTAGATCTTGTACTGGGGGAGGGCATTTCAACAGGTGCAGTGACGTTTTTTAACACTAGTGGTGTTGTTTGATGCCTCATTGATTTTGTTTTTAAATATAGAGTTCCTGCTGGTGATTTTCATGCTCACTGATACTAAAAGAATATGTCATTTGCAAGAAGAAACAGGGTTAAAGTGCCTTATTGAGCATGTGAGTCATGGGCAGTAGGTATGAATGTGAAAGTACAAAAGTAAAGGACCATTTTGCACACCTTAAGCCAGGTTTGGCATAAGGTGCCAGGCCACTTGTTTTTATAGACCAGTCAGCATTCGGTTGGTGAGGTCAAGTGGTCAGTATGGTGCCAGCTGCCTGTATTTCACCAGACATGTCCTGGTACTGATCCACCCAGGTCAACCAGAGAGCACAGGCCATGTAAATAATGTTTATAATTTTGACCTGTGACCGTAGGGCCGACAGGCAAGTGTCTGACCACTATGCTAATTTAGCTCCCATGCTTGAGAAACTTGGGCAGAATCAACAGACAAGCTGAAAACCGCCTAATGTCAGTGAAAATGTCATTTCTGAGGAAAGTACCAGGAATACTATGAGGGACAGAAACATTAATGAGGTAGTCCTGTAAGAAACAGATGACAAACTTCACATCGGGATTCCATTGCTCATTTCAACTGCATGGGTGTCCCAGCCTCATACAATCATCATTGTGCATCATGCAGAAAAGTGTGGGTGGTCTTGGTTCGCCATCACGTACAGTCACCAGAGTCCTGGGTCAGGTCTGTCTTCTTGTCCTGGTTATGCCATGTGGTCAAGTCATTCAGGCATCTATTTCTCATTTCTTTGCTCCTTTCCCATCACGTTTGTCAGTTGTCACAACATTCTCAAATTTATGTATCCCCATAATGTGCCTCAAGGATTGGAAGCAGTTTGAGTTGTGCCAGTGATATATGAGAGTATGGAGCCGGTCGCTCAGAAAGCAATGGCAAACTACTGAGCATAATCTTGCCAAGAAATCAACAATCAGATGAAAGATGCTGATGTTGACAGCGATGTCATGTAATTGATATGCTAAACATTTAACATAATGTGCTTAAACAAAAAGTCTGGACTGGAAAAGGATAAGTTTTATAATTTTCTGGGAAGGAAAGGCCTCAGGAAAGTTAGCTGTTTAATAATATACAATATCATCTCACAACTCATGGATTTACCTATTGTATGTGGTGGCTGGACACGTCATGCATTGACCTAGTGTATGTGGTGGCTGGACACGTCATACTTTATTATGCATGGACCTAGTGTATGTGATGGCTGGACACGTCATACTTTATTATGCATGGACCTAGTGTATGTGATGGTTGGACACGTCATACTTTATTATGCATTGACCTAGTGTATGTGATGGCTGGACACGTCATACTTTATTATGCATTGACCTAGTGTATGTGGTGGCTGAACACTTTATTATGCATGGACCTAGTGTATGTGATGGTTGGACACGTCATACTTTATTATGCATTGACCTAGTGTATGTGATGGCTGGACACGTCATACTTTATTATGCATTGACCTAGTGTATGTGGTGGCTGAACACTTTATTATGCATGGACCTAGTGTATGTGATGGTTGGACACGTCATACTTTATTATGCATTGACCTAGTGTATGTGATGGCTGGACACGTCATACTTTATTATGCATTGACCTAGTGTATGTGATGGCTGGACACGTCATACTTTATTATGCATGGACCTAGTGTATGTGATGGTTGGACACGTCATACTTTATTATGCATTGACCTAGTGTATGTGATGGCTGGACACGTCATACTTTATTATGCATTGACCTAGTGTATGTGGTGGCTGAACACTTTATTATGCATGGACCTAGTGTATGTGATGGCTGGACACGTCATACTTTATTATGCATGGACCTAGTGTATGTGATGGTTGGACACGTCATACTTTATTATGCATTGACCTAGTGTATGTGATGGCTGGACACGTCATACTTTATTATGCATTGACCTAGTGTATGTGATGGCTGGACACGTCATACTTTATTATGCATTGACCTAGTGTATGTGGTGGCTGAACACTTTATTATGCATTGACCTAGTGTATGTGATGGCTGGACACGTCATACTTTATTATGCATTGACCTAGTGTATGTGGTGGCTGAACACTTTATTATGCATGGACCTAGTGTATGTGATGGCTGGACACGTCATACTTTATTATGCATGGACCTAGTGTATGTGATGGTTGGACACGTCATACTTTATTATGCATTTACCTAGTGTATGTGATGGCTGGACACGTCATACTTTATTATGCATTGACCTAGTGTATGTGATGGCTGGACACGTCATACTTTATTATGCATTGACCTAGTGCATGTGATGGCTGAATACGTCATACTTTATTATGCATTGACCTATTGTATGTGGTGGCTGAACACATCATACTTTATTATGCATTGAACTAGTGTATGTGATGGCTGAATACGTCATACTTTATTATGCATTGAACTAGTGTATGTGATGGCTGGACACGTCATACTTTATTATGCATTGACCTAGTGTATGTGATGGCTGGACACGTCATACTTTATTATGCATTGACCTAGTGTATGTGATGGCTGGACACGTCATACTTTATTATGCATTGACCTAGTGTATGTGGTGGCTGGACACGTCATACTTTATTATGCATTGAACTAGTGTATGTGATGGCTGGACACGTCATACTTTATTATGCATTGACCTAGTGTATGTGGTGGCTGAACTCGTCATACTTTATTATGCATTGACCTAGTGTATGTGGTGGCTGGACACGTCATACTTTATTATGCATTGAACTAGTGTATGTGATGGCTGGACACGTCATACTTTATTATGCATTGACCTAGTGTATGTGATGGCTGGACACGTCATACTTTATTATGCATTGACCTAGTGTATGTGGTGGCTGGACACGTCATACTTTATTATGCATTGAACTAGTGTATGTGATGGCTGAACACGTCATACTTTATTATGCATTGACATATTGTATGTGATGGCTGGACACGTCATACTTTATTATGCATTGAACTAGTGTATGTGATGGCTGAACACGTCATACTTTATTATGCATTGAACTAGTGTATGTGATGGCTGAACACGTCATACTTTATTATGCATTGAACTAGTGTATGTGATGGCTGAACACATCATACTTTATTATGCATTGAATTAGTGTATGTGATGGCTGAACACGTCATACTTTATTATGCATTGAACTAGTGTATGTGATGGCTGAACACTTTATTATGCATTGACCTAATGTATGTGATGGTTGGACACGCCATACTTTAGCGACAGTATTTGTCCTAGAATTATGTTTATCTGTCTTGAAGTCCTGTCTAATCATCTGTTAGTGTTGATATATTGTGTCATGTCTTATAACTCTGTCTGTATTATGTATGTTATATGTTATGTTGTCACAATTGATGCCACTACACATGGGGTATTCCCGTGTGTGCCCCGTCCTCCCATGCAGCAGCCATTCCAGAGTGTCTTTGCTCACTGTTCCCTCGAGTTGGGTGTAGAGTCCCCTCGAGTTGGATGTAGAGTCCCCTCTCTTGACAAAGAGCAACCATGAACATGTGATGTGGAGAGATATGTGAGATACCTGCAGTGGATCTTCATGGGAAAGAGAAAGAGGGTGAGGTAGAGCACAAAATAATGGTACATTTGTTTTATTTTGTTGTTGCCATATTTAGTGACACATGACTGTGTTTTTTGGTTTGCCTGTGAGTGTGTATATTTTACTATCCCTTACATGAGAGAAAGAAACAAGACAAAGTATTGACAGCGGTAGGCGCTACAAAATCATGCATGAACACCACAAGGAAAATAGAAATGGTGTATAGAGCACAGCAAGAGAGGAGGTGGAATAGGGAAATTAGACAGGTAGGGAAATAGTAGGCAACAGAAAATAAAGAGATCTGTATGAGGAATGCCTGAACAGTTGGACAACTAATAATAATGTTAGTAACAACTCGTTAGAATATCATGTGTCAGTAAAATACCAGGTGTCATTAAAATATCAGGTGTCATTAAAATAGTGGCTGTTGTTAAAATATCAGGTGCCATTAAAAAGTCATGTGTCAGTAAAATATCAGGTGTTGGAGAAGATTAGGGCATCATGATTGCCATTGTCTGTTGGAGTAAAATCGCATGAAGAAGAAGATGGTGATAACGAACAGAATGTATTTATATTAAATTGTCTTTGTACATTTTGCTTACATTGGTACAGTCATAATAATGAAATTGAATGCTTTTGTATTGTATTTATATGTAGAAATTCTTATAATGTGATCCAGGGAAATGCAGTGGCCAGTAGGCTAGGCTGTCTGCCTGGCGGTCCAGTGTTGACATCTCTGAGAGATGGGCATTGTATTTTACTGGATGTGATCTCCAGCTTGACCCAGCCTAACATGGCTCTCAGGAAATGTCCGTGGAGGTCAAGGTGACACTGACCACATCATCCATGGAGTTGCTAGTGGTCTAGACATATGGGACCAGCACCATGTACCCAGGGTGCCTGTTGGAGTGCACGGGGTCCTTCACTGGACTCTCTTTAAATAGTTAGTTGCATTTCCTATACAGGACATCGCAGCCAACATCAGGGGTATTTTTTTTTGGGGGGGGGGGGGGGGGTGTGTCCTGTTTGTGATGTCTGGGCAAATTTACGTTCAGTAGTTTGTCATTGCTTTCTGAACGACTGACACTCATACCATTGTATAAAAACAGCACAAGGGAGGTCTGCTTCCTAATTGCCCACGGCTGTATGTCGAAGGTGGTGTGCAGGTTTGCTATTTGAGTTTGTAATGCCTTCTCCATAGCGGCGGCATGGCATTAATATTGCTGGTCAGCTGGGGTCAACCTTGTTATTGGTCAGTCCAGGTCGGTCAGTGAAGAAGCCTCTCGCACAACTTCGGGTGATACACCTTCATGTGTGCTGGCAGTGTCGTTTTATGGACTGATCTGCACTGGATTGGTGAGGTGCTCATTATCACAGTGGCCACCTTTACTTCCCAGGACTTTTCTGATACCTGTCTTAGGTTGGGTCAACCAGGACTTTTCCGATACCTGTCTTAGGCTGGGTCAACCGGGACTTTTCTGATGTTTCTGATACCTGTCTTAGGCTGGGTCAACCAGGACTTTTCCGATACCTGTCTTAGGCTGGGTCAACCGGGACTTTTCTGATGTTTCTGATACCTGTCTTAGGTTGGGTCAACCAGGACTTTTCCGATACCTGTCTTAGGCTGGGTCAACCGGGACTTTTCTGATGTTTCTGATACCTGTCTTAGGCTGGGTCAACCGGGACTTTTCTTATACCTGTCTTAGGCTGGGTCAACCAGGAAGTTTCTGATACCTGTCTTAGGCTGGGTCAACCAGGAAGTTTCTGATGTTTCTGATACCTGTCTTAGGCTGGGTCAACCAGGACTTATCTGATACCTGTCTTAGGCTGGTCAACCTGGACTTTTCTGATACATGTCTTAGGCTGTGTCAACCGGGACTTTTCTGATACATGTCTTAGGCTGGGTCAACCTGGACTTTTCTGATACATGTCTTAGGCTAAGTCAACCGGGACTTTTCTGATACATGTCTTAGGCTGGGTCAACCTGGACTTTTCTGATACATGTCTTAGGCTGTGTCAACCGGGACTTTTCTGATACATGTCTTAGGCTGGGTCAACCGGGACTTATCTGATACCTGTCTTAGGCTAAGTCAACCGGGACATTTCTGATACCGGTCTTAGGCTGGGTCAGTTAGGACTTTTCTGATACCTGTCTTAGGCTGGGTCAACCAGGAAGTTTCTGATGTTTCTGATACCTATCTTATGCTGGGTCAACCAGGACTTTTCTGATACCTGTCTTAGGCTGGTCAACCTGGACTTTTCTGATACATGTCTTAGGCTGTGTCAACCGGGACTTTTCTGATACATGTCTTAGGCTGGGTCAACCTGGACTTTTCTGATACATGTCTTAGGCTGGGTCAACCGGGACTTTTCTGATACATGTCTTAGGCTGGTCAACCTGGACTTTTCTGATACATGTCTTAGACTGTGTCAACCGGGACTTTTCTGATACCTGTCTTAGGCTGGGTCAACCGGGACTTATCTGATACCTGTCTTAGGCTAAGTCAACCGGGACTTTTCTGATACCTGTCTTAGGCTGGGTCAGTTAGGACTTTTCTGATACCTGTCTTAGGCTGGGTCAACCAGAACAATACAAAATCCCCTCACTTTGAAGCGGACTCGAATACATGATTACTGGACTGGCAGGCGAGCGTAGTTGCCAATGTGCTACTACATCTCCTATTATCAGTTGTATAGACTCATTAATATTTTCTTGACATGCTTAATTATTACTTTTAAATGCTCAGTTTTAAGAATATATTTTAAGATGCAATTGCTGTTTATAATTTTCAGCCAGAGTTTCTTTTTTTATTAACTGCCACTTGAAATTGTAATGTTAATGCCACTATCATCCTCATGATATCCCTAATGGTTTGACATCATTCTCAATGCCTAGAGAATACTGAAAAGTATACTGAGACTCGTATCTGCTGTTGAGAAGTGTGTTGAGACTTGTAGTTACTGTTGAGAAGAGTGTTGAGACCCGTATCTACTGCAGAGAATAAACCAAAAGGTGTGCTATAGAGAGCAGCATGAGTTACAAAGCCACCATCATAACCATCAAGAAAAAGACTAATGAAATGTATGGGATATATGAACAAAACAGATGTACAAGTGAAATTAGTCTTATTTCACAGATAGTATGTCATGTGGTTTAATTGTTTCAACTAAAGTATTATTCATTTATTCACTTTCGATATAATATATAACTCTATAGTATGCACCTGACGAGATGCAGTGGAATATGCCAGACAAGAAATCGTGCAACCAATTGTTTGTGGCTTCAGTGTAAAAATTACTAACATTATACACTGTTTTGAATGGCATGGGCTTTGGCCATTCAGAATACAATGGCAAACTACTGAAAGTAAACTCACCTAGTCAATCACAAACAGCCAGACAATGCTGGAGTTGACTGTGACGTTCTGTTAAGGATAAGTAACAAATGTCATTGAAATGATGTGCAGTAATGTTACTCCAACCTGTGTGCTACATTAGTAACTTGTGAAGCAGCCAGGACTGCAAGAGCTGTGAAGAAAAGGCTGGACAGAAAAACCACTGCAGGAGATCCTCTTCCTGGAAGCATTATTTGCCCACATTGTCAAAGAACATTTCGAGCCAAAATAGGCCTTAACCGCCATCTTAGAACTCACGACTCCATACTTTCAATCCCACTGGATGAATGGTCATCATCATTCTTGATGGACAAACAACAGTAATTTGCATTTTGCAGAGTGTTATAGGAGGTTGAATCATTTCTGTTAAGATTGATCAATATGAAACCTTTCATTTCTTGTCTGTCCTTTTCAATACTTGAACCTTTTTGTGGTCTTACTTTATTTTCATTAAATCGGGATGCCCTCTTCATCAACGTCTGACTTGCAGTAGCTAGTTAAGGCGCTGTATTTTCATTTATCCTTTTATCATTTTTCTTCTTCTATTGTGTGATATATAGCAGAGTATGTGTGTATACACACACACACACTCTCTCTCTCTCTCTCTTTCTCTCTCTCTCTCTCTCTCTCTCTCTCTCACTCTCTCTCTCTCTCTCTCTCTCTCTCTCTCTCTGGAGAGATAAGGTGTCTACATATCAGAGAAGAGGACATTCCGATTTAATGACAATAAAGCAAGACCACAGAACGGTTCAAGGTCTAAAAAGGACAGACAACAAATGAAAGGTATATATATATATATATATATATATATATATATATATATATATATATATATATATATATATATATATATATATCTCCAGGTACCTGCTATCGTGTTCATCTTTTTCTGAGATCATTTGCCACTGTTGCCCAGTATATTCCCATATTAGGCTAATGTATCTATTGCACCTCTTCTGTTAATATGTTGCATATATTTTGCTGACCTTTTTCTAGTCATTGTAATCTGCACTCGAGCAACTCACGGTACCTCAGTTTTCTTCTCTGGCCACAGTAGATGTATACTTTCTTTTCTGTCTACACTAAATATATGCTTTCTTATCTGTCCACCATAAATGTATACTTTCTTCTCTGTCCACGTTAAATTTATACTTTCTTCTCTGTCCACCATAAATGTATACTTTCTTCTCTGTTCACAATAAATATATACTTTCTTCTCTGTTCATGAAAGATATATACTTTCTTCTCTGCCAACAATAAATATATGCTTTCTTCTCTGACCTTGATAGATATATACTTTCTTCTCTGTCCACACTAAATATATACATGCAGGAGTCACAGGGGATGCTGTTTCGTTTATACTCTTTGTTGATAACAGCTACCATTCTCATCAATTACCATTGTTGTTCCATTTTAACACGTTTATTATTATGTTTTGTTAGTTTTTGCATTGGGATTATTTTTGAAGGTGAGAGATGCAAATAAATCGATTCTGAGTTGATTGTCTTGTCCTAGCTGTTTTATTCCTCCATTAGATCTATGTGGAGGTTTTGATTGTAGAGATAGGGCGCTGAGCAGTAGATGCCGTCCCTATTACAGTGCAAACCGCTTACGGCGATCTCGGAGGTGGCGTAAATCTGTTTTATTTAAAGAACTATTGTATTGTATGTTGCAAATGCATTACCATATGTTTGAGCTCTTATAAGAGGAATTTCTGATAAGAAGAAATATTTCTTGGGTCCCGGATGAGTTCGCCTTATCACGTCTGCACAATGTACTTAAGAAAAAAAAAATATGGGTACTCGAGGGGTAAGAGAGTACTTTAAAAGTTAGTTGTATGTCCTTTATGAGATGTCGGAATACACCCGGGTATTTGTGTTTGTGATCATCTAAGCAATTTTACATTCAATAGTTTGGGCAAACTGTGGGTCTCTACATGGCCAATGCTTTACCATATAAATCTACACAAAGCAATATCATTCCACATTGTCTGGTGATTTCCAGTTCTTGATTCGGAATTTCTCGGAAACTGAAAATGTATTCACTAACCCCTTAGCCACGGATGCTGGCAATATTCAAATGAGAGACAGAAAGTATTGCCCGGTGCTAGCTTGGGGTTACTCCGGACGCAAGGAGTTCTGTTCAAACCCGTATAAACTGATTAAGTGCAACGGGGTGATTATTCGTCTTAAACGACTGTCCGTATCTTCCAGTAGTTCTCTCTATGCAACCCCTTTAATTTGTGATATTCTTCTTCTTCGTTCATCCAGAGTTTTTTTTCGGACGTGATTGCGTTGTGCCTGTTTACAGCAGAGCTGCGTTCTTGCGCCGTTAGGCCGACACATCCGACTTCTGCGGGCATTTGTTGACCGGGTTAACCTTCCCGGGGTAATTTGTGATATAATACAACATGTCTGCAAGCAAATTAGCAACCTTTAAGTCATAACTGTGATAAACTCCTACTTCACATTTTCCGCCATCCATTTTGGTTTGGTCCAAACCCTCCTTTTATTTTGGCACTGAATCTGTTCAACCTGACGTGACGCACTGTGAAAACAAAAGTCAGTAATTGAGGTTTCCTTTACGCGTCTGGGCCATATGGCACCAGCTCCACATTTGCATAGACCAATCGGCAGCCCAGGCGTGGTGTGGTCAGTATTACACAGGCTGCCTTTACTTCCCAGGACTGTTCCCGGTACCCAGTTTAGTTCGGGTCCACCTGGCATTCCAGGTCAATTTTAAAAACCCGCCCCGATTCAGATTCGATCTCATGACCACTGGGTCAACAGACAGGTGGGCAGATCACTGCGCTACGCCTTCCACTTTGTAAATGTTAGTTAGCAAGTCGACAGATCATCCTCATTGCACATCGAACCATTCAGTCCATAAGTGCTCGGATCCCCCTCCTCGGCAAATCCCGTAGCGTGTAGCGGCTAACGACGCCAGTTCTGTGTTGGTTTATTAATCTTTGGTTTCCTGCGTAGTGTTCTTGTTTGGCCACACCTCTTTTAACTTGCTGTTCTCTCAGTCTTACCATGGTTGTAGATTCACAGTCATCATTTGGTTCTCGCAAAAGTCTTATTTTCTCGTTGAGCATTCAGTATATCAGCCTGGTCCATGGCTCGTTCGCCCTCCACAGTAGCCTTACCTTCAAGCCTGTCAGCCCACTCATTTCCTTGTACACCCGCATGCCCTGGCATGAAAATGATGAAACATATCTTTGCCAGACGTGGCCGCCCCAGAGACACCAACCACTGTCTTTGGACCCACCCCATCTATTTCCTGAGCATACTAATTTGGGTCACTAAGGAAGCAGGACCGAGTGAAGGTCTGTGTCTTGGGCCATGTTAATGCTTTGTAAATATTTCCTCTAACATGTCTCAGTTGTGGGCTTGAAGCTGAATCCCATGAGGCTGCAATGGCAGCCTCTGGCTGGTGCAGACGTCATTCGATATGCCGAGTGAACTCTGTGCATTGTCACAAATAAGACAAGGATGGTTTGCCCAATTCCCATCCCCCGAATCCTGTGTAGTAGGTTGGGCGTTTAGTATTCTCGGCACACATTAACATGTCTGGACAGTTGGAAATGAACAGATCGCTGGCGTGGCTAAATTTCAAATATTAAAAAAGCCACCCACAAAACAGGATATCTAAAGCAAAAGGAGCAATATGGACATTTTGAGGGAAGCGAAGTCGCAAAGACACTTACCACAAACATCAAAGAGAAGTAGTCATCATTTTTTTTTGGGGGGGGGGGGGGAGAGACATTATGAGAAGACAAAACTGGAACATGTGACAACCAAAAAATTTGTGGATAGAGGGGGACAGGGTTAGAAAATTATTGTCAGTCTTGTGTCAAGCCACAGAAGGGGATTTTTTTTTTTTTTTTTTTTTTTTTTTTTTTTTTTTTGCGTATCCTTTTACAGGACTTAGCTGTCAACAGCAGCATCTTTCAGCTGTCTGTTGATCTCTTGGCAAGATTACGCTCAGTAGTTTGCCATTGCTTTCTGAGCGGCCGGCTCAGTATCCGCAAGTCACGAGCGGGGGTCGAACCACCTCAGTTCTCGCTCCGCTGCGAGACTCTGCGTGATAAACGGGATTACAGAGAGAAAGTGTTGTAACCCCACAGCCAGAGAGACCGGCACAGAAGGGGATAAACATACGAATTACTCCACGCCGACGGAAATCACAATTTGTTGAGGGGTGTAGCGAAACGCCAGTGGTCCATGTCCTTATGCATTCTTTTATTTTGGGTAGACAGGGGGGAAACGGCTTTCGGAAGCTCTCAGTTCTCTTGTTCTCTCAAATCTCCATGAAAGATGGTTCTTTGGGTTATCTTCCTATCACAATCTTTACATGGAGCAAGTAGCCAATGTCTTTCACATCGGGTAAACCCGATGGAGCGCCTTGCGCCAAATGTGCGCTGGTGCGGCTGCTAAGCAATTCATGGCCGTGTACACACCTACCGTTGGATAGTGGCATCTTGTCAAGTCGATTTGAAGATTGGGACAGAGATGCAACATCCTACTGAAGTGGTGAAGAAAGGTAGGGCTTGGGTTGTGGGTACTCCAGCCAAACATGGAGTTATAAATATACAATGTGTTGAAGGGGAAGATGAATTGGCGAAAGGCCAATCATAACCAATGACGAGTTGGGTGACCGTTAGCCGATCTGGCTGCGCGTCTTGTCCTTGGCATAGCCGGGGAAGTGAATCTGAACCATATATCTCCCAAGAGGATTTCATTTGTTCTTGGCGTCAGATGAGCTGTTGCTATCTTTCTGTCTACGGCTTGAATTGGACAGATTGTCATCTTTCTGTTGTATATACTCAGTGGATGGCTATGGTATTCTTGGGGATGGGGTACACCAATCTCTGATCTATCTTCTTGAGCCAGAAGAGGCCATTCACAGGACTATTTCTTTCATCTGTTACTAGATAGGATGATGTAGGGAAGATAATGGACTTCTTTATCTCATTTAGAGAACCTGCATTCCGCTAAATCTATGTGTTCTGTGGGGCACTGCTGGTACATTGCGGCGACAGCTCAAACAAGAGCAGAGCCGGGAGGGGGTAGTATCTTCTTTCCTATTCTTGCAGGGAGTGGGGAACTACACTGCGTGCCATACAACCCCAGTACTATACTATTAGGTAATGAGATGTAACACACAGATTACTGGGCGCACCACACCACAAGATCTTGCGGGTGAGAAAGGCATGGTTTGCAAGTGAGAGGGAAGCATGGGAATGAATGTGCCCAATCATAATAAAGGCTTGGTATGAGTGTGGAGGGTGTGTCTTGTGGCCAAAAAGACAACCGGACTTCGTCCAGCTGGAGGTCTACTCAAACCCGGACGTGGCCAATCCAGGGGCTACCTGACAGGTCAGGCCTAGTCATTCAGGTATTAAATATAGTGTATTTGTGTGATACATGAGTCAGCCCAGTCGCTCAGGTTTTGTTTATCATTTCCAGGGTCCTCTTCTATGGGAAGTGACTATGTCTTCTAAGGGACATTATCACCAGTGCTTCTAGGCTAACGCCAATATGTCCAACGAGGCCAACTCAAGGTTTGGTGTGCTTAACTCTGAGACAGAGGCAAGGTGCAGGTCTTGAGGCAAGGACAGTTTGTATGACTGGTGCATTGCCGGTTTTGTTTTAACAACATACGCCTGAGAGCAGTTGTTGTCTGGAGGGAGCCTGAGAGTGATCTTCGGGCCTACCCATTTTATACCGGACATTAAAAGGACCCATCCATTATCCTTCACAAACACCTCACCTTATCGGCAACACTAAAGCCTTTCATAGGTCAGTGAAGACCTAGTGCCGAACTAATTCAGATGACAATGAACAGAAGTCCTCAACACACCAGTCGCTTGGATTCTACAAAAGCCGGTTGAACCTACACTCAGTTGCTGGAGAAGGAAGGAGATTCGGACATCTTTGGTGAGAAGTGTGTGGACAGATCAGACAGTATCTGAAGCTGGATTTGTGACTGTGGCGACTTGAGGCTCTGTGTTAGAACTTTACCAGTGTAGTGTCTGTGTAGATCTATCTGTTTATCTGCCTTTATGTGTTCCTGTGCTGTTCTTGATTAGGTTAATAAAATTACTTCCAAGTTGTTCTGACGACTGCCATGTTATTTATGCGTCAGCCAGAAGAACACTGCAGGAAATAGGTCCCTAGGTCGAAAGGAAGCGTGACAGTGTGTCCAGGGAAAACGGGAGGAGGGTTGGCAGGTAAAGACCTATCCCAGCCAGGGCTATAGAAGATATTTGAAATATTGTGACCGGGCTATTTGGGACCCTCCACGTAGCTTGTTAAAAATTTCTGGGGGCACGTCCCGGGATCTTTGAAATCCTGGTGGAGTTTTGGCTGATGTAGTGATAGGGGACAGATATCCTTGTCTTCTATCAATAGGTTCTGCCTACCGTGCCTGGCTATTGTCTATACTCTTCCTGACACAGACTGACCGACATACGACGTGTTGTGGTCGTGTAATGTAACTTGTTGTGTAATTGTGAGAAAAATTTTATTGGACAATTACCTCTTCCCTTACCCGCTGAGTTCAAGATGGCATCAGCTGGGTTTAATGTCGCTGACGTACAGGCTACAGGGCGTGAGATGGGATATGATGGAGCGGAGTTACAGAAATATGTGCAGGAAGTGGAAAGAGACTACAGACAGGCTGTGCGCGAAGCCAAGAGGATTGAGGCGGAGGCTGAGGTTAAGAGGATGGAGGCTGAGGCTAGGAAGATGGAGGCCGAGCAGGCAGTCAGAGACCATGAGTTCCGTATGAGAGAGTTGGAGCTGAAAGCTCAAACTGCCAAGGAAAGAGACGGTGCAGTGGGAGACGCAGTTCTCCCTGACTCAACAACTTCTGGTAGCGGTCCATACCAGGCAATGAAGTTCCCATTACTCCCGTTCGATGAACACAAAGATAAGATCGACCAGTATCTTCACAGATTTCGGTCGATGGCTTTGGCTATGGGATTGGAGCGAGGGAAATGGAACTTGAAACTCTCACAGGGCCTGAGGGGGACCGCGTACGAGGTCTATTCTAGGTTGCCACCTGGTATGGAGAATGACTATGAAGCTCTGGAGAAAGCACTTTTGAAAAGGTTCCAGATGACAGCTCATACTTATCGACAACAGTTCAGAAAGTCGAAGAGAGAGCCAGGAGAGATGTTCGCAGCCTACAGTGTCAGATTGAAGTCTTACCTTTTGAAGTGGATGTCTTTAGCTGGATTTGCTAACGACTATGAAAGTTTGGAAGAATTGGTGGTTGTGGACCAAATGAAGAGAATGATGCCTAAGCCATTGCAAACCTTCTTGCTTGAAAATGGGGCAGAAAGGTTGGACATAGTGAACACGTTGGCGGAAAGGTATGTGCTAGCTCATGGGGATAATGGGGAATTGTCACAACCCAATCCCCGACCACCAGACACATGGGCTGGAAAGAAGAAGAACCCTAAAACAGCTCACACCAAGAAGGAGGATCCTTTCGATAAAGTTCCTAGTAAGAAACCCTCTGGTAAGAGTCCACCTGGATCTCCTAAAAGAAAGTGGAGTGAAAAGTGGTGCGCCTATTGCAAATCTCCCACACACAATACGGTAGATTGCCGGCGTAAACAGAAAGACTCTCACTATGCTGCTTGTCTTGTAGAAACCGGGGAAGGGTCTCACAAGGAGGTAGAAGGGAGGGATCTTGGGAACAAAGATTTAGAAAAACCACCAGTAGTAGAAACGGTACTTGTGAACGGTCAACCAGTTGAGTGTCTCTACGACACAGGTCTGCAGTTTGAGGCTGTAATTTCATCACATTTAGTGAGCCCAGAGCAGCTAACCGGGGAATCTATTGAGATTCAAACGGCGACAAAGAGTGCGGTAGCGATGTCTCTTCCAATTGCGAAGGTGGACATCAAATCAAAATATGTTACCGGCACTATACAGACAGCCGTTCTGCTAGATCCTATCTTCCCAATGATCTTGGGTTGTCGCTACGTCTTTCTAGGGATTCCAACCGAACCCATGTACGTAGGGGCAATGCAAACCAGATCTCAATTGGAGGATGAGCAGACGCCGGCCTTGATTGTGAATCCCTTGCCTGGGGAGTTACGAGCTGCTCAAAGCCAGGATGCTACTTTGCAACCTTGCTTCAACCAGTTGCCAAAAGGTTCTGACCCACCAAGACGGGGTCAGTATTATATGAAGAATCGGTTACTGTACCGGAGAGCCGGAGTGGAGGATCACCAGCATGGACAGCTAGTGGTTCCTAAGGCTTATCGGGAACAGCTTCTTCATATGGGACACACCATTTCTTTCAGTGGACATATGGGTGTCGGGGCAACTCTCCAGCGCATTTCCTGCCATTACTACTGGCCAGGGATGACTGGAGACGTGCGTAGGTACGTCAAGTCGTGCCCAGAGTGCCAGCGTGTGGCACCAAAACACTGGACAGCTCCGGTAGTTCTGGGAGACATGCCAATTATGAACTCTCCTTTCGAGAGAGTTGCCATCGATCTTGTTGGTCCTCTTCCTAGGACTAGGAAGAGGAATAAGTACATTCTCACGATGGTGGATTGCTGTTCCATGTGGGGCGAGGCGATACCTTTGGCCACAATCGACTCTAAGCGAGTGGCTGATGCACTGATGGAGACCTTTACTAGGTTGGGATTTCCCAACCAGATCCTAACGGACAATGGGTCTCAGTTCTGTGGTAAGCTGATGGAAGAAGTCTTTCGTATCTTCCAGACCAACCACATTCACACAAGCCCGTATCACCCTCAGTCTAATGGGCAAGTAGAGAGGTTTAATGGTACCTTGATGACCATGCTTCGGAAGCTGGCACAAGAGAAACCAGACAGATGGGATGAGTATATCTCAGCCGCCTTGTTCGCCTATCGGGAGGTTCCCCATGGGTCGACCGGGTTGCCTCCAGCCACTTTACTATTCGGGAGGCCAATCAAGGGTCCCTTAGAAGCCTTATTGAGATGTTGGACAGAGGAGGAAACTTCTGAAGAAGCTGTATCCTCATATAAATACGTCGAAGAGTTAAAGAAGAAACTCCAGACGGGTTGGGCTTTGGCAGCTCAGAATCTGAGGGCGGCCAGAAAGAGACACGTGGCCTACTACAATAGAAGGACGAAAGATAGGTCTCTTAAGGTGGGGGATCGGGTTCTGTTGTTACTTCCAGTAGGTTCCAATAAACTCGAGATTGGTTGGCAGGGGCCTTTCCCGGTGGAAAGGGTTGTCTCCCGCACCAACTATGCCATCCGGATCAGGGGGAAATCCAAAATCTTCCACATTAACCTTCTCAAAAAGTATGAAGAACGATCTGATGGTACTTCTCTCCCACTCATGACTATGGCGGTCGCGATGGAAACTGAATCGGGCGAAGAAACGGATAGGGGATATCCATTACACCCTGGGGAAACCTATAGGGATGTACATATAAATCCTGATCTGTCGGCTGAAGAAACAGACCGTGTCATCCGTTTGTTGGAGTCCCATCAGCAGATTCTTACCGATCGGCCAGGGCGGACAGGGTTGGTCGAGTTTGATATGACTCTGACTACCCAAGAAAATATATCCAGTTCGCCAGAAAATATATCCAGTGCCATTTTCGAAAGAGAAGGCCCTGGAAACTGAAATCCAGAAGCTTCTGGACGACGACATCATCACTCCTTCGACTTCTCCTTATAATGCCGGGGTTGTCTTGTTGAGGAAGCCAAGCGGGGAACACCGCTTATGTATTGATTACAGGCATTTAAATAGTTGTACGACATTCCAAGTTGAGCCGTTACCAAACACAAATCAATTGTTTGCCAGATTAAATAGGGCAAAGTACTTCTCAAAAATTGATTTAAGCCGGGGATATTATCAGATCCCTGTGAAGCCTGAGGTTCGGCCCATGCTCGCTTTCAGTACTCCGAGTGGCCATTACGAATTTAAGGTGATGCCTTTTGGGCTGAGCAATGCGCCCAGTGTGTTCACACGCATGATGAGAAAGTTATTAGACCCTTTAAGGGATCCCTCTGTCGTCTCGTTTATGGATGATATTCTCATCGCGTCTGACAATCTGAAAGATCACCTGAAATCCTTGGAAAAGATCTTCATAAGATTGAAAGAGGAGGGGTTAACCGCCCGTCCAGCCAAATGTATGATTGGATATCAATCCTTGGAATTTCTGGGACACACTATTACCCCAGGGGGACTGGTACCGGAAGAAAAGAATATTGAGAAGGTCCGTCTCGCACCCCGTCCTAAATCCAAAAAGGATGTTAGGTCTTTCTTGTCTCTGTGTGGGTTTTACCAGAAATTCATTCCAAAGTTCAACGAAATTGGAGCGCCGTTAACCGAAACCCTGAAGAAGGGATCGCCAGATCCTATAGTCTGGACCCCGAGCTGTGAAGAGGCTTATGGGAAGCTGAAACAGGCGTTGGTGGATAGGCCAGTCCTGCAACTCCCGAATTTGGAGAAAACGTTTGTTCTGAGAACCGACGCGTGTAACATAGGGATTGGAGCAACTCTGTTGCAGGAAGGGCGAGATAATCCTTCGGTGTTGTGTCCGGTGGCGTATGCCAGTAGAAAACTGTTACCCGCCGAACGGAATTATTCCACCGTCGAACGGGAATGTCTAGCTCTAGTGTGGGCGGTACAGAAATTTCAACCTTATCTGTATGGAGTCCAGTTCAAAGTGCAGTCCGACCATCAACCTCTGACGTTCTTGGCAACTTCTAAGAAACTGAACGCGAGGTTGATGAGATGGTCATTGCTCCTACAACCGTATCAGTTCACGGTCGAATACATCCCCGGAAGGGAGAATGTGGGAGCAGATTTTTTATCACGGCATCCTATGGTTGAATGTGAGGGTGGGGTCATTCGAACAGAACCACTGACAGTAGAAAGTTCGTAGGGTTCGACTTTCTTAAGAGGGGGCCTATGTAGCGAAACGCCAGTGGTCCATGTCCTTATGCATTCTTGTATTTTGGGTAGACAGGGGGGAAACGGCTTTCGGAAGCTCTCAGTTCTCTTGTTCTCTCAAATCTCCATGAAAGATGGTTCTTTGGGTTATCTTCCTATCACAATCTTTACATGGAGCAAGTAGCCAATGTCTTTCACATCGGGTAAACCCGATGGAGCGCCTTGCGCCAAATGTGCGCTGGTGCGGCTGCTAAGCAATTCATGGCCGTGTACACACCTACCGTTGGATAGTGGCATCTTGTCAAGTCGATTTGAAGATTGGGACAGAGATGCAACATCCTACTGAAGTGGTGAAGAAAGGTAGGGCTTGGGTTGTGGGTACTCCAGCCAAACATGGAGTTATAAATATACAATGTGTTGAAGGGGAAGATGAATTGGCGAAAGGCCAATCATAACCAATGACGAGTTGGGTGACCGTTAGCCGATCTGGCTGCGCGTCTTGTCCTTGGCATAGCCGGGGAAGTGAATCTGAACCATATATCTCCCAAGAGGATTTCATTTGTTCTTGGCGTCAGATGAGCTGTTGCTATCTTTCTGTCTACGGCTTGAATTGGACAGATTGTCATCTTTCTGTTGTATATACTCAGTGGATGGCTATGGTATTCTTGGGGATGGGGTACACCAATCTCTGATCTATCTTCTTGAGCCAGAAGAGGCCATTCACAGGACTATTTCTTTCATCTGTTACTAGATAGGATGATGTAGGGAAGATAATGGACTTCTTTATCTCATTTAGAGAACCTGCATTCCGCTAAATCTATGTGTTCTGTGGGGCACTGCTGGTACATTGCGGCGACAGCTCAAACAAGAGCAGAGCCGGGAGGGGGTAGTATCTTCTTTCCTATTCTTGCAGGGAGTGGGGAACTACACTGCGTGCCATACAACCCCAGTACTATACTATTAGGTAATGAGATGTAACACACAGATTACTGGGCGCACCACACCACAAGATCTTGCGGGTGAGAAAGGCATGGTTTGCAAGTGAGAGGGAAGCATGGGAATGAATGTGCCCAATCATAATAAAGGCTTGGTATGAGTGTGGAGGGTGTGTCTTGTGGCCAAAAAGACAACCGGACTTCGTCCAGCTGGAGGTCTACTCAAACCCGGACGTGGCCAATCCAGGGGCTACCTGACAGGTCAGGCCTAGTCATTCAGGTATTAAATATAGTGTATTTGTGTGATACATGAGTCAGCCCAGTCGCTCAGGTTTTGTTTATCATTTCCAGGGTCCTCTTCTATGGGAAGTGACTATGTCTTCTAAGGGACATTATCACCAGTGCTTCTAGGCTAACGCCAATATGTCCAACGAGGCCAACTCAAGGTTTGGTGTGCTTAACTCTGAGACAGAGGCAAGGTGCAGGTCTTGAGGCAAGGACAGTTTGTATGACTGGTGCATTGCCGGTTTTGTTTTAACAACATACGCCTGAGAGCAGTTGTTGTCTGGAGGGAGCCTGAGAGTGATCTTCGGGCCTACCCATTTTATACCGGACATTAAAAGGACCCATCCATTATCCTTCACAAACACCTCACCTTATCGGCAACACTAAAGCCTTTCATAGGTCAGTGAAGACCTAGTGCCGAACTAATTCAGATGACAATGAACAGAAGTCCTCAACACACCAGTCGCTTGGATTCTACAAAAGCCGGTTGAACCTACACTCAGTTGCTGGAGAAGGAAGGAGATTCGGACATCTTTGGTGAGAAGTGTGTGGACAGATCAGACAGTATCTGAAGCTGGATTTGTGACTGTGGCGACTTGAGGCTCTGTGTTAGAACTTTACCAGTGTAGTGTCTGTGTAGATCTATCTGTTTATCTGCCTTTATGTGTTCCTGTGCTGTTCTTGATTAGGTTAATACAATTACTTCCAAGTTGTTCTGACGACTGCCATGTTATTTATGCGTCAGCCAGAAGAACACTGCAGGAAATAGGTCCCTAGGTCGAAAGGAAGCGTGACAGTGTGTCCAGGGAAAACGGGAGGAGGGTTGGCAGGTAAAGACCTATCCCAGCCAGGGCTATAGAAGATATTTGAAATATTGTGACCGGGCTATTTGGGACCCTCCACGTAGCTTGTTACAAGGGGCATGATCGCCCACGCCAGCCGGCAAGGCACTGGATGATGATGATGATAGCATGTGTGTTTCGGTTATACATACATTTATAGCCACGAGGGTAGTGCACTGAACTGAGTTACCGTTTGTGTGATCTACTGATTAAGTGCTATGGGATGATTAATGTCTTAAGTGACTTCCTGTATCTGCCATGAGCTTATATATCGCCGAAATGTTGTCGTTGCAGAATGTTGTCTCAATTAAAATATCAGTAGAGTAGTTTTTCCTAAGAGTCATCATCAAGTGCCAAAGCTGGCATAGGCGGTCATGGCTCTCCATAGATCTCAGTCTTCTGGATCAACTCTGCTGCTGATATTCCCCCATGCCACCGTCTCCTACCATATTAACCACCCTTAAGTCATAACTGTGACATACCCCTACTTCCCATTTTCCGCCATTCATTTTTGTTTGGCTTGAAACTACTGTTTGTTTTGCACTGAATCAGTTAAAGAAGACTACGGCACTTATAGATATATGCTAATGATCATGAACAGCAACAAATGTCAGTCGTCGTCATTGAGTATTTGTCGAGGACCTGGTCACGCGTTACAAGGGGCTGACCATAAGTCTTTACCCTGACTGAAGGAAAGAGTTGGAAACCCCACTGTAAAGCAAGTGCAACACGAGAATTTTGTCGACAGAAACAGTTCCCTTCTACTAACGATTCGGCTTCTTTACCTTCTGTATACTCTCGAGAGCCAGAATTTGGGTTATGACACCCATGTGTCTTTCTATTAATATGAATCCACATCTTGCAAGTCACCTGCAAGGCATGTTTCACGGCAGTTGGCCCACTGTTTCGCCACCGTGTATGCCTACCCAACAGCCATCCTGCACTCGGAAATGCGAGTCATGCCCCTAGTGTTTCGTGCCGCTTCCTTCTCACAGTGTATTTCGACTTGGCATGTAGAAAACAAGCCGGCTTCGTGGCAAAGGAGTTACCTACGCAGTTCGTAATTCTGAATACCCGCGTTCGAAATACAGCTGTGGGCGATTTGGCAGCAGAACGCCTTGCGTTGGCTTTTACGAAATGGCATGGTGCCGGTCGTTCAGAAAGCGATGGCAAACTACTGAATTTGCCAAGAAATCACAACAGCAAAACATGCTGGTGTTGACTGCAACGTCATGTAATGGATATGCAACTATTGTTATAGGGAGAAAACCAGCATCTTTCTCTCGGTTGTTCAGGGTCTGTCGCAGCCATGCAGCTGCGGTTCGCTATACCGCATCAGGCGCCTATGTCGGCATGTTGCTTTTCTAGTGCCCATCAATAGCTAAAGGAACCACCATTCTGCATACGGGGAAGCCAGTATTGCTGAGCTTGGTCTATCCTCCCCTCGTCCATTGTTCTGCTGTAGAAAGCATCCCTAGCATTGCGTCATGCTGCTCCGTCAGCGCTTGTATTCGATAGTGCTACTTCGAACGACATTTTTCTATCCGATGTTCACGGGTCAGGTGCACGTACCCACTGGACAGGACACCTATTTGAGCCAGCTCGAGATGGTAAAGGCTGTTTTAGATCTTGGCTGCGCTGTGAAGGCAGAACCACGAGCCATCTTATTGTTTAGATTTGTAACGCTGATCATACTGAGTATTCGATAGCCTGTACGAGGCTTTCCAATCAACCTTGCCCAGTAGTTCCAGACTTCAGCGCTCCAGTTGCTTAAGCAAAACGTATGCGGGATTGGAAGCCCGATATCTCTCGACTACCTATACACAAATAGTCTGCATAACCGCCTTGTCTCCAAGTGTCATACTGTTCCACTGTCGAGACGTGTTGCTACCCAATACGTATGTGACAGATAAATCGATCAGCGTGAACTGACGAGCCGACCAGAAGTGCTCAACAATGTCTTTTCTTTCCTGCGACTTCCGGATTCTGTCAGGATGACAACCTTGCCCTTCAGGTCGCGCCTACTATGTAAGTTTGCGGGGTAGTTAACTTTACCTTCTGTTGTCTGCCTAACTTTGAGGAAGTACATCATCTGGGCCCCAAGATTTGGTATTATTTTTCGACCGTAGTCCTCTACTTCCGCTCACCGACATGGACGATAGCGGTTGAGCTATTATCACCTCTGGCGTGTTTATGCTTATGGCTACGGTTTGCTTACGCATTTTCCTCATGTTGGACTGGTAGAAGATGGTTCCGTCGCCCTGCTACTGAACTGAGTACGTGTAGCGACACTGTGAGCTGTGAATTTCGTGTGGAGTGCTTTTACATCTGTCCGCTGTTGTTTGTAGCATGAACTATGTTCAGAAACTGGAGGCCTGCCGTTCGCTGAACTAACTGAGTTGCGTTATTCAATAATGTGTGGTTGCTAGTCTTCTAGTAACTGCCGCTTCCATCGACGCTGAACTGTATTTTTCGTGGCGGACTTTTGTGTTGGCATTCTGGCAGCGGCATTATGCATAGTATACCTGTGCGGGCTGTTGGTTTGTCGAATCTCCTGTCTGTTCCACTTTTCAATGAGGCAGTGAGAAGTCATCCATCCATCCATCATGTGCCATGCCGATAAGCGTGGTCGGTCATGTTCTGCCATCTCACTCGACCACCAGAGTCGTGGATCAGCTCTGTATTCCTGTCTCGACCATGCCACGTGGTCAAACCATCCAGGTATTTACTCCTCGGTCTTCCCCTTGGTCTCTTCCCTTCGATCTTGCCAGTCGTCACCAAGTTCTGATTGTTTTGACTGTCTACGTCTAATGACTCTAATAAGTTTCCTATCTTTATTTGTTTCTTGAAGGACTTGCTCATTGGTTTTTCTGTCTATCCATGATATTCTTTGCATTTTCCTCAGAAACCACAAATCCACAGCCATCAGCTGTTTCTCAGCTTGACTGCTTATTGTCCACACTTCACATCCGTACAAAAGTATAAGTTCTATGTAGCACTTCAACACTCTTTTTATCGTTTCAGTTGATATCTTTTTATTGGTCAGTATGTTTTTCATCTTGCAAAAGGCTACCTTCGCAATGGCAATTCCTGTTCTAATCTCTTCAAGAAGTGGCGTCACTGGGGTTGGTGTCACCCAGTGCGGTAAACTCTTGGTGTCACCCCTCTAGACTTTCACCATGGTCTTCTTCCGAGTGTTCCTGTACCATATATAATCGCATATAGTAATGTTTGTAAAATAAGTCAAAAAGTTAATAAGGACATAAGAAAGAAAACAAATTGAACAATATAACTTCAAAACTTCAGGTAAAACATAAATAAAGAACTTCGACAAACTCGGACAAAGTTAAATTTTTGTTATTTAACATTAAAATTTCTAAAATTAACAATGAACGGTTATGAAACCCGACTAGACAGAGCTATGTCTGCTTTGTCAAATTTGCAATTTTTTTATTTTGGTGTCACCCCTTGATGGTGTCACCCGGTGCGGCCCGCACCCCCGCACCCCCCTAGTGACGCCCCTGTCTTCAAGGCATCTCCCATCAGACGTTATGACTGTGCCGAGATAACTGTATCGATTCATTTGCTTAAGAATATGCCCATTTACTCGTATATCACATTGTGGAATTTCCTTCTTCCCAGTGACTACCATAATCTGTGTCTTCTTAATATTCAGTTTTAACCCTAGTTGTTCACTGTGTGCAACAATCGCATCGACTAAATTTTGCAGGTCCTGTTCATTGAATGCAATCAAGACTGTATCATCTGCATATCTATTGTTATTGATGTATCGTCCCCCAATGTTGATTCCTTCCATATCTTCTATATGTCTGAAAATATTTTCACCGTACAGGGAAAAAAAATATCGAGACATCACACATTCCTGTCTCACACCTCTTTTAATAGCTGATATTGACCTACATCGTTATCAATTCTGGTGGCAGCTTTTTGTTTCCAATATATGTGTTTTTTTACAAGTCTGGGGTCTTTTCCATCAATTTGTAGATCTTCAAGCATCCTTATCATGTCGACATGTCTCACTTTATCGAAAGCCTTTGTGTAATCAATAAAGCAAAGATATAGATCGTTGTTTACTTCTACAGAACGTTCAATTACTCTTCTCAGTATATGTACAGCATTTACTGTGCCCTTGCCTTCTACAAACCCACATTGTTCTTCTCCTATTTTGGGTTGTATTTTCTTCCTAACTCTTTGCATGATAATTCTTAGCAGAATCTTCGTGATATGGCTCATTATACTAATTGTTCGATGTTGATCGCATTCCAAGGCTCCTGATTTCTTCGGGACTGCAATAAATATAGAATTACATAATTCAGGAGGTATACCTCCAGTATCGTATATTGCGTTCAGCAGTTTGGTGACTTGTTCCATTCCATATTCTTCTAAGGCATTGATAATTTCTATTGTGATGTTATCTGTACCCGGGGTCTTGCCAGTTTTCATATGGTTAAGAGCATTCTGAACTTCCATCTTCAAAATTGATGGTCCTTCATTATTATTCCGATGGTCATATTGTTCTTCTCTTGTATCATCATAAAAGTCTTTCACATAATCTGACCACGCATGTAAAATCTGATCTTTTTCTACTATGATTTTGCCATCTTTGGTGTTTAGGCAACCCGTTGATATGTGTGTTCTTTTGTTAGTGATGTCATTAATTATTTTGAGGGAGTCTCTGTGGCGAAGTGGTCAAGCCATTTGAGACCGAGCCATATGGGATAAAACCCGGTGCAATGAAGTCGACCCTGTCGACTTTTAAGCGACTTTTTATTTTGTGCATTAATTTGGTATTCCTGGTGTTGTGTTGGTTTTCAATTTCCTTGCAATTTTCCTCAAGCCATGTTTCTTTTGCCTCTTTAGCATAGCTTCCTAATTTTCCTGTGAATCTCTTCATATTTTTCCCTGTTATTAATTTGTTATTTCTTCTTACTTCCATGAGTTTTAAGATGTCTTCCGCTATCCATTTCTTGCGTCCTATTACCTTTATTGAAGGCTGAAGGCTTGCGAACGCGGTTCGTGAGCCGGATACCAGGCGTTCGAATTCAGTTGCGACCGATTTGTGCAGCAGACCGTGTCGCGTTGTGTTATAACGTGCTGGTATGGGAGCCGGTCGTTCAGAAAGCAATGGCAAACTACTGAACGTAACACTTGCCTAGTACATCAACAGCAGCTGAAAAATGCTGGTGTTGACTGCAACGTCCCGTAAGGGATACGCAACACACACACACACACACACACACACACACACACACACACACACACACACACACAGAGACAAAATTACCGTTATTATTATTATTATTATTATTAGCGAGGAGCATTTTGTGTGATATTCACTGGCACAGGAACGAAGCATACTGGGCGAACCTTTGCCGTGAAGTTGGAACCGCAGGTAACTGACTGACTCGCTAAGTAGCCTCTCTACTTCCACTATAGCGACTAGATCAATGAGAACTTTGTTTTGGTACTACAGGAATCGCTTTTGCCCGAGAGCTAGCTTACACGCGGACGACACGTGTTCAAGAGTTTCCTTCTCTCGACACAGAGGACACACTCCGTCGTCGAACTTTCCATATGCTGGTGTAATATAAAATTCTGAGATCTATGTTTCTATTTCAATGGTTAGATACGAATTATATCCATCTTCCATGGTTGTGGGTTCCTCTGAATGATAGACCTGGCTAATGACGCACCTTTTGTGTGTGTGTGTGTGTGTGTGTGTGTGTGTGTGTGTGTGTGTGTGTGTGTGTGAGAGAGAGAGAAGGGGGGGGGGGGTGTCCAGCGTTGAAGTACACTTATTCCTGCAACGAGGCGCTGTCGTCATTTTGAGGCGACAAGTTCGCATCCTGGTCGGTAACTATAGTTTTTATGTTGTCTAGTGTGTCCGCTAGTGTCTACTTCTGTCGTTTACTTCTTCTATGAGCGGCAAATAATACTTATTTGTGAACTGTCTTAGTGACCTCTATGTGCTTCCCAGTTGATGTTTTTCTACTCTGCTAGATTAGCAGGTAGGACATAGTAGAGTGATCTGAAAATGAAACTTAGTCGCGACAGCGTTATGTGCTTTATGTCGTTCCAGGTCAGAGATGTTTGTAAGGCGACTTCTCATGACATTCACTGGTATTTCTGGAACTGTTTATTTGTAGCTTGTTTCGCGAATTTTCTGGACTTTCATTCTGTGCGTTCCCTTGCCGACATTCTGGACCACTACCGGACCAAATGTTGCTTGTTGGACTGGGTAAGTCTAATTACTTCCTTTAATTTAAGAGATTCCAGTGCAGAATCGATAGTGTTGCTAATCTTCCACTTCCTTCAATGTTCTTAACGCTGGCTGGATGTACCTTCCTACAGTACAGCGTCCAGCAGACCTTTTTAAAGTCTGAGCCACTCCTCTAGGCTATTTTGATCTTCTCTATTACCTCCATTGCGCTCATGCTAATATAGGTTATATCGTAGATAATCTGGGTCCATTGGAGCTGTCATAAGTCGGGGTGCCCCACCGGCTAGGTGAAAATATTAGTTACTGGCGAGCAACCCCAAATAGTCAGAAACTGACTAGGGACAAAATCTATATGGCTGAACTATAGATTAGGCCCATGAATATCCAACGTACAGCTCCAAGTGGCTCGTTACAAAATTAAAATGAACTGTGCTGAATATTCGCCAAGGAATAGGAAAGAGAATGTTAGCTAGGATAGATTGTTAAGTCTGAATTAAAGTTTAAGGACAACTATCCTAGTACAGGTTTTTCTCCCTGACTGCTCCTTTCCTTGGTGTGTAAGTGAACCCCCACCAATGTACACACACAACACGTATGCACAATTGGAATTAAAATATAACGACAGAACTATGAGTTACAATACTACAACATTTATTTATTAATCATAATCATAGACATCTGATGGTTCAATATGAGGATTATGAAATCATATACATATTGATATTGATGACAAACAGTACGTAACTTTACTTGTTACTTGATCTATCTGGATCTGTGGTCCAGATCCCCACTCTCCAGTAGACACACACAAAAAGAAACAGCTTGCCGGTATTCTGACGATCCTGTCAGTCCTGACACTCCTAGTCGTCACTCGTTCTTGAGATCTACAACATAGGTGCTCCTTGTGAGAGCTTGAAAGAAAGTCGAGAATGTGTTATATCTAATTCTACATCAGCGCAATCCTAATTAAAACATATCATAACACAAACATATACAATGACCAGTCTGGCCAAGTTTATCTTCCAGCTCTACTGTGTTCACCATCCTCCTTCTCCCTACTGTCTTTAGTCTGGGACGGGCTTTTCAATTGTCTCACACGCCTGTAATGATTACATTTCTGCCGCCCCATGTCCATGTCGCTAATACAGAAATTCTGTGTCGTACAGCCGCTCCGTCCAAAATTGGTTTAGCAGCTCACAGGATCGGTAATGGTATTATAATAATGCCGGGTCATCCGGGCTTACAAGCCGGGACCCGTAGCTGTGCCAGGTTTCCGTGAACTACCCTCCACCATACGATGAAAAGGTTTAGCACCATATACCCTATAACAATTGTGGGTAATGTCTGTACCATTACACCTCTGCTTCCCACACAATTGTTGGCCAATGTGCCAATGCGCAGAGAATAGCATAACACTTCATATTGGTAGGTTTGCATATGACAAATCAATATATCAAACATCCAATACACATAAACATATTGATTAAACTAGACATATTATGATACTTTAACATCATAGCACAATGCACTAGTTAGTTTGTATGTATACGAAATTAGACGTATATACACAAAAAGAATATGTACGAAGCATATTCCTAGCATCGTATATTCATATGAAATTACACATACATACATCCAACATATCCGTAACCATTATATTACTTCAAGATGGACATCTAATGATACTCAACATAATAGCATCAGGCATTATTAATGAGTACTAATATTGTATAGCTACAAAATGAAATATACAAGTCTAATTGCAGTGACCACACAGACCAGCCATATTTGCTGCTCTGCCCGGTTTAATCACCACTTAGTTACTGCTGTTGTGAGAATTAAATAAATAGTCAGTTGACTATCTTCTGTACAAGAAAAAATGCACACACCAAAACGAGACTAGTCTAGTTTAGAAAGAGATGGCAAGCATCTGCTACGACACCTCAAGTATATCTAGACAAGATCTCCTTCCATAAGTTTCTACTTCTCAGAAGAGTAACACTTAAAGCACAATGATATTGAACACAGAACTTAGAAAAAACACTCAAGTAAACTATGACAATGATAGTTCTTGCAATAACCTAGATCAGATATAGACTGAAAGTTCATATGTCTAAAAGACTGTTGCATAGTTACTAAGAAATCCTTCCTAGAAGTCAACATAATATTCATGCATATGACTACAAACATTGAGCTGGCTGCCTACCTGTTCTGAAGTCAGACTTAATCTAAAGGGAAAAAGTCTAGCAGGGGTTTTTATACCTAGCCTAGCAGTAGACACTTATCTCCCCGGAATTCCATTCATAAATTCTTCTTATCTCCCCCTGACGTTAATTGCAATCCTAACTGCAAAACTTGCTATCACACCTTGCTCCTCTCTGTCTGGTACAAAGTCTACAGGCCCAGTGTTAATTGCCTTATCAGATCTGTTTTCACACATTCCTGAGTCTGCCAGTCAGAGTGGACGGGGCTTGTTTACAACCCTGGGGCTATTATCTCCATCTGGCGTTAATTGCCTTTATTCAACCAATGGCCCAGTTCATTGTTGATTCAGCCAGGGTCTACCTGGACGAGAAGGTGCCAATGTGTCTGTGTGGTGTCATAGCCCGTCTGAGTCAGCAGTTTTCCAAGGTGTAGACTAATTTAAATTATCTAGTTGTGTCCATCTCAAGTATCCCATTTTACTTGCCATCTGCAAGCTTACGTCATGGCTAGAGGCTTTTTGTGAATAATCTTACCTCACGACTAGATAGCCTTGGAGTAGCGTGATTAATTCATTCTTTCTCAATTTGGCCTCTCAAATTTGGAGACCGAGAAAAATATTCTAGGATGTTAAGGCGGCATTCCATGACAGAGCTTCCCCCTTAAAAAAAAGTTTCTGCCAGAAATATTTTGTCAAAGCACGCCGTACATCCCAGAATAATGCCTAAGCACTCTCCGTTCTGTATCGGGCCTAAAGGTTTCCAATATTCCTTGTGGCAGTGGGTTGTCCTGCCTCTGCATAAAGACGTCCTATTTCCATAATCGAAGGATACTCTGGATAGGTCCTTGTACCTGGTTTTCGGCCGGGATTCCATGCAATAGCTTGGTAAAATCCGGTAATTGTCAGGAGGTTGTAATTTTACCCTTCTGGGAAAGATCACAATCAACGGGATTCTTCGGCGCCTCTGGGCAGCAATTGTTTTACACCATTCACTCACGTGATTTACTCCTTTCAGCCGAGGATGTACCCGTAGTGAGGTCTTGCATAAGCTGGCCACAGCAAAGCTTGTCTCCGTGATATTCCTCCCTCCATTATAGATCCTTAACTGATCCATCAATATCTTCCTTTTAAAAAGAATAATGTTACACATCATGGTCCCATGATATAAATTCAACTGGCGCTTTCCTCCTTCAAAGTCGGGCGTAACAATCGTCCCTCCTCGGTGTCGCGGTTTCTTCCCCTGATATTCAGTTAATGGGCTGAGTTTCTCTGCATTAGAGTTTCTTGTACAAACCGTGCTAGAAATTGGAAATTTAGTGTGCCAAGTTGTCCAGCCTTGAGAAATAACATAGTTACTCCAGGGCGATAAAGTGGTGTTACTTTTGAATAAAGTATCCACAAATAGCTGATCTACTCCTATCAAATCGACCTGACTGAAGGGTAGATTGAGTCCTAAGAGTGTTGATTCCAAACCACTCTTGACTTCTGTTACTTCAGGTCCCTGTTGCTGGAATTCCCTGATAACTTCAGCTAATGAGATGATAGGCGTTTCTTCCTCCATCTTGTGCAAAGAATTTTCTTCTTTAGCAACCACAGACAATGTTGTCTGCACAATATCAGAGTCCATATTCTGGCTCATGACAATTCCCTGTGTTTCCTGAGTCTCCGAACTGGTATACTGTGAGATAACAACTGGAAATGTTTCCTGGTCTGGATGTTCCTCTCTGGTCGTGCTTTCATGGGCTAAGTCCAGTTGAGGTAAATCCCGTGGTGGGCTGTCTAAGCAATCCATCACATTAGGTAAATGATTTGAACTGAGATCTAGTGTCTTGTCCTGAGCTGCAGCCTCAAAGATCACAAGGGGTTCCGAGTCATCCTTCATCCCTCTGTCAGTCAAATTTAATCCCCCTTCATCCTCTCCTGAGCTGAAGGGAATAATAAAGTCGGTTACCTTTCGATCTCCGACCTCCTTAAAAGATGTCCTCAGGTCATCTTCCTCTTGAGTTTCACCTCTCGTTGAAGTAAAATGAGATTCCTGGGAGTCTTGTACTGGCGGACCAGTTAAACCACAATTTCCGTGGTGCCAACAGTTATCACGTTTGTGACTGTTAGAAGTACCCTGGGCACGTTTCTTCTTCCCCCTTTTCCGTTTAGGACTGGGTCGAATGAGAACCTGTAGTTCCCGGTCCACTTTCTCTGATTCCGCGGGGGTTGGCAAAGATGTCCCTTCCTTCCTGGTTGGGTGAGCATCCATATCTCCTACCTTATGTTCCGCTAGAAAGATTAGCTTCTCTGCATTGACTACTTCCATATGCTTTTTATTAATCTCTGCTTCTTCAGTTTTGCTACGCTCTTTTGCTTCAAATAACTCATCAATTGTTTTATTCATCTGTTCCTCCGCCATGTCCCACTCTTTCATCTCGTCTCTGATGTATGTTTCTAATTGTTCTCCTGTTAAGCCCTCTATTATGCCTAACCTTCTCGTGGACTCTAAGTAATCTGTTCGCGCCTTCAGATAATCTAGATCCTGGGAAGGTGAGTCCATATTTGCTAATGGCTAAATTCAGGTAAGCTCCTATGTATCTATCAAAATCAGAGCTAAGCTAGAAAGACAAGAGTGAACCAATGACAGTAGAACCTAAACCAATGTGTAGAGTTTAGCCTCAGCAGTGAAAAACAACTGAAAGTAATATTCAAGTAGTTTCTGGCGACGGCAGTGAAGTAATTGTGAGAGATATACTACACAGTAATCAGTAATATTTACCTAAATAAATATTAAAATGCACTGCATACATGTCATAATGAAAATAGCATAAGTAAGCATAAAATGGCAAATCAATCAAGCAGTTAAATCATCAAACACATCAATGTCATTATGATTAAAGTGATCAGTTATAATTAAATGATGAATGATACACTAAATGATAAGAATTAAAATACTTATCAATAAATGATAGATGAGGTAGTTCTCATAAGTTCTTATCTGTTATACACTTTTGAAAAGTTATATCTATACTCTGTAACTTCCTCAACTAAAAGTAGCTACATTTGATGATAGTCTATTTTGATGATTGAAGATTACAAGAGTTAACTTTTAAAACTCATATGTCTAGGGTCTAGTAGAATCACTATGATTATTAGAATCCTGGTTCAGGATACCGGACGAGCCCCCAATCTGTCATAAGTCGGGGTGCCCCACCGGCTAGGTGAAAGTAATAGTTACTGGCGAGCAACCCCAAATAGTCAGAAACTGACTAGGGACAAAATCTATATGGCTGAACTATAGATTAGGCCCATGAATATCCAACGTACAGCTCCAAGTGGCTCGTTACAAAATTAAAATGAACTGTGCTGAATATTCGCCAAGGAATAGGAAAGAGAATGTTAGCTAGGATAGATTGTTAAGTCTGAATTAAAGTTTAAGGACAACTATCCTAGTACAGGTTTTTCTCCCTGACTGCTCCTTTCCTTGGTGTGTAAGTGAACCCCCACCAATGTACACACACAACACGTATGCACAATTGGAATTAAAATATAACGACAGAACTATGAGTTACAATACTACAACATTTATTTATTAATCATAATCATAGACATCTGATGGTTCAATATGAGGATGATGAAATCATATACATATTGATATTGATGACAAACAGTACGTAACTTTACTTGTTACTTGATCTATCTGGATCTGTGGTCCAGATCCCCACTCTTCAGTAGACACACACAAAAAGAAACAGCTTGCCGGTATTCTGACGATCCTGTCAGTCCTGACACTCCTAGTCGTCACTCGTTCTTGAGATCTACAACATAGGTGCTCCCTGTGAGAGCTTGAAAGAAAGTCGAGAATGTGTTATATCTAATTCTACATCAGCGCAATCCTAATTAAAACATATCATAACACAAACATAATCAATGACCAGTCTGGCCAAGTTTATCTTCCAGCTCTACTGTGTTCACCATCCTCCTTCTCCCTACTGTCTTTAGTCTGGGACGGGCTTTTCAATTGTCTCACACGCCTGTAATGATTACATTTCTGCCGCCCCATGTCCATGTCGCTAATACAGAAATTCTGTGTCGTACAGCCGCTCCGTCCAAAATTGGTTTAGCAGCTCACAGGATCGGTAGAGGATGATAAAATCATATAACATATTGTGATGAGAAACATTACGTAACTTTACTTGTTACTTCATCTATCTGGAACTGTGGTCCAGATCCCCACTCTCCAGTAGACTCAACAAAAGAAACAGCTTGCCGGTAGTCTGGCGATCCTGCCAGTCCTGACACTCCTAGTCAGTAGTCTCTAGTCTTGAGATCTATAACATAGGGCTCCTTGTGAGAGCTTGAAAGAAAGTCAAGAATGTGTTATATCAGTTCTACATCAGCGCAATCCTAATTAAAACATATCATAACACAAACATATACAATGACCAGTCTGGCCAAGTTTATCTTTCAGCTCGACTGCGTTCACCATCCTCCTTCTCCCTACTGTCTTTAGTCTGGGACGGGCTTTTCAATTGTCTCACACGCCTGTAATGATTACATTTCTGCCGCCCCATGTCCATGTCGCTAATACAGAAATTCTGTGTCGTACAGCCGCTCCGTCCAATGTTAGTTTAGCAGCTCACAGGGTCGGTAAGGGTATTATAACAATGCCTGATCATCCGGGCTTGCAAGCCGTGACCCGTAGCTGTGCCAGGGTTCCGTGAACTACCCTCCACCATACGATGAAAAAGGTTTAGCACCATATACCCCATAACACTTGTGGGTAATGTCTGTACCATTACACCTCTGCTACAAATGCCATCATTGGCCAATGTGCCAATGCACAGACAATAGCATAACACTTCATATTGGTAGGTTTGCATATGACAAATCAATATATCAAACATCCAATACACATAAACATATTGATTAAACTAGACATATTATGATACTTTAACATCATAGCATAATGCACTAGTTAGTTTATGAAATTACACATACATACATCCAACATATCCGTAAACATTATATTACTTCAAGATGGACATCTAATTATACTCAACATAATAGCATCAGGCATTATTAATGAGAACTAATATTGTATAGCTACAAAATGAGATATACAACAAGTCTAATTGAAGTTACCACACAGACCAGTTATATTTGCTGAGCTGCCCGGTTTAATCACACTTAGTTACTGCTGTTGTAAGAATTAAATAAATAGTCAGTTGACTATATTCTGTACAACAAATGCACACACCAAAAGGCAACTAGGATAGTGTACAAAGAAATGACAAGCATCTACCAAGACACCTAAAAGTCTACCCAGACAAGATCTGTCTCACATAAGGCTCTATTTCTCAGAAGAATAACACTTTAAAGCAATATGATATTGAACGCAGAACTTAGAAAGAACACTCAAGTAATCTATGACAATGATCGTTCTTGCAATAACCTAGATCAGATATAGACTGAAAATCGGTCCATCCATCTAAGAAACTAAGAGACTTAATAAGGGACTAGTTACTAAGAAATAATTCCTAGCAGCCAACATAATATTCATGCATATGACTACAGACATTGAGATAGTTCCTACCTGTTCTGAAGTCAAACTTAATCTGACATAAAACAGGCTAGGGACCCTTATTTAAGCTAAGTCAAGCAGACCATATTATCTCCTTGGCATTCCCGTCATAAATTCTTCTTATCTCCTCCTGACAGTAATTGCCCTTATCATTGTAACTGGCCATCACACCTTGCTCCTCTCTGTCTGGCCCCAAGTCCTCAGTGTTAATTGTCTTATCAGACCTGGTTCACACCTCCCTGAGTCTGCCAGTCAGAGTGGGCGGGGCTTAGTTTACAGCCCTGGGGCTATTATCTTTCCCTGGGTTAATGTTGTTCACACCTGGGCGATTTCCTAGCTATTCTTATCAGGTGTCATGTCAAGGGAACAATTAGGTTCTCATGGTCAACAGCCAGTTTACAACTCTGTTGGTAAACCAGGTTTTAATTACACAGTCCATGGCCCAGTTCATTGTTGATTCAGCATGTCTGGGTCAGCAGTTTCCCAAGGTGTATACTAATTATCTAGTTGCCATTTTACTTGCCATCTGCAAGCTTACGTCATGGCTAGTTGGTTTTTGTGAATAATCTTACCTCACGACTAGATAATTTTGGAGTAGTGTGATTAATTCATTCTTTCTCAATTTGGCCTCTCAAATTTGGAGACCGAGAAACATATTCTGGGATGTTAAGGCGGCCAATTCGTGACAGAGCTTTCCCCTTAAAAAAAAAGTTTCTGCCAGAAATCTTTTGTCAAAGCACGCCGTACATCCCAGAATAATGCCTAAGCACTCTCCGTTCTGTATCTGCCTAAAGGTTTCCAATATTCCTTGTGGCAGTGGGTTATCCTGCATAAAGACGTCCCATTTCCATAACCCAAAGATACTCTGGATAGATCCTTGTACCTGGTTTTCGGCCGGGATTCCATGCAATAGCTTGGTAAAATCCGGTAATTGTCAGAAGGTTGTAATTTTACCCCTCTGGGAAAGATCATAATCAACGGGATTCGTCTACGCCTCTGGGCAGCAATTGTTTTACACCATTCACTCACGTGATTTACTCCTTTCAGCCGAGGATGTACCCGTAGTGAGGTCTCGCATAAGCTGGCCACAGCAAAGCTTGTCTCCGTGATATTCCTCCATCCATTATAGATCCTTAACAGATTCATCAATATCTTCCTTTTAAAAGGAATATTGTTACACATCATGGTCCCATGATATAAATTCAACTGGCGCTTTCCTCCTTCAAAGTCGGGAGTAACAATCGTCCCTCCTCGGTGTCGCGGTTTCTTCCCCTGATAATCAGTTAATGGGCTGAGTTTCTCTGCATTAGAGTTTCGTGTGAAAACCGTGCTAGAAAGTGGAATTTTAGTGTGCCAAGTTGTCCAGCCTTGAGAAATAACATAGTTACTCCAGGGCGATAAAGTGGTGTTACTTTTGAATAAAGTATCCACAAATAGCTGATCTACTCCTATCAAATCGACCTGACTGAAGGGTAGATTGAGTCCTAAGAGTGTTGATTCCAAACCACTCTTGACTTCTGTTACTTCAGGTCCCTGTTGCTGGAATTCCCTGATAACTTCAGCTATAGCGATGCTAGCAGTTTCTACCTCCATCTTGTGTGAAGAGTTTTCTTTGCTAGTAACTACAGACAATGTTGTCTGCACAAAATCAGAATCCATATTCTGGCTCCTAACAATTCCCTGTGTTTCCTGAGTCTCCGAACTGGTATACTGTAAGATAACAACTGGAAATGTTTCCTGGTCTGGATGTTCCTCTCTGGTCATGCTTTCATGGGCTAAGTCCAGTTGAGGTAAATCCTGTGATGGGCTGGTGTCTAAACAATCCATCACACTACGTAAATCATTTGAACTGATGTCTAGTGTCTTTTCCTGAGCTGCAGCCTCAAAGATCACAAAGGGTTCCGGGTCATCCTTCATCCCACTGTCAGTCAAATTTAATCCCACTTCTTCCTCGTCTGGGCTGAAGGGAATAATAAAGTCGGTTACCTTTCGATCTCCGACCTCCTTAAAAGATGTCCTCAGGTCATCTTCCTCTTGAGTTTCACCTCTCGTTGAAGTAAAATGAGATTCCTGGGAGTCTTGTACTGGCAAACCGTAGTGCAAACAGTTGTCCTCTGGGTAACTGTTACTAGGTAAATTATCTGAACTGATAATTAGTGACTCTTCCCGCGTTGCAGCAGTGAAATTCACCTGGGATTCTGTTCCTTCCTTCCTCCCTATTTCAGTCAGATGTAATTCCACTTCGTGATTCTGTGACCAGAAGGGAATGTGAGAATCGGCTAGGTCTCCGCCTGCGACCTCATTAAAGGTTGTCTTCAGTTCCTCTTTCTCTCGAGATTCATTTCTCGTAGCAGTCAAGTGGTTTTCCTGAAGGTCCTCTACTGTCAAACGACTATTGCCGTGGTGCAAACAGTTATCACGTTTGTGACTGTTTGAAATGCCCTTGGCACGTTTTTTCTTCCCTCTTTTCCGTTTAGGACTGGGTCGAATGAGAACCTGTAGTTCCCGGTCCACTACCTCTGATTCTGCGGTGGGTGGCAAAGATGTCCCTTCCTTCCTGGTTGGGTGAGCATCCATATCTCCTACCGTATGTTCCGCTAGAAAGGTTAGCTTCTCCGCATTGACTGCTTCCATATGCGTTTTCTCCATCTTTACTCCTTCAGTTTTGCTACGCTCTTGTGCTTCCAAGAACTCATCATTTTCTTTAAACATAATGTCTTCTTCTTGGTCCCACCATTCTAACTCTGCTATGATATATGTTTCTAGTTGCTCTCCCTGTAAGCCTTCTCTTATGCCCCACCCTCTCGCGGTCTCTGAGAAATCTGCGCGCGCCTTCAGATCCTCTTCAAGATTCCGGTAAAGCAAGAACATAATTGCTAATGACTATATTCAGGTTAGCTCCTATGTATATATCAAAAATCAGATCTAAGCTAGAAAGACAAGAGTTAACTACTGCCAGTCTACGCTATCCAATGTGTATAGTTTAGCCTCAGCAGTGAAAGACAACTGAAAATAATATTCAAGAAGTACCTGGCGACAGCAGTGAAGTAAGTGTGAGAGATATACTACACAGTAATCAACAGTAATATTTACCTAAATAAACATTCAAATGCACTGCATACATGTCAAAATGAACATGGCATATATTAGCATAAAATGCAAATCAGTCAAGCAGTTAAATAATCAAACACATCAATGTAAATATGATTAAAGTGTTCAATTATCAATAAATGATTAATGGTAACACTAAATGATAGATGATGGTAGTTTTCTCATAAGTTCTTATCTGTTATACTTTTGAAAAGTTATATATGTACTCTGAAACTTCCTCAACTAAAAGTAGCTACATTTGATGATAGTCTATTTTGATGACTGAAGATTACAAGAGTTAACTTTGAAAAATCGTTTGTCTAGGGTCTAGTAGAATCACTATGATTACTAGAATCCTGGTTCAGGATCGCGGACTGGACCCCAATCGGTCAGAAGTCGGGGTGCCCCACCAGCTTGATGAATGGATTATTCACTGGCGAGCAACCCCAAATAGTCAGAAACTGACTAGGGACAAAATCTATATGGCTGAACTACAGATTAAGCCCTGAATATCCAACGTACAGCTCTAAGTGGCTCGTTACAAAATGAAATGAACTGTGCTGAATATTCGCCAAGGTATAGGAAAGAGAAGGTTAGCTTAAGATAGATGTTTTAAGTCTAAATATATTAGTATAGACGACTATCTCAGTCCAGGTTTTCTCCCTGACTGCTCCTTTCCTTGGTGTGTAAGTGAACCCCCACCAATGTACACAACAACACGTATGCACAATTGGAAAAAAATATAATGACAGAACTATGAGTTACAAGACTACAACATTTATTTGCTAATCATAGACATTGGATGATTGTCAATATGAGGATGATAAAATCATATAACATATTGTGATGAGAAACATTACGTAACTTTACTTGTTACTTCATCTATCTGGAACTGTGGTCCAGATCCCCACTCTCCAGTAGACTCAACAAAAGAAACAGCTTGCCGGTAGTCTGGCGATCCTGCCAGTCCTGACACTCCTAGTCAGTAGTCTCTAGTCTTGAGATCTATAACATAGGGCTCCTTGTGAGAGCTTGAAAGAAAGTCAAGAATGTGTTATATCAGTTCTACATCAGCGCAATCCTAATTAAAACATATCATAACACAAACATATACAATGACCAGTCTGGCCAAGTTTATCTTTCAGCTCGACTGCGTTCACCATCCTCCTTCTCCCTACTGTCTTTAGTCTGGGACGGGCTTTTCAATTGTCTCACACGCCTGTAATGATTACATTTCTGCCGCCCCATGTCCATGTCGCTAATACAGAAATTCTGTGTCGTACAGCCGCTCCGTCCAATGTTAGTTTAGCAGCTCACAGGGTCGGTAAGGGTATTATAACAATGCCTGATCATCCGGGCTTGCAAGCCGTGACCCGTAGCTGTGCCAGGGTTCCGTGAACTACCCTCCACCATACGATGAAAAAGGTTTAGCACCATATACCCCATAACACTTGTGGGTAATGTCTGTACCATTACACCTCTGCTTCCCACACAATTGTTGGCCAATGTGCCAATGCGCAGACAATAGCATAACACTTCATATTGGTAGGTTTGCATATGACAAATCAATATATCAAACATCCAATACACATAAACATATTGATTAAACTAGACATATTATGATACTTTAACATCATAGCACAATGCACTAGTTAGTTTGTATGTATACGAAATGAGACGTATATACACAAAAAGAATATGTACGAAGCATATTCCTAGCATCGTATATTCATATGAAATTACACATACATACATCCAACATATCCGTAACCATTATATTACTTCAAGATGGACATCTAATGATACTCAACATAATAGCATCAGGCATTATTAATGAGTACTAATATTGTATAGCTACAAAATGAGATATACAACAAGTCTAATTGCAGTGACCACACAGACCAGCCATATTTGCTGCTCTGCCCGGTTTAATCACCACTTAGTTACTGCTGTTGTGAGAATTAAATAAATAGTCAGTTGACTATCTTCTGTACAAGAAAAAATTCACACACCAAAACGAGACTAGTCTAGTTTAGAAAGAGATGGCGAGCATCTGCTACGACACCTCAAGTATATCTAGACAAGATCTCCTTCCATAAGTTTCTACTTCTCAGAAGAGTAACACTTAAAGCACAATGATATTGAACACAGAACTTAGAAAAAACACTCAAGTAAACTATGACAATGATAGTTCTTGCAATAACCTAGATCAGATATAGACTGAAAGTTCATATGTCTAAAAGACTGTTGCATAGTTACTAAGAAATCCTTCCTAGAAGTCAACATAATATTCATGCATATGACTACAAACATTGAGCTGGCTGCCTACCTGTTCTGAAGTCAGACTTAATCTAAAGGGGAAAAGTCTAGCAGGGGTTTTTATACCTAGCCTAGCAGTAGACACTTATCTCCCCGGAATTCCATTCATAAATTCTTCTTATCTCCCCCTGACGTTAATTGCAATCCTAACTGCAAAACTTGCTATCACACCTTGCTCCTCTCTGTCTGGTACAAAGTCTACAGGCCCAGTGTTAATTGCCTTATCAGATCTGTTTTCACACATTCCTGAGTCTGCCAGTCAGAGTGGACGGGGCTTGTTTACAACCCTGGGGCTATATCTCCATCTGGCGTTAATTGCCTTTATTCAACCAATGGCCCAGTTCATTGTTGATTCAGCCAGGGTCTACCTGGACGAGAAGGTGCCAATGTGTCTGTGTGGTGTCATAGCCCGTCTGAGTCAGCAGTTTTCCAAGGTGTAGACTAATTTAAATTATCTAGTTGTGTCCATCTCAAGTATCCCATTTTACTTGCCATCTGCAAGCTTACGTCATGGCTAGAGGCTTTTTGTGAATAATCTTACCTCACGACTAGATAGCCTTGGAGTAGCGTGATTAATTCATTCTTTCTCAATTTGGCCTCTCAAATTTGGAGACCGAGAAAAATATTCTGGGATGTTAAGGCGGCATTCCATGACAGGAGCCTCGGAATCTATATAAACTGGAGACAACAGTTCTTGAATGTTCCTATCAGTCTGTTCTTGTCGATAGCTTGCAAGCTGATATCTGCTGTTTCCCGTGAATCTTAGAATGTGAACGAACAAATTAAGAAGAGCTTGGAGATAGAGGAGATGTTGATTTTAACTGATTCAGTGCCAGGTTTGAACCAAACATGGCGCACAATCAAACGAAAAATCAAATGTCATTCACTGATCATTAACATTTCTGAAGATACCACAAAAGGAAACAAATAACACGATGACGCTGGTATGGCGATATGTCGCCCTTTTATCCAATTGTATCGCGTTGCAAGACCTGCCCACACGTACTTCAAACCCAGAGTCTGACATTCCCTAAGACGACCTTCACATCCGTGAGGGATTCTCACGCATCAGTCGCAACGTTATCTATGCGATTACCTGCGCACGTTGCGACATGAGATATGTCGGTGAGACAGGCTTACATCTTGCTGACAGAATTAGACATCTTTCTGATATCACCAGTGGCGCCCACAAACCAGTATCCATGCATTTCAACAGTCCTGACCACTGTGGCGTGGCCGACATACAGGTCACTACCATCAAATCATGCGCATCCCACGAACGGGATCGGAAGACATTGGAAAACCGTCTTATCTTCCAATTGGGCACACTCTCCCCTCACGGCCTCAATGTCCAACACAGTTTCATTTAGCTTCCAAACCCCACCCCTTCCCACCCCCTAGTTTATAGTCCACTACCAAGGTATTTCCAGGTCCTTTGCAGGTCGTCGCTGTCAAATTTCTTGGCTAGTTTTGCGTTCGGTGTTTTGCTATTGTTTTCTGAACGACCGCCACTCATGCCCCTCTGTGAGGACCAACACAATTTAATCTTCCGCAGTTGTGTTTCGAGCGCTAACGAGAATTGCTAATTGTGAACTGCGTCCGCAACATCTTCGCCTATCCCAATTTTTACTTTTCCAATCACATGGGCGCCTCTCCACCCCAACTCTCCTCTCGCTTATTCTCCCGCCCAGCGGCTCAGCCAATTCCTGAGCTTCTGACGGCATTGATCTTTGACCCGGTGACACTACATCCGGTCCATACAATCCACTGACAGTCGATCAACGCGTGTCAGTCGCTCCCAGCAAGGATACAGATTAAGATAAGTACCTTTAATTAGTTTAATATTGTCATGTAGTGTGTTTCATGTGTCGGTTTATGTTTGTTAGTTCTGTGCTGATGAAGGCTTTGGCCGCAACATCCAATTTGTTTCTTGTAGTCATGTTTCAGTAAAGCTCACAATCTACTTCTCGTTTTTTGGGTGATTCATTCATTGCCTTTTGTCCAATTGGAAAGTTACATTTCGCGATGTATTACCCTTCGACATACATAGGTGCTACTACCTCGAGTAGTTGCCACTATTGGTGTTTGGATTGGACTGATTTTTGCGTGTGGATTAACTTTCCTTATTACCAGTGTCCCTCGCTATCAGGCTAATCCACTCCGACTTCTGAGATACTTGTAATTTACGTCCTAAAAACAAGGACGAGAATTCAACAGTTTAGTCGTTAAGAGCTCAATAAAAGACGTAACATTCCAAGACTAACAGTACAAGGGCGTGTAACTGCGCCAGGCGTTGAAGGGGGATATTGCATACCAACTGATAGTCCGTCCCACAGACCTGGGCATTCATAGTTATTTCATCATCATCAAGTGCCCTGCCAGCTTGCGCATGCGTTCATGTCTCTTCACAGATCTTGGTCTTTGGTGTTCTTGATCAATTCTGCTGATGATATTCTTCCATGCCACTGTCTTAGTTCATCAAGCATAATTTATCTTGGTCTGCCTCTGCCTCTCTTCCCCTTTATATTTCCAGTTGTCATGATGTTCTACAATGCCTCTCTTCTCACCACATGATCAAAGAAAACCTCTGTCTTTTTCTTATTGTTTCATTAGCCTCTTTCATGCTAGTGTGTTACTCTGGCAGTCCAAGGAATTCGCAACATTCGTCCCAGGAACCACATCCACAGCTAATTAGAACTTAAATATACCTGGTCTTGTAGGGAGCCGAAACTACACACAGACGCCGGCAACCAAACAACTAAACCTAGCTGGAACAAAGCGAATCGGCGTTCACTTGCCAACCCAGTCACTTAGATCTTTAGAAAGAGAATGTTCTAGCAACAATGTAACTACCACCAGAGGGGAGACTCCACACGACGGTCAACTAGCTGGTTGAAATAGAATTACACAAGCATTCATTGGCACTTACAGAAGTAGAGATCAGACAACACAACAGACAATAGAAAGCTTGAAAGTTACAGGAATGAAAACTGCCACCTAAACTTGTTCCCATGGCTTCATTGAAGGATATTTCTGTTAAAACGTGATTTGGCGATAATACCTAACTAAACACGAAAGATATGATGGCTCGTTGCGAGGTTGGGTAAGGTGAGTACTTGTGTGTCTTCTTTTTTTTTTTTAGATCATACACCGCTATTAGAAAAAGAAGAGGCCGTGGTTATGTTGTAGCTAAACACGCACCTGCCAACCCGGTGGTCGAAGGTTCGAATTCGAATCGGGACGAATGTTTACAATGGATCTAGGCTCTCAGTTCGATCTAATCTAAACTGGACATCAGAACATGTCTTGGGAAGTAAAGGAGACCAGCTCTACACTAAGGAAATCACCAACAGAGTGCCGATTGGTGTACACAAACTGTGAGTCTAGCACCATATAGCCATGCTCATGCTGGCGTGTACAAGCCCACTTTACTTACCATTTGCTTGATGCCCCTAAGGCATGTAAAGAAGTCCTTTACGTGTCTTTCATTCATGTCGTTTCCCCTTCGCCTGGTTCTTACCTATATCTAACCTGTTTCATCGCTGCCCTGGCTTATTGACCTGATCAGTGGGAAGATCTGGGTAGCCGAATGTTTGTCCTCTTAGTTTTCAATATTTTCGATCACCAAGCATTATCATCAGATAGGGTTATCTTGTGCTACAACATTATCTTGTGTAGGGTTGATTGTGAGTGTGTGTTTACCAATGTTATCTTATGTATCTATCGACCACACAGAACCCTACCCACGTCTTACTCGTTCACTGATAGTGGCGTGGCATCTTGTTGTTGTCACAGAAGTAGAGATGTATGTGTGTTTGTTGAGGGGAAGGGCAGAAGGGTGTGTGATTTGCTATGCATTTACAGTTTTGAGGGAATTACACAAGCTGCCGTGATGCTGCTTTACATTCCCATGGAACTGCCCTGTGAAGATATAAGTGTGTGTGTGTGTGTGTGTGTGCGTGCGTGCGTGCGTGCGTGCGTGCGTGCGAGCGTGCGTGCGTGTTCTGGCAGTTGCGGTGATGTGCTGTGACAATTTCTGCTGTTTGGCTGGTTGTGACATTTCAGGAAGACTGAGTAACAGCTGTTACATTCTTGGAGTTAAAGTCGTCCTCAACTTCTTTTCGTCCTCCATTTACATCGGTGAAGAATTTGGGGAGGGGGATTGTAAAGAACTTTTATTCGCTCTTTCTAATGCTCTTTGTAAGATGGTATTCATTTCTCTAAGGTTGATCTTGATATCGTCACTTTCTAATGCTCTTTGTAAGATGGTATTCATTTCTCTAAGGTTGATCTTGATATTGTCACTTTCTAATGCGCTTTGTAAGATGGTATTCATTTTTCTAAGGTTGTTCGTGATACCATCACTTGCTAATGCTCTTTGTATCAATCAATCAATCATATGCCATGCCGGAAAGCGTGGGCGGTCATGACTCGCCATTTCACTCGATCACCAGTGTCGTGGATCAGCTCAGTGTTCCTGTCTCGTCCATGCCATGTGGCCAAGCCATCCAGGTATTTTCCTCTCGGTCTTCCTCTTGGTCTGTTCCCTTCGATCTTGCCAGTTGTTACCAAGTTCTCCAATCCATTTCTTCTCATAACATGTCCAAAAAATTTTGACTGTCTACGTCTAATTTCTCTAATCAGTTTACGATGTTCATTTGTCTCCTGTAGTACTTGGTCATTGGTTTTTCTGTCTGTCCATGGTATTCTTTGCATTTTCCTCAGAAACCACATTTCTGCAGCCATCAGATGTTTTTCAGCTTGACTGCGCATTGTCCAAGTTTCACATCCATACAAAAGAACAGGCTCTATGTATCCCCTCAACATTCTTTTTCTCGTTTCAATTGACATCTTTTTATTAGTCAGAATGTTTTTCATCTTGCTAAAGGCTACTTTCGCCATGGCGATTCTTGTTCTAATCTCTTCAAGGCATCTCCCATCAGATGTTATGACTGTTCCAAGATAATTGTACCGATTCACTTGTTGAAGAATATTTCCATTTACTTGTATATTACATTGTGGCACTTCTTTCTTTCTAGTGACGACCATAACCTGAGTCTTTTTACAATTTAATTCTAACCCCAGTTGCTCACTGTGTACAACAACCGCATCTACTAATTGTTGCAGGTCATGCGCATTGTCTGCAATTAATACTGTATCATCTGCATATCTAATGTTATTGATGTTTCGTCCTCCAATGTTGATTCCATTTATATCCTCTACATTTCTGAAAATATTTTCACTGTATAGGGAAAAAATATCTGGAAACATCACACATCCCTGCCTAACACCTCTCTTAATTGGCTGATACTGTCCCACTTCATTATCAATCCTTATTGCAGCTTGTTGTTTCCAATATATGTTTTTTATAAGTCTAATGTCTTTCCCATCAATTTGTAGATCTGCAAGCATATCCACCATGTTGACATGTCTAACTCTATCAAAAGCCTTTATATAGTCAATAAAGCAAAGATGTATATCCTTGTTTACTTCTATAGCACGTTCAATAACTGTTCGCAGCATATACACAGCATTTACTGTACCCTTTCCTTCTACAAACCCACATTGTTCTTCCCCTATTTCAGGTTGTATCTTCTTCCTCACTCTTTGCATGATAATTCTTAGCAAAATCTTTGTGATGTGACTCATTATACTAATTGTTCTATGTTGCTCACATTTCTAGCTCTTTGTAAGATGGTATTAATTTCTCTAACGTTGTTCTTGATACCATCACTTTCTAATGCTCTTTGTAAGATGGTATTCATTTCTTTAAGATTGTTCTAGTACTTTTATATTCGTTGGTGACTTGACGGTACCCTACAAGGTATAGTACTTTTATGTTCGTTGGTGACTTCATAGTCACGTGCATTTCTGAATTCTTTTTGTCCCAGAGAGTGATCACTTTGCAGTAATAAATATATGGAGCAACAGGCTTTATCATAAAAAAAAAATGTGTGGAACAGAATCAAGATCAGCAACATTGCTCTGGGACATGAGCTGATTTCATGAATAGCACAGAGTGGTAATTTTGTCAAGGATCTGGCGAATACTTAACTGATTAACAGTCTTCAGCGACATCGCTGCACTCAGGACATTCCCATACATGCTTCTCTCTCTCTCTCTCTCTCTCTCTCTCTCTCTCTCTCTCTCTCTCTCTCTCTCTCTCTCTCTCTCTCTCTCTCTCTCCACCCCTCTCTCTCTCTCTCTTTCTCCCCCCCCCCCCTTTTTTTTTATTTGGTTCTTTCGTAAAAAGCCACAGAAGTGTTCCCATACCAGTTATTTCAGTAGCAAGTTATTCAAAAGTCAGCCTGGCCTTTTCCGCGTCGCGTTGAATATCGTCCAGACACTCCGCTCATTCTACGAGCCACTTTCCAGGTATGGATGCTCCGTTTATTCAGGTGCACTCTCCATCAGATTCCAGACAGTCCTCATCTCTGTTATAAAATAGCGCACAACTCTGAGGGTCCGCAGCAGGCAATCTATCAGCCTGTTCATTGCCTCACGTACCTGCATGACCTTGGTAGAAAATGTTCGTAATTGGTATGTTTATATTGTGATTTGATACTATCTTTGATTTTTCTTTCAAATTCGATATTAATAAAACTGGCACATATTTAGACATTGTGCATGTCATATTTTTTTCTTGGAATATTATTTTATTTTTTCTCAGTATCACATTTCTGCGAGTGCTGTATTGATATCAATTTTTTGGCTGGTGTTGTGTTGATATAATCTTTCTGTTAGTTTCGTGTTGATATAATTTTACTACTGGTTTTGTGTTGATATAATTTTACTGCTAGTTTTGTGTTGATATAATTTTACTGTTAGTTTTATGTTGTTATTCCAATTCCAATTCCAATTTCTGGTACGAGTACCCCCTTTCAGCCTTCGAATTTTCAACTTAGCTATGTATGGGTGTTTATGGTGTAACTTGACGTTTGTCTTTCGTACTTTGGGCTGCTTGTTGTCAGCTTCCCGGCTTCTGATGGGTTGATTGCGTTCGTTGCGTTCTTGATGAGGTTTTTCATGTCTGGACAGAGTCGTGCACTTGTTGAGGCTTGGAGTTGTTGTGTGCCGACCCCGTCTTATGGTGCTGTTTTCCTTCAGGGAGTTTTACCAGTTGTCGTCTCTCTTGGTGTTCCTCCTATTTCCCCGTCGTGAGTTGCCTTCGAATCTTCTCGGCGTTCGCCAGTCGGGTCTTGGTGGTGAGCGATATCGTTCTTCCTCTGTTGCTTCTTCTTCTTCTGTTTGTGCCCTTGTATCCTCTGGTTAGGATGTGGCTGTCTGAATCTTGAATAGTTCAAGTATCTTATCAAGAGTGTCTTCTGTGTTTCGTTTCACATCTTGTATGTTATATAGCTGTTTACCCGTCTCAACCTTTATGGCAGCCATTCGAGCGACATCCTGTTCTATCTTCTTCTGCACTTGCTTCATTTCGTCGAGGATGCGCTGAATGGCCGTTATCTGTTTTTCTTGCTTCTTGTGTTTTTCCTCCTCCCTGCTTGATAGCCTTTCTTCTGTCTCAGCCTGTATAGCAGTCATTTGAGCGACATCCTGCTCAATCTCCTGCTGGACTTGCTTCGTTTCGTCGAGGATGCGCTGAGCGGCTGTTATCTGTGTTTCTTGCGTTTTGACTTTTCCTTCCTCCGTGGTTTTGAACTGTGTTCTCAGGTCCTTCAGTTGGCCTTCCAGTTGCGCTTTGTCATTTTGGTGAATCGGTTGGTCGCCTCGTACTGCCTCCTGGCCTCCTTATATGGTAGGTTAGACTTGATGGCGATTTTCATGGCTTCTTTGCTGTTTTGGTGGCAGGGGCTGCCGAGGTACCTGGCGCCGTGGTTGCCGAGGCAGTTGGCGCATTTTCTGTTATTGTTAGGCCTCCTGAAGTCCTTGTCGATCTTTGCATGCTGGCACTGGCTGTATGGATGAGGTCCAGAGCAGTATCTGCAAACTTCAACCTCACTCTTGCAGGTGGCACGGGTTTGCCCAAACTTCTGTCACTTAGAGCACTGCAGCACTCTCGGTATGTAGTGCTCTGGAACTTGGTCTCTCTTGTCCCATCTGATGTATTGAGGGATCACTCGGTCCTCCGATGTTACTATGACGACTGTGGAGGGGATGTTGTTCTTTCCGATGATCCTCTCGGCACTGGTAATCTTGAGTTTCTTGTTCTCCCTTGTCAGCATTCTCTGATCTGGTCGTTGGTGAGATGGGTATTGACTCGTTTAATGACCCATCGTTTCATCATGCTGTGTCTGGCGGCTTCCAATACTATGTCGTGGTGAAGCTGCATGGTGGATTTCCCCTCTTGTTTTATCTTGTAGATAAGTGCTGTGGTTTTCGGGTTTTCATTGATGGAGACCACTACTCCATCAGGTGTCTTGCGCAGCTGGTTGATGCTGTGTCTTCCCAGCTCGTTTTCCAACAGACTGATTATCTTGTCTGTTGGTAGCGCCGACAGTTTAGCTTCTCCTACGCTTGTCTGTTTGAGCAGTATTCTGCCGGTGAAGTCCTCAGATGTTGCTGTTGTTTCCTAGGAGGAATGGAGGTCACTCGAAGATTGGGCTGCATCGTCTTGGAGCTGGTTGGAACTTCCCGGCTGCTGCTGGCTTGAGTTGTGGTGTCTTCATAAACTGGGACGGTTTCAGCTGGCGTAGGAACCTGACTGCTGCTCGTAGATATGGGCTCATTAGTCGTAGCGGCCTTCCTCGCCTCTACCTTCTTCTTCCCGGCTGCATATAGCGCATGTCTCCGCGCGGCACTTTTAACTCGAGGCATCCTCTGCGTTATCCGATAAGGCGACTTGATCTCGATAGCGCGTCGAGTCGATGATGTGATGTGATGATGTTGATATACTTTTCCTGCTAGTTTTGTGGCGATATCAATTTTCTGCTGGTATTGTGTTATCATATTTATACTAATATTGTGTTAATATCATGTTTCAGCTAGTATTGTAGTGATATCATTTTTCTGTTGTATTGTGTTATCACGTTTCTGTTAGTATTCTGTCATATCTGTTCTCCTGTTATTGTGTTATCACTTTCTGCTAGAATTTAAAAAGTCGCTTAAAAGTCGACAGGGTCGACTTCATTGCACCGGGTTTTATCCCATATGGCTCTGTCTCTTTCCGCAGGACGGAAAGCGTCGCACAAAGCACGAACTCCGTAGCTTTTAGCGACGACACACAGGAGTCTTTGAAACATTTAACTCGTAAAGCGAAGGACGCGGCCCGGAATCGAACCCACGACCTTCGGAGCACGAGTCAAACGGCTTGACCACTTCGCCACAGAGACTCCCTGCTAGAATTGTGTCGATACAACTGTTCTGATAGTAGTGCGTTGATATAACTGTTCTGCTAATATTGTGTTGATATAACGTTTCTGCTTGAATTCTGTTATCACTGTTCTGCTAGTATTGTGTTATCACTTTCCTGGTAGTTCTGTGTTGATTAGTTTTCTGCTGACATTGCGTGGTATAACTTTTCTGTTAGTTTTGTGTTAATCTCTTTTCTGTTATATTGTATTATTATCACATTTATTATGTGTATTCACCTTTCTGCCGGTCTCCCTGGCCTAGGAGTTAAACGACCTTCTCCATAATCCCGTTTATCCGCGTAGGGTAGCGCAGCGCGCGAGAATTGGAAGTGGTTCTCGCCGCGTTGGTAACTTACAGGATAAGTGAGCCGGCCGCTCAGAAAGCAATGGCAAGCTACTGAGCGTAATCTTGCCAAGAAATCAACGACAGCGGTAAAATTCTGGTGCTGACAGCGATGTCCTGTAAAGGATATGCTTCCCCACAACAAGCAGGTTGTCTAGAGGAACATATATCTGAGCACACTTCCCCACAACATACAGGTTGTCTAGAGGAACACATATCTGAGCACACTTCCCCACAACAAACATGTTGTCTAGAGGAACACATATCTGAGCACACTTCCCCACAACAAACAGGTTGTCCAGAGGAACACATATCATCACACGTCCCTACAACAAAAAAGTTGTCCAGAGAAACATATATCTCAGAGCACACTTCCCCTCAACAAACAATCACTTGTCAGAATTAACACTCGTAGTGTGAACATTTGAATTAAATCTTCTTTGTAATAGTCAAGTTGATTTGTCAAAGAAAGTGTGTGTGTGTGTGTGTGTGTGTGTGTATGTGTGTGTGTGTGAGAGAGAGAGAGAGAGAGAGAGAGAGAGAGAGAGAGAGAGAGAGAGAGAGAGAGAGAGAGTGTTATCCAGAAAGTTTTAACACATATTTAAATAGACGTATTAACACTCAAGCGTCTCCTCCCCCCCCCCCCCCACCCCACCCCACTCCCGATCAATAACCACTTTACCGATTGCGATAGTGTTCCTACACTATAAAGCTTGACAATATCGACCTTTTTCATATATTCTAAAACTGTTTTATTATGCTAGGAATGTATGCGACCAGATGGAAATGAGTAGATATTACATCTGGCAACTATAAAATTATCCAGTCTGGAGGAGAGAGTCACAAACAATCATTATTAAGGATCTGGAAAGATCAAATTCTATGAAAGGAAACTGGGCAGGCAGTACCTGCAGTCAGGCTTCAAGACATTTATATACACATTCTTTCAGTCCCAGGAGATGGGGGTTCTCAGCTTGTGGTGAAGCTGAACAAGTCTTACACCCCACACTACCTATGTCGCAGGTATACCGCTGGCTATGAGTCCATTTGGTTGAACCTCGAAGAACTAATACCTGAGGTCATTGATTGCTTTGTGGACAATATGACTATGAGGTAAGCACTTCTTGTGGGGAAGCTGTGGTATAGTCTGTTCAGAAAAGAACGCCTCCATTCACGATCAATTATTTTGAAAACTGTCTGTTGCATCGTTATGAAATTTTTCCTGCTGTCTTATATTTACCCCCACCAAATCTTTAATAGGTCCAAAAGCAACTTAAATCATGGAAAACGGCGACATTTCTTTGATGTTTTGGTGAAAAACTAATGATTTCTCGCTAACAAACTTGTTTTACAGTAATGCCCCGTTCCACTAAGCGAGGCTCTTGTCATAAGGCCAATCCTATGTCCCACGAGAAAATTAACCATTCAAGGCTAATGTTTCCGTGTGAAGACGTAATACATTTAATAATGTGCAATTCATCTCTGGCCCGTAAATTATATACCGCATATAAACAAACTTTGAAATCTGCTGTACAATCTCCAGAACAAAAATTTTTTTGTTGGGAGGGCAAACATAATGATATGATTATATGCTAAATCTAATTATGGAATTTTATATTGGGGCAGACAAAAGTAAACAGATTATACAAGTTATATTATAATACAGATTATAGTGAGTGTACTGGACTGATTTTTGCGTGAGGGTTAGCTTTCCCTATTGCCAGTGCCCTTAGCCTGCAGACAAGCCCTCTCCGACTGTCTTTACATTCTGAAATAGAAAAACATAACTTGAATTGTATTATATGAGTGAAGTGGCAAATCAGAAAACGAGATCGAAATTAGATGCAATAAGGCAAACCAACTCACTGGACAGATGGCACCAATACTAAATAACAAACACATAACAAAAGACACTAACAACACAATCTTCCTATCAACTCTATGCTACCAATGCCAAACCTGGACAATGACAGAAAAAGAGACAAGAAAACTTACAACAGAAATAAGATTCCGGAGATGAGAATAATACACAATGTATCAAGAAGAGATTGGTCTCTGTGGCTAAGGGCTTGCGAACGCGGTTTGTGAGCCCGTATACCCGGGTTCGAAACTCATAGGTGCTGGTTTTTTCGAAAAAGGTATAGGAGCCGGTCGTTCAGAAAGCAATGGCAAACTACTGAACGTAAAATTTGCCCAGGAATCACGAACAGCGAAAATGCTGGGGTTGACTGCTACGTCCTGTAAAGGACATGCAAGTTAATTCATTTCTTTTTAATCAAGAAGAGAGAAAATCAGAAATGAAGAAATCAGGACTAAAATGGGAGGGGGTTTGGGGGGGGGGGGGGGATTATAGCAGCGCGAGATTTCATCAGAAAACAGCAGGTTAAATATTTTGGCCATATAAGTTATGTGATATAACTAGCTTACCAACTAACAGTATACCACAACAAGCAATTATGTAGAGACCAAATGGAAACAGAAGAAAAGGCCGACCATGTAAACGATGACATAGAGAATGACAGCACCCATGGGAATCACGATACATGAAGCCTGTAAACGGGCACTCTCCGCTGCTTATGCTTCACCTTGAAGTCACAGATGAGATGAGATATATGAGTATAGGCCTACTGTATATTTTATACAGCCTAAGTATAACTCAGAAGGATTTAACATAATATTTTCATGGTTAAATACTACTACTACTACTACTACTACTACTACTACTACTACTACTACTACTACTACCACCACCACCACCACCACCACCACCTCCGCCGCCGCCGCCGCCGCCGCCGCTGCTGCTGCTGCTGCTACTACTACTACTGCTACTACTACTACTACTACTACTGCTACTACTGCTACTACTACTACTACTACTACTACTACTACTACTACTACTACTACTACTTATGCCTAACTACTATATAGTACCACTACATTAAAAAAAAAAAATTAGCTTATCCTTTACATGAACTCACAGTCAACACCAGCATTTTATGCTCTTGTGATATCTTGGCAAGTTTACGTTCAATAGTTTGCCATTGCTTTCTGAATGACCGGCACCCAGACCATTTCGTTAAAAAAAAAACCAACGTAAGACGGTCTGCTGCCAAATTGCCCACAGCGGTGTTTCGAACGCGGTCTACTAACTACATCTACATCATAAGATACTGTTTATCTCAACCTTAAAAAAAAAAAAATTAAGGGCAGAATAGGTCAAGAAAGAACTGCAGTTTTTATTTTACATATTCTGCGCTTAATTTCCGCTACGCAGTTTCCATCTGATGTTATGATTTCCCTCAAAACATTTGAATATCTTGACTTAGTAACTGTAGATAGATGAAAACACATTACTTTAAATAGTAAAAAGTTTATCACATGATCACTAGTGTATTTTTAGTCACATTTTGTTGGTTTGGCAACCAGTCAGGCTGGCTGATTGATTCAGAAAGTGAACTTCGCCTTTGTTGAAAGTGGTTTCTGTACAGTAAATAAACCAATGTTCAGTATCAATATTCAAACGATCCTCTTCTCAGTCACAGCCATCGCTGTATATGCCTCAGATCAGAACAACACTAGATATCCAGTTGTGTTAAGTAAGTGTCTTTATTATTATTATTATTCATCTGGGCATCAAGTGTCCACTTGAACTTGACCGATTTATCATTTATTTATTTATTTCTCGAGTGAATCATGAATGAGAGTCGGAATTTTTGACAAGGACTATTGACTATAATTATAATCATTAATTGAAATTGTTTGTATTTCTCCCCTTCAGAAAAGCTTCACTTTGTCATAGATTTTACTACAATGCGTGTAGGTTATGACAAAATACGCTGGTAAAGCAAGTTATTTCAATGAAATTATATTTTTTTTTTTTAAATGCATGGTGATGAAAACTAGAATTCTTTAATTTCTGCTTCCTTTCTCTACTTTCTAATTTCTATGAGTGCCCATCAATTTAATTACGGTTTAATTGTTTAATTATCTGGGAATTGATTTCTCAAACTGGATAGAGCCTAAAATATGAATATAATCTGTACTTTATTCAAGTATATATTTAATATTATATGTCAGTTATAGTTATAAGCGGAGATGTTAATTTGATTTTGTGTGTGAAATAATTAATAAATTGAACCGTAAAGGTCATTAACAGAGAGGACCTATTAAATACTATACTAGTTACCACTTTAAAAAAATGTATTCCTCTGACAATAAAATCAGATTTGTTTACCTTTCGAAAATTGTCAGAAGTAACAGACTGATTATGACTGTCATATAATATTTATTACAAACATATATGGAGAAAGTTTGTGAGTAGAGATGTTGGTATGCATGTTTCTGGGTGTGGGTGGGTTTGTGTTTGTTATGTGTACACTGTATATGCATGTGTGTATTGATGGGTGAGCTTGGGTTTGTGGATGTGAAAGTGTGGATGATGTATGTACGTATGGGTGGGTGAGTCTTTGTGTGCAAGAGTGAGACACAAGTAGTTTGATCACATAGCAGGTCCTGTGCAGAATGCCAGTCTCTTCACGGTGTGTCAGAAAGCCTCTGAATATCTGGCCACTTCTCCCGCCTCATGCATCCTCAATGCCCAAGGTGTCTGCAGTGTCCAGTATCCATCTGAGGGCTGGTCAACCCCAACCAGGAACTATGCCTTCCATCACTGTTCTGTCCAAGCCAAAGTGATGTTTAATATTACCAAAGTGTTTCAGTTTCTGTACAGTATTACAAAGAGAAAACGTGGATATAAAACCCTTAGGTCCAATAGTCAGTTTATTGATTCTATTGTAGAGTATAAAAATCATGAATGGTAAATAGAAAACCCCTGAGGCCATTTTTAGTGGATCGATTCTGTTGATAGAGTATGACAATCAAGAATGGTGAAACCCCTGGGGCTATCCAGGGATACAAGCTTCCAGTTTTGTGCAAGACAGGGTGTAGAGTTGATTTGTCTACTTACATGTATGCCAGTGAAGTGGCTTAGGGGTAGAGAACGCTTTTAACAATTCCCTGACACACTAGGTCAAGAGTTCGAACTCAACCCCAGATTATTTGGAAGCAGACCATCTTGCATTTATGCATCGGTCGTTCAGAAGGCAATGGCAAACTACTGAACATAAAAATTGCCTCATAAATCTCAAACCGCCACAAAATGCTGGGGTTGAGCACATTTTCCTGTAAGGGACATGCACTATAACTTGTAATTAACCTTATATGCTCTTATTTATGGGCTAAAGCCACATACCACCTAGTTGTAAGCAGCAGGCATATGAAAGATGTTTCTAGATTTAAAGTCTTGTAAAATTCATGTCCTTTGCTGGGCGCTGTGATCAATCCCAACCCCAGGTTGGTTTGTTTAGTTATCTGTTGTGATTTAATTTATTTTAGCCTTCCTCATATTCTGGTCTGTATTCCAGTTGAACACAACAAGTTTAGACTACTTCCTAAGTAGCTGATTTACGTTCCATTTGGCTCTGAGGTGAAAGCAGATTTCAATTGACATTCAAAATTGAATTTGCTTATCTCTAGGTAAAGCATTGGTTAATTAACCGTGTAACAGTGGACCCTGGTTAGTTAACCATGTAACAGTGGACCCTGGTTAGCTAACCATGTAATAATGGACCCTGGTTAGTTAACCGTGTAACATTGGATCCTGGTTAGCCTTCTTACTTCTGTGGGTTGATGCTCTCTTGAAGCAAAAAACACCCTCAATAATTTGATGTGTATAGGGAGACTGAGTCTTAGTATCATGTTATATAGAACAAACAAACACAGGCACACATAAATACGTTATATGTAACAAATACATCCTCCTCCTCCTCCCCCTCCTCCTCCTCCTCCTCCTCTTCCTCCTCCTCCTCCTTCTTCTCCTCTTTCTTCTTCTTCTCCTCTTTCTTCTTCTTCTTCTTCTTCTCCCCCTTCTTATTCTTCTCCTCCTTATTCTTCTCCTCCTCCTAGTCCTCCGCCTTCTTCTTCTTTTCTTCCTCTTTCTTCTTCTCCCCCTTCTATTCCTTTTCTTCCATGTCATCACTAGTCCCACATTCCTCAGTTTCATACAAGAATAAACACCTCACATAAATGGACTGCCCAATTAAATAAAAACTGCCTCTTCCTGATGTTTGTGAGAAGTTGATTTAGCATCTTTGTCACCTTCAAAACATTTACATTGCTCATTTTGACAATTTAAGGTATTTTCAGTACTCTTCAGTAAAACTGTAGTTCTGTGGCTTCAAGACATTTATATACACATTCTTTCAGTCCCAGGAGATGGGGGTTCTCAGCTTGTGGTGAAGCTAAACAAGTCTTACACCCCACACTACCTATGTCGCAGGTATACCGCTGGCTATGAGTCCATTTGGTTGAACCTCGAAGAACTAATACCTGAAGTCATTGATTGCTTTGTGGACAATATGAGGTAAGCATTTCTTGTGGGGGAGCTGTGGTAGTCTGGTGGCTAGCATGCTTGCCTCTTGGCCCAGTGGTTATGTGTTTGAATCCCTATAGAGATGGATTTTTAAAGATTCACGCAGGCTACCTGGCAAACCCGGCCTAAAATGGTTATCAGGAAATGTACTGGGATGGAAAGGCGGCTGGTGTCATCCTGACCACATCACCCCTTGAGTGCTTCTTTAAAAATACTAGATTAGCACTATATATCCAGTATACTTTCAGATTGCTAAAGTGTCTTTGCTGACTTCTTGTGTACTTGGAAGGTAATCACTTCTGGTGTACTTGGGAGGTAATCACTTCTTGTGTACTTGGAAGGTAATCATTTCTTGTGTACTTGGAAGGTAATCACTTCTTGTGTACTTGGAAGGTAATCACTTCTTGTGTACTTGGGAGGTAATCACTTCTTGTGTACTTGGAAGGTAATCATTTCTTGTGTACTTGGAAGGTAATCACTTCTTGTGTACTTGGGAGGTAATCACTTCTTGTGTACTTGGAAGGTAATCACTTCTGGTGTACTTGGGAGGTAATCACTTCTTGTGTACTTGGCAGGTAATCACTTCTTGTGTACTTGGAAGGTAATCATTTCTTGTGTACTTGGAAGGTAATCATTTCTCATCATGTTGGTAGAGTTGAGATTATTGTTAACCAACGTCAAAATGGTTAATTTGGATATGTAATCAAAATCAGAATCACAAACACAGAATCGACAGAGATTACTTGTTGATCGGCGAATGTTAATCACTATTTCATTTCTTACTTACTTTTGCAGTCATTTTAGCAGAAACATCACTCTGATTTTGTAATGACAAATCCCCGGGAAGGTTAACCCGGTCAACAAATGCCCGCAGAAGTCGGATGTGTCGGCCTAATGGCGCAAGAACGCAGCTCTGCTGTAAACAGGCACAACGCAGTCACGTCCGGAAAAAAAAATCCGAATGAACGAAGAAGCAGTAATGACAAATGGGATTATTCAAAAGAAGTCAGAAAGAGACTAGTCATAGCAATGCAGAGGTTGAAGAGTCTGAAGATAGCGCAACACCAGCAAATCAATACAATAAACATGTTCAGAACCTACATATTTTCCGTGACACTGTGTAGATGTCAGTCATGGACCATTTCACAAATAATTTTGAGCTGAAATGTTACTGAACAATTTTTTTTTTTTTTTGCATTCGCTCGATTTGAACTCAAGCGAAGCCCATACACACTACTTCTAGTAGTGCTAGACTGAATTTTGCTTGTGGATTAGCTTTCTCTATTAACAGTGTCCCTATCAGGCAAACCCACTCTGACTTCAGAGGGACTTGTAATTTACATCCCCAAGTCAAGGACGAGAAGTCAACAATTTACTCCAGCTGTCCGGTGTAGGGGTTGAACCCCTTACCTCGGCATCAGCACATCGAATGTTTAAGAACACGCAATCTTATTCATTTGGCCACGCTGACCTCCGAACAATTCTGATAATACCGTGGATCAAGAAGGGGAAAACCCGGACATTCTACAAGATCTGAGCATTGAAGAAATCTGGCTAATAAACAGAATGATGTCTTGGAAACTGAAACACTTTGATTACCTCAAACACCACAGTGGTTTAGGAAGAACAATAATGGAAGACATGGTTCTTGGAAGATACGTCAACAGCTGATCAACATGATGGTGACACAGGACATATAAGGCAAGAAAAGCATACCGGATGATGGTAAACACAAGCCAGACAAAACCTTTCTCACGAATATTTACATCTATGTTGAAAGTCACCAGCAGAAATGTACCTGGACACAGCCATATTGTGAAAGGAAAACCAATGAGCATTTAGTTCCTCACATTATTAGTAGTCTACTTGTAGCACTCAAGCGCTGTCTAGGCAGACAACCTGTTGCATACAGGACGATAACAAACAGCATCATCATGTGTCATGCCTATAACAATGGGCAGTTATGGTTCAGCCTCACACACGGTCACCACAGTTCCAGATCAGGTTTGTGTTCTTGTCTCTATTAGTATTACTGACATGGACCACAGACATGAAATCCACGTGACCATTGTTCATGCTGAGGTGCCATGCGTTCCCACATAACCAAGTGCTGTGACACAACTGCACAGAAGTTGAGAAAATGGAGGTTGTTTTTAGTTGTTTCATTGTTGTACACTTGTTCAAGTTCTTCTTTCCCTCCCTCTTGCACATCTGTCTTCCTTTCTGCTAGCCTGTCTGCCTTCCTTCCTTCCTTTTCTTGTATATTTTCCCTTTCCTTTCTCTCCAGTATGCTTCTCTAGTCAAGTTATGATCATCAAATGCCCTGCTGACTAACATGGGTGATCAGTTTTCTCCCCATCTTGTCACCTCCAACAGTTCATGCTCTTACACACTTCTCTCATATGTTAACATTTCCAGAATTCAGCCTCAAGTTTTCATAATGTGACTCTTAAGTGTCTCTGTGCGTGCATAATAGGGACATACTTCTTTTTAAGTCAGGAAAATCTAGTCCCATTCTCTTGCAATCATTGACAGGCTGAGATATGATCCAATCACCCGGACAACCCACGATGGCCCAGGAGTGGATATTCGCACAACAGGATTCGGGGATACAGCTTCTGTGGAATATTTGGACCCAGATCCTGCAACTCACCTGACTTCTAAATGTAAGTAGTTGGATGGCAAGTGTTAGTAGGTGATGCTATCTCCAGTAGTGTGATTTAGTTCTGATCAGATCACCCAAGTCGTGGGTGGAATGAATGCCATGATGGAAGCATCAACTCACCTGTCTTCTAAATGTAAGTAGTTGGATGGCGTGTGTTGATAGGTGATACTGTCTCCATTAGTGTGATTTAGATCTTCAAAACTTGCCACCTCAATGGTGGGTGGAATGAGTGCCATGATGGAAACATCAACTCACCTGTCTTCTAAATGTAAGTAGTTGGATGGCAGGTGTTGGTAGGTGATGCTATGTCTATTAGTGTGGTTTAGATCTTCATCTTGTCACCCCAATGGTGGGTGGAATGAGTGCCAGGATGGAAGCATCAACACACATGGTTCCCCATCCCCCTTGTTGCAGTTCTCAGTGATATATGTAGGTTGGTAAGGACATTCCCTGGAAGACTGAGTTTTAACTCTTAAGAGAAATAACGGCTGCAGCAGGATATAACAGTACAACATGAAAACAGTTGGGTATGTGACTCCTGCCAAACAGTGAGAGATAATAAACACTGACACAATGTACATACCTTACCATGAACGCAAATCTGGCAAATAGAAATCACATTGTAAAGATAACAATGATAACACATACATGTGTTGTGGTGTAACTTATTTTTATCTTAATTTTTATCTTATTGTTACGTGATTATTATCATTGCATGATTTATTGCCTGTCATATTTTTCTGCATCTCGTCAGGTACATACTGCAGAAATCACACAACATAAAGTAAAATAACTAGATAAATCCTTCAAGCTGAAATATACATATAGTCATACAGGAGTTTCAATTGTCTACCACAGTAATTTTAAACTGACTATCACATCTTCTGTAAGGATTTATCTAATTATCTTATACTTTACTTTGTTGTGTGATTTCTGCGGTATGCGCCTGACAAGATGCAGCGAAATATGCCAGGAAATAGATTGTGCAATCTATTGTTTGTGTCTTCGTTATTGCGGGGTATTGGCAGTGGTTCTGGTAGAATCTCAAAACTGAGAGGAAAGACCAGGAGAACATTCAATCAGAGGTGGGAACGATTAGTGGTGTGACTCTTTGCTGGCTGTTGAATGAGGGGACTGAGCACGTATGGGAATGTCCTGAGTGCAGTGATGTCGGTTCTTAACTCAACTCAACTCAACTAAACTACTCAAATTCATAATGGGAAAACATTGTTTTGAATTATTATAATTGTTATTGTAACAAATAGTCTGAATATTTGGGGAAAGTCATAAATAACATCAGATGGAAGAGGCATGGCATAGATTAAGAGCAGAATAGGCCATGCAAAAGCCACATTACTGAAGATGAAAAGTATATTGTATAATAAATCACATTCACTGGATGTCAGAAAGAGAGTGTTGAAGTGTTTTATTGAATCTGCTCTGCTGCTTGGCAGTAAATCATACAATGTGAATAAACAAACTAGAAAGAGCTTGGAGGCAACAGAAGATGTGGTTTCTGAGATGAATGTTGTGAGTGCTTTGGATTGCCAGAATAACTACCAATGATTGCCTTGAAGAGGCTAACGAAATGAGATCATTATACATAACTATAAGAAAGAAATAGTGTTTTTTTATTCACTTGATGAGGAGAGTGGCATCGGATGGAGAACATCTTGATAACTGGAAAGGTTGGACATATAAGAGGCACACCAAGAGAAATGACGCTGGATGGTTTATGATGGTGGCCTGGAGGAATATCATCAATAGAATTGATTAAGAATACCATGGACTTAAATTTGTATAGATACATGAACACCTATGTCATCTGGCAAGGCACATGTTGATGATTATGATAAACAGATGTTCTGTAAAACAAAGCATAGTTGGATCCTCTCAAATGCTGCAGTTTGTGCACTGTGCTGAGATTCTCCATGTGTGATCTGTGGGAGGAGACTTACGGTGATATCTATGTGCAGTAAAACTTAAAGAAAGATCATCAAAGAAATATTAAAATGCTGAAGCTGTTTTGTTATCTATATGTTCTTGTTTTATTGTATCCATGATGTACTCACCATCACCCAATACTGACTGACAATTATTGTGGGGATGTATGTTTCTGCAGTGACATATTTCAGCCACATTGTGGATGATCTGGTTGCATTAGGATACACCAGAGGTTTGTCCGTGAGAGGGGCACCATTTGATTTCAGAAGGGCTCCAAGTATGTATACATGTGTTCATGTGTTGTATCACTTATTGCATCAACATTCAACAATTGAAAATATATTAATCTCAGACACGTATTGATTCTTCTTCTTTAACCCTTTATCCACTCACTTGAGCATAAGTCCACAGCCAACTCACTCCAAGCCCTGTCCATTGTCCTCTCCATATCATTTATGTCTGAAGTTTCCTACATATATTGATTTCTGTCTTTATGAGATGTTATTACTTCATCAGCTTTGGTTTAATATTACTTATCAGTAAATGATGGTCTGCATATACTTCATCACCTTTATAAACTCTTACGGCATGGAGAGAAGATCCACATATCTTGTTGATGCAGATGTGATCAATTTGATTTTCTGTTTTGTGGTCAGGTAAAGACCATGTTACTTTATGTATTCTTTTATGTGCAAAAAACACTTCTGCTTATGACATACTGATTCTGTGCGCAGAAATTAGCGAATAACTCTCCATTTTCATTCACTACCCCATTGTCTCTTCAAAGCCCATGTTATCCTATCTTATCTTGGCATTGATGTCACCCATCAAAATGTTATTTGGATTTCTTTGATTGGCCACATTTCTTTGGCGATTCATATGTTGATTGTTAATTTGATAATGTAAGATGAATTATTTCAGCGTTTTATTTATTTGTGCCTTAATTAAACAAAACATTTCAAAACCGTGTCGCGTTGTGTTATAACGTGTTGGTATGGGAGCCGGTTGTTCAGAAAGCAATGGCAATCTGCTGAACGTAAAAACTTGCCAAGTACATCAACAGCAGATGAAAAACGCTGGTGTTGACTGCAACGTCCTGCAAGGGATATGCAACATAAATAAAAATAATATTATCTTCTTCTTGCGTTCATTCTTTCAAGCTTACAGTGACAGACAAATTCTTGTGATGTAATCAACAGTTTTTTGGAGCTCTTTTGTTCCGTACAGTTTTGAATGCAGTTCTGTCTCACTTTACCAGTATTCTCTTCTCAGCTGGTTGCACTGGGGGAATCCTGGCGAACACTGCAGTTTGATCACACTGTCCGTTTGAGCACAGTGGGGATCACTCGGACCAAGCCTGTACATGTGCTTGTTCAGTCTGCTGTATCCTATCCGAAGCATTAAATTGATGACCTGTCCCTGCTGGTTAAGCAAATGATAAGCATCATTGTTCTGGTTCTGTTCTTTTCTGGTAGTCCAGATTTTTCATAGAATGTAAGTTCATTCTCTTCCTGTTCACATCCTCCGCCTTTCTTGGCAAGTTCATCTGCCACATGTCAATGTTCAACACAGTTTCATTTAACTTCCAACTCCCCCCCATCCCCGTAGTTGTATTTTTTTGCATATCCTTTTTACAGGACATCGCTGTCAACACCAGCATTTTACTGCTGTTGTTGATGTCTTGCCGGTCTCTCTGGCTGTGGGGTTACAACACTTTCTCTCTGTAATCCCGTTTATCACGCAGAGTCTCGCAGCGGAGCGAGAACTGAGGTGGTTCGACCCCCGCTCGTGACTTGCGGATACTGAGCCGGCCGCTCAGAAAGCAATGGCAAACTACTGAGCGTAATCTTGCCAAGAGATCAACAGACAGCTGAAAGATGCTGCTGTTGACAGCTAAGTCCTGTAAAAGGATACGCAAAACATTTTGTTGATGTCTTGGCAAGTTTATGTTCAGTAGTTTGCCATTACTTTCTGAACAACCGGCTCCCATACCAACTTGTTAAAACCCAGCACAACTTGGTCTGCTGCCAAATCAGTCGCAGCTGTGTTTCGAATGTGGGTAAGCGGGCTTACGAATCACATCCATAAGCCCTTCGGCATGGAGACCAGCCCGTAGTTGTATAGTTGTATATTCTTTACAGGATGTTGCAGTCAACCGCAACATTTAGTGGAGGGGGGGGGGGGGGGGGCTGTTTGTAAAATCTTGGCAAGTTTACGTTCAGTGGTTTGCCATTGCTTTCTGAACAACTGGTACTCATACTGTTTTGTGAAAGTCAATGCAAGGTGATCTGCATCTAAGTCGCCTGCAGCTGTGTTTCAAATGCAAAATGCAGAATTGCGAACTGTGTCCGTAACCACTTCACCACAGAGCTAGCTATAGTCCACTACTAATCCCTGTTTTACCGTTCACTCACATAAGCACCTCCCCTTCCCCCTAGCGGGTGTTCTCCACTCGGGTGGCTAGGCCAGTTCCTGGGCTTGTAACTTTTTTTACCTTTAGTCCATTGACCCACCTTAACAATAGATCCAGTTCATTTAATCCACTGGTAGTCATCAAACACATTGATTGTTTAAGATGTATTCAGCCACAACAAGGATACAGATAAGTAACCTTTTCATTTTCATGTAGTGTTTTTCATGTAGTTGTGTCGGTTTGTGATTGTTTGTTCTGTGCTGATGAAGGTTTTAGCCGCAACGTCAAGTTTGTTTCTTTTAATCTTGTTCTAGTAATGCTCACAATTGACTTCTAAATTTTTGGTGATTCATTCTCATTTCTGAGTACACCACAGTGGTACGGTACATATTGAAACAAACAAACTAACTAGTTGTTACCTGTAACTATCTCAGACCTCTTTAACTAACTCAACAGATGAACTCGGGCAGTACTTCGTGGACCTGCAGCATCTGATAGAAGACACATTCATGAAAAACAACAACACAAAAGTGGTTGCCATCGGTCACAGCATGGGCAACCCAGTCTTCCTGTACTTCCTCAATCGCCAGCCTCAGTCGTGGAAAGACAAGTTCATACAGGCTTTCATCAGCCTTGCTGGTGTATGGGGAGGAGCTGTTAAAACTCTGAGGCTGCTGGCTTCTGGTAAAGTTTATTTTGGCTAAACTCTTCTGTTCCAGACAGTTGTTAACTTCCTTAGCTCTTGTTATGTTATTAATTCAACACTTTGAGTCCAGACAGTTAACTCCCATAGTTCTAGTTATTAATTCAACACTTTGAGTCCCAGACAGTTAACTCCCATTCAACACTTTAAGTCCCAGACAGTTAATTCCCTTCGTTGTAGCTATTACTTCAACACTTAAAGTCCCAGACAGTTAACTCCCATAGTTCTAGGTATACTTCAACACTTTAAGTCTCAAGCATTTAACGTCCATAGTTCTAGTTTTACTTCAAGGGAGTCTCTGTGGTGAAGTGGTCAAGCCGTTTGACTCGTGCTCCGAAGGTTGTGAGTTAGATTCCGGGCTGCACCCTTCGGTTTACGAGTTAAAATGTTTCGGAGACTCCTGGTGGGTTGTCGCTAAAAGCTACGGAGTTCGTGCTTTGTGCGACGCTTTCCGCGCTGCGGAAAGAGACCGAGCTATATGGGATAAAACCCGGTGCGATGAAGTCGACCCTGTCGACTTTTAAGCGACTTTTTTTCAACACTTTAAGTCCCATACAGTTAATTCCCTTAGTTGTAGTTACTACTTCAACACTTTAAGTCCCAGACAGTTAATTCCTTTGTTGTAGTTACTACTTCAACACTTTAAGTCCCAGACAGTTAATTCCCTTAGTTGTAGTTACTACTTCAACACTTTAAGTCCCATACAGTTAATTCCCTTAGTTGTAGTTACTACTTCAACACTTTAAGTCCCAGACAGTTAATTCCCTTAGTTGTAGTTACTACTTCAACACTTTAAGTCCCAGACAGTTAATTCCCTTAGTTGTAGTTACTACTTCAACACTTTAAGTCCCATACAGTTAATTCCCTTAGTTGTAGTTACTACTTCAACACTTTAAGTCCCAGACAGTTAATTCCCTTAGTTGTAGTTACTACTTCAACACTTTAAGTCCCATACAGTTAATTCCCTTAGTTGTAGTTACTACTTCAACACTTTAAGTCCCAGACAGTTAATTCCCTTAGTTGTAGTTACTACTTCAACACTTTAAGTCCCAGACAGTTAATTCCCTTAGTTGTAGTTACTACTTCAACACTTTAAGTCCCAGACAGTTAATTCCCTTAGTTGTAGTTACTACTTCAACACTTTAAGTCCCAGACAGTTAATTCCCTTAGTTGTAGTTACTACTTCAACACTTTAAGTCCCAGACAGTTAATTCCCTTAGTTGTAGTTACTACTTCAACACTTTAAGTCCCAGACAGTTAATTCCCTTAGTTGTAGTTACTACTTCAACACTTTAAGTCCCAGACAGTTAACTCCCATTCAACACTTTAAGTCCCAGACAGTTAATTCCCTTAGTTGTAGTTACTACTTCAACACTTTAAGTCCCAGACAGTTAATTCCCTTAGTTGTAGTTACTACTTCAACACTTTAAGTCCCATACAGTTAATTCCCTTAGTTGTAGTTACTACTTCAACACTTTAAGTCCCAGACAGTTAATTCCCTTAGTTGTAGTTACTACTTCAACACTTTAAGTCCCATACAGTTAATTCCCTTAGTTGTAGTTACTACTTCAACACTTTAAGTCCCAGACAGTTAATTCCCTTAGTTGTAGTTACTACTTCAACACTTTAAGTCCCAGACAGTTAATTCCCTTAGTTGTAGTTACTACTTCAACACTTTAAGTCCCAGACAGTTAATTCCCTTAGTTGTAGTTACTACTTTTACACTTTAAGTCCCAGACAGTTAATTCCCTTAGTTGTAGTTACTACTTCAACACTTTAAGTCCCAGACAGTTAATTCCCTTAGTTGTAGTTACTACTTCAACACTTTAAGTCCCAGACAGTTAATTCCCTTAGTTGTAGTTACTACTTCAACACTTTAAGTCCCAGACAGTTAATTCCCTTAGTTGTAGTTACTACTTCAACACTTTAAGTCCCAGACAGTTAATTCCCTTAGTTGTAGTTACTACTTCAACACTTTAAGTCCCAGACAGTTAACTCCCATTCAACACTTTAAGTCCCAGACAGTTAATTCCCTTAGTTGTAGTTACTACTTCAACACTTTAAGTCCCAGACAGTTAATTCCCTTAGTTGTAGTTACTACTTCAACACTTTAAGTCCCAGACAGTTAATTCCCTTAGTTGTAGTTACTACTTCAACACTTTAAGTCCCAGACAGTTAATTCCCTTAGTTGTAGTTACTACTTCAACACTTTAAGTCCCAGACAGTTAACTCCCATTCAACACTTTAAGTCCCAGACAGTTAATTCCCTTAGTTGTAGTTACTACTTCAACACTTTAAGTCCCAGACAGTTAATTCCCTTAGTTGTAGTTACTACTTCAACACTTTAAGTCCCAGACAGTTAATTCCCTTAGTTGTAGTTACTACTTCAACACTTTAAGTCCCATACAGTTAACTATTTTAGCTCTTTCTGTTGTTAGTTAACACTCTCATTTCCAGTTATTACTTGAACTCTTTCTGTGACAATCAGCTGTTAGCTAACATTCTCAGTTCTAGTTATTACTTTAGCTCAGTCTATTCCAGACAGTTGCTAACACTATCTGTCCCAGACAGGTGTTGTCATCAAAGTAATAACTATCTGAATGAAATGAAGTTAAAAAAATTAAGGATATCATCATCATGTACCAGCTTACCTATATAGGTAATCAAGCTTCTCCACATCTTGCGATCTCTTACAGCATGTATCAGTGCACGTGCTGACACTTTTCTGTGCTATGTCAAACGGCTGTCAAGAATCTATTCTTGCTGTTTTCCTCCACCTCTCTTTTCACAAATGTTTTCAGTTGTCACAGCATGTTCCAGTTTGTCTTTTTTTCACGTGACCAAAAATTGATGGCCGGTTCTTTCTGGTGATTGTGATATGTAACATTGGAATAGATTGTGTTAAAGAAAAAAAAACATATAGGGAAATAAAATGTTCAAGTAAAAACTATAACCTTTTTAAAAACTCTTGCCACTAAGTAAAATGCAATGACTATTTGACCAAAATTACTAACATTTTGCATAGATACATGTGTCATCTTTATGTCATTAGGAAAAATGTTCTTTAATGATATCTGACATCAGGTTTGTTTTTTACATCATTTGACACTATCTAAGTGGAAATTATTTGCTGTGCAAGTTGTTTTACATCAATTTCCATGTGTTATTGAGGGAAAGTCCTGAACTTGAAACTTGTAATGTTTCACAATGTGCTAGAAAATTCTTGGAGTATATGTCATTGTTAAAAGGTCATACAATTTGTAGAGGTGTGTAGTACTTCCATTTGGTGTATATTATTTGTGCAATTACAGTAAATTTTATCTTGCAGGGACAAAATAATTATATGATGTAAATACTACAAAGGCACATGTCTCTTTAAGAGATTACTGTACCTATGTAATTGTAAATTACAAAATTGCAGTGATATAGAAAATGTAAGGATATATGCTAAACTTCATTGTGATCCCTGCAATGATTTTGGTCATAATAAATGAAGTTCAAAGGCACATGTTTCTAAACAGAATAAAGAAAACAGCTTGTTTAACATTTGGCGCTGACAGGAGTTAGGTAAATGATGAGTGGGTGGAGTCACTTAGAGGTTATGATGTCCACCTCTAGTCTGTATAATCCTGGTTAAATTCTTGGTATGGATTTGTTTAGCTTTTGAAAAAAAATAAAAGAACACCCTGAACAAAAACATAAAAGAATACCCTGATTAAAAAAAAAGGACACCCTGAGTCCTAGTTGTCATTTTAACTCTTCAGGACAAGAGAGTTAATTAATCCACTCAAGTCAGCTGGTACAAGACTGTGCAGAATCAGCCTTCATAGCCTTTCTCTACCACTTGTTCCATTAGTCTTAACAGTTGTTAAATAAGTGTCGTCTGTACTTCAGATTGCTGCACCAGTTTCCCCTAAATCTTATCAGTTGTTACAGTACATGATATTTGAAACTGAGATCAGTTGTAACAGTATATGATGTTTATACTTAAGATTGTTTTTACCTTTTCGCATAAATCTTATCAGTTGTTACAATAACTGTGTGCTTCTCCTTGTGACTGTTTCCCTTTATCGATGTAGAGCTGATTCACTGTTGACATGATCCAGTTGTTACAGTATGTTAGTGTTTGTGGATGTGATTGTTTTCCTGTTGTAATAAATCTTATCAGTTGTTACAATAATTTAGTGTTTGTATGAGTAATTGTTTTCCTTTTCCTACTTGTATCTGTCTTATCAATTGTTACAAAAAGTGTGTGTGTGAGCACATGTAATTGTTTGTTTTAATTGATGTTGAGCTGATTCACGGTTGATTCGATTCTCAGTTATTACATGTGATTATTTTCCTTTCTCACAAATCTCATGAGTTGTTACAATAAGTGAAAGCTTTTACTTGTGATTGGGTCCCTTAATTCATGTAGATGTTATTCAGTGTTGTTTTGATTTCGCTGTGTTTATTTTTGACAGGTGACAATCTTGGTGTGGTTGTTGTCAATGTCAATAAAATTCGCCCGGAACAACGTGCCATGCCCAGCACTGCATTCCTGATGCCAAGCGACAAGTTCTGGGACAAGTCAGAAGTTATGGTGGTCACTCCTGACAAAAATTACACAGTGGCAGACTACAAGCAGTACTTCACGGACTTGAACTTCACTGATGGCTACAACATGTGGTTGGACACGATTAACCTTGTACGTGACCTTACACCTCCACAGGTGCCAGTTTTCTGCCTCCATGGCTCAGGTGTCCCAACTCTAGACACGCTTGTTTTCGGCAAGGGCCAGTTCCCGGACACGTACCCTGCATCCATAAATGGGGATGGGGATGGAACTGTGAACATTCGTAGCCTGCTGGGCTGTTTGAGGTGGGTTGGTGCCCAGACATACCCAGTGGTGCATGCAGCTTTCAACGGGAGCACTTCAGAACACATGGCTCTGCTGGCAAACCCAGATGTGAGACAGTACATTAAGGATGTTGTTACAGGGAAAAGATAAAGCCAGGGTCAAATTAATTCTCCACCCGTGTGTTACCGGGGTCCATAAGGGAAGCAAAGAATAGTAGCACTGTAGCCTGCCATGCATGTCGTAAGAGGCGACTAAGGAGGGTTGGCATGGGGATGGCTACCTCATCCCGTAGAAAACTTTAGCCACAAAATCCAACCAATCATCAACAAATGTGCAAAGGTCATGGCATGAGTTTGTTGAAGATCAGTGTTCTTTTGGTAGATGGAAGAAAGAAAAGGAAGACGGTTAATACACCATATCATCATCATGTGCTCTGTCAAATGGTGTTGGCTTGCATATACACCCACGGAACTCATCCTTGGTGTTAATGTTGTTCTTTGGCTTTGATTTGTAGAATTCTATGACATTTTGGAAAGACATTATGATGGTTTCCTCTTGCCTTCCACATCCACATGGGGTATGTAACCTCTGCTTTGACAGTAATTTCTGACTGTCAAACAGGTGAGTGTCCTGTTCTGCTCACTTGTAGAGTTGTTTACTTATCCCTGTGGATACTCAGTCCCCAGATTTGTATTTGCCACACTGTGATCTGTTTCCCATCCTCTACAACACGGAGGAGTAGTTGGGACCCATTTGACGAATTCTGAGCCCATCATGGCACATAATAAGTTGGTCAACCAGCTCACTTCCTGGCCATGTTTACTTTCTAGAACATTTCCATAAAGTAAACCTCAGAATGTTCCACCCCTGATTGATGTCTGACTATTCACACATCTATTGTCAATTGTAACCCCAATCCTTGAGTGCCGTTATGTAGTTCAGAAACCCAGTTGAATTTGTGACTGTTCTCCAATGAATCAGTGACACATATATTAATTCAGCTGGATTTCAAAATTGGACTGCATTGCATAGAAATGGCTCCTGCACACACACATATATATATATATATATATATATATATATATATATATATATATATATATATATATATATATATATATATATATATATATATGGATGTGATTGCAGTGTCCAGCCAGGAACTTGTAATTGTAAAAAACCTCAGATTGTGTTGTATGCATATAACAAAGGAAAATAAGAGGTTTAAAACTTAGCGACAACTGTCAAACTTAATTATGAAAGAGTAAAGGGAAGGCAAAGATAAATACCTGAGTGGCTTGTTCACATGGCATGATTGTGTCACAATCACGGACCTGATCCAAGGCTGGTAATGTGTGAGATGGCAAACCATGAACCCATGGCCTACATACAAGGCACATGATGATGATGAATAGATACTCAACTACCAATGATGTGGAACAGCCTAATTATGAATATGAACAAGTTTTAATGTGGATTCAGGGCTAAATGAGACTCACTATTCCAATTAGCACTGGCATTTTCCATGGCCTGGATATGTTATCTAGCGTTAAGTTATTTATTTTAGCTTATGTTTGCTTACTTAGCTGTCCGTGCATTTGCCAGTGATATACACTGTTGTATTTACTTTTATGATGTAAAAATTCAGTTGATTGCAAAATAAATACTTCTGTCTGTGTCCAACCACCCTTGGAGTTTCATCATGCTGTGGTCAGACTTTTGGGGGTCTGATGTACTTACAAATATCCATGACATTTGATTTATGTTTTGCTTGTTGTCCCTTTGCTACAGATTTTATTGTTTTATAATATATAACATACAGCTGTATGAAGCCACAGTGGCAAATTGATTAGTGCACTTGCCTGTCAGATCAGCAGTCCTTGTTTGATCCCCAGCTGAGGCAGGATTATTTGGATTTATTTGGTTGCTTTGGGATTTGAGGTTTGAAGATTGAGCACATTCCACTACTGGAAACGCTGATCATATTCCGGTATAAACCTTGGGCCTTGAAGATTGAACACAACGCACTACTGGCAACAATGATCACATTCCAGTATGAGCCTTGGGCCATTACTGACAAGCCCAGATGAGAGCGAAACTCAATTCTAGTGCTTCCAATCCAATGTGGACAAGGTCCAAGGTTCGTACCGGAATACGATCAGCGTTGTCAGTAGCAGGATTATTTTTTTAAGCAGAGTTCTGGGTTTGACCCAGTCTGATAAATATGGGTACCAGACAATTATCAGAATTGTGTCAGAAGGAAAGGTGATACAGAATGTAACTGGTTGCCTCATATGTTGTGACCTAGAATATGTGAAGGCTTAAGACTTCACACTCCAGCGGCAGCAACTGCTTTGGGACCTTTGTCTTTTATATATACAAAGAACCAAGCGTTAACACAATGAAACCTCCCTAGATTATAACAGACAACTCCCCAAAGAGGGATAGATGATGAAAGAAGGAGAATGGTATGTGCAAAGGTCTACCTCTACCCTTTTCTATAGTAGTACCTGCATGGGGTTAACTTGATCATACCTTAGTTTGTTAACCATGATTTGTTTTGTTATCTTCCTGACACATCTTTCGTGCATCCATAATTTGAGTTTACTGACTTGTTTAGTGGATCTTGTCAGGAATATGTTCTTCTTATCAATGAGTTGATATCCTTGAATATCAAGAAAATGGAAACACTGGTGAGATCAAAGAAAAAAGTGACACTACAGTGTGAAATGGAAATAGAAGGGACAATTCTTAACCAAGTGGATAATTTTAAATACCTAGGGGCATTTATATAATCAGATGGAAGATGCACAACAGAGATTAAGAGCAGAATAGGGCAAGCAAAAGCTGCATTTTAGAAAATGAAGAGTATCTTATGTAATAAGTCACTACCATTGAGTGTAAGAAAGAGAGTGCTTATATAAGTGCACCATGAACATGCACGACTGAGGGGGTTTGAAGCTCCTTAGCCGATCTTCAATGTGGAGATGACACATGACTGACTGACTAATACCTGTATATCAACCTGTTTTGTTTGGAATGTAAATGAACAAATTAGGAAGGGCTTGGAAGCAACAGAGATGTGGTTCCTGAGACGAATGTTGCAAATTCCTTGGACTGCCAAAGTAACTAGCAATTTCCTGAAAGAGGCTAATGGAACTAGAACATTATATACAGCAATAAGAAAGCGACAAACAGCTTTCTTTGGTCATGTGATGAGAAGAGAGGCATTGGAGAACATCGTGACAACCAGAAAGATCAAGGGGAAGAGAGGCAGAGGTAGACCAAGAGAAATGATGCTGGATGGATTGAGACAGTGACATGGAGGAATATCATCAGCAGAGTTGATCCAGAACATCAAAGACCGAGATCTGTTGAGAGACATGAACGCCTACGCCATCTGGCTTGGCACTTGATGATGATGAGGAGTTTAAAAATCAACACCATTGCACTCAGGACATTCTTACACGTGCTCCATCTTCTTCTTCAGGAGCCAATGAAGATTTTTCATGTCGATGGTGCCAGTGGCAGCCTGACTGAGCATCTACCTACACTGTTCCCTGTGAGCTGAGTATTGCCTGGACCCTCTGCTTGCTCCCCACTGAATCCTTTCCAAGCATGGATCCTCTGTTGAGTATGCTGCACTTTCCACTTGGTCCCATAGAGCCTTCACCACCTCAGCCTTCCTATTAGTCAGTCAGTCATGTGTCATCTCCACATCGAAGATCGGCCATGGAGCTTCCAACATCCTCAGTTCTGCCTGTTCATGGTGCACTTAAATCAGCTTCTTCCTGTCCATCTCTGTATATTGTCCTCCGATGTGTAACATTGTCTTTCTCTTTACACTTTCCCTCTACCTTTCCCTTCAACACATCCTTTAACAAGGGACTGTCTCTTTAAATAGCCAGAGGACCTGAATTATGTGACCAGTAATCTCATTAAGTGTTTTCTTCAATTCTTATAGACCATGCTATATATCATTGGCCATCATGTTGCCCACAATTCTTAGTCCATGTTATATATCATTGGCCATCATGTTGCCCACAATTCTTAGTCCATGTTATATAGCATTGGCTATCATGTTGTCTACAGTTCTTATAGTCCATGTTATATAGCACTGGCTATCATGTTGTCCACAGTTCTTATAGTCCATGTTATATAGCACTGGCTATCATGTTGTCCACAGTTCTTATAGTCCATGTTATATAGCACTGGCTATCATGTTGTTCACAGTTCTTATAGTCCATGCTATGTAACATTGGCTATCATGTTGTCTACAGTTCTTATAGTCCATGCTATATAGCATTGGCTATCATGTTGTCCACAGTTCTTATAGTCCATGCTATGTAACATTGGCTATCATGTTGTCCACAGTTCTTATAGTCCATGTTATATAGCATTGGCTATCATGTTGTCCACAGTTCTTATAGTCCATGCTATATATCATTGGCTATCATGTTGTCTACAGTTCTTATAGTCCATGTTATATAGCACTGGCTATCATGTTGTCTACAGTTCTTATAGTCCATGTTATATAGCACTGGCTATCATGTTGTCCACAGTTCTTATAGTCCATGCTATATAGCATTGGCTATCATGTTGTCTACAGTTCTTATAGTCCATGTTATATAGCACTGGCTATCATGTTGTCTACAGTTCTTATAGTCCATGTTATATAGCACTGGCTATCATGTTGTCCACAGTTCTTATAGTCCATGCTATGTAACATTGGCTATCATGTTGTCTACAGTTCTTATAGTCCATGCTATATAGCATTGGCTATCATGTTGTCCACAGTTCTTATAGTCCATGCTATGTAACATTGGCTATCATGTTGTCCACAGTTCTTATAGTCCATGTTATATAGCATTGGCTATCATGTTGTCCACAGTTCTTATAGTCCATGCTATATATCATTGGCTATCATGTTGTCTATTACAGTTCTTATAGTCCATGTTATATAGCACTGGCTATCATGTTGTCCACAGTTCTTATAGTCCATGCTATATAGCATTGGCTATCATGTTGTCCACAGTTCTTATAGTCCATGTCACATTGCAGCCTTGAGCGAGACACGACTTGCAGAAGAAGGCCAAATCTGTGAAATGGGTGCCGGCTACACATTTTTCTGGAGTGGAAGGAAAAGCGAGGAAAGACGCCAATCCGGTGTGGGATTTGCCATTAAGTCGGCCCTGGTCGGCAAATTAGCTGGATTTCCAAAGGCTATAAACGACAGGCTCATGACCATGAAGTTGCCTCTGCTGAATGGAAGGAAGCACGCAACCATTGTGAGTGTCTACGCACCAACTATGACCAACGAAGATGATGTCAAGAACAAGTTCTATGAGGACCTTCACAATGTATTAACATCTGTTCCCAAAGGAGACAAACTTATACTCCTTGGGGATTCAATGCCAGAGTAGGCACGGTCACCACCTCTTGGAGTGGCATTATTGGAAAGCATGGAGTCGGAAATTGTAACAGCAATGGACTCCGCCTCCTTCAGACATGTGCCGAACATGATCTCCTGATTACGAACACAATTTTCCGTCTCCCCATGAGAAATAGGACATCGTGGATGCACCCTCGCTCGAAACACTGGCACCTCATTGACTATGTCATCGTCAGGAGGAGTGACAGACAAGACGTTCGAGTGACAAAATCCATGTGTGGTGCCGAATGTTGGACAGACCATCGTCTCATTGTCTCGAAAATGAACATCCACATCAGGCCACCACGGCGTCCTCAAGGGGCGAAAATGCAAACAAAGCTAAATGTCACCCGCCTAAACAGCAAGAAAATGCAGCAGCCGTTTGAAAATATGCTGGAAGACCGCCTCAAGCCCAATGCTGAAGCTAAACAGGATACAGAAACAGAATGGAGAGCCCTAAAGGACATAATTTACAACACTGCTATGGAAATCCTGGATCCAGCCCCCTGAAAGCATAAAGACTGGTTTGATGAAAATTCCGAAGACATCAACCAATTGCTGGCCGAGAAACATCTTCTCCTCAAGGCACATTTGAATGACCCAAAGTCAACATCAAAAAAAAAGATGCTTTCAAGAACATTCAGAGAATAGTGCAGCAGAAACTTCGGCACATGCGGGACTCCTGGCTGAGCAGCAAAGCTGATGAAATTCAGGGCTTTGCTGACAGACATGATATGAAAAACTTCTACGACTCACTGAAAGCGGTCTATGGTCCTACATCACCAGGCATAGTTCCCCTCCTCAGTGCAGATGGGGGAACATTGGTCACCGATAAGAAAGAAATCCTTCAACGCTGGGCAGAGCATTTCAGCAAAATCTTAAATGCAACTTCCTTCTTCGATGATGAAACTGTCAGGGTCTTACAATCTAATGAATCTGGCTCGCTGGACCTAACATATGCGAGACATACAAAAGTACAGAATTATTTAACGTGACACACGGTAACACTAAGTTTGATGGTTTTATTTACACTTCACATGCAACACAGTCTAATTCGGCATGTGGCCATCACAAGGTGAATATCACAACCTATACATAATACATCAATGCACTCACAGACTCAAACCCACAGCTATGCAGTCTTTCTATCTTCTCACAAGAGCTACGAGCAATCGACATTCAGGCACAGAAACACAAGAGCCGCTTTCATACACGTCCGTCTCGTCTGATTCCCCTAGCCGTGTCTGCCGTTTCCCGCTCACAGTCCTTGCCCTGTGGATTCGAGCGCAGCGAGAATTGCATGCGTCACGCTTGTACTGGCTTGACTCTGACGGTCGCTCTCTCTGTCGTCAGCGAAACCTGTGAGTAGGTAACTGGTGTTCGCCTGGCGGGCGTAACGATGTCGCGGCATATCAATGGGGATTATGACACCCTCCCCGCGCGTCATTCATGAAAGATTCTATCTTTCATGTGTATTCTCTGTAAATTCAGGGTTACTATTTTTAACCAAGTCAGAATCTTCCCATTGGTTGTCATATACCCTGGCATAGGTTCAATAGAAATACATAAGTATTGTAAATTATACATATTAAGTCATACTGTATTCAGACTTTAACACTTGCCAAGTATCATCCTCTCGATGGATAATCACCTCTGTTGCAATTTTGACCCAGTCAGACCGGTAGCACCCGCAATCAATGCAACTACCTCGCAACCAACAAAAAAAAACGTATAATATGTCCTTAGACATCAGGTTAGACCGTAAAACGTCCTAATATGAGACAAATTCAACTGTAGAGTTCCAACCACACTTGGTAGGGAGCTCTCATGTTGGTCTACAACTTTGGCAATCTTCTCCATGCCCAGCTGATGCAATCTTGGCGTGTCGACAATCTGGCAACACCGTGGCTATTTTTATACATTACACATTACTATCTATTTCGATTTACCGCCCTTTGGTGTAATTGGTGACTGTCACCGACCGTTAGGGTATTTCTATTGAAATAGACAGAAATCCCTATCCAAGAGTTTGCCGACAGTCTCTAGAAAGTATGGCTCGTTATCAGAATGTCTAAAGGGATGGTCCCGATAGGAGAGACTGGGATTCACTTGGTAGACAAAGGCAGAAGGTGAAGAACACTCGTGTATGTAGGAAGACCTAACACGAATGTCTAGTTTATCTGTCGGTGATCCTTCGTCATTTGATGAAGCCCCCTGTTTTAAATACTTTCCCGCACTCACGCGCACGCCTTGCGTTCAAATGATCACGAAGGGAGTACGTGGGTACAAGTATAAAACAATAATACTCTTTAATAATAAAAGAGAAAATGAAAATTGTTGTTCAACTGGTGAACAAGGACAATAGAATTTGTTACAGGTAAAAAAAAAAATAGTTTTCTGATGCTTAGCTAGATAGCATATCATCATTCACACCATCCAGACAGTGACACACTCAGAACACATGTAGACACAGAGTCACCTGAGACAATCTGATCTCTGTTAGGAATAGTGCTGGCTTTCGGTTGTATTATGTCTTGGAGTCGACCCTGGCATTTGACAGGTGTACGATGCTCCTCCGGATTCCAGGTTCCGTCTCCACTAGTTGGTGGCTCAAAGTTTCGGTAACCGGACCAGTTAGGTGTCAGCAGTATCAGCAGCGAGGCTCCTTAAATCAAACAAACAGTTGCAGACTTCTTAGTGTCTTGACAATATCAATGTGTCTGAGTGCTGGTGGTGTGTGTCTGTTGTGTATGTGTCAGATGCAGAACAGGAATAAAACAATTCCTCTCTGCTATTCTGTATCAAAAGCAAAGGCCAATAGTTCTTATCAGCTTGGCTATACCTTGTATGACATGATACAAGGTGAAAAAGGGTCCAGAAGTGGACACATTCTAAGACCACATGGTCCATTGGAGTAGAACATGTAGACAAATCTTTGTTTGAAAAAGGCATTAAAAAATGTACATGGTTGTAAAACTTGAAGTGACTCATATGCAATAATTACTGGTGTATTCCTTAACACCATGGTGAGGAAGTCCTGGGCAGCCAGGATGTTTCCCTAGATAGCTAAGGAAAGGCCAACAATAATTCAACCTAATCCCACATCAGTCATTAGGCATAAAGCAACCAAGTGTCGCCATGAAGTCGTGAGGTATACCCCACCGAATATACGAGCTAAAAGATAAGAAGAAGGCCAGCAGGCAAGCAAGGGGGCTGAGATATTCCAGGCATTGGGCTTTAGGATGTCTCAGTTATCCCTTGTTGAGTTATTTACTCCCCAAATTCTGATTCCTCACCACATGGTATTTGCTTTGAACTTATGACCGTCAGTGTCGGGTAGTTCGGCATGGCGGTGAATCAGGGGTAAGCACATTTATGTTTGAATATAAATCGCCTAGTAATATTGCTGGCATGTGAGAATCATGATCCACATGCCTCTTCCACTTCTGCCCACATGGCAAAATCATATCATATTTTCAACAAAATATACACGTAAATACATTCACAAAATGCATATGAAAATAATCAGTAAGGTTTATACATTATATATATATTTTTTTATCTATCAGTATATCTATATATATATATATATATCTAGGCCCCACATGTTTTCTCTCAATATCTCCCATTTCAAATCCCATGTTTCATAAATATATATGATCGGGAAAGTTTGTGTTTTCCCAATATCAGAATATAAATGTGTACACACTCCTTACTATAATCATAATTATTATGTTACTACACTCACCCCCAGTCTTAGTGCAGCACTTAAGGTAGGTTTTGGTATAATCTACCAAGGATGCAGTTGGATATGGCAGCTCACTTCATGTAAGGTCTGCTTAGCACAGCAGCTATGGTCGTTGTGAACCGGACGGAAGTTGTTTGTCACAATTTCCGGTGCAGCAGTACTATTAGCATATCGCTGTATTCCCGTTGCTAGGGAGTGACGGACCTATGTCCCCAGTCCTTAGACTTGGTATTAATAAGGGTTGAAGACAGGGGATTTCCCTTGTGACATCATTTGAATAGATGACGTGAAAATACACGCTGTCCCCAATGCACTGTGTAGTTTTAGTGCAGAAAATGTCTGTGTAGTCATTCTGACGTCATTATTAGTAATTTAGCTGCTGTACTGAATCCAGAATGTAAATAGTAATTCAGCTAACGTAATATTGGTGGTATTCGCATAGTGATCTAGACTCATCCCGTCACATATGCCCCTCCTAGAGAAAAGTACGACTAGGTGAACTTTTGGGGTAGGTGAGCCTAGATCGACTATGGCTTATTTTCCTCCTGAGTCCGTCTGGTCATTGTCTTCATCCTCAGCAGTAGGGTGTCTGCTCAGGAAATCTGCTCCCACATTTTCTTTTCCGGGGATGTACTCCACATTGAATGTGTATGGTTGTAGGAGCAGTGACCATCTCATCAACCGAGTGTTTAACTTCTTGGAGGCAGCTAATAACATCAGAGGTTGGTGGTCACTCTGAACCATGAATTTTGTTCCATATAAGTATGGTTGGAATTTCTGTACCGCCCATACTAGAGATAAACATTCCTTTTCGATGGTGGAATAGTTCCGTTCAGCCTGGTTTAACTTTCGACTGGCGTATGCTACTGGGAAAAGGATGGTCGGGTTTTCTCGTCCTCCCTGCAACAGTGTTGCCCCAATGCCAACATTACTGGCATCCGTTCGCAAGGTAAATGTTTTGGTAAGATCTGGGAGTTGCAAGATGGGTCTTGCTGAAAGTCTGTCTTTAAGGATGGTGTACGCAGTCTCACAATCTGCAGTCCAGTTAACTTTCTCTGGGGCTCCCTTCTTTGTGGCATCTGTGAGAGGGGCTGCAACCATGTTGAAATTCTGGATATATTTTTGGTAGAACCCACACAGAGACACAAAGGATCTCACATCTTTCTTGGTCTTGGGTCGCGGGGCGGCTTGTAGTTTTTCTACATTTTTCGGGTCAGGCGAGGTGTAACCCTGGACTATGGTATGTCCCAGAAATTCAAGTTTTTGAAATGCTAGCTGGCACTTGGTGGGCCAAGCAGTCAATCCTACTTCAGCTAATCTGGTTAACAGAACTTCCAATGAGGATAAATGTTCCTCAAACGTATTGGAGGCAATGAGAATGTCGTCCATGAAGTTGGTAATGGATGGGTCTCTTAGAGGGTCCAAAAGCATTCTCATCATCCTGGTGAAAACGCTGGGTGCGTTACTAAGGCCAAATGGGAGCACGTTGAATTGGTAGTGTCCCGTTGATGTGCTGGATGCAAGGTAGGGTCGAACTTCTTGCTTCACGGGGATCTGGTAGTATCCTTTGCTCAAGTCTATCTTGGAGAAATACTTGGCTTTACTCAGCTTGGCGAAGAGTTGCCCATGGTCTGGTAGCGGTTCTGCTTGGAACTCGGTTATACCATTCAGTTGGCGATAGTCGATGCAGAGCCGATGCTCCCCACTAGGTTTTCTAAGCAGCACCACATTTGCACTGTACGGTGACTCAGAAGGTGAGATTATTCCCTCTTGAAGTAGCTGGTTGATCTCAATTCTGAGTGCCTCTTCCTTTGCATAGGGAATGGGATACTGTGTCTGCCTAATAGGATCAGGGCTGGTCAGCTTCATATCAAATTCTATCAAGCTAGTGCGACCTGGTTTGTCGGTGAGGAGTGCTGCGTGAGATTGTAATACTTCCTCCAATTTTCCCTTTTGGGAAGTGGTCAGGTTAGGATTTATTTCCACATCCTGGTAGGTCTCCTGAAGTTGTAGGGGGTATTCCACCGCTATGTTCTCCCCATTCTCTACTTCAGTTGCAACTGCCATTGCCAACAAATGCCTTGGGGGTTCATTTGCTCTCGCATAATATTTGCGAAGCAAATTGATATGATACATTTTCTGCTTACCCTTGATTGCGATCCTGTTGGTACGGGACAGTTTCTCTACCACGGGGAACGGCCCCTGCCACCCAATCTCCAACTTATTGTTTCCGCTAGGGAGTAGTAGTAAGACTTTGTCCCCTACCTCTAGTGAACGATCCTTGGCCTTTTTATTGTAATGCTGGGCATGTTTCGCTCGGGCTCTTCTAAGATTACTCGTCGCTAACTTCCATCCCATCTTCAACTTGTGTTTCAATTCTTCCACATACGTGAACGCATTTACTACTGTCTCGTCTGTTCTCTCCTCAGTCCATGTTCTCATGAGAGCTTCTAGAGGACCTTTGATGGGCCTACCAAAGAGGAGGGTTGCCGGTGGAAGGCCAGTGGAGCCATGAGGAACTTCCCGGTACGCAAATAGTGCTGCCGGTAGGTAATCATCCCAGACTTCTGGTTTTTCCTGTGCCAACTTCCTCAGGATAGACATCAATGTCCCGTTGAACCTTTCCACCAGGCCGTTTGACTGTGGGTGGTATGGACTGGAATGTATGTGGCGAGTCTGGAAAATATGGAAGACTTCTTCCATCAATCTCCCTCTAAACTGAGAGCCGTTATCAGTGAGGATTTGGTTAGGGAATCCTAGCCGAGTGAAAATCGTGACCAGGGCCTCTGCCACTCTTTTAGAATCAATGGCTGGCAGGGCGATCGCTTCTCCCCACATGGAGCAGGTATCCACCAGAGTTAATATGTATTTGTTTCTCCTTTTAGTTCTAGGGAGAGGTCCAACAATGTCGACAGCCACTCGCTCGAAGGGGGTATTCATGATGGGCATTTCCCCTAACTTAACTGGGGCAGTCGTGTGTCTGGGTGCAACTCGCTGACACTCAGGACAAGATTTCACATACCTTTTGATGTCCCCATTCATTCCCGGCCAAAAATAATGACATGAAATGCGTTGATTAGTTGCACCACCACCCATATGCCCACTAAACGACAGTGTGTGGCCCATGTGTAGAACTTGTGGCCTATATGCTGCTGGTACTACAAGTTGACCATGTTCCTGTTCATTTTTACCGGCCCTACGATACAACAAATTTCCCTTCTTATAAAAGTCCCCTCTCTGCGGGGGGTTTCTAGCATTTGGAAGTTTCTTAAAACAGTGTGCTAGAGTCGGGTCCTGGTTCTGTGCAGCTCTAATCTCCCCTGGGAGTGGATTCAGGGGTAGATCAGGCTCAGAGGTTGCTGTAACTTGAGCCCTGGTCTGCACAGCAGCCACTATCATGGGTGTGACTGGTTCCCCCAAGTAGACATATCTACATCATAGTATCATGGCATAGATGGAGTCATCCATCACTGCTGCCGATATCTTACCCTTAACGAATTTAGATTCAACTAATATTCTAGCGATCGGCAAGGTCAGGGTAGGTGAGCTTTTTGTCACGCCCTTTATCTCAATTGTGTCTTCGGTGATTTGATCAGGGTCTACCAGGTGAGATGCTACGATGGCATCATATTGTAGACCCGTATCGTAAAGACACTCGACCCACTGTCCATTGACAGAGATCTGCTCTGTCACTGGAGGTCTTCTCAGTTCTTGATGAGGTGGCCTCTTAGCAATTTCCTTGTCTGTGGACAAGTATGCCGCAATCTTGGGATTAGGTTGGCGCCTACATTCTGACGTACTGTGGGAGTTATTCCTACAGTTCTTGCAGTAGGGTTGTCTAAAACCAGTTGCGGTGGGGTTGTTTGGTTGTGGCTGGGGTTGTCTCTTATCTGCTGGTTGGTTATTGTATCGGGGTTGTCCCATGTTGGTTGGAGGTTGGTTCTTTTGAGGTTGGGGAGGTTGGTTCTTTTGAGGTTGGGGAGGTTGTGTTGAGAAAGAGTCCCCATGGGCAGTCAGATATCTTTCAGCCAAGACTATCATTTCCTCTAGGTTTTGCACCCCTTGTTCAACGATGAAAGTTTCCATCGGCTTCGACATACAGTTCCTCAGCTGCTCACATAAAACCATCTCCCGCAAGCCCGCATAGGAGTGTTCATACTCTCCCAATGTCTCCCATTTACAGAGATAACTCTGCAGACGAGCGGACAATTGTGAGAATGACTCACCCCTCAGACGTCTTGCGGTTCGGAATTTCCGCTGATAAGCAGCTGAGGTTAACTCATATCTCTTCAATAAAGCTGATTTCAAACTTTCATAAGAATGTTCATGGCCTGGAGGTAGTCCCTGAAAGACTACATACGCTTGTCCCCTCAGTGCCTGAGAAAGCTTCAAGTTCCAGTGTTCCCTAGCCAACCCAAATGACTCAGCTAATTTCTCGAATTTCTGAAGGTAACTATCCAATTGTTCCTGATTTTCCTCGAACGGCATCAAAGGAAAACTCATAGGACCCACATGAGAAGTCGAATGTAGCTGGGTTTCAATGCTGGGTGCCGGAGAGCTGGCGTTAGAACAGGTTGCTGATAGAGCTTGGTTTTCTAGCTCTTTCATCCTAAACTCATGCTGTCGGATTTGTTCGTTTTCCTGTAACTGCCTAAGTTCTTTCTCAGCCTCGATTTTCTTAAGCTCTGTCTCTGCTTCCAGTTTCTTAAGCTCGAGTTCATGCCTACGTATTTTATCTTCCCTGTCTTCTTTCCTTTAAGTCCCTCTCCATATCATGGACATATTTGGCTGCTTCGGGCTCCGATAACCCCATAGCTACCGCTGCTGCGTGCAAATCTGCTGATGAACTCATGACTGAGTTTTGACTGAGAGGGTGAGTGATCAGTGGACTACAATTTCTATATCAATATTATACTACTTCCCAATTCAAGTTATACTAATACAATTGCAATAATTTACAAATCTTATTAGTACATACACAAAAATGGTTAGTACAAACAATGATACAAAACACACTTTCACTCTCTCAATCAAATGGAAACAACTAATTACATAGTTTCCTAAACTACTCTACCCTTTACTGAGATGAGAAAAAAAAAATTTTTGTACCAAGTAACACAATTTATTAGAAATATTTCTAATTAGCTGGGTAGATCCCGGACCGAGACCACAGTTGTCACCGACCGTTAGGGTATTTCTATTGAAATAGACAGAAATCCCTATCCAAGAGTTTGCCGACAGTCTCTAGAAAGTATGGCTCGTTATCAGAATGTCTAAAGGGATGGTCCCGATAGGAGAGACTGGGATTCACTTGGTAGACAAAGGCAGAAGGTGAAGAACACTCGTGTATGTAGGAAGACCTAACTCGTGTTTATCTGTCGGTGATCCTTCGTCATTTGATGAAGCCCCCTGTTTTAAATACTTTCCCGCACTCACGCGCACGCCTTGCGTTCAAATGATCACGAAGGGAGTACGTGGGTACAAGTATAAAACAATAATACTCTTTAATAATAAAAGAGAAAATGAAAATTGTGGTTCAACTGGTGAACGAGGACAATAGAATTTGTTACAGGTTAAAAAAAATAGTTTTCTGATGCTTAGCTAGATAGCATATCATCATTCACACCATCCAGACAGTGACACACTCAGAACACATGTAGACACAGAGTCACCTGAGACAATCTGATCTCTGTTAGGAATAGTGCTGGCTTTCGGTTGTATTATGTCTTGGAGTCGACCCTGGCATTCGACAGGTGTACGATGCTCCTCCGGATTCCAGGTTCCGTCTCCACTAGTTGGTGGCTCAAAGTTTCGGTAACCGGACCAGTTAGGTGTCAGCAGTATCAGCAGCGAGGCTCCTTAAATCAAACAAACAGTTGCAGACTCCTTAGTGTCTTGACAATAGCAATGTGTCTGAGTGCTGGTGGTGTGTGTCTGTTGTGTATGTGTCAGATGCAGAACAGGAATAAAACAATTCCTCTCTGCTATTCTGTATCAAAAGCAAAGGCCAATAGTTCTTATCAGCTTGGCTATACCTTGTATGACATGATGATACAAGGTGAAAAAGGGTCCAGAAGTGGACACATTCTAAGACCACATGGTCCATTGGAGTAGAACATGTAGACAAATCTTTGTTTGAAAAAGGCATTAAAAAATGTACATGGTTGTAAAACTTGAAGTGACTCATATGCAATAATTACTGGTGTATTCCTTAACACCATGGCGAGGAAGTCCTGGGCAGCCAGGATGTTTCCCTAGATAGCTAAGGAAAGGCCAACAATAATTCAACCTAATCCCACATCAGTCATTAGGCATAAAGCAACCAAGTGTCGCCATGAAGTCGTGAGGTATACCCCACAGAATATACGAGCTAAAAGATAAGAAGAAGGCCAGCAGGCAAGCAAGGGGGCTGAGATATTCCAGGCATTGGGCTTTAGGATGTCTCAGTTATCCCTTGTTGAGTTATTTACTCCCCAAATTCTGATTCCTCACCACATGGTATTTGCTTTGAACTTATGACCGTCAGTGTCGGGTAGTTCGGCATGGCGGTGAATCAGGGGTAAGCACATTTATGTTTGAATATAAATCGCCTAGTAATATTGCTGGCATGTGAGAATCATGATCCACATGCCTCTTCCACTTCTGCCCACATGGCAAAATCATATCATATTTTCAACAAAATATACACGTAAATACATTCACAAAATGCATATGAAAATAATCAGTAAGGTTTATACATTATATATATATATATATATATATATTTATCTATCAATATATCTATATATATATATATATATATCTAGGCCCCACATGTTTTCTCTCAATATCTCCCATTTCAAATCCCATGTTTCATAAATATATATGATCGGGAAAGTTTGTGTTTTCCCAATATCAGAATATAAATGTGTACACACTCCTTACTATAATCATAATTATTATGTTACTACACTCACCCCCAGTCTTAGTGCAGCACTTAAGGTAGGTTTTGGTATAATCTACCAAGGATGCAGTTGGATATGGCAGCTCACTTCATGTAAGGTCTGCTTAGCACAGCAGCTATGGTCGTTGTGAACCGGACGGAAGTTGTTAGTCACAATTTCCGGTGCAGCAGTACTATTAGCATATCGCTGTATTCCCGTTGCTAGGGAGTGACGGACCTATGTCCCCAGTCCTTAGACTTGGTATTAATAAGGGTTGAAGACAGGGGATTTCCCTTGTGACATCATTTGAATAGATGACGTGAAAATACACGCTGTCCCCAATGCACTGTGTAGTTTTAGTGCAGAAAATGTCTGTGTAGTCATTCTGACGTCATTATTAGTAATTTAGCTGCTGTACTGAATCCAGAATGTAAATAGTAATTCAGCTAACGTAATATTGGTGGTATTCGCATAGTGATCTAGACTCATCCCGTCACAGTGACACCCAGTAAATGAAAGGGAAATAATTTAAACAGATGTTAAACCTAATAAATTACAATTATAAATTTATTTCTCAGCGTCATAGCTTGATACTTCTTTACAATAGCGAAAAAAATGTCGCCAATGTGAATCAGTTAATCAAGGTATGATTCTCAGATTACAGTAGTTTCAAAAATATTAATACACAATTTGTATATTTCAAATTCGTGTTTCACCAATATTTTACAAGCGTCATTAATTTTTAAGGTTTTGTTCATAGTCTGCTAGATTTTTGTTTAACTTTCTAACTTTCCGGAAGTACACACGAACAGCTGATGTAAGCAATAGTTTTTCACACACTTGTTCCGTAATGATGTTGGAATACTCGGAGTGTAACGTTGTGCTATTCGCTGGTGTTTTCGGTGTTTCATTGGACTTCTGGATTACGATCTTATACAGTGGAGTAACTGTCCCAGTTTAGTTCACTCAATTGTTCAATTCACACGGGATAAAATGTTGCTGGATACCTCCAGTTTGCAGATATCACGGATAACTTAAATTGTTCTTGTTCACTTGAGGTAAGTTACGACACTGGCCTGTGGCACTGTTCTTAGTTTATAATCTTTATAATTACTATTGTTCACTTTCTAACACATACTACGCACTTATACCACACAATTATCACCTTATTTTAGAAACTCTAATAATATTTACAGTGGGAAATGATCCCTATCACAATGATGTAGTTGACACTCACAGCTTTTCTGAAAACAAATACATTAATGGATGTGCTGGTCTGAGTGTTTCGACATACTGCACTCAGACATATATGGCTATTGGGTATCATCGGGGCAACGTGACAAAAGGTCAGCTAGTGTATTCGATGTGCCCGGTATGTGTTTTACTTCAAAGCTGTAGTCTTGAAGCAAAAGTGACCATCGCGCTATCATATGGTTAGTTGGCACTCCCGATGTAATAAACGTCAACGGGCTGTTGTCAGATTCTACTAAAAAATGCCTTCCAAGGAGGAATCTCGACAATCTCGTTATTGCAAACACTAATGCAAGGGCTTCTTTTTGCGGGGTCGACCAAGTGCGTTCTCTTGGTTTAAGTTTCCTGGATAGGTAATATACAGGATGCAAAATGCCGTCATGTTCCTGTAATAGTACCGCCCCAATCGCCACGGAGCTCGCATCTGTGCACAATCTGAAAGGAATATGCAAATTTGGCAATTTGAGAATGGGATTCTTTAAACTAGTCTCAGAAAAATAGGACAATACCTTCTGGAATGCAAATTTTAGGCATTCGTTGTTTACAATTTTGTTTGGGTGATCTTTTTTTAGTATGTTAGTAAAACTTTCAGTCAGTTCAGCAAAATCTGGGATGAACTGCCTGTAATAATTTAGAAGTCCTAATACACTTCTGACTTGTTTCTTCGTAGTCCGAAGTGTCAGTTTCAGAATTTTTGACGCGATGTTATCGTCAGTAGTGACAAAGCCATTAGAGATCTTATACCCCAAGAAGGAGATTTCCTGGTAGGCTATGTCAACTTTGGCAGGTTTAGTAGTAAGTCCGTGCTGTCTGATCCGTTCAAACGTCTGCTGTAATGTCGTTATGTGCTCTGTCATTGTCGTTGTGTGTACACATATATCATCCATATACGAAATGATATTCTTTATGTCCGTCAGTAATAGTCTTGTAAGCAGTTCGTCGTGTTTAGCGCTGGTGTTGGTATTTCGTCGCTTTCTTCGTCGCCTTCATGGTCAATTATTGTTGTACTGGCTGCTGTATCGTCTTGTTCGTTGTCCCTGTTGTAGTATGGTCTTAGCATATTGATGTGGAATATTTTGTGTTTGTCTTTAATTTGAATTTCATAGTCCACAGGTGAAATCTGTCTTAGTACCTTAAATGGTCCTTGCCAGGAATCGGTCAGTAATTGTCGGTCACTAGGTAGGAGCAGTAGTACGTCCTGTCCAGGTGTCATTGTTATCGTCCTGTTTCCTTTGTTTGCATATTGTCTATACATCGCACCAGATTGTTTCAGTGCATCTTTGGCAATAATACAAGATTTAATTATCCTTTCACGCAATGATGTTACATATACGTATGATGATATGGGTTTAAGTATAGGAGTTGCTTCAGTTAACATGGAATGGTATATACTCAATGGGCCGCGTGGTTTGGCACCATAGATAAGTTCGAATGGAGAGAACCCAGTGCTTGACTGAGGGACCTCGCGATATGCGAATAATATGGCAGGTAAATAGATGTCCCAATTTTCGGGATGTTCTTGGGTGACTTTGGAAAGCATATGCTTTAAATCCCCGTTAAACTTTTCTATTACTCCTGTCGAGTGAGGATGGTACGGTGAATTGAAACATTGTTTCACACCTAACATTTTAGTGAAAGCTTGAGTGGATGCAGCAATAAATTGACTTCCACGGTCGGATAGGATAGTATCAGGAAAACCTATCCTTGAAAATACATGGAAAAAGACTTCCATAATATCATTGGCAGTTATGTTCTTGAGAGGAATCGCTTCAGGCCAGCGGCTACATAAATCAATAATTGTAACTATGAATCTATTTCCTCTAGATGTTACATGATTTAGAGGACCTACGATGTCCACAGATATTTTTTCAAAGGGTCGACTGGCTAAATCTGTAACCTGTAATTCAGCCTGTGGGTGTTTCCCTTTTTTTTCACTAGTTTTTGGCAGATGTCACAACTTCTGCAATATTGTTTAATGTCATTACAGAATTTTGGCCAATAAAACTGTGACAACAATCTAGATCTGGTCTTTGAATACGCCATATGCCCTGCAAGAAGTATAACATGGGCAAGATGTAAGGCTTGCTTACGGTATTCTAGTGGCAAAACAGTTTGCTCTGTGATGGTGTCGCCTCTGGTATAGTACCTAGTGAGGATGCAATTTTTGAGAGCAAAATGCCAGCTTGCATTCTTAGTTAACCTTGGCTTTTGGCCTATCAGATTAAAATACTTATATAATGAAGGATCAGCCTTTTGAGCTGTTACAAAAGTTTCCTTCATGGTTTTAGAAGGTAGTAATACTGGGCTTAGCATTTCTATTGCCCCAGTTTGATCAATTTGTTCTTGCACTCTAGCAGCAGATCTAGTTACTGCGTTCACACTTTCAGTGATATGAGATGATGGTGACATACTTGGATCAATGAATTCATGTGATGGTGAACCCATTTGATCAATGATATCATGTGATGATGATACAATTGGATCAATGATATCATGTGATGATAGTGCTGCATTAGCTAGCATACAATTATCTGATGATAACACACTTTCCATGATGACGTCAGATGGAGATGATGTTACATGATCATCAATACATGCAGATGTTATGGTGTTATGAGGCATCTCATTCACTTCGGGAAGGTACCCAATGATAACATCACAGCAAGGATTGGTTAATTCTGCGCATTTAACCTTCCCAGTGAGGAATGGAGTCTCAATGTATGCCCATGCCAATGGACACTTCTCGATATTTCCCGAGAATGTTCTGCATGTTACGTGCCTGCCTGTATAGTCTGTAGGCATTATGAAATCTCTTTTAAGACATATAAGTGTACTTCCGCTGTCTCGTAAGACTGTAGCCGGCTTGCCATTCACATACCCATGGTGGATGTTAATTCTGCCTTTGGAATCTATTACCAAATTGGCTTCTTCATTGGCAATAGGTATCGAGTGGCCGCATGTTAATAGGCCATCTTCATGGAATTGATTACAGATGGTACATTTTTGTGGATTAAATGTATCTATGGCCTGTGCTGAGTTCACAGGATGATTTTCAAGATGTTCTTCATCTGATGAAGAGCTATCAAACAAGGCGGCATTCGCCTTCCTGGTCATCTGTTTCCCTTTACATACATTACGCCAGTGGCCATAAGCTTTACAAAGGAAACATTTTTGTAGTCGTTTGAAGTTTCTTCGCTCTTTATCTTGGTTATTTACATAGTTTTGTAAGTATGTTAAATATGCAGGGTTCTGATCGCACATCTCATTCCGGTGGTGAAGAAATTGGCAAAACCTACATTTCTCAGTAGTAGGCTTAAATGTCTTTTGCCTATTATATGTATCTGCTTTTGATTTCTCATAGCTAGCAGCTGCTACGAAATTTATATCAGTTGCACCACTAGCAAAACAATGTTTATTGGCTGTATAATACGCAGACCCACGTTTCTCGATCTGCTCTACACTCATACACTCACTCTCTTGCAAAAATTTTGAAAATAATGGTGGAAGGGATGTGATGAGTTTATCCCTAAGGATGAGATCTTTCAATTTGTTAAAATCATTATTAACTTTGGCTGCTGACAGCCATTTACTGAATATATCCTGTACTACTGAGATGTAGTCAGAGAACGTTTGAGTAGGTTTTGGAGTTAGTTTATTGAACTGTTCTCTGTAGCCTGCTTCATCTAACAGGAAATGTGACATAATTTTTGACTTTATGTAATGGTAATCTTTTCTGAGCTCTTTAGGGATAGTCTCTATAACTTTTAGAGGTTCTCCTGACAAACTTCTCATATAAATGATGTTCCACTCAGATAATGGGATCTGGTAGTGGTCCATTAAAGTCTCAAAGTTTTGGGTGAAAGCTGCTATGCAGTCCCCCGAGGTATAATTTCTGACAATACCTTGGTACTTTTTGTACTGGTTTTCTTTTTCCAGTCTTTCAGATTTACGAGATTCTTTTTCAACAGCTGTTTCAGCTTCAAGCTGTTTGATTTTCAGTTGGAGTTCAAGCTCTTCTCGTTTGCTTTGAGCTGAGATTTCTGCTTTTTTCAACTCGGCCTCTATTTCTGACTGTTTAGTTTTTGCAGCTCTTTCCGCCGCTCTGTCTTCGCGTTCCATAGCTTTTTCTTGTGCTAGGAGGTGTTCTGAGTACTTTGTCTCACTCCATTTTGTCAACTCATCACCAGTTAACTTTAGTTTTAAACCCATCTCGATGAAGTCGTTTAGAGAAGACATGATGGAATGTTTCAATGAAAATGATCTCTCACACACGTAATTTTGTTATCAAGTGTTAATAATATGAACAATTTTTACAATATTTTTCGACTTACAGCGTGTGCCCAAATTTGCACCCAAAAGTATATATAAAAAATAATACTCAAGTACTCTGGATACACTGAAGAATGGTGAAAACCAGGGCCAGGAACTTGTAGGGTCGCTACTGCCACGGCAAATGACCTCTACGGGTAACAGTTTCAGATGACACAGGAAACCTGGTTACTTTTGGAAGGAAATAAATTAGAATCTATGTCTGTGTGCTGTGTATGCTTGTCAATTAAGTTTTGGTTAGGTCTGTATGGCGTTGAGTGTTATTGTTGGTCGTAATGTCGTCGTTCAACAATTTTCACAAGTTGCTTTCTTTCTCGAACTTTCTGCTTCCACACGCTTTTTCTGTACACAACTACTTTCACGAAGACAAGTTAGCCATGTTTAAACGTTCAACAACTATGATGGTACAACACTTAAACTTAGATTACAATTTTATCGAGACAAGTTTCACAATCACTGATGTTTTTCCACGTTAACACATTCAAATGTATGTAATTTACGTTCACATCTAGGTTCAACTCTTAACTAAATTAAAGCCGGACGAAAGCCTCCACGTTCACACATGTCAGGGTCTTACAATCTAATGAATCTGGCTCGCTGGACCTAACATATGCGAGACATACAAAAGTACAGAATGATTTAACGTGACACACGGTAACACTAAGTTTGATGGTTTTATTTACACTTCACATGCAACACAGTCTAATTCGGCATGTGGCCATCACAAGGTGAATATCACAACCTATACATAATACATCAATGCACTCACAGACTCAAACCCACAGCTATGCAGTCTTTCTATCTTCTCACAAGAGCTACGAGCAATCGACATTCAGGCACAGAAACACAAGAGCCGCTTTCATACACGTCCGTCTCGTCTGATTCCCCTAGCCGTGTCTGCCGTTTCCCGCTCACAGTCCTTGCCCTGTGGATTCGAGCGCAGCGAGAATTGCATGCGTCACGCTTGTACTGGCTTGACTCTGACGGTCGCTCTCTCTGTCGTCAGCGAAACCTGTGAGTAGGTAACTGGTGTTCGCCTGGCGGGCGTAACGATGTCGCGGCATATCAATGGGGATTATGACAGAAACCATCAACTGCCTTCCTCAAGTTCCCACCAATGAGACACTTGATGACCTGCCAACCATAGTGGAAGTAAACAAAGCCATCCAGCAACTCTCCAGCGGCAAGGCACCTGGTCCTGACTCCATCCCAGCAGAGATATACAAGGCAGGTGGGCCGGTCCTAACAGAGCAGCTTCACCAAGTCTTCACAAACATATGGATGAACGAGACCATGCCACAAGATTTTAAGGACGCGTCAATAGTCCACCTTTACAACCGAAAAGGAAACCGCCAATCCTGTGACAACCACCGAGGCATCTCCTTGCTTTCAATTGCAGGGAAGATACTCGCCAGAATTCTTCTCAATCGCCTCACAGCCCATCTCGATCAAGGTCTTCTTCCTGAGAGTCAATGTGGCTTAAGAAAAGAACGTGGAACTGTTGACATGATTTTCGCTGCAAGGCAGCTGCAAGAGAAATGTCAGGAACAGAACTGCGAAATGTTCTCCACTTTCATTGACCTTACCAAGGCTTTTGATACAGTCAGCAGAGAAGGACTGTGGAAGATTATGGCAAAATATGGCTGTCCACGAAAGTTTGTCCAAATAGTGCGGCTATTTCATGACGGCATGCAGGCAAGAGTACAGGAAAATGGTGAACTGTCTGAACCCTTTTCTATCACCAATGGAGTGAAGCAAGGATGTGTCCTGGCACCAACACTGTTCAGCCTCATGTTTTCAGCCATGTTGATGAATGCCTTCGAGAACGACGACATTGGAATAGACATCAACTACCGTATGGATGGAAAGTTATTCAATCTCAGAAGGCTGAAAGCTAAAACCAAAATTAACAGCGGCACCGTCAGAGAGCTCCTGTTTGCTGATGATTGCGCTCTATACGCCAACTCAGAGGCGGACATGCAACATAATGTTTCAGCTTTCTCACATGCCTGTGCCAACTTTGGGCTCAATATCAACTTGGAGAAGACTGTAGTTATGTACCAGCCAGCTCCAGGGAATAATCACACTGTGCCGAATATCAAAGTGAATGATCATAGACTAAACGTTGTGGACAAATTCACCTATCTTGGCAGCACCATGTCACAAGCTGCCACAATCGATGACGAAGTGAATGCAAGAATCTCCAAGGCCAGTGCAGCCTTTGGCAGACTGTACAAGAATGTATGGGACAGAACTGGAATAAGCCTGCAAACAAAGCTAAAAGTCTACAAAGCAGTTGTATTATCCACACTGCTATATGCTTGTGAAACCTGGACTGTTTATCAGCGACACGCTAGGAAATTAAACCACTTCCACACAGTCTGCCTAAGGAAGCTACTGAAGATTAAATGGCAAGACAAGATTCCAGACACTGAAGTCCTAGAAAGAGCATCCATGCCCAGTATCCACACTCTACTGATGAAGAATCAGATTCGCTGGGCTGGTCACCTGACTCGCATGCCAGATCACAGGCTCCCTAAACGAATTTTTTACAGCGAACTGCGTTGTGGTAAACGCTCCCAGGGTGGCCAGAGGAAACGTTTTAAAGATACTCTGAAAATTTCACTGAATGCTTTTGGAATTCATCATGACACCTGGGAGGCTGCAGCCAGAGACTGAAATTCGTGGCGTGCATCATTGCGCAAAGGTGCAGTCATATGTGAGGCAACCAGGACTGCAAGAGCTGTGAAGAAAAGGCAGGACAGAAAAACCACTGCAGGAAATCCTCTTCCAGAGACGTCAAGCATTCTTTGCCCACATTGTCAAAGAACATTTCGAGCCAAAATAGGCCTTATCAGCCATCTTAGAACCCACGGCTCCACACCTTCAACCCCACCGGATGAAATGAATGGTCATCATCACTCTTGATGGACAAACAACAACAACAGTCCATGTTATATAGCACTGGCTATCATGTTGTCCACAGTTCTTATAGTCCATGTTATATAGCACTGGCTAGCATGTTGTCCACAGTTCTTATAGTCCAAGTTATATAGCACTGGCTATCATGTTGTCCACAGTTCTTATAGTCCATGCTATGTAACATTGGCTATCATGTTGTCCACAGTTCTTATAGTCCATGCTATATAGCATTGGCTATCATGTTGTCCACAGTTCTTATAGTCCATGCTATGTAACATTGGCTATCATGTTGTCCACAGTTCTTATAGTCCAAGTTATATAGCACTGGCTATCATGTTGTCCACAGTTCTTATAGTCCATGCTATATAACATTGGCTATCATGTTGTCCACAGTTCTTATAGTCCATGCTATGTAACATTGGCTATCATGTTGTCCACAGTTCTTATAGTCCAAGTTATATAGCACTGGCTATCATGTTGTCCACAGTTCTTATAGTCCATGCTATGTAACATTGGCTATCATGTTGTCTACAGTTCTTATAGTCCATGCTATATAACATTGGCTATCATGTTGTCCACAGTTCTTATAGTCCATGCTATGTAACATTGGCTATCATGTTGTCCACAGTTCTTATAGTCCATGCTATATAGCATTGGCTATCATTTTGTCCACAGTTCTTATAGTCCATGCTATATAGCATTGGCTATCATGTTGTCTACAGTTCTTATAGTCCATGCTATATAACATTGGCTATCATGTTGTCCACAGTTCTTATAGTCCATGCTATGTAACATTGGCTATCATGTTGTCCACAGTTCTTATAGTCCATGCTATATAGCATTGGCTATCATGTTGTCCACAGTTCTTATAGTCCATGCTATGTAACATTGGCTATCATGTTGTCCACAGTTCTTATAGTCCAAGTTATATAGCACTGGCTATCATGTTGTCCACAGTTCTTATAGTCCATGCTATGTAACATTGGCTATCATGTTGTCTACAGTTCTTATAGTCCATGCTATATAACATTGGCTATCATGTTGTCCACAGTTCTTATAGTCCATGCTATGTAACATTGGCTATCATGTTGTCCACAGTTCTTATAGTCCATGCTATATAGCATTGGCTATCATGTTGTCTACAGTTCTTATAGTCCATGCTATATAGCATTGGCTATCATGTTGTCTACAGTTCTTATGGTCCATGCTATATAGCATTGGCTATCATGTTTCCACAGTTCTTATAGTCCATGCTATATAACATTGGCTATCATGTTGTCCACAGTTCTTATAGTCCATGCTATATAACATTGGCTATCATGTTGTCCACAGTTCTTATAGTCCATGCTATGTAACATTGGCTATCATGTTGTCCACAGTTCTTATAGTCCATGCTATATAGCATTGGATATCATGTTGTCTACAGTTCTTATAGTCCATGCTATATAGCATTGGCTATCATGTTGTCTACACTTCTTATAGTCCATGCTATATAGCATTGGCTATCATGTTGTCTACAGTTCTTATGGTCCATGCTATATAGCACTGGCTATCATGTTTCCACAGTTCTTATAGTCCATGCTATATAGCATTGGCTATCATGTTGTCTACAGTTCTTATGGTCCATGCTATATAGCATTGGCTATCATGTTTCCACAGTTCTTATAGTCCATGCTATATAACATTGGCTATCATGTTGTCCACAGTTCTTATAGTCCATGCTATATAACATTGGCTATCATGTTGTCCACAGTTCTTATAGTCCATGCTATGTAACATTGGCTATCATGTTGTCCACAGTTCTTATAGTCCATGCTATATAGCATTGGATATCATGTTGTCTACAGTTCTTATAGTCCATGCTATATAGCATTGGCTATCATGTTGTCTACACTTCTTATAGTCCATGCTATATAGCATTGGCTATCATGTTGTCTACAGTTCTTATGGTCCATGCTATATAGCACTGGCTATCATGTTTCCACAGTTCTTATAGTCCATGCTATATAGCATTGGCTATCATGTTGTCTACAGTTCTTATGGTCCATGCTATATAGCATTGGCTATCATGTTGTCCACAGTTCTTATCAATCAAGCAATCATGTGCTATGCCGGAAAGCGTGAGCGGTCATGACTCGCCATTTCACTTGATCACCAGAGTCGTGGATCAGCTCAGTGTTTGTCTCGACCATGCCATGTGGCCAAGCCATCCAGGTATTTTCCTCTCGGTCTTCCTCTTGGTCTGTTCCCTTCGAACTTGCCAGTCGTCACCAAGTTCTCCAATCCATTTCTTCTCATAACATGTCCAAAAAATGTTGACTGTCTACATCTAATTTCTCTAATCAATTTACGATTGTCATTTGTCTCCTGTAGTACTTGTCATTGGCTTTTCTGTCTGTCCATGATATTCTTTGCAACACAGCTCTTATAGTCCATGCTATATAGTATTGGCTATCATGTTGTCCACAGTTCTTATAGTCCATGCTATATAGCATTGGTCATAATGTTGTCCACAGCCTCCTGTCTCTCTTCTTGTAGTCTATTTTGTGGTCATCATGATTTTGTGCGTAACCTTCTGTCTAGCACATTGTTAATAATTTCCAATATACATATTTCTGCAAGCCACAATGTCAGTCTATCAGGAATATTCTTTCTAAGTCTTCTGCATCCAACTTTTCTGTTGTCCCATTGTCCAGTTTACCTCTCCTGATGTGAACAAAAATGTGAATTGTCTTCTTCAGATATTAATATCCAGTTCTCTTCAAGAGCTGTCCTGTTAAGCAATGTCTTTATAGTTCTCTTTATCTACACAAGGTGTTTTGAGCATTCTGCTATAGAACCACATTTCTGCAACCAATGAGTAATTTCTCATTAACCTGTCTATGATTCACTTCCATACATCACATAGGAATCTATTATCTCAGTAATTTCTCATCAGCCTGTTGACTGTCCATGATTCACTTTCATATATAACACAGGAATCTATTATCTCAGTAATTTCTCATCAACCTGCTGACTGTCCATGATTCATTTCCATACAGGAATATATTATATCAGTAAACTATTACTTTCAAATGGTGCAATGCACCACAATGTTGAGCACAAGATGACGTGTTTTGTAACAAAACAATTAAAAGACAATCAAGATTATTTAGTATTGGTTTGCTAAAACAAATAATTGTTCTTATTACATTGATTCTGATGTGTTAAAAATTATAATAATTAACATTTGGATACTAAATGTTTGGTTTGCGTATTCATTACCTCATGAATGTTCCTTAATTTACCAGCATTGCAGTTATTGTTTTGTGGACGTATAATCTTGACTCCACTTTTGTGATTTAAATTGTGAGCAGTGAACTTACTCCATCAGTGGCCAGATTTCTTTTCACTGACCATGTGGCTCTGTGGTTGAGCCTGGCTCGTGGTTGCCTGGAAGACCTCTGTGGTTGAGCCTGTCTCCTGGTTGGAAGACCTCTGTGGTTGAGCCTGGCTCCTCATTGGCTGGAAGACCTCTGTGGTTGAGCCTGGCTCCTGGTTGGCTGAAGACCTCTGTGGTTGAGCCGGTCTCCTGGTAGGTTGGAAGACCTCTGTGGTTGAGCATGTCTCCTGGTTGGCTGGAAGACCTCTGTGGTTGAGCCTGGCTCCTGGTTGGTTAGAAGACCTCTGTGGTTGAGCCTGACTCCTGGTTGGCTGGAAGACCTCTGTGGTTGAGCCTGTCGCCTGCTTGGAAAACCTCTGTGGTTGAGCCTGTCTCCTGGTTGGAAGACCTCTGTGGTTGAACCTGTCTCCTGGTTGGTTGGAAGACCTCTGTGGTTGAGCCTGTCTCCTGGTAGGTTGGAAGACCTCTGTGGTTGAGCCTGTCTCCTGGTTGCTTGGACAACCTCTGTGGTTGAGCCTGTCTCCTGGTTGGCTGGAAGACCTCTGTGGTTGAGCCTGTCTCTTGGTTGGAAGACATCTGTGGTTGAGCCTGTCTCCTGGTTGGAAGACCTCTGTGGTTAAGTCTGTCTCCTGGTTGGAAGACCTCTGTGGTTGAGCTTGGCTCCGGATTGACTGGAAGACCTCTGTGGTTGAGCCTGTCTACTGGTTGGAAGACCTCTGTGGTTGAGCTTGGCTCCTGATTGACTGGAAGACCTCTGTGGTTGAGCCTGTCTACTGGTTGGAAGACCTCTGTGGTTGAGCTTGGCTCCTGATTGACTGGAAGACCTCTGTGGTTGAGCCTGTCTACTGGTTGGAAGACCTCTGTGGTTGAGCCTGTCTACTGGTTGGAAGACATCTGTGGTTGAGCCTGTCTCCTGATTGGTTGGAAGATCTCTGTGGTTGAGCCTGTCTCCTGGTAGGTTGGAAGACCTCTGTGGTTGAGCCTGTCTCCTGGTTGCTTGGAAAACCTCTGTGGTTGAGCCTGTCTCCTGGTTGGCTGGAAGACCTCTGTGGTTGAGCCTGTCTCCTGGTTGGTTGGAAGACCTCTGTGGTTGAGCCTGGCTCCTGGTTGGTTAGAAGACCTCTGTGGTTGAGCCTGACTCCTGGTTGGCTGGAAGACCTCTGTGGTTGAGCCTGTCGCCTGCTTGGAAAACCTCTGTGGTTGAGCCTGTCTCCTGGTTGGAAGACCTCTGTGGTTGAACCTGTCTCCTGGTTGGTTGGAAGACCTCTGTGGTTGAGCCTGTCTCCTGGTAGGTTGGAAGACCTCTGTGGTTGAGCCTGTCTCCTGGTTGCTTGGACAACCTCTGTGGTTGAGCCTGTCTCCTGGTTGGCTGGAAGACCTCTGTGGTTGAGCCTGTCTCTTGGTTGGAAGACATCTGTGGTTGAGCCTGTCTCCTGGTTGGAAGACCTCTGTGGTTAAGTCTGTCTCCTGGTTGGAAGACCTCTGTGGTTGAGCTTGGCTCCGGATTGACTGGAAGACCTCTGTGGTTGAGCCTGTCTACTGGTTGGAAGACCTCTGTGGTTGAGCTTGGCTCCTGATTGACTGGAAGACCTCTGTGGTTGAGCCTGTCTACTGGTTGGAAGACCTCTGTGGTTGAGCTTGGCTCCTGATTGACTGGAAGACCTCTGTGGTTGAGCCTGTCTACTGGTTGGAAGACCTCTGTGGTTGAGCCTGTCTACTGGTTGGAAGACATCTGTGGTTGAGCCTGTCTCCTGATTGGTTGGAAGACCTCTGTGGTTGATCCTGTCTCCTGATTGGTTGGAAGGCCTCTGTGGTTGAGCCTGTCTCCTGATTGGTTGGAAGACCTCTGTGGTTGACCCTGTCACCTGGTTGGAAGACCTCTGTGGTTGAGGCTGTCTCCTGATTAACTGGAAGACCTATGTGGTTGAGTCTGTCTCCTGATTGGTTGGAAGACCTCTGGAGAACATTGTAACAACTAAAGGCCTCTTGTAGGGGAGACTGGGGAGAAATGGACATAGGGGAGAAATGGACCACCCCCTCTCTGGCCCCTGGCTGTGATGCAATGAAAGTGAAACCATAATAAGTTTGTTTTCCAAATCAAACATAGTCCGAATTTTTCATTTGCCATCGACTTCCCGCACAGGTCGTTCCCACGCAAAGTTTGAAAAATTTTCTGCACTAAAGTTTCTTTTTCCAGTTCCAGACACCATCGTAAAGCAGACGCATAGTCAGGAATCAGGACAAGGTAATTACGTTAATATCTTTATTTACTTGTTATTTAAGAGTTCATATAAAAAATATAGCATATAATATTAGATTTAAGAGACTTTATGGCTGAATAGTTTAATACATTGATGGGGGAGAAATGGACCGGTTCATTTCTCCCCATGGTTCATTTCTCCCCATAGAAGAAATTGACAAGACAGTCTGTTGTTATTAAAAGTGTTGAAGATTGCATTCGAATATCAGCATTATTGATTCTTTTTAATACTGGGGTCTAAATCTAGACCAATAAAACTGTTAACAATTTTGATTTCAGTGATTTATTAAAGATGCACGCCATTCGTGCTATGATCAGTATTTCTTTGCAAATGATAGGCCTACCATTCTAAATGTTATATAATTCTGTCACTCTTTTATTTCAGATGCCAAGATTGTACATCAGAAACACCAACAAGGGTCTCGTTACGGAGGAACGTATGAGAGAAGCTGTTAATGCTGTGAAAAATGGAATGAAAGTGAGGAAAGCTGCAAGGGAGTACGGCATTGCTCGCTCTACCCTCAATAACAATCTTACAAAAGACAGAGAAGGAAATGGTCTGCCTACTAGACTCGTACCAAATTATAGGCATAGCCTTGTTTTCACAGCTAAGCAAGAAGCTGATTTTGCTAGTTACTTGAAAGATTGTGCAAGAATGTTCCATGGACTCACGACTAAAAACGTTCGTATTTTGGCGTACGAGATGGCGAAAGCCAATAACATTGCACATCCTTTAACCTGGGATGAGCAAATGATGGCAGGGAATGACTGGCTTTGTGGATTTTTGCGACGGAATCCCGAGCTGACCATAAGGCAACCTGAGGCAACATCTCTGGCTAGAGCTACAGCTTTCAACAAACATAATATTTGCACCTTCTTCAACATTGTGAAGGAAACCATTACAAAACTAAATGTGAGTGGAGCTCAAATCTACAATTTGGATGAGTCAGGTTTGACCACTGTACAGAAAGTGCCAAAAGTTGCCAAAAGTAATTGCCCCACGAGGAGTGAAGCAAATAAGCCAGGTGACATCCAGAGAAAGAGGAGAACTGGTCACAATCTGTTGCATTGTGTCAGCTGCGGGTCACATTATCCCTCCAGTTTTTGTGTTTCCCAGAAAAAATTTTAAGAATGTTATGCTTGCTGGAGCACCTGAAGGTTCCCTTGGCCTTGTGAATGAATCAGGTTGGATGACCCGTGATAATTTCGTCAAAGTTATAAATCACTTCATTAAGCATTCAAGACCTTCCAAAGACTTCCCTTTGATTTTGATCTTGGACAATCACGATTCCCACATTTCATTTGAATAACTTGAACTGTGCAAGAAAAACAACATTCATGTGATCACGTTGCCACCACACACCTCATCTAAAACTCAGCCCTTGGACCGTTCAGTTTTTGGACCCATGAAGTCGGTCTACAACAATGCGTGTGATTCATGGATGATGAAAAATGTTGGGACACCACTGACAATCTATCAAGTTGCAAATCTAGGAGGCCACGCTTTTCTTAAAGCGGCAACTCCCATTAACATTCAATCAGGCTTTGCAGTGTCAGGTATTTGGCCCTTTAACGAAGATGTTTTTACAGAAGATGATTTTATGCCTTCAGAAATAACGAACAGGCCCATCAGCAAGGACAGTGAAAATGCCACTTTAGAAAGCAATGAACAGACAGGATCAGCATCTCCACATTGTGGTACCAGCACAGATCAAACTGCACAAGAATTTCATGAAAATCAGAAAGAGTGTAATGTTGAGAACCTTGTAGATGACTTGCAGGAAATATCAGGGAGTCTTCAACATAAAGCTACTTCTTCCTTTACTTCGCCTCATGTTTTCAGAGGACTACCAAAAGCTGGTCCGCGAAAAGATTCAAATAATATGAGGAAAAGAGGAAAAACTATGCTGGCTACTTCTACGCCAGAAATGGATCGAATTTGGGAAAGAGCGGTGATGAAAGAAAAGGCAGCAAAAGTTCCACCCAAAAAGGCAAAGAGACAGCTGCTGAAAGAACTTGATGTTGATTCAGATCCAGAAACTGACATTTCGTTTTGTGATGACACAGATTCTGATGTTTCATTTGGTGAAAATGAGGAGTGTACGGTTAGCTTGACTGGTGTGCGTGAGGATTTTGAAGGCCAGTGTGTGCTATGTGAATATGGAACAAAGAAGACTTGTGTTTACTATGTAGGAATTGTAAGGGGAGACATTGATGATGATGGTGATGTTGAGGTAGAGTTCTTGCGCAAGAGTGAGAAGGTTGCTGGTAAATTTGTTAAGCCTAAGGTAGAAGATGTCGCCAGTGTCTCAATTACATGTATTAAAGCACAGCTTACTAGATCTACAATCACTGGAACCACTTCTAGGACCAAAGATGGCTATGTCTTCAAAGAAAGTCTTGCAGGCATAAATGTTCGATAAAACTTTATATTAGATTAATATATCATATTAAACTTTTTTTACTGTCGCTTAAAATAATAAAAAAAACTGCAAATATCCTTTTAATGATTATTTATTTCTTATAGCAATATGGATGAGTTGTTGCTGCTTCTTTTTAAAAAAGGTCCATTTCTCCCCACTATGGTCCATTGCTCCCCACGTGCTGGTCCATTTCACCCCAATGGTGGTCAATTTCTCCCCATGTTCATATACATTTTTGAAATGCATTTTGTAAAGAAACATATAGAAATAGATTCCTAAATGTTTTCCCCTTTTAAAATAAATGAATGTACAACATTTTAGCCATGGTTTTGTTATGTTTCGATAAAATCTGTTCCGGTGATGAGCAAAAATTGAAAACTACAAAATTGCTGGTCCATTTCTCCCCAGTCTCCCCTACATACCTTAAAGGTCATTGGACATATGGTACTATACCCATATTTGTGTGACCCATCGGCACTGGGTGGCTGATGTGGCCGGTATCATGTCAGCTGCCATTACTTTCTAAGCATTTCCTGGTGCCCATGTTGGGTTGGGTTCATCTGGAAGCCCAGGTCATTTGATATATATTATTATTTTAAATGTGAATCTGCCCTGATGTAGATTAAACCCAAAATCACTGGGCCAGCAGTCGGGGATCCAGCCACTACGTCACTACGGACCAACAGTGGAGGGGGGTGTCTAGCCACTAGGCCGCTATCGCTTCTGGAAAACACTGATCTAACTTAAACCTGGTCAGTTAATGTTTGGATCATATGAGTCCTGAACAGGGCTTGCACCTATCTCAGGATGTGGCTGGGAAGGAAGTTTTCTCAGAACCGAGTACGGAGGTCACTTCTCCATGGGGATGGTAGTGCACACAATTTTTTTTTTCTCTCTCTGGGTTTGTGCAGTGGCAAAATGTAGTTTATATTGTTTTATCAAACCCCTTGCTGAGTACAAATACAGTTAATGGCTTATGATATGCAAACATAAGGACTCCTGTCTTTGAGTTTTCATTTACCATTAAATATGACGTCCATGTCTACATGTTTCCCCCCTCTAACTTTACTCATAACATTGCAGACCTGATAAGGCGAACTTACCAAGGACCCAAGAAATAGTTCTTATCAGAAATTCCTCTTATAAGAGTTCAAGCATATAGTAATGCATTTACAACATGCAATACAATATTGTTCGTCACAACAGAAATTCGCTAGATCTGAGATCACCTTAAGCGGTTTGCAGTGTACATGGCTGTAATACTTGGATATATGTTAGTGTCACTCTCTGGATGTATGCACCTAGACTGACTACAGGAACTGGGAGGAAGCACGGGCATGGTTGGTATATAGTTACGGCAGGTCAGACTCGGGCTGGTGGAAACTGACAAGACGCTAGACCAACTACAAGAATTGGGAGTGAAGTCTGGTCAAGCACATCAATGCCGTGTTTGAGTTCAAGAGAAGAGATATAACCATTTTATCATGGCAACATGCCGAGGTGTGTGCAAGGTTCCTTTATTTTTCAATACACAATAGAAGTTCACTCGGAGCAGAAACTTTGCAATACATAATAGAAGCAGTTCACTCAGACCAGACACTTTGCAATACATAATAGAAGGAGATCACTCGGACCAGAAACTTTGCAATACACAATAGATCACTCAGACGATGAAAGGATGAAACAATTTTATTAACCATTCTCATTCAAGGTTTGTACTTTCAACAATGCTGACAAATGCCTTGTTACAAGATATAAAATAAAGACCAAACAACAGACAATGTGTAAATTATTTACATTTATTTCAATATGAAGTAAAATATATACACATGCTCCAGTTGTTTATAGCTACGGTTATCAGAACATTTGCACTAGCCAAACAACAATCAGATAAGTTGCTACATTCAGATCAAAAGTCATGGACTGCTAGTATTTTCTGTTTCTTGTCAAGATGGTGTAGTCTTAACATCTGTCCCCACCATCATTTGATGTTATCCATCCCACTAAAACCATTATCTCACTTGCTACATTCAGATCAAAGGTCATCTGCAATGGATCACAGGTATTATCTGTTTCTTGACAAGATGGCACAGTCTAACATTAGTCCCTACCATCCTTTGATGTTATCCCTCCCACTGAAACCATGGTCTCAGATGTTGTCATTCTCGTTTCATTCCCTACTATCATCATGTAGTCAGACCTGTCAAGAATGATCTCCCATCACGGCCTGCTGAAAAGACTAACCATCTTCTCCCAGATCCCCTGCATTCTCACACCCAAGGTGCCTGCAATGTCATGTGTCCCACTTCATGCTGGACAACCCAGCCTTCTCATGCTTATGGTGCCATCAATGCACTGTGTCCCACTTCATGCTGGACAACCCAGCCTTCTCATGCTCACGGTGCCAGCAACGTCCTGTGTCCCACTTCATGCTGAACAACCCAGCCTTCTCATGCTCACAGTGCCAGCAATGTACTGTGTCCCACTTCATGCTGGACAACCCAGCCTTCTCATGCTGACAGTGCCAGCAATATACTGTGTCCCACTTCATGCAGGACAACTCAGCCTTCTCATGCTCACGGTGCCATCAATGCACTGTGTCCCACTTCATGCTGGATGTCCCACTTCATGCTGAACAACCCAGCCTTCTCATGCTCACAGTGCCAGCAATGTACTGTGTCCCACTTCATGCAGAACAACTCAGCCTTCTCATGCTCACGGTGCCATCAATGCACTGTGTCCCACTTCATGCTGGATGTCCCACTTCATGCTGAACAACCCAGCCTTCTCATGCTCACGGTGCCATCAATGCACTGTGTCCCACTTCATGCTGGACAACCCAGCCTTCTCATGCTCATGGTGCCAGCAACGTCCTGTGTCCCACTTCATACTGGACAACCCAGCATTCTCATGCTCACAGTGCCTTCAATGCACTGTGTCCCACTTCATGCTGGACAACCCAGCCTTCTCATGCTCACGGTGCCAGCAATGTCCTGTGTCCCACTTCATGCTGGACAACCCAGCCTTCTCATGCTCACAGTGCCAGCAATGTACTGTGTTTCACTTCATGCTGGACAACCCAGCCTTCTCATGCTGACAGTGCCAGCAATATACTGTGTCCCACTTTATGCAGGACAACCCAGCCTTCTCATGCTCATGATGCCATCAATACACTGTGTCCCACTTCATGCTGGATGTCCCACTTCATGCTGAACAACCCAGCCTTCTCATGCTCACAGTGCCAGCAATGTACTGTGTCCCACTTCATGCTGGACAACCCAGCCTTCTCATGCTGATGGTGCCAGCAATGTACTGTGTCCCACTTCATGCAGGACAGCCCAGCCTTCTCATGCTGATGGTGCCAGCAATGTACTGTGTCCCACTTCATGCAGGACAGCCCAGCCTTCTCATGCTGATGGTGCCAGCAATGTACTGTGTCCCACTTCATGCAGGACAGCCCAGCCTTCTCATGCTGATGGTGCCAGCAATGTACTGTGTCCCACTTCATGCAGGACAGCCCAGCCTTCTTATGCTGATGGTGCCAGCAATGTACTGTGTCCCACTTCATGCAGGACAACCCAGCCTTCTCATGCTCATGGTGCCAGCAATGTACTGTGTCCCACTTCATGCAGGACAACCCAGCCTCTTCTTGCAGGAACCATGCCTTCCATCAGTTATTCCCAAGCCACTATAGCCATCAATATGTGGACAACTCAATATGTGGACAACTATTTCAGTTTCTGAGACATGAGGCTGTTTATGAACCAGTCTTCTTTGATGTTCTGATCCTGTATAATGTAGTATGTTTTAAATTCTTGGTCCACAGTGTTCTAAGAATGTTTCTGTAAAATTTCAGTTAAAAATCCCAGATTTGGTGTTTTGGTAATTTAAAATTGTCCATGACTCACATCCGTATGTTGTGGCAGGAAAGATGCATGGCGTGTCCAAGTCAAATGTTTTATTCACACTTGTTTGTTCGTGTTGTGCCATAGGCTTTTAATACTATTTACCCTCTGTATGTCTACGGTGTCTCCCCCAAACTTTATATGAACAGTCCCATGGCTGTTGATTATGGAGCTCACATACATCAACATTTGTGACATTTCAATTTCTTCATTGTCAACTATCACTTTTGGCTGGCATGTAGTTTTATCTGACATAATTTCAGCATTTTTTTTTAAATTTCAGAAAATGATTTTAATCTCACTGGCTTCTCATTCCCAGAGAGGTCTAACATATGATGACAATCTTTCTTACAGTTAAGTTAGTTGCATATCTTTTACAAGACGTGGTACTCAACCCCAGAGTTATTTGGCTGTTTATGATTTCTTGGCAAATTTACGTTTAGTGGTTTGCCATAGCTTTCTGAACTGACACTCATACTATTGAATGGAATCCAATGCAAGGCGGTCTGGTCTGCTTCCAAATTGCCTGTAGCTGCGTTCCAAAGGCGGGTATGTGGGATTATGAATTGCATTCGCAACCCCTTCGCCACATAGCCAGTTCTTAGATAGAGGTATTTTAAAAAAAAATGACAAACAGAAGTTAAGATACATCAACTACCAAGTATCAATTGGTCTATTAAACATATGGGTCTGGCATCATATGTCCAATAGACCTTAAGATGTGTAACAAAGGTGCCTTACTTACTGAGAAGTTATGACTGAACCAGATCTGTAAATGGGTAACAAAGATATGAGGGGAAGTTGAGTGTAATCATCATGCTGTGCTCTGCTGAGTGGCACCTGCGACCACATTCCCCCGCAAACATTGTCATCTATGTTCCTGATAAGCTCGCCCACTAACAATCTTCCAGGTCAGTCTGTCAACTATCCAGCATGTCTCCCTCTGCCTCTACAAGAAAGGCCAGTCCACTACTGACCATATTGTCCTTTTTGTACCAGTACATCAATGAAAATACAAACCTAAATCATTTTTTACCAAAATGTTCCAATGGCATGCAAGCACTAATGGCCTACATACAAGAGGTAATATGCATAAATTAATACAGAATGTATTACTATAATGCAAGACTCCCTCACATGCTCTGACAGAAGTACCACAACATGTGTATGCAGAAGATGAAAAGCATACACACTCTCTTTCTCTCTCAAATTGCACATAGACATACACACTCTCTCTCTCAAAATGTATATAGACACACTCTTTTTCTCACAAAATGCATAGACAGATACTCTCTCTCACAAAGTTAGTTTCATATCTTTTACAGGACGTAGCAGTCAACTCCTGCATGTTTTTGCTGTTTGTGGATTCTTAGCAAGCTTATGTTCATAGTTTACTATTGCTTTTCAAATGACCAGCACTCATACCATTGTATGAAAACTAAGACAAGGCAGTCTGCTTCCAAATCGGCCACAGCTGTGATACAAAAAGGGTATGCGGGATTGTGAATTGTGTTCATAACCACTTTGGCGGCCTCACAAAATACACACAACGCCTTACACAAAAACTACAGTACAGGGCTGACTGCCGTACATGCAGACTTGTTACAACATCAATGTTCTGCTGGCTGGTCCCACTGTCAGGCCTACATCTTCTGCTTGATTTTCTTCAGGATGTTGTTCTGTTCTATCGCTGCCTTCCGTTTTTTCTGTATGGAGAAGAACATGTGGCCTCTTTAATGTGTCTGCCTTTTAACAAGTGTAACTGGGATGAGAAAGAAGAAATGCTGTGAACCAGATCAGTGAAGTGTCCAAACATATTGTTGAAAGTGTGTGCTCAAAGACCACTGAGGCTGTTAACAAATAATGATGAAAGGGTGTAGTCAAGGATAACCAAAGCTATCAAGAAAATGTGATGTATGATCCAGACCTATGTATGTGATGTCACATATGTGATGTATGATCCAGGTCTATGCATGTGACATCACATATGTGATGTATGATCCAGACCTATGCATGTGATGTCACATATGTGATGTATGATCCAGGTCTATGCATGATCCAGGTCTATGCATGTGACGTTACATATGTGATGTATGATCCAGGTCTATGCATGTGACGTCACATATGTGATGTATGATCCAGACCTATGCATGTGACGTCACATATGTGATGTATGATCCAGACCTATGCATGTGATGTCACATATGTGATGTATGATCCAGACATATGCATGTGATGTTACATATGTGATGTATGATCCAGACCTATGTATGTGACGTTACATATGTGATGTATGATCCAGACATATGCATGTGATGTTACATATGTGATGTATGATCCAGGTCTATGCATGTGATGTTACATATGTGATGTATGATCCAGGCCTATGCATATGACATCATATGTGATGTATGATCCAGGTCTATGCATGTGACGTCACATATGTGATGTATGATCCAGGTCTATGCATGTGATGTTACATATGTGATGTATGATCCAGGTCTATGCATGTGATGTTACATATGTGATGTATGATCCAGGTCTATGCATGTAATGTTACATATGTGATGTATGATCCAGGTCTATGCATGTGACGTCACATATGTGATGTATGATCCAGGTCTATGCATGTGATGTTACATATGTGATGTATGATCCAGGTCTATGCATGTAATGTTACATATGTGATGTATGATCCAGGTCTATGCATGTGATGTTACATATGTGATGTATGATCCAGGTCTATGCATGTGACGTCACATATGTGATGTATGATCCAGACCTATGCATGTGACGTCACATATGTGATGTATGATCCAGACCTATGCATGTGACGTCACATATGTGATGTATGATCCAGGTCTATGCATGTGATGTCACATATGTGATGTATGATCCAGACCTATGTATGTGACGTCACATATGTGATGTATGATCCAGACCTATGCATGTGATGTCACATATGTGGTGTATGATCCAGACATATGCATGTGATGTTACATATGTGATGTATGATCCAGACCTATGCATGTGATGTTACATATGTGATGTATGATCCAGACCTATGTATGTGATGTCACATATGTGGTGTATGATCCAGACCTATGCATGTGATGTTACATATGTGATGTATGATCCAGGTCTATGCATGTAATGTTACATATGTGATGTATGATCCTGGCATAAATGACAATGAAACAAGAAACACACCAATGATTCGGACATCTCTCTGTTTCCACCTTCTGGCTCTCTCATTCCTATTACAATTACCTTAAAAATAATTAGTATCAACAGCCATGTAGTAATGATGTCTGCACATTTTCCACGTGTTTAAAATACATATTACTATTGTTTCAGAATAACCCCATAAATGATGGTCTGTGTGCCCAATTCTTAACCCTCTGAATGTAAAGTTAGTTGCATATCCTTTTCAGGACTTCGCAGTCAACTCCAGCATATTTTGACTGTTTGTGATCTCTTGGCAAGTTTATGTTCAGTAGATTGCCACTGCTTTCAGAACAGATGGATTCTACTGATGACATTCTTCCATTCCATTGTCTTAGACTGATTGTTCATGGTCTACCTCTGCTACCACTGATCTGTCCACCCATCCACATGCTCTTCAATGCATCTCTATGTAACCAAAGAACACTGTCTCTATTTCATAGTTGTATATAATGTTCTAGTTTCATTAGCCTCTTCCAGGCAATCATTGTTAGTTACTCTGGCAGTCAAAGGTATTCAAACATTCGTCTCAGAAACCACATCTTCCACTGCCTCTAAGTTCTTCCTATTGTCTGTTCACATTCCATGATTCACTGCCATACAGAAGGACAGGCTTGATATCACACATTCCATGATTCACTGCCATACAGAAGGACAGGCTTGATATCACATTTCAGTGCTCTCTTTCTGACATTCAATGAAAGTGATAAGTTACATACATGTCACCATTCATACTATAGCCATCTGCTACACATGAAGTCTTTTGCTTTGTTTTCTTTGATAGATCTGCTTTATTGATTGAACATAAACTTATTCTGTGTTAGTTTCCCCTGACCTTTCACACAGCTGCAGATACCTTATCACCAGAAATACTGTTGGTGTCATTACGGGGACACATTTCTCTACCACTACAAGATGCAGACACAATACAGAAGTTTCCTCGGGTCTTTCTCTCTGGGTCACAATAATATACATGCTTGTCTTTGTCTCTACATATGATGTGTGTATGTATATGTGAGTTTTACAGCATGGAGTATGCATAAGTGTCAATGAGCGAGTGTGATAGAACATAAGCAAGTTAGTGTGTGCATGTGTGAATATTTATGTGTCTGTGAATGTACGTGTGTCTGTACATATGTTTGTATGTGTGTATGCCTCATAACATTTTAGTATGTATTATTTTTTTTTCAACATGAATGTAACACCCATAATATATAACATATAACCAATATGCGAAAGTTGAGTGTATGGAAGGGCTAATTGTAAGTTGGGATTGCATGCCCAATTTGTGACCCTGAAAATAACATTAACTTGCTCTCTATGTCTCTCTCTAAGAAACAACACAAGTCACAGACAACTTACAATTGGTGTGGCTGACATCCCCACCACATCAATAGTATCCAGAAACCTCTTCCTGGTTGGGGAACCGCCAGAACTTTCTAGACTCACATCAGCTGCTATATCCTCCACGATGGGACTGTGCAGCAACAAGCCTACCTTAGGCGGAGAGACCAGAGGTGATGCAGTTACAGATCCCCCGCTCTGTGAATCCATGATATATGTACACATTAGTTTCATGTTTCCAACATTCAGCTGTCATAGGGACATTCAGTCAACACGAGCTAGAATAATTATCTGGAATCCACAGGGCTAAACAAAAAATAAATTATGCAGAAGAGAAGTAGATGGATATCATGGGGAAGGGTGCAGATGGAAATGCACAGGATAGCTAAGAGTAGAAACGGCTTGGGGTGAGTTGGTAAAGGCTTATGATCCAATGTTGGATAAATGGCGAAAAGAGAAAACAATTCATAATCATGTTAGTCAGTTGGAAGGTGGTGTTAGAAGTTATTTGATCATGTCACTCCACTGTATCCTGCTACCATCAACATGTTATCAGATGGAAGATGGTGTTGGAAGTTATTTGATCATGTCACTCCACTGTATCCTCTACCATCAACATGTTATCAGATGGAAGATGGTGTTGGAAGTTATTTGATCATGTCACTCCACTGTATCCTGCTACCATCAACATGTTATCAGATGGAAGATGGTGTTGGAAGTTATTTGATCATGTCACTCCACTGTATCCTCTACCATCAACATGTTATCAGATGGAAGATGGTGTTGGAAGTTATTTGACCACGTCACTCCACTGTATCCTGCTACCATCATCATCACGTTCATCAAATGGAAGATGGTGTTGGAAGTTATTTGATCACGTCACTCCACTGTATCCTGCTACCATCAACATGTTATCAGATGGAAGATGGTGTTGGAAGTTATTTGACCACGTCACTCCACTGTATCCTGCTACCATCATCATCACATTCATCAAATGAAAGATGGTGTTGGAAGTTATTTGATCACGTTACTCCACTGTATCCTGCTACCATCAACATGTTATCAGATGGAAGATGGTGTTGGAAGTTATTTGACCACGTCACTCCACTGTATCCTGCTACCATCATCATCACATTCATCAAATGAAAGATGGTGTTGGAAGTTATTTGATCACGTCACTCCACTATATCCTGCTACCATCATCATCACATTCATCAGATGGAAGATGGTGTTGGAAGTTATTTGGTCATGTCACTCCATTGTACCCTGCTATCATTGTCATTAAGTTAGTCTGTCTTAAGCCAAACGCACACAGTAACACAATAACTGAGTCTGCTGTGCATGCAACACATCAACCGATGACATTAAACAAGGAGAATATGTCTAGAGAATGTATGCAACACATCAACTGATGACATTAAACAAGGAGAATATGTCTAGAGAATGTATGCAACACATCAACCGATGACATTAAACAAGTGGAATATGTCTAGAGAATGTATGCAACACATCAACCGATGACATTAAACACTGATGACATTAAACAATGGGAATATGTCTAGAGAATGTATGCAACACATCAACCGATGACATTAAACAAGGGGAATATGTCTAGAGAATGTATGCAACACATCAACCGATGACATTAAACAAGGGGAATATGTCTAGAGAATGTATGCAACACATCAACCGATGACATTAAACAAGGGGAATATGTCTAGAGAATGTATGCAACACATCAACCGATGACATTAAACAAGGGGAATATGTCTAGAGAATGTATGCAACACATCAACCGATGACATTAAACAAGGGGAATATGTCTAGAGAGTGTATGCAACACATCAACCGATGACATTAAACACTGATGACATTAAACAATGGGAATATGTCTAGAGAATGTATGCAACACATCAACCGATGACATTAAACAAGGAGAATATGTCTAGAGAATGTATGCAACACATCAACTGATGCCTATAAACAAGGGGAATATGTCTAGAGAATGTATGCAACACATCAACCGATGACATTAAACAAGGGGAATATGTCTAGAATCGGCTCCATGGCCGAGGAGTTAGCAGCTTTCTCCGCTAACCCCGAATACTCTCGTCACGTGACGCGACGAGAATTAGCAGTGGTTCGAATCGCAAAAGTGACTTATGAGAGTATGGAGCCGGTCGCTCAGAAAGTCGTGGCGTGCTGATGAGCGTAATCTAACCTAGGAATCAACACACAGCTGAAAGATGCTGGTGTTGACCGCAATATCCTGAAACAGGATGGAAACGCGAGAAAAAAAAAAAAAAAAAAAAAAAATATGTCTAGAGAATGTATGCAACACATCAACCGATGACATTAAACAAGGGGAATATGTCTAGAGAATGTATGCAACACATCAACCTTTACATTAAACACTGATGACATTAAACAATGGGAATATGTCTAGAGAATGTATGCAACACATCAACCGATGACATTAAACACTGATGACATTAAACAATGGGAATATGTCTAGAGAATGTATGCAAAACATCAACCGATGACATTAAACAAGGAGAATATGTCTAGAGAATGTTTGCAACACATCAACTTATGCCAATAAACAGAAATTCTGTATCAAGAGGATGTAAAAACACAAAAACAACAGATAACATTCATCATTACCACGTAACATGTTGTTTTAAAGAACACTGCTCTCGTCTCGACCCACTGAAAAGCTTCCCCACTCTTGCCATTTCTCCTGTCAAATGTTCCTTCATGCCCACGGTGTCCTGTGTCCATCCGTGTGTTGGTCGATTCCCACTGCTTCTTCCAGAACCATGCCTTTAATGCCGTTCTTTCCAAGCCTCTGTCAAGATTACTATGGCCATAATATTCCAGTTTTCCAGACATAACCGATGACCAAAAGCATGCACTAAATAAACAGGTGACCTCAAACAAGGACTATACCAAGAGAATGTATGATACCAAAGATGCCTATGCCTGTCACACATACATACCTTGTTTGCCAGCAGCTGATCATATCTGTGTTTGAGTGTCTGAAGCTCGTACTCGCAGGTGGACAAGGCCAGTTTCAACTCGTACAGTAGGACAATGTCCTGTCTCAGGGCGTTGAAGTTGTTGACAATGTTCTCTGTAGGCATGGGGTTGAACTCTGAAACAACAAGGACACAGATATATTAGTAAACATGTTGCATGTCCTTTGCAGGTTGTTTTTCTAGACAACTTTACATTCAGTAGTTTGCCATTGCTTTCTGAACGAGAAGTCAAAATTTAAATCCAACTGACAGGTGTGTGGAATGAAAGCACTAATCTGTCATCAGGACACAGGACCAGCAATCCAGAGCATTACCGTCTTCCATTATCAAGGGTGTTTGCAGATTTATTTAAAAATGACAGGTTTTTAAATTAAATTCATTAAAAAATTAAAAACGAATGTAGGGTTTTGAAATTTTCAGAGCACCATTATGAATGGTTGCTATACATGAACAAATATATTTTATGCAAATTTGTCACATGATCGTGGTGGCCATCTTGAATTTATTTGGCTATTTATAGAAATTTCAGAAGATGTTTTAATACCATCATCTTTTCTTAGTTTTTAGTGAATTTGTTCAATGTAAAATATATACATATGTATATGTATTAGGGACATGGTTGACGATGAATGAAATAAGCTCAATAAGAGCACTTATTTAACTATTGACCAAATAGTTCATCATTAAAAGCTAACAAAAAAATTGAATAAAGTGAAACATTTTTTTTTTTACATCTAGAGTATTGTGTTTGTGTGAGATGTTACATCGAGTATTTGTGAATGTTTCGTTATAAAAGTATCTCTAGTTGAAGTCTGAGCTACTTCCTTCATTAACTGGGGTTGAAGTTGTAGCTGTAGACGTCTGCAAGTCTTTGTGTGGAACGTTGATAATCCTCAACCGTGTGGTATAACTTGAAACATGGTGTCAGGCATAGAGGTGTATTGCAATCTGGGCAGTACATGCAAGTCTGGCTTCTTTTACCTGCAGCCTTACACATTTTACAGTCTGATTTGTATCTTGGCTTTTCATATTTTTCAATAAAATGGCGCCCAGTAAGTCGTGATGTCGTGACTTGTGGTCTTGAAGGTGTTGCATTGCGCCGAAGAATAGCAGGTCCAATAAGAGCAAGACTGACATCCTGCCTGAACCTCTTTGCAGTGATCTTATTTGTAGAGTTGGCAGTGTTGTAGCTTACCACCCCATTGACCAGAGCAGTTTCAACTAAAAGATGATACAATGGCAGGTACCATTTATAGGATCTATGTGGGTAGGGGTAGCTTGCACTCAGTTGGCCGAAGTGGTCGACACCGCCCATGCTTTTGTTGCATTTTTCTGCAAGCACTGGCCTGTTTATTATTCTACCCTCAGGAATTCCCCTTTTCCTAACGGTCTTGTCCATAACACCATTGGAGTGAACCATAGATATAAGGTTAACTCTCTTAGTGTCATGCCAGGTAACGGTCAACATGCAATTATCTTCTGTAACACAAAACACAGGATGATCTGCCTTTTTCAGTTTCAGTTGGTTTTTCTTCAACATATCAGGAAAATGCTTTCTATCACATACTGTTCCACATGCACCAATCTGCATTTCTTTCAGCTCTTGAAATAAAGCTGGGCTTGAATAAAAGCTATCACAATAGAGAATATGTCCTTTGGAACCATATCCATCAAGAAGATGTTTCACAACTTTGGAAGTTGTCCCAACATAACCTTCATCATTTGCCTTACCAATGTAAATCTCTAGTTTCAGGCAGTACTGGGTTTTGGCATCAGTAAGTACAAATAATTTGAATCCTCTGTTTGTCGGCTTTGCTGGCAGGTATTGCTTGAAATATATTCTGCCTTTGAACCTCACCATTGATTCATCTATTGATAACTTCCGTCCAGGTGTGTAGTGTTTCCTGTATGTAGGCAATATGATATCTAGTAGGGGTCTGAGCTTGAACAATGGGTCATACCTAGGCTGTCCTCTTTCAATTCTGACATCATTATTGTTGAAATGAAGATTTCTGTGAAGCTGTTGGTATCTGTTCCGACTCATGGCCTTCGAATATGCCGTTTCATTCAGCAAAAAATTCTTACACCAGTAGTCTGAAACTATCGGTAAGGCCATCTGTTTGAAATCTGCATGTCGCTAATTCGACGATCGTCAAATTTGGTCATCAAGGCATATAACCAGAAATTCGCTGATCGTCGAAGTTGGTCAGCAAAGTGTTAAGCACAAGTGTGCTAAGTATGAAACATAAAAGAGCAACAACAGTAGCTTCCATGTGAAGTTCAGAGTATACAAATATCAGGTGGTATCTATTCTCCTGTATGAGAGTGAGAGCTGGGCACTTACTATGATTCTGGGTTATATGAAGGATCCAGAGGCTTTCAAACATAAGTATTACAAAAGCTTCTACATATCTGAAATATACAGAATAATTAAGTGCTTTTGTTCACTCATGAACTTCTTCATATACTTAGCAGCTGTTCCAATTTCATGGTAAAGAATGCCAACACAAAAGTCCGACAAAAAATACAGTTCACTGTCGATGGAAGCGGCAGTCACTCGAAAACCAGCAGCCACACATTACTGGATATGGCAAACCCAGTAAGCTCAGCAATTGGCTGGCTGCCATTTTTCTAAACATGCAGTTCAAGATACAGATAACCATGGACAGATGTAAAAACACTCCAAATGAAATCCACAGCTCACAATGTCGCTCCACGCACTAACTCAGTAGCAGGGCGACAGAACCATGAACTTCTTCTTATTGTCCACGCCTTATGGTGTTGGTCAGCATGCCTTTCCACAATCTTCTGTCTCATGAGTTCCCATCTGATACAGATGTCCCTCCAAGCCAAGATGTCAAACTGTCCAGTATCTTCCCTCTTGATCTGCACATGCTCATCTTCCTCTCCAACTTTCCTGTTGTCACAATATACTTCAGCCTTCCCCTTCTCATGATGTGCACACAGAATATGGATGATTGTCTTCTGATGCCAGTAACCAGTTCTTTTTGTGAATGACCTTCTTTCAAGATGTCTTCATCAGTATGTTTAACTCTCCATGATGTTCTCATTCTTCTATATGCAGCTTTCAGATAAATCTCACTAATCTGCAGGTTGTCCATGATTCACTTCCACACATCAGGATTGGCTTGATATAGCTATCAAGAACACTCTTATCTTGACTGACACAGAACTCAGTAACTACCAATTAAAAATGTATTACCTAGGAAATAATTGATACTTTCAACCAGATGTGCCTTTAATTCCAGCTGTTTTTAAATTTCACCATTTCTTTCTTCTGATATGTGAGCAATGTGGAAAGGTGTTATCAGGACCAATGAGGGAAGCAAGAGGTGTTAAAAGGCAGATGGATCATTTTCATTGCATCGGGTTTTATCATATTTGGCTTGGTCTCTTTTTGTAGCAGCACAAAGCATGATCCCTGTAGCTCATGCGACATCCCCAGGAGCCTCTGAGAACATTGCACTTGTGAACCAAATGATGTAGCCTGGAATCAAACCCACAACCTTTGGAAAGCAGGGCAGGTGGCATTAACACTTCGCCACAGAGACTCCCTTAAGGGAAGCAAAGAAAAGTAACACCGCAACTTGCCATGCACGCCATAAGAAGTTGCTAAGGAGAGTACAAGTAACACCATCATGGTCTCAACTCAATGCAAGAAACATTGAACTCCATCTCCATTAGGAGAGAATGACTAACTCATAAAAGTGCAGCAGATTCAGGTCAGGGAACTGAGTATCCACTGGGATAAGTGGACCCCTGCCTCTGAGATATGTAACTGTTCTGTGAGCCAGAAACTGCTGTCAAAGGTTGAGGTAATAAACCATTAATGTGAGTGTGGAAGGCAATGAGGTTATAAGCATGTTACACCTCTGTAAAAGAGGGATCCCTTTTTGAGAAGCTTTATGCCAGTCTTGGGACTGAATAACCTGAGATGACATGACATAATGAGGACTGCCAAGAAATATGATCCTGAAATCATCATCATTAAGTTCCATCTCCACATCAATGGTCAGCTGAATGCCTTCAAGTCAATAATTCCCTCTGCCCTGCACACTCACATATTAATTTTTTATTATCCTGGTATTTGAACATAAAACACTCACTCACCAAGATTGAGTTCTTCCAACACTTGCTCAATAGCTTTTGTTTTCTTCTGTCCAATAGTTGCAGGCAGTTTCATCTGTAACAAATTACACAATTTACAATATTGTAGGAGAGTAACTTATGCAATGCAAGTCATGTGTGTGTGTGTGTGTGTGTGCGCGCAAATGGGTGTGTGTGTGTGTGTGTGTGTGTGAGAGAGAGAGAGAGAGAGAGAGAGAGAGAGAGAGAGAGAGAGAGAGAGAGAGAGAGAGAGAGAGAGAGAGAGAGAGAGAGAGAGAGAGAGAGAGAGAGAGAGAGAGAGAGAGAGAGAGAGAGAGAGAGAGAGAGAGAGAGAACAGAGAAGGTTGCTGAAAGGATATAGGAGAAGGATTCATGAAGACAAAGTGTTCATTAGTTCCCAACAGTCAGTGTTGTTCCAACGCTGCAGACAACTGTAATGGATAACACAGTGACAACCCACCAGTACCCAACTCAACAGATGGGGTCTACTTGAACTGTAGGGCCATATAGTGATTGCCCCTTATAATAAACATACTAATGGAACCTCTGTGACAAGGTACAATTGCCTTTATTTACACAACTACAAATGGGGGAGAGAACACATTGAACACAAACTGTCAGTTTTGTTTTTGCATCCACTTGCTTTGAACTCAGGTGTAGTCCATACACGTGCTACTACTTCTAGTGCACTGGAATGAATTTTGCGCGTGAATTAGCTTTCCCCATTACCAGTGTCCCTCGTCATCAGGCGAACCCACTCTGACTTCTGGGGAACTTGTAATTTATGTCTCCAAGTCAAAGACGAGAAGCCAACATTTTAGTCCAACTGACCGCCGGTGTAGGGGTAGAACCTGTTACCTCAATATCAGCTTACTGGATGTTTAAGAACGGGTGCCTATACACACTTGAAGTTTGTATGATCAAAGGTAAAAATATAAAATACTGGACATTAACGTGAAGGGAAAATTACACTATTTCCATAACAGACAAGGACTGAAAACACAATGGATGGATGCAGACAACAGCATCTAGCAAAGATGAGAGCAGATGTGAAGCCTGGTGTAATAGTTAACTCCCATAAAAACATGATTAAAGGACAAATAAAAGACACCATAACTGTTTTCTGGGCAAAATCATCACTTCAGATGGGAGATGTGTGATAGCATTTAAGGGCAGATTAGGTTAAGCAAAAGCTGGATTTCAGAAATTGAAAAGTATCTTATGTAATATATCAATATCATTGAATGTCAGAAGGAGAGTGTTGAAATGTTATGTAGAACCTGTGCTACAGTCTGCCAGTGAATCATGGAAAGTGAACAAACAAATCAGGAAGAAATTGTAGGCAGCAGAGATATGATATCTAAGATGAATGTTGCAGGTACCTCGGACTGTCAGAGTAACTAACAATGACTGCCTGGAAGAGGCTAATGAAAGTAGAACATTATATACAAATATGAGGCGTCAAAGAGCATTCTTTGCACTGGAAAACATGACATGTTAAAGGATCAGCAGTAGAAGAGGCAGAGGCAGACAGATGGTGCAGGATGGACTGAAATTGTTTTGGAGGAATGGCATCAGTGAAATTAATCAAGAACACCAGGTACTAGGATCTGTGGAAATGCACGAATGCACGAAGCCAGTTGGTCAGGCACATGATGATGATAATTGTAGCAAACAATTCAGATATGATTAAACATAAGGTAACACTTACTCTCTGACTTCTCAAGCTAGTACCAGATGCTTTGTAATCTGAGAACTTGATGCCTCCGAGTTCTGGTGTTGCCTGGATGCAAACATGAAATGTGTGAGATGGATATTTCAAGACTCATTCAAAACACCCCCAGTGTTGTCTGTGACAGATGTACGGTCTTGTCTGTGACAGATGTACAGTGGTGTCTGTGACAGATGCACGGTGGTGTCTGTGACAGATGCACGGTGGTGTCTGTGACAGGTGCACGGTGGTGTCTGTGACAGATGTACGGTGGTGTCTGTGACAGATGTACGGTGTTGTCTGTGACAGATGTACGGTGTTGTCTGTGACAGATGTACAGTGTTGTCTGTGACAGATGTACGGTGTTGTCTGTGACAGATGTACGGTGGTGTCTGTGACAGATGCACAGTGGTGTCTGTGACAGATGTACAGTGGTGTCTGTGACAGATGTACAGTGGTGTCTGTGACAGATGTACGGTGTTGTCTGTTACAGATGTACAGTGGTGTCTGTGACAGATGTACAGTGGTGTCTGTGACAGATGTACAGTGGTGTCTGTGACAGATGTACGGTGTTGTCTGTGACAGATGTACGGTGTTGTCTGTGACAGATGTACGGTGTTGTCTGTGACAGATGCACAGTGGTGTCTGTGACAGATGCACAGTGGTGTCTGTGACAGATGCACAGTGGTGTCTGTGACAGATGCACAGTGGTGTCTGTGACAGATGTACGGTGTTGTCTGTGACAGATGTACGGTGTTGTCTGTGACAGATGTACGGTGTTGTCTGTGACAGATGTACGGTGTTGTCTGTGACAGATGTACGGTGGTGTCTGTGACAGATGTACGGTGGTGTCTGTGACAGATGTACGGTGTTGTCTGTGACAGATGTACGGTGTTGTCTGTGACAGATGTACGGTGTTGTCTGTGACAGATGTACGGTGTTGTCTGTGACAGATGTACGGTGTTGTCTGTGACAGATGTAGTATTGTCTGTGATAGATGTTCAGTGTACAGTTACTGAAGACAGTGACAACACTGAGAAAGGTGGGGATAAGCTGTGCTGGATTCATACAACCTGCAAGTGTATAAGTCTGAGAAACAGAAAGGAGGCGGAAGAGGAAGATGAAAAAGGAGGAGGTAACAAGAAGCATCAGCATAGCAGGAGCTAAAGAAGAAGAGAACAAAACGAGGAGGGAGGAAACAAATGAAGAGGAGGGAAAAAAATCAGGAGAGGCAAAAGCAGAAGAAGGAGGAGGAGTAGAGAATAAAAAAATGGAAGCAGTAACAAAAGCAGTTGATGATGATGAAGAAGAAGAAGAAGAAGAAGAAGAAGAAGAAGAAGAAGAAGAAGAAGAAGAAGAAGAAGAAGAATGGTGAAATGTGGATGACAGTGTGGTTCCAGGAGGTATGTATAAGGGAATGTGATGTGATGTTTACAACCCGTCTGCTACTGGAGCAATATCTACAGTTTATGCCATTTGCTGAGGGCGACAACTTCACCTATGGGTTTGTCCAGAATGCTATTATTTTTATTATTAACCATTAATAAAATACCCACAATACAACCAAATCATGGGATTCTTTGTGAAACTTGCTCTCATTGTGGCTTGCCAAAAAGATTCTTTATCCTTCACCAGTTCCCCCACCTGACGCATTTTTATACCTAAGATGTCTTCAATGTCCTGTGCCCATCTTCACACTGGTTTTGCCTGCCTCTTCTTTCAACACCCATGTCTTCCATCCTTGTTTTCTTCTAACCACCGTGACTATTAGTATTGCAAAAGTATTTGAGTTTCCGAGACATGATGATATGAGTCAGATTTCTTCGATATTCAGAAATGATAGAATTTCAGAACCCTTATTCTTGGTTCGTCATGATATTCTATGAATATTTCTATAGCATTTAAATTGAAAAGCCCCAATTTTCTTCCTTAGTGATCTTGAAATGATTCATGACTCACATCCAAATGTTTACCACCAAATAACAAGAAAACAATTCATGTTATCATTTCGGGCCAAAAACACATTCCACTGCTGAGAGTTGACATTGTCTGCCTCAAACTGAGCAGCTGCCAGATTTCTTGCAGACATAGAACGGGGCATTTTTCTACAAGAACCACTGGTTTCTAATAATTCCATGCTGCCCTTGATCTACTGAGTGGTGAGACTGGATAATTTGTTTCCTGGGATGGAAGTGAACAACACAAGCACCCACGTGCAAGTCGTGGTCGTTAAAATTGTCACAGCAGTTAGAATATTTAATTAGCACAAAATAGTAAGTCACTATCATTGAATGTCAAAAAGAGCACAAAAATGTTCTATAGAACCTGCAGCAGATCCTTTGCAGGATGAGGTGCTTATCACAGCCCATTGACAATGTTCTGGATCACTGGCCACTTCTACTGATTCAGGCACCCACATGCCCTGTGTCCATCTTCACGCTGGCCGACTTCTGTCTCTTCCTGCAGGACCCACGCCTTCTATCACTGTTCTGTCCATGCCACTGTCATATTTAATATGGCCAAAGTATTTCTGATTCGAGACATGATGCTATTTATACACCAGATTTCTTCAGTAATAACATCAGTATTTGTCTTCTTCCTGGTCCACAATATTTTAAGAACTTGTCTGTAACATTCAGATATGAGGGGAAGTCAATAAGTAAGTCACAAATGGCTGTAGGAAAATAACTAAATATAATAACAACTTGAAACCAGTTTATTTTTATACATACATTGTCCCTTTATTTCTCAGCATAATTTCCACCAACAGTGATCCACTTATCCCATCGTTTTATCAGTCCTCCCAAAACCAGATGCATAGAACTGCGTGCTCTGTTTTCTAAACCATGTTTTCACTTCACATTCAACATCATTCGCGAAATGTCTCCCACCAAGGTGGGTTTTCAGTGGACAAAAAAGGTGGAAATCGCTAGGGGCTAAGTCCACTGAAAACCCATCTTGGCAGGAGACATTTTGCGAATGACGCCGAAGTTGAATGTGAAGTGAAAACAGAGCATGCAGTTCTATGCAACTGGTTTGGGAGGACTGATAAAACGATGGGATAAGTGCATCACTGTTGGTGGAAATTATGCTGAGAAATAAAGGGACAATGTATGTATAAAAATAAACTGGTTTCAAGTTGTTATCATATTTAGTTATTTTTCTACAGCCATTTGTGACTTACTTATCCACTTACCCTCGTGGAATGTGAAAACAGGAAAATACCAACTTGGCAACAGATGGATAACTGACATAACTTTAGCAACAAACACCAAAGTGTAATATGCACATTCCATAGTGCTTTTCAACACTCTTTCCATTTCCTGATTCTGCAAGGCTAACAGACAGAAGAAATTAATAAACAAAGATAATGACCCAACACAACCTGAAAATAAAGACATTACAGTTTACAGCCAACATCTACAAGAAGCACAGGCAGATTTTCACAAGAAGATTATTCTCTGCAATGTAGCTTTGTCAATCGAGGTGATGAGTTCTCAAGAGTAATATTGAGCCAATCTGATGTATGGAAGCAAATCACAGACTTTTGTGCAGACAAGTGAGGAATTAAGTGGAAGCTATGGGGATGTGGTTTTATAGAAGAATGATGAAAACACTGTGGATGGATAGAAAGAGCAATGAAGATATCTTGACAGAAATTAACTTACAAAAATCTGATTATTTGTGTTAGAAAAAGACAGTTCACATTCTTTGGGCATGTCATAAGAAGGGGAAAGCTGGAGTATGTCGTCACAATGGGAAATTGGAGGGATAGAGAGGCAGAGGGAGACCAAGAGAGAAGATGCTGGACAGTCTGACATAATGGCACGGAAGACCATCAGTATCAGATATCAGAAATGACTGACAGTATATGAGACAGGGGTTGTGGCCAGACATAATCACCAATGCCACACAACATAGACTACAAGAAGAATAATTCTACAACAGTGCTTACTCCTCCCTCTTTCAATTTGATTTCTCTGGCTTGCAGTTTTTTCTTTGTGCTCTTGCGGTCTGCCTTCCTGTTGTCAGCATTGCTGTCAGCTGCTGTAATAAGTTTCTGTAGGTCCTGCTGCTTCTTCTCTCTTTCCTTCTTCCTCAGCTCTATCTTCTTCAGCTCACCTATCAGGTACTCTTCTTCATCAACCTGGAAGTAGACGACTGCTGTTAGAATACTGGGGGTTAGGCGAATTACTGTGGGTTAGATTAATTACTGGAGGTTACATGAAGTATTACAGGTTCAGTGAATTACTGGGGGTTAGACGAATTACTGGAGATTAGGTGAATTAATGGACTAAACATACTAGGGTTAGATGGATTTCTGGAGATTTTATATATTGATGAATTTCTGGAGGCTAGCTGAATTACTGGAGGAAACATACTGGAGGTAGGTGAATTACTGGAAGTTAGGTGAATTACTGGAGGACAAATAATGGCTGCCACAGGATATAACAATCTGACATGAAAACAGGTATGTGTGTCTCCTGTGAAAAAGGAGAGATACTACAAATACAGACAGTGTACATACCTTACAACGTACTCATACATGGTTAACAGAAACCACAACGGGAAAATAAAAATAATAATAATACTAAATTAATGTCAAAATAAGCGAAACCACAACACAACAAATTCAACATTTTCATCTTAGTAATATTCTTCAGGAACAACAACAACACATCTAAATAAAATAAAATTAGATAATCAAAATAAAACAATTGTTAAACAAACTAGAAATATAAAACTAAATGCGGGTATTGGACGTTAATAGGTCACCGCGCATCATCAGTCTATCATCGCTCTCACAATGAGCAAAAGAAGTAGGAACCACAGACACACACCAAATAACAGGCTCAGTAAAACCACAAGCTAAAAAGCAGGAGAATAAGAAACATACTCTTACCAACTATCACCATTACCTTGGAGTGATAACAATTCTCTGCCTTAACAGGGATTTGAAATTATAACTCCAATGATCAGACACAAGAAACCTAACCACTCTGCCACAACATCCTCTCACAAAGCATCACATCCACAATCAAGTTTATCAATGTTCCAAACTGTAATGAATGAAATTTTACTGTGATATCTGACAGAAGATGTGACACAGAGGTAAGAACAAATATTGCCTCATCGAAAGAAACCTTTCAAGAACAAACAAAATCAAACAGAAATATCACGCTAAGTACAATAAGCCGCTTACTTAAACATTGTGTATGGCCTCTTCTTATGTATAGATTTGATGAGTAATGAAATGGTGAAGAAACTGGGGCCAATGAAAATGTGACACTTGAGAAAAATGTTGAGAATAGCATGGACAGAGAAGAAAACAAAAGCTGAGGTACAGAGAGCTGCAGGTGTTACAAGATTTCTCATCAAAACCTTCAGGAACAGATCAATGGAATGTATGGGACATATCAACAGCAGAGGTGGAATTGAGAAATCAGCCTTATATGCAGAAAATACTAGGCAAGAGAGTCAGTGGAGCTTTACAAGGGAAAATACTAGGCAAGAGAGTCAGAGGAGCCTTAAAGGGGAAAATACTAGGCAAGAGAATCAGAAGAGCCTTAAAGGGGAAAATACTAGGCAAGAGAGTCAGAGGGGTTGACAGAGAAAGATGTATGTGGAAAGCATAAACAGCTGTACAATAAATAATATATACAACATCAGCTCCAACAAAATATCAACAGACATGGAAGACTGGGGGGTTATAAACACTGCTGTCTGCTCCAGATCAGGCAGATGAAAATGGAGTATGCTACTAACTCCCATCTGTAATTAATGTTACACATTGTACAAACCATGCTTCAGTTAGATATAAGGTCACAGGAAACTGCAAACAGACCTGTTCTTGTGTGCGATCAAACAGTTTTGTCAGCTGTAATTTCCTACGCCGCTCATGTTCCGCATCAAATGCTTTTATTTTTGGTTCTGCTCCTTGTGGTGCTCGCACCTAAACACATATAAAGATAGTCAGTCAGTTAAATGTATTCATCAGAACTACCTATCTAGAAGAATATATTCACAGAGTAAAATAAATAAAGTAAAGTACCCTTTCACACATCCTAGTCGCATTAGGTTTTACTGCTGATTTTTCCAACTGTCATGATGCTCTGCAGCGCCTCGTCTCATTTATAAACAAGAAACATCATTTGATGCTTTCTTATTGCTGCGTATGATGTTCTACTAGCATCACCCTCTTCCAGGCAATCATTGTTAATTATCCTGTTTGTCCAGAGTACTACCAACATTCGTTTCAGAAACCACATCTCCACTGCCTCCAAACTGTTTTTAATTTGTTTATACACATGCCAAGATTCACTGTCATGGTAAAAAAAAACAGGTACGGCACTGGTTAAATAGATGTGCACTGAGTAAATGGTAGACAGCGCACTGGGTGAAAAGTAAATGTGCATTGGGTAAATAATAGATAGTGCACAGGGATAATGTGCACACTGGGTGAATAGAGTCCACTGGGTGGATAGTGGATGTGCATTCTGTAAATAGAAGGTAGTGCACTGGGTGTATCATAGGTAGTGCACAAGGTAAATCATAGGTAGTGCACAGGGTAAATCATAGGTAGTGCACTGGGTGAATCATAGGTAGTGCACAAGGTAAATCATAGGTAGTGCACAGGGTAAATCATAGGTAATGCACAGGGTAAATTGTAAATAGTGTCCTAGGTACATAGATGTAATTGAGTAAATAGTAGTTAATGCACTGGGTAAATAATAAATAGCACACTGGGTAAATAGTAGATATGCATAGTGCACTGAATGGATAGTTCACGGTATACTGGATAAATAGTAGACAGTGCGCTGGTTAAATTGTAGATGGCGTAAATCCAAATCATTCAAGGCTGAATGACACAGGTGAGCTAATACTGGTCACATTAGTTCACTAGAACTCTAGTACTCATCTGATAAGGTTGACTGAACTCCCATAGATTGAGAAAATACAACACTGTATCAACTGAGGATCACACCGAGGAGCTTCAATTCAACTTTTCAATTGCTAGTTCATAATCCAGGTGTTTGCACCACTGAATACATGTGCAGAACTGAATACGTTTGTGTAGTACTGAATATACACAGTTGACACTTAACACAAAGTAACACAATACCTTTGCCAGAGTGTTGCAGATATTGTAGTATCTCTCCTTCAGATCCTCCACACTACGATCCTTGTACCTCTCCCTGTCCCACCGATCATGGACCACGATAAAGCGCACATCAAATCTCTTGCACAGATCAAACAAGTGGTCGGTCTCCTGTCGGGTCCAGTTATCATCATGCAGATGTTGCTGGTATTCCAAATCAGAAAACGTGGGCACATCCACTGTCTGAAATTAAAAAGACGAAACCATCGTCATAATCATAAAGTGATGTCTCAGCTGGGTGGAGACCACGCCTCTCAATTAACTCTCATTTCCTAGTAGAAAAAAAAACGTTAAGGACCCTTTCACATACCTTGTGATGTACTGGATATATGGTGCTGGTCCCATATTCATATAGAGCAACTGGCATCGGGTGATTTGATCATCATGCCAGAGGCCTCTACTTACCTGGACATTAGAAGGCTGGTCAACCTGAGAGTCCAGGTACATTTTTACAATAACAGCAAATGGGAATTTGAAAACACAACCCCTGGGTTGGCAGGCATGTGGTGGGTGGTCATGCTTCTGGATAACTCACATTTTCTAGCACTATTTATCAATTCATACTGGGCTGGTTCAGTGGTGAAGGGGTTACGGATGCAATTTGTTCCTGCATACCGCGTTAAAAACACAGCGACGGCAATTTGGAAGCAGACCTCCTTGCGTTGGTTTCCATGCCATGGTATGAGTGCTGGTTGTTCAGAAAGCAATGGCAAAGTACTGAACGTACACTTGTCCAGGAATTACAAACGTTCAAAATATGCTGGAGTTGACTGCCCTGTAAAGGATATGCAACTAAATTTTTAACTGGGCAGTATTGCTTTGTTCTCTGCCATCTACTTTCTCTTCTTCAAAGAATCTTGCCAGCTGTCACTGCATGTTCTAGATATTCTCTTCCTGTGACAAGTCCCAAGAATGTTTAGTCTTTCTTTGTTATGTTTGTGACAGATCCAAAGAATGTTTAGTCTTTCATTGTGATGTCAGTGACAAATCCCAAGAATGTTTAGTCTTTCCTTGTGATGTTTGTGACAAGTTTTCTTTGTACCTTGGCTATTTTTCAAAACATTTTCATGACTAATTCTGACTGTCCTCTAGCATGTTTAACATTCTTCCATAAACCCACATTTCTGGGCTCCAGGGATGTTCTTGCTTGTTTATTCATTTTTCACTCTTTATACTCTCAGATAAATAGCACCACTCTGAAACAAGTTAAAGAATTCAAATATCTTGGAAGTATGATCACAGAAGATGGCAGATTGGACAGAGAAATCAAAATCAGATGTCAAAAAGCTAGTGCACTTACATATCGACTATCACCCTTACTGAAACATCCAAATATACCCATGTCCGCAAAACGACAGATAATAAACAGCACATTCACACCAACCCTATGCTACCAATCTCAAACCTGGACTTTATCCAAATTACACCTTCGCAAAATCAACACCTGCGAAATTAGATGCCTGAGGAGAGCTGCCAACTTAACAATCTGAGACCGAGTATGAAATGCTATTATCAGACAGACTGTGGGATCAACACCTTGTGCCACATTTATTGAAAGACAGAAGATCAAGTGGTTTGGCCATGTCGTTAGAAAGCAACACCATCAACTACCATCACTGGCTCTACATCAAAGATCATCTGCGACGAGACCACGAGGACGCCCAAGAAGAAAATGGATTGACGACATCAAAGACATTGTACAACCACACAGAATGACACTATCCAGTGCCGCCCACCGGGCGCTGGAACGCAAATTATTCCTCCCCACGAAGCTTGATGGCAGAAGTGGAAGATGATGATGATGATGATTCCCTCATTGGGGCACTGGCCCTCAACCAACTCACTCCAAGTCTTCCTATCCCATGCAGCTCCACCCATGTCCCCCCATATTAACTTCTGTTTCCTCTTCTCTTCTCCGAGTGTTGCTGGTAGGCTCAAGGTGATGCAGGCGAAGGCATACCTCAGAGTAGCTGCAGACACAGACCACCCACTGCATGAGGCGCTGGACGCAGTTAAGGGTCAGCGACTGTTAAGAAGGAAATCATGGATGGCTCAGGCAGAGGATACGATCAGACAGGTGTGCCCCTTGGAGAACATTACGCGTGGAGAGGAGTGGGTCAGAGTGCCAGCGGAGCAGTCAGAATTGTGCAGAGTTATAATCACATTAAGCCAGGAGTGCAGGGAGTGCCAGCAGGGGCCACGGAAGTGGAAATCTAGCAACTAATTCAGGACAATGCTCAATCGGGTGATGTGATTATCTACACAGATGTTTCGGTGTCAAGAGGTGAGAAAAGTGGCTGGGGGTTCATAGCCAAAGCCAATGGTCGACGTTTGGGGCAGGAGAGCCTGGCATATGATACCACAACATCCAGCTTAAGAATGGAGGTGGAGGCGGTCACTGCGGCTCTCCGCTGGATGGAGAATACGACACACACATCGTGATTGTAACCGACTCAGAAAGCATGCTGACGAGGGTGAGGACAGGCAGGCTTCGTGCGGAGTGGCTTGCTTCGCCTCGGAGGTCACGGGTGACAAGCATCGCCTGGATCTTTTCTCCGGGGCATGCCGGTGTGCTGGGAAATGAACAGGCGGACAGATTGGCTGGCTCTGCAGAACTTGGTGGAGTATTGATACATGACAAGGCAGACGTGGTTGCGGCCTTGTGGGAGCACGTGCACACCTCGGAGGAGCAAATGGATTACCATGGTGTGGCAAGAATGAGACAGCGAGGAGTGACGAGGGGATCTGGCTGATGCTCAACGCTCAGAGGAAAGGCGAGACAGACATATAATCAGATTGCTACTGGTACTATTAGTGTTGGAACTCTTTGCTGGCTGCTGAGGATGGGGACGGAGTGCTTATGGGAATGCCCCGAATGCTGTGATGTCGATTCCTAAATCAATCAATTCTCTTCTCCGTGTATTTTTAGGTCTTGTTTACCATCTACGATTCATAGCCATATATTAAAATAGTTTCTATGTGAGAATTAAGCATTCTTTCTCAAACTTCTTACAACAAGAACTTATTGAAAACATGACTTAATTTTATCAGATGCAGTTTTTGTTTATTCTGTTCCTTACTTTTCTAATAAAACTTCTGACTGCTATTAAGTAATCAAACATTTAACTTTCTAGGGAAAACAACTCTTAGCAGTCCAATGTGCTACTGAGTTGCCTACTCTTGGCAATCCAGTGTGCTACTGGGTTGTCTACTCTTGGCAGTCGAATATGCTACCAGGTTGTAAATCTAGCTTAAGGACAGTCTTTGCCTTTACCGGCCAGCTTGTCTGATTGATCACAGGCAGGAAAAACAAAGAGTATAGGAAAAAGCAAGAGTGTTAGGCAGGGAGAAGTAGTGAAAGTTAATGATAGAGTGATAAAAACACACGCATATTTCACATAACAAACCTTATTAAATCTGGCAAATGGGTAATCTTTGCCTTCATCAGCCAGCCTGCCCCAGTGGTAGAACACTGCTCCATCCTGGAACAGAGACACCAGGTGTATAAGATGTATGTTTGTTCACAGTAAAACACACATGACAACACTACCAATAATGTCAGAACATTAAAACACAGAAGCCACATGCAATAGGTTGCATGATTTATTGCCTGGCATATTTCATTGCATCTTTTCCAGGTGTATGCTATAGAATGATATATTACATGAAGCTTGTCTTGTTCCAGATGTAGAGGTGTTACCTTTCCTTTGGAATGAACTAAGCAGGCCGAGAGAGGGATCATGCTATATTTTAGCCCAGGCTTTGTGCTATGGATTATTGCAGATAAATCACACACCGAGCGTGTGAGATGTAAGATGGTGCATGATGGTGGAAATGACCACGTGTTTACATGCATCCACTGTGAACGAACATTTACAGCGCGAAATGCCTTATCAGTCACATTCGCTACCGCCATGGGTAAAAGTTATTATGCCTTTTTAAAGCACAAACTATCGTCTGTCAAGACGGCAAGGTGCCAATATTACATGAAGGGAATAGATGAATCATAATTTGTTTGAAATACAAAACACACGAGTAAGAAAAATTTGATATTTACAGGTTCGTCATAGACTGCAATACCTTATCATGTGATCATTTGTCTTTCCTTCTCGCTCTCTCTCTCTTTCGCGATTGTGTATGCGTGTGTTTTTGTGTGCCATATCTACAGCAGTTGGAAATCGCACAGAGTAGGCCAACAGTTTGCTGACCTCCTTATTTTGTTAGGAAAGAAAACTACCCATGGGTAGATAGAGAAATCGATCTCACATAGAGTCCGTCTAGATTCCAATTCCAATTTTCAAAAACAAATTTCAAATTCGGTCTCGTCTAACCTGCTTCCTTGGCGGTGGTTATTGTTGAGATCCGTGGTTGTGTGGACTGTTAGTCCTAATTCATATTGGTTTTACTGGTTCCGATCTGTTCGTTGGATAAAGTTATTTTCTTTCTGTCTTATGCTGGTCCTGATAAAGACCGGTCCTTGGTCGGGCGGTTTTTGATGAAGAAAATCTGATATAAATACATGCTGAAGTTGCACATACTGATTTCTGAGGTGCACAACTAGGCGTGAAGCACACACCCTTCAAAACAGTAAGAAAAAAGAAGAAAATAAAATGAGCCAAATCTAACGTCATCAATCCACTAGCAGACTGACAGGAGTGTCTATTGTGCCAGGTGTCGCTTCTGCCATCATAGAATCTCCCTGTCTCTCTCTCTCCCTCCCTTCCTCATCATCAGGTGCCTTGCCAACTCCACATCTTACCATCTCCAACAGCATTAAGTGGTGGTCGTTGTCATAATCCCCCATTGATATGCCGCGACATCGTTACGCCCGCCAGGCGAACACTAGTTCCCTATTCACAGGTTTCCCTGACGAGAGAGAGTGACCGTCAGCGGTCAAGTCAGTACAAGCATGACGCATGCAATTCTCGCGGCGCTCGAATCCACAGGGCAAGCACTGTGAGCGGGAAACGGGAGACACGGCTAGGGGATCGGACGAGACTGACGTGTATGAAAGCGGCTCTTGTGTTTCTGTGCCTGAATGTCGATTGCTCGTGTGAGAAGATAGAAAGACTGCATAGCTGTGGGTTTGAGTTTGTGAGTGCATTGATGTATTATGTATAGGTTGTGATATTCACCTTGTGATGGCCACATGCCGAATTAGATTGTGTTGCATGTGAAGTGTAAATAAAACCATCAAACTTAGTGTTACCGTGTGTCCCGTCAAATCATTCTGTACTTGTGTATGTCTCACATATGTTAGGTCCAGCGAGCCAGATTCATTAGATTGTAAGACTGTTTGATTGTAAGATTGTATGTTTAGTAATTCAAACAAATGGTTGTGATTTTACACGTACAACTATTCACCATCATTATCAGGTTAACTGGACTGAAAAGTCATCTGATCAAGTATCCCCACATGTATGTTTACTAATTCAAACAAATGGCTGTGATTTAACACACACAACTATTTTTAGTTGAATTAATCACCATCATTATTAGGTTACTCAAACAGAAAACTGGTATTGAAGCTATCTGATCAAGTAATTTCACACAATTCAAACAAATGGTTGTGATTATATACACACAACTATACAAAGGATAATTCATTATCATTATCACAAGATTAGTTGGTCTGAAATAGTTTCTTATCACATTCCATTTTCTCTCTGACAATATTAGTCTAACACCTATTATAACCACATGTCACTTACAATATTAGTCGAACACCATTTATAACCACTTGCCACTTACATTATTTGCTAAACACCATTTATTAGTCATTAGACGTAGACAGTCACAATTTTTTGGGCATGTAATGAGAAGAAATGACTTGGAGAACTTGGTGACGACTGGCAAGATCGAAGGAAAGAGACCAAGGGGAAGACCGAGAAGTAAATACCTGGATGGCTTGGCCACGTGGCATGGTCGAGACAGAAACATGGAGCTGATCCATGACTCTGGTGATCGAGTGAGAGGGCAGAACATGACTGCCCACACTTATCGGCATGGCACATGCTGGATGGATGGATTTATTATCACATGCCACTTACAACAGTAGCCAAACACCATTTATTATCATGTGCCACTTAAAATAGTAGACAAACATCATTTATTATCACATGCCACTTGCAATATTAGCCAAACACTATTTATTATCGCATGCTACTTACAATATTATCCAAACACCAATTATTATCACATGCCACTTAAATATTAGCCAAACACCATTTATTATCACATGCTACTGACTTTTGAAAGTCACACGGGGAGCTCATGGGCTTTCATGCCCAGGTCAGAAGCTGAACTATTAAAGAAGACAAAGGAGTGACTACAAGCAGTTTAACCATGGAGGTCATGGCAGTAATAGAGGCAATTGCATGGTTGGAGACACATATGTTCACACATGCATAGCATCGACACCCTCAGGGAGGCAAGATGAGTAAATGACTTAAGAGAAGGATGTGATTCTTTGATCAGGCTGTAGAAAATCGAGTCAAACAGGGCAAGAGAGACTAGAGCACCATGTGGAAATCCAAAGAATAGTCAACCAATACTGAACTTGTGTATCGTCAGTCGCAGTCAACCAATACTGAACTTGTGTATCGTCAGTCGCAGTCAACCAATACTGAACTTGTGTATCGTCAGTCGCAGTCAACCAATACTGAACTTGTGTATCGTCAGTCGCAGTCAACCAATACTGAACTTGTGTATCGTCAGTCGCAGTCAACCAATACTGAACTTGTGTATCGTCAGTCACTGAATGCTGAAGAAGATACTGAGGAGAGGATCTGAGCACCTGTAGACTAATAATTCGATGTGTATACAGGATGATCTACTGATCAACTAACATGCCATTTTCTCACTGTAAATATTAGCTAAACACCATTTCTTATCACATGCCATTTGCTTACTGAAAATAAGCAAACACCATTTCTTATGCATGCCATTTGTTCACTGAAAATATTACCCTAACATCATTCCTTATCATATGCTAGCTATTCACGAAAAATGTCAGCCAAACACAATTTCTAAAATGTATCTTACTGGCACATGAACGACTGGTTAACTTTATATTAACAACACCCTAAAGGTAGCAATAACAATCAGAGCACACATTTCAGTACCTTCCTGGCCGGATTTGTGAACGGCATCCATTTCCATGGCCTGACTCGACTGCTTCCTATGCGAGCCTTCATCTGTTTGTACCCTTGTTTAGTGTCAGAGGGAATGATAGGTGCAGCATCACTGTTCAAATTAGCAAGTGTACATATGAGTCTGACCATACACTATTTAAGTCTAATGCTAACTTTTATTAACGGTAGGTTCAATAAAGTGTTGAACTATGCAAACATAGATACAATAAAGCTCTAATGCTAACTTGACAAACAGTCGATTCAATAAAGTATTATTGCATACAAACATAGATAAATTAAAGGGTTAACATGTACAAACTGTGGATTCAATAAAGTGTTAACGTCTACAAACATAGATACTGTACATTAAAGGGCTAACTTTAACTTGTACAAACAGTAAACTCATAAAGTAGTGACATATACAAACAGTGGATACAATAAAATGTTAAATGGTACTGAAAGTAGAAACAATAAAGTGCTCACTCATACATACAGTAAACACAATTAAATGTTAACTGAAACAAACAGTTTACACAATAAAGTGTTAACTTACAAAGCACAGTAATTACACAATCAACTACACAATACAAGGAACTAACTAACAACTGCCTTCAACCAATAAATACAGTGTACAATCAAGGTACCCTATGACTACTGAAAACTACTGAATGTAAACTTGCCCAGGAATCACAACCAACCAACCAATGCTGGAGTTGACTGCTAAGTCCTGTATAGGATAAGCACATACACAAAACCCCATGACAAACATACTTAACACACGGAAAAGGGTCCTTTACATTAGCTGTTTTTTTAAACCCTGCGACAGTACTGGCCATCTTCTTCATCCTGATGTACTACACTGACAAGTTAGTGTGATCATGAGTGGTCATCTCACACGATCATTAGTCTTAAATCAGGTCTGTGTTCTTATAATGAATCTCGCCTTATGGTCAGGCCATACAGTTCTCTTTGTTTTCCCTTTTTTTCTCCTCACCAAATGTGCTAATAGTGACTTGGTTTTCAAGTTTATTACAATTTATTAAACTGATCTTGTTCTTGTAAAGCTGACCCCATCAACTGTTTTTTTAAAATTACATTCATGTCCACATTTCCTGGTTTGTTGTTGCTGCTGTGTATGTCTGATGAGAAGGTCCAATGAGGCCTTCACACTGGCTAACAGCTTAGGCTCTCTCCTCGTAGTGCAGCCTATCAAATACTTAGCCTCCACTCTAGCTAACACTTTCATGATCGCTACGCCTCTTCTCAGATGTGAAGTTTCAGCACTGGCTTTACACACCCCGCTGATGCCTGAGTTGGAGAGATCTGCAACACAGTTCCTGAGAAGACAGTACATCTGTACTGGGTTGGGCAAAAAGTCCTTGCACCAACTTCACTCCAATAGAAACAAGCCCTTTTCACAGCTTAAGTGACATTAACACTAATGCAGACTTAAGAGTTAAAACACAGTCTTCCAGAGAATTCACAATCAAACATGTCTGCTTAGCATGTGTCATGCTGTCTTTCCTTTCCCTCATCATGATAGCAACAGAAGACACAAAGTGCAGCCAATATTAACAACAAGTCTCCACCACTTACGTCTGGTATCTGCTGTCTGTGTGCAGCAAGCCCCATAACTCTCGATGCATTCCCTCTGGACGTTTGGTGGCTGCATCTGGTTTCTTGATCTTTTTCTGAAAATATAAAACAAAACACATAATGCCTGGCTTTGCTTGAATTATTTTAACTACTTAAATAAATATGTGGCCGGTCTCCCTGGTTGAGGGGTTAGCAGCTTTCTCCATAACCCCGAATACTCTCATGGTTGACATGAGCGCACGAGAATTGGAACGGTTCGAGTCGCACCAGTGACTTATGAGAATATGGAGCCAGTCGCTCAGAAAGTCGTGGCGTGCTGATGAGTGTAATCTAGCCTAGGAATTAACATACAGCTGAAAGATGCTGGTGTTGACCGCAATATCCTGAAACAGGATGGAAACGCGGACAAAAAATATAAAAATAAATAAATAAATATGTGTAACTATTGAAATAAATGTGTAACTATTTAATTAATATGACTGATTGAAGAAAAAACGTTCCTGGAAAAGCCAAAATGTTCAGTCTCATGCAGCAAAGTTTGAAAATGTGTGTTTCACTGACACACTGGTTGTGAACACATCAACTTTGTTCTCTCATACACCCCTCCTTACTCTTCCAACATTCAACTCCTAATTTGAGCATCCTTGAATGTGTGAGCAGACATGTTGGTGTAGTGGGTAGGATGTTACACTGACAATGGCATGAGCTTGATCCCATGAAGGTTTGATGCTTGTGCTCAATGTTCCCATAGGAGAAAAAGACTGGCCACTAACCCCTCCATGCACTCAGGCCTAGAAAATGTGATGGCTCAAGGACTTCACACACAAACAGCTGGTTCATTCTACAGGACTTGTTCTTGTGTGTTCAAAGTGATCCATTGCAACTCTAAATAAATGTTTAAGTATTTAATTGACTGGCTTTTCCAGAATCAATATTTTAACACTTCAGGCAAAACACACATGTTGCAAAGTGTAGATTCTAATCAATCTCTCAGGCACCCCTTTCTACCATGAATACACTTAACTCCTAATCCTTGACAAAGTTGTTCCATCCATTGTAACTGTTTAAATAAATGTGTATACAAACAATTCTGGTGTATTTGGTCACACACAAAAATCAATTAAATGTTAGCTACATTTCAAGGAATTTCCTATCCTCTTTTCCAGAAAGAACAATAATAGTATTTCACTGTCCGTATATCCTCAACTGATATCTTTTTAGAATAGTTGCATGTGTCCCCAACCAGTATCGCCTCAGAATAGTTGTGTGTATCCCCAACTGATATGTCCTTAGAACAGTTGTGTGTATCCCCAACTGATATCTCCTTAGAAAAGTTGCACGTGTCTCCAACTGATATCTCCTTAGAAAAGTTGCATGTGTCTCCAACTGATATCTCCTTAGAAAAGTTGCACGTGTCTCCAACTGATATCTCCTTAGAGAAGTTGAGCATATCCCCAACCGATATCACCTTAGAAAACTTGTGTGTGTCCCCAACTGACGGTGAAAGCATTCGTCCATTAGGTCAACCAGCTTGAAGACTGGTGTGAAGTCATCTGACCATGTCGCTGCACTGTCTTCTTCTCAGCAACTCCCTTCAGCTCAAACATGTCCTGCTGGTGTGATAGACTTCTTTTCTATGATATCTCATTGTTCTCTTGTCCTGGATGTTGCTCATCTCATTGTTCTCTTGTCCTGGATGTTGCTCATCTCATTGTTCTCTTGTCCTGGATGTTGCTCATCTCATTGTTCTCTTGTCCTGGATGTTGCTCATCTCATTGTTCTCTTGTCCTGGATGTTGCTCATCTCATTGTTCTCTTGTCCTGGATGTTGCTCATCTCATTGTTCTCTTGTCCTGGATGTTGCTCATCTCATTGTTCTCTTGTCCTGGATGTTGCTCATCTCATTGTTCTCTTGTCCTGGATGTTGCTCATCTCACTGTTCTCTTGTCCTGGATGTTGCTCATCTCATTGTTCTCTTGTCCTGGATGTTGCATGCAGTATTTTCAGCAGCAGATCTCCATGTCTTCTACAATGATGCAACCATGATAATGGTTAAACTTGCTCTCGGATAATAATGTAGCGGTTTCCATTAAAATTCTACATTAACATTGGTGATTTGCAACCTCTGCCGTAGCAATTTCCAGCTGTTTGGACAAGTGAGTGTCCTGCTCTGCAAGCATGCAATAATTATGTAAATCATCATCATCATGTGGCTTTTCCAGTGACAAACTTTTCCCTCATAACAGTTTTGAAAGTCCTCTATTGAAAACCAGCTGTCCAAACTCTGTTGTTGTCATGTGTAAATTATCTATGACATGTTTAATCCACCTGTGACATGGTCTTCCTCTTTTCTACTTCCCTGGTACACATCCCTCCATAATTATCTTTCCCAGACATTCATGTCTCTTTACATGCCCAAAATAGTTAAAATTTCTCAATGTTATTTGTCTTTTCGGGTAGCAATATCTCCCTATCAAAGGAGAAGTAAGGTGCCCCTTCCCTCTGCTAGCCTACAGGACACCCTTGGGCAAGGTGGAATACACTTTTAGCCACTCGATCAGGGTTACGTCCTAAGTTCAAGGTGTATCCTGTGTGTCGAAGAACTGCATGACTGTGGGGAGCACAGTCGATAACGGAGGCAGTTAAGCTGTTGCGGGGGTGGTGCTTGACTGATGGGCATCTTGTACCGGCCCCTTCCCCAGCACGAGGACACTACTGGGGTGACCGTGTATGAACCCTCACCTACACTACACCAAATATGGTATAAAATTGTATTTCTAAGAATCATCGCTGGTGCTACGGAGATCATCTTCAGTGGTGGAATGGAGAGAGAAGGCATAAAAATAGAAGGGCGGGGGCCAGGAGAGTAAAGAAAACCAAAAAATGCCTAGGATTCAAATATATAAGAGTGGGCTATAGAAAGTGTCGCAGTGCCAGGCAGAGAGGGCATGTACTGGATAAGCTGATTTATGACCGATGTTGTAAGAATTGAATAGAGATGATTACCAGTGCCATGGATATGTCAGCCACATTAATACAACTGGACAGGGGAGACATGGGCAGAGTCTTCTAGTGAAGGAGGAATTAAAACATGAGGCTTTAGACCTAAGTTAGTGGAATAACAATGCAAGAGAGGTGCAGGGTATAAAGATAGAGATTGGGGTCTGACCTGGAACTTGAATAAATGTATGTCGCGATAGATTCTTTTGTCACAAAGGAACGATGGGACTGGCTTAAAAAGCTGGAGGAGTGGGGACTTAAATGCATGAAACAGAGAGTGGGACAATGCTGGGGAAAATTAACAGGGAAATGCCCTTGCAGAAGCCATGGTGGATTCAGAAGTAGTTTGCATAGATGATGGGAGGCCAACGAGAATTGGAATGAGGCCTGATGGTGCAGACCTGGCTTTTGTCACCCAGTCGACAGTACTGGATGTAAAATGGACTGTCCTAGGGGATCATGGTAGTGACCATCTAACCTGTTCAATATTGATTTCTAAGTCCAAGAAGACCAAAGCTGTGAGAGCACAGTTCTGGAAATTGCACAGATAGATGCATAGGAAAGATCATCATACCACAGTAGGTACAATATACAGAGATAGCGGCTTGCCTTTGACAACAGACAAAGAAAAAGGGGAAGCTTTCCTGCAGAGATTTATAGCACAGACAGATTAGGATGAGGGGACATCAGAGTCTCAGTTAGAGAAGGTCTATCAGGTACCATTAAAAATACCTGCTGTGAAGATATCAGACATCTGGAAGATATAAAAAATGTATTGAAAAAAGCAAAAGACACCACACCAGGACCTGACAGGGTTAGGTACGCCTACATGAGGGATGTGAGTAATGGAGAACTAATGGAGAGGCTGCTTCCTTTAACCTGAGCATCAGGACATCATCAGTACCCCAGGATTGGGTGCACAGCTATTTAATGCCACTTCCTAAACCAGGCAAAGATCTTTTCAAGCTAAATGGGTTCAAGATCATCACCCTATACATTTGGCAAGGTGCTGGAGAAGACTGTTGCTGTTAAGCTTCAGGACTATTTAGAAAGGTAAAAGCTCCTCCTGAAAGGTTTGAAAAGTTACTGGCCAGGGAAGGATACTTGGATGAATGCAGCCGCTTTTGCCTATATGTCTACATGACCTACTCTTGACAATTTCCAATTGCAGAGGGATTTTTAGCACCTGCAAAAAGGAACTTCTATACACAGAAGAAGGCTAGGTATTTTGTCTCAGTATTTGCCACATGCAATGCACTGTACAAAAGATTTTGTAGACCAGGGTATGAGGTAGAATGATCCTCACTACATTTTCTTGCCAGAAACATGTTGACAATTATCTCAGATCCTACAGTTTCTGACCACAATAGATTGTTAATCATGAATCTCTTATGCTAAAGTCACTGCATTAATTCCCCAAGCATAAGTTTATAAGTAACCACAAGGCTGAAAATGGTCGAATACAACTGAATAACTTGGCATATCATATATCCTCTGTGCTGGGACTGAACCTGATATCTTTGGAAATAGAAGTGTGTGTCATACTTACAAACAAGATAAATCACAACCAATTGAAAAATGATACCTTTCTGCCATCATTCATTAAATATTCCTTGGTCACAAAATCTGTAGCCCCTTGTCCAGCATCCAACTCCAGGATATCTCTCACATCGCTGCTGGTGGCCATCTGTACAAAATTATGAACTCATTATATACAATACACTATACAATTAGCTATTTGCTGCCAAACTATTCTTTGTAGAAACTACTGTAAAAATCTTTACCAGTATTTTTAGTTTCTTCTTTCTTCTCTTCTTTAATCATGTTGAAAAAGATGTTAGTTGCAATTTAAAACATTTGAGGATTATTTGGTATTCTCTTTTCAATCACATTCTGATAGAATATTGTACTGTTGCCTGTTTATAGACAAATCACTTAGATGTGGAATAGTTTTTCGGTCAGCTCTTGGTTGTCTACTTTAATGCAAGATGTTAAGCCATAAATCAGCCATAAATCAGACTCCATTATTATTTGTTTTTAATGGCATCTTCACTCTCTGCTTTAATTTAAATAGTATCATCATCAAGTGCCCTGCCAGCTGGTGTAGGTGTTCATGGCTCTCCACAGATCTGTCTTTAGTGTTCTGGATCAACTCTGCTGATGATATTCCTCCATGCCAGTCTCAATCCATCCAGCATCATTTCTGGTGTGAAAAAGGTGTGAACTCCTGACAATGTCAACAAGAGGGGAATGTGAATCTCCATGGTGAAGTGGTCAAGCCATCTGCCTCATGCTCCAAAGGTTGTGGGTTCAATTCTAGGCTACATCTTTCAGTTCACGAGTGCATTTTTATCGAAGACTCCTAGGGGCCGTCGCTGGTATCGGAGTTTGTGCTTTCTGCAATGCTTTTTGCAGGCCACCCTGGGGAAAGAGACCGAGCCATATGGGATAAAAACAGGTGCTATGAAGTAAATCCTTTCGACTTGTAAGACTTTTTGTTATATCTAGTGGACCAACCAGCATCTACACATCATGACATCTACTGCATGAGACTAAGCACCGATGGGTGTGCCTGGTGCACTATGTCGATTCCTAATTCAATCAATAAAAGTCAGGGTAGTCCCACAGATGATGCTGCTGTTGGAGTGTGAAGTGTTAAGCTTTCACTTATTCTAGACCATGAGGTCTGGTGATCAGTTTGCTTTCTTGTCACCGTTCATTCCCAGCAAATTGTCAGCTACCCTTTTATGAGGTTGGCCCAACCTCAAAGATTGAAACCAATTATCCTGCCTCGGTTAAGGATTGAACTTAGATAACTGTCTTGGCAGGCAAGCACACTAACCACTATTCCCCCATGGTTCCTCTATTGTATATACGTTTGCTTCTGTCATATAAAAAACAAATGCTTCCATACAACAAGAGCTGAATATTGAAAAAGGTTGGTTAATAAAGATGATAAAGCAAAGAAAGTTGAAATATTTTAGTCACTTGAAACATCATGAAAGTTTAGAGAGAACAATCATGCAGAGGTATACTTCTGGGAAGAGAAGAAGAGGAAGGCCATAGAGAAGATAGGTGCAAGATGTGGCAGATGATCTCCAGATGGGTGTATCAGATGCAGGGCACCTTCCTTATGACCGAGAAGTTTTCCAGACGGTTGTTATGGGAGCGAAGTTCTGCAAGGGACATGCTACTGAATGAATGAATGACAGTGAAAAGCATGGGCACTGGCTGCATATGCCCAGTTGCAAGTGAAGGCAGTAAAGATCGTGTCTGGAAAGACCCTAAATGTCAAAAGAAATATTAGACCAAGGGCCTTGACCCAAAACATGCACAACATACGAGATTTAATGCATTCAGCCCCTTGTGCGCTATATGATTATGTATGACTTATTCACAAAGATAATCTGAGTAGGAATTTGTATGCTTGGCGACACTAATGGGAATTAGTTATTTGCACAAATGAGGACATTCCTGAAGTAATTTATTGATTTACTTTTATTTTGCGTGCTTGGTCGCTTTGAACTCAAGCATAGTCCATACACACTACTTCTAGTAGTCCTGGGTTGAATTCTGCGTGTGGATTAGCTTTCCCTATTATCAGTGTCCTTCGCCATCAGGCAAACCCACTCTGACTTCAGAGGTGCTTGTAATTTACATTCCCAAGTCAAGGACAATAGGTCAACATTTTAATCCAACTGTCCGGTGTAGGGGTTGAACCCCTTACCACGGCATCAGCAGACCTTTTTCAAACACACGTCAATTCTCAATATTTATTATATCAGACATCTGCCTCTGCCTGTCAATGTCTAAAACTAAAAGCAGTCTTGAATTGTACTTCCCTTCAATGAGTCAATGCTAAACAAAGCACAAACATAAAACAATTAAAACAATGTTTTCCCACGATGAATTTGAATAACGAAGACACAAACAATAGATTGCACGATTTATTGCCTGGCATATTTCGCTGCATCTCGTCAGGTACATACTGCAGAAATCACACAAGTTACGTGAATTAATTAGACAAATCCTTCAAACTGAAATATACACATGTTTGTACAGTAATGTCGATTGCCTATCACAGTAATTTTAAACTGACTAACATGTCTTTCTGCTTACACAAGGACGGCTTACGAAGGTTGATTAGTATAGTTTCAGCAAACTTTAACAATCGACTACTTTGTGTGTTGAACAACACACGGAAGGCACTGTCTCTTTCAACCACGTGACCACTCTCGAGCACGTGTCTCCCGACCGATGAAGCCAGACTTTTCCGGTGTGTCGGCCTGCCTAGGCTACCATCTTCTGTGTGTAGTATCTTGTCCAACCAATTCGGAATATGTTCCGAAACCCTGCAATGTAACTGTCGCTCAGTTCTGCCTATGTAGATGGCCTCGCATCTGCATGTAAATTGGTAAATACAATTTGATTTGGCGTACAAAGCTACAGGTTCTTTTACTGCTGGGACTGGGATCGGTGTGTTTCTGTACCTGATGACTAGAGCTGCAGCACAGAATGTTCGCTCGACTGCTGTGGTGAGCCAGTACGAACATGTGTATATTTCAGTTTGAAGGATTTGTCTAATTAATTCACGTAAGTTGTGTGATTTCTGCAGTATGTACCTGAAGAGATGCAGCGAAATATGCCAGGCAATAAATCGTGCAATCTATTGTTTGTGTCTTCGTTATTCAAATAAAACAATTACTTGAATTTGCGGGGTTAAAATAGGTTGTATTAAAAGTAAAATATAAAAGAACATTAAATAATTATGCAAATTTAGGTAAGCATACTATTACTGTAGAATCGGCTATTTCACTTCTAAGTTATGTTTACATATTTTTCGTTGTTGTCGTTGTGGGCAATGAGTAGCTGCATTTGATAGGCTGTTATGATAATATTTAAACATCAGTGTCTAAGTGGCAGGCAACTGAACATATGTCCAGAATGGGAACAAAACAAACTGGCGTTTAAAACAACTGCTATTTCAGTATTTGGAAAGCAAATATGTGTCTACCTCTATAAGAACTAACTGAAGCTGAGCAAACAATTAATTCACACATAAATTCATAATAATATCTCCGCTGAGATGAGACCAAGTTAATGTTGTGTTGTATTTAAATTTAGAGACCGGAATATCATATATATGTCATCATCATCATCATCAAGTGCCGTGCCGGCTGGCGTAGGCGTTCATGGCTCTCCACAGATCTCGGTCTTTGGTTTTCTGGATCAACTCTGCTGCTGATATTCCTCCATGCCACCGTTTCAATCCATCCAGCATCACTTCTCTTGGTCTACCTCTGCCTCTCTTCCCCTCGATCTTTCCAGTTGTTATGATGTTCTCCAATGCTTCTCTTCTCATCACATGACCGAAGAAAGATGTTTGTCTCTGTCTTATTGTTGTATATAATGTTCTAGTTTCATTAGCCTGTTTCAGGCAGTCGTCGTTAGTTACTCTGGCAGTCCAAGGAATTTGCAACATTCGTCTCAGGAACCACATCTCTGTTGCATCTAATTTCTTCTTAATGTGTTCATTTACATTCCAAGATTCACTGCCATACAGCAAAACTGGTTCTACATAGCATTTCAGCACTCTCTTTCTTACATTCAGTGATAGTGACTTATTGCATAAGATACTCTTCATTTTCTGAAATGCGGCTTTTGCCTGCCCTATTCTGCTCCTAATCTCTGTTGTACATCTTCCATCTGATGTTATAAGTGCCCCTAGGTATCTAAAATTATCAACTTGGTTAAGGATTTTCCCTTCTATTTCTATGTCACATTTTGGTGTCACCATTTTCTTTGATATTACCATTGTTACTGTTTTCTTGATATTCAAGGAGAGTCCTTTCCTTGCACTCTCTGTTACTACGTCTAATAATTGTTGTAGGTCTGTTGAATTATCCGCCACCAATACTGTGTCATCTGCATAGCGTATATTATTTATATTATAACCTCCAACTAGTATTCCTGGCATCTCTTTGATCTCTCTCATTATTACTTCGCTATACAGGGAGAAAAGATCTGGTGACAAGACACACCCTTGTCGTACTCCTAGCTTTATCTGTTCGTAACTACCCTCTTTATTTCCCATTTTAATTGCTGCTACTTGGTTCCAGTAAACATTCTTTATTATTCTTAAATCTTTTCCATCAGTGTTGATATCTTCCAACATTTTAATCAGTTCATCATGTTTTACTTTATCAAATGCCATAGTATAATCTATGAAGCACAAATATATGTCTCTCTGTTTCTCTATTGATCTTTCTATTAGTGTCCGTAATGTATAAATTGCATTGTTTGTGCCCTTTCCTTCCACAAATCCATATCTATGTCACCAACAAATTACTAGCGAGTTCCATCGTGCCACGACCGGAAATGAAAACAGAAATCATGTACGGAATCGTATAGCCATGACTCACCGTGTCTCCCAGTTCGGCTAGTTCAGACCATGCATTCTTTCGACGTCATTCATTCATTCAAATCTCACGTGACAATAACACACGTCATCCGGGGTTTTCCAGGAAAGGTCGGCTTAATATTCCGTGCATGGCGATTGGTTGAAATCATGGTGAACTTTTATATAAACAAAGAATATATTTTATACTTACCGTAATTAATTTTTTTTTGCATATGTAATTGATATATTTAAATTTTAGATGGATTTTCAAATTCCCCATCCAAATTTACATACATTTGGAAAGTTTCATCTCAATATATGCATTACTTCTTGATGAAAACAAACTTTTCTGCGAGGATGTTTGTTGTTCTTTGGGCTTATTGATCGGATGGGCATGTACACTTTGTAACATTATTCTGGCGCTGGTTTCTTCTTCTTTCGTTCGCTTGAAATATGTCTATAACTGCAGTGCTGTCTCTTGTATGAATTGAACTGTCTTTTTCAGTTCACACAGCGGTCCATAGAGTTTATCTTCCACTGTCGTCTCTCTAGGCCAGAAGGTTTGCCTAGATATGTTATATTTTGGGCAGTCTTGGAGTATGTGCTCTGCTGTCTGCGACGCCAATCCACATGTACACATGGCTGTTTCACCAATCTTGAATTTTGTATACATGTGGTTGCGTAATCTATTGTGCCCTGTTCTGAGGCGCAGAATAATGACTTGTTCTGGTCTATCCATAATGTGGTAGTCATCTTGAGCAGGTTTTGGTGGCTTTCTGACTGATTTGATCATTCTTTTCTTTTGGTGGTATGTTACAGGCACATCAGGCTGTTCTTCTTTGGCTCCTTCCTTAGCCAATTGATCAGCTCTGTCGTTCCCGGGTACTCCACAGTGGGATGGTATCCACTGTATGGTGATCTTATGCTGACTGCTAAGTTCAGAAAGTAGTGTCCTTAGTACTGGCAATTTCCCAGACAGGAGCGCCTCGAGTACTGATTTTGCATCTGTCAATAGCACCACAGATTGTGTACCATTGCTGGTATTTAGTAATTTCTCTGTTGCTATCTTGATTGCCTCAATTTCAGCATCGTAGTTATGGCAGTACTTTCCTGTCGGTACTCTAGCTGTGTCCCTGGTATTATTTGGGTATTCTATGTACACTCCCGCTCCTCCATTTCGAACAGCATTTTGTGCTGACCCATCTGTGTAGACTCGGATCCAGAGGTCCTGTGGGTATTCTTCATCAAGGAAGCTGAGAGTGGCTGTTCTGCGCTGCACACTGTTCTGATCTCCCTTGTCAAATATTCCTCTCACTTTTGTCTGGATTTGTAATGATAGTCTATGCTCATCTTTCCATGGAGTTCGCTCTGGAATAGTTGTTAGGGGGATACCAACTGTGGGCAGATCGGTGGTTTCTCTGCAGAGTCGTTTGGCCTGGTGGATAAAACTACTTCTTTTCAACCGCCCCATAGCTAGGTTTTCAAATCTGTTCTTCATAGGGTGGCCTGGCAAGCTGAGGAACTTTTCTGCTTGTATTAGCGTTTTCATATCTCTGCGCTCACTCAGTGATTGTGTCCTCCCCATCTTCTCCATTTCCACTATAGGGGTTGATCTCATCCCTCCTGTGGTGACTCTAAGTGCTTGATTTTGCACTTTTTCCAGCTCTTGTAGTGTGGTTTTTGCTGCCGAACACCATGCAGTTGACCTGTATTCCAGGTGTGGTCGTATGCTCTGTTGATAAACTTTGCTAAGTATTTTCCCACTGGCTCCCCATGTGGTTCCACTTAGCTTTCTCAGGATGGCTATTTTCCTTCTGGCTTTTGCTACTGCTTTGTTGATGTGCTTTCTCCATGTCAGCCTGCCATCAAATGTTACTCCAAGGTATGTTGGTTCTTTATCTTCTCGTAGGGGTGTTCCATTTATCTGGATGGTCCCTGCCTTTTGTTTTGGAGAGAGGGTAAATAGGGTGGTGCTGCACTTGTCAGTGTTTATGCTGACACACCATCTATTTGCCCATGCAACAAATGTATCTACAGCTCTTTGTAGTAATCTGGTGGCCACTGATGCATGTTCATTTGTGCTCCATAGAACCAGGTCATCGGCATATATTGCGGCTTTAATTCCATGCGGTAGATTAGCAACGAGATCATTGATGAAGATTAGAAAGAGTGGGGGACAATACTCCGCCCTGGGGAACTCCGTGAGTACTTTCTTGCTCTTTAGTCCGTCTATCTGTACTCTGGCTCTTCTGTTGTGCAAGTATGCTTTCACCCATTTGTACATTCTTCCATTGACTTTGCAGTTTCTCAGTTTATTCATCAGACCTTCTTTCCAGACTTTGTCAAAGGCTTTCTTCAAATCTATCCATGCCGCAAGCACCAGCTTCTTCTCTTGGAATGCATCCTCAATTTCTTGAGAGACGTAGGTTGTCTGATCTTCCGTAGAGTAGCACTGCCTAAAGCCAGCCTGCTGTGGCACAAGGATGTTTTTACTTTCAATGTACCACTGCAGTCTGTGATTGATGATGCGCTCCAGTGTTTTGCAGAGACAGCTGGTGAGGCTAATTGGTCTGTAGCTAGAGGCAATGGAACTATCTTTCCCTGATTTTAGGAGGGGTATCATGATTGCTTCTCTCCAGGCTTGTGGAACACTGCCTAAGGTCCAACTGTTATTGAAGATCTGCAACAGCTTTGCTTTGGCCTCTGTTCCTAATCATTTCATTGGAGATACTGTAGCAGAATGAGGGTATTATTAGTATTAGCTAGGTGTGCAAGTCTACAGCACGCTTGAGCATCAATATAGAATAGCAAGAAGGATGCTCAAGTCGTGACGTAGCTTGTTGTTAAAATAGTCAGTAAACATCTAGGACTAGAAGAGAGAAGTCACCCTGATTTTGGAAATGTAATCAGATTCTTGTAGTGGTCATCAATTTGAAATAAAACTCCATTTATATTCAACCAACAGACTCAGTTAGTCCTCTGTGTGCGCTTTGTTATAAAGGACGAAATGCTGCCCACGAACCAGGATACTTAGTTGGATTGTCGCGGCGGAATCTCAAAACACTGTCTACATCGACACATCGAAGTAACACATCGAAGTAGCTCCAAAATTTTGAAGATCTTTGTTCTGCTCGTATCAATTGCCCGGAGACAGGATTACGGCACAGTTCTAAACTCATATTGAACGTAAAACGAGTTTGATAAATGGCCACTACGTCGTCTGTGAGAGTTACAGCAGCCAAAAGCCTGGCTAGGGGTGGTTGTCTGTAAGTATTCTTCAGTGAACCTCGCTGTACGGACCTGCTATCAAGAATCCTAGCTGTACAGGCGGTTGTTGTCAGGAGAGGTATGAAAACCGGCTTGCCATAACTGGTTGCAGTGTGTGCGATTGTCACCATCCTACTGAGCAAAAGAATAGACAAGCCCAATAGGTGGCAGCCGGGCAATAGGAATGATAACCGGTGTGGTTACAATTCTAAAGTTGTCAACCATATACATATGAAAGCAGATAAGAGTGAGACACAGAAACATGTAGGAATTAGTAATGGTCAGAAAAGGAAACGGTGGTCTTGGCCTTCAAAGAGTGAAAACGCAAAAGCCTTGCGAGAGAACTGGTTTCAGATCAGACAGTTGCGATATTCGGTGGCAAAGTTGAATAACAGAGAAGGAAACACAGATAAGATTTTGGGTAGTCAAGAGGTATCTTCAGTCTTTTGTGTACAACAAGAAGAGAGACACATTCTCCTTGTGAATAACAAGTTTATGTATATTCTACTAGCAAGATTGCTGTGATAATCAGCGTTGGAAGGTTAAGTTGTGGAAACATAGGCCATACTTAAGTGACGGGGTTACTACACAAGTAAAGTGGTTATCGGGAATTTAAGTGAGCATTAATTGAAGATATATGGATTGGACGCCATATTGGGGAAGAAAAGATTAAAGTGAATAACGTATATAGCAGTAGGGTAAATGAGGGGAAAGTTTAGAACATAGTTTCCATGGGGTCAGAAGAGCCATGGTGCACTTTCATAAGAGACACGAGATTGCTGGCTTATAGAAGAAGAAGTGGGTAACGTGCTACGCCAGGCAATTAGCAAAACATGAATTGAATCCATGTTTGACTTCGAAGAATGATTAGATACGGTAGATAGCAGTATAATAGTAAAGGGTTGTAAGTGTGTTAATGAGAAATGAACATTGTCAATGTGGAGACAAAATGACATGGGGTTTTTGAGGGGCCGTAATAGAATAACGTTGATTGGAAGCAGTCACAGACATGAGTATAGTGTTGCTGTTGATAACAGCATAAGTAGAGGTTTTAGTAGATATGGCCATAATAAAGGGACATTAAGGGGTCGCTGAAATCTTCGGCGAGATTAAGAGAGAATTCTGAGTGAGGTATGAGAGAAGATTAGTTATGTGTATAAAGTTGGAAGAGGTCTAGAGAGATGATGGACCTTGTTAATTGTGTACTGTCTGTAATATATAGACATTTAGAAGTGAATAATATTTTTGATGGTTGGTACTTGATGCTGTAGATAGCAGCGTAAACTGTTACCATAATAAGTGGTACTGTAGAAGAGATAATTGTTTTAGACTTTATTACATAAAGTCTCAAATGACATAGGGGGGTAAAGGTGTGTGTGATTTAGCTAAGTGTGGTTTTTTGTGTGAGAAAGAGTTCTACTTCTTTGAATCTCCGGTGCGCACCGATTCCTTGTCTTTCTATCATGTGCGAGTGTTCTCAGGTTGATTGAAAGTAGAGAATTAGTAAGTAATGTTGGTGATGACAATAGGGAGTTGGTATCAGAAGAGTACAGCGTTTGAAATTTTAAGCGGATTGCTTATGAAGAGAAGAAGGAGTGTTTATTTCAAAAAGGTAACCATATGTGTTATGATGTATTGTATAAAGTTGAGATTTAAATGTTATTGAGGATATGTAATTAATATGTGTTATGTTATGAAGAGTCAGAAACGAAGAAGTAATTCATAGTGGTTTACTATATGACAGGGAGAAGAGTTACGGAATAGAATAGTTACTTAAAATAGAGTTGGTTTGGGGCAGATTAGAGGAATTGTGGGAAGTAAGGAAAGAGAGGGTATAGAATAGAGGGATTAGGAGTAAAGACTTTTGAAAGGAAAAAGTCTTTTTAAAACATAGGGAGGTGTAGCAGAATGAGGGTATTATTAGTATTAGCTAGGTGTGCAAGTCTACAGCATGCTTGAGCATCAATATAGAATAGCGAGAAGGATGCTCAAGTCGTGACGTAGCTTGTTGTTAAAATAGTCAGTAAACATCTAGGACTAGAAGAGAGAAGTCACCCTGATTTTGGAAATGTAATCAGATTCTTGTAGTGGTCATCAATTTGAAATAAAACTCCATTTATATTCAACCAACAGACTCAGTTAGTCCTCTCTGTGTGCGCTTTGTTATAATACCATCAGCTCCTGGTGACTTTCTCATTTTCAGTTTTGATATGGCTAGCTCCAGTTCGCTGATTGTGATGGGTGCCTCCAGAACCTCATGTACTATTTCCTTCTGTCCTGTATGTTGCCGTTTCTCTTGAATCTCTTGTTGTTTCTCTGGACTGATTTTGATATTGTTATCTTGTGCGAATGAGTCCGCAAAATGGTCAGCTGCTTGCTTTCTTGTTAAGATGTTTCCATCTTTATGTAGTGCAATTTTTGAGTTTCTCCCTGTGCCCTCATCGTTAAGTTGTTTTATTAGCTTCCACAATTTCCTTGTGTCTCTTTCAAAGTTCAGAGACTCTGTTTTCTCCTGCCAGCTTTTCCGTCTAGCCTGCAGCTTTGCCCTTTGAAATTTGGCTTTTGCATGCTGGAATTTATTGTGGTGCTCTTGGCTGGGTGTGGCCTCTGCTTGCTTTCTACATACTTCCACATCATTATGCAACTGTTCCAGTTCACTACTCCAGTAGGGTTTATATTGTTTACGGGCTCCTCTTGGTACTGTTTCTCGCGCTGCCTGTAGTATGCATTTCCCAAACTCTTCAACTACTTTATTTATGTCTTTCTCAGTGTTCAGGTTTCTAACCAGTATGCTGGTGCGATGCTTGTACACTGCCCAGTCTGCTTTCTTGTAGTTCCACCTCGAGAGGGTGCTGCTTTCACTTACAAGCTCATTTTCTAGTTAGAAAGACTGGTCGATGGTCACTGCCACCTAGTTGTTTCCCAACAATTCGTGTAATGTTCCACTCCAGGTCTGGTGAATGAAAAGCCAGGTCAGGTGTAGTTGTAGAGTGCCATGATCTCGAGTAGAAAGTATGTGGGTCGGACGGCTTGTTAACCAAGATGAATCTATTCTCATCCTGCCAGTCTTCCAGTCTCTCTCCTCTCTGGTCCATGTGATCATAGCCCCAACTCTGCGAGTGGCTGTTGAAATCGCCGCACACAATCATTTTTTCTGTTAATGGTAGTGTGTCCAGTGCCTGTGGACGGTCACTTGGACAGTAGTAATTGATCAGATGTAGGTCTGTATAGCCTGTTTTAAGTTTAAGTGTCTGATACTCAGCCCCTTCCATATAGACTTCGATTTGGGAAGCAGTGATGTTATTTTTTACAAGGGTAAGTATCCCACCTTTTCGCCTGTCCTTTCGGTCAGATCGGTAACACTGGTAGCCTCTGATTTTGAAGGCTATATTTTCGTTGAGGTGAGTTTCTTGCAAGCAACATATGCTTACTTTTTCTTTGTCCAGGATGTTTTCTAATTCTACTTTTTTGTTGCTGACTCCCTCCGCATTCCAGTGCATTATTTTAAGTCTTAGTTTAGTATGGCCAGCTGTTCTATTCTCATGTCCCCTGGCTCCACATGACATCTGAGAAGGACTTCCAGTAGTTTGGGTTGGACCCTTTCGAGACATAGGGCCCGGCACTGCACCTGCCTGGGGGTCCAAAGCAGGGCGAGCACCATAACGTTTAGCAGCAGTCGACATATTCCATTTTGCGTAATTGCGTGGCATCCTGATTTCTGTGGTGCGCCTCCTGGCTGGTTGCCTCCGTCTTCAGCACCTTTCCTTTGCTAGAGCAGACTGTGGTCTCACTCGAGTTTAGATGTGTACACACGCACACACGTGTCTGCACATGCATGTATGTGTATACACATCTAGAGCACACTGGTTATTTTCCGGCGCCAGATACTCGCCGTCGCCCCTTCTCCTGTTAGTTAAAACAGTTCAGCCACGTGAAGGCCAGGAGTTGGACTTTTGCTGCAGAGGTTATGTATTCACAAGCCATTGGGGTATTTAGGCAATGTTGGGCGCTCACCCCAACACTGTGCCCCGGCTACATACAGCAATTTGGAACCTCTGGCGCTGGTAATAGATATATTTAAATTTTGGATGGATTTTCAAACTTTCCATCCAAATTTACATAAATTTGGAAAGTTTCATCTCAAAATATGCATTACTTGTGGATGAAAAAGAATATTTTCGGCGAAGCGTGATTTTGTGAATGGGTAAACACATGGCATGCGTCATGGTGACTGCGCATGCGCGAATCGATCGGCATGGCATGTACTCTTTCACTTTTCAACACACAAAACATGAGATTTGACCTACAAAAGTTAAAGAGAACACAAGTTTAAAGATTATTAATAATTTATTTGTATACTTGTACTATCTTGTAATCATTTAACATGACGGAACATATTTTTGAAGTCAGTTTTCATAATCCGCCTATGATCCGTTGGTTGAGATCAAATCAACCTCGTGCACGGAGAAAAATGAAAGCGGCACATTGAACTGTAAACAATTGTTTTCTGACGCTTGCAATAGAAAACCATCAATTGTAGATGGATCTTCGAATTCTGTATTCAATTTTACAGAAGTTGGAAAGTTACATCGCTAAACTTGCTTTAATTGTGGTTGAAAAACAGGCAATGATGTTACGATCCATGAAACCCAAAACGGCGGCTTGTCTATATAAAAATCTTTGTGGAAAAATTGTTGTGTCCTCGCTAGCGTTGTCGTAAGCAGTCCGCCTGTCACGCGGGAGACAGCGGTTCTGTTCCCGGCTGAGCAAATTTTTTTTTTTTTATTTCTTACAAAATTGTTAGGTGATATAATAGAAACTATTAAACATTCAGAACTACAATATTATACAGAACAAGAATGTGAATAAACTGTGCTCTATGGATCTGTGCGAGCTGCCGACTGTCGGTGACCGCATCCCACAGAGGTAGCCGAATGATAGTGTTATAGGAATCAATGAATCCAATAGATGTCTTTGTTTAATGTGAATTTTAATTGCCATATAAAATATTGCCCCTGAATCAGCAAAGTTTCATCGCTAAACTTGCTCGAATTGTGGTTGAAAAACAGATTTTCTGCGAAGATGTGACTGTGTGAATTGGAACCCCACGGGTCATGACGGCCACGCATATCGATTGCGCTACACTTTTCAACACACAAAACGTGCGATTTGACCTACAAAAGTTAAAGAGAACACAAGTTTAAAGATTATTAAAATGTATTTGTATACTTGTACTATTTTGTAATCATTTCACATGACGGAACATATTTTTGAAGCCAGTTTTTATATGGCCGTTTGAGACTATCTTACACACACACACACACAACGCAGACCCGTTCGAGGAGGTAATGGACACATTAGAGAGTTCTCATTACGGGTGAATAGAATGAGAAACCGCAACTCGTCTCACCTTCACAAAGATGTGAATATCTTCACTTATAAGTGACATACAGGCACCATTGAGGTACCATTAGATTTTGAATTTCAAGGCCTATCTACCGTGGCAGTATCATTTGTAAATACTCAAAATTAAATTGATGATGGGACTCGCTAAAATTACAATAGATTTCATGTTGTCACTTCAATCCAGTTTGTGTTTTCCATAACTTTTGAGAAATTAGAAAAATTTTATTACGCTAATATCCAGTTGCTGTTCTTAAACTGTGAAAATTTGAAGAAAAAAATTACAAATGAGGCAAACAAATGTATCGTATTTTATAATTATTAATAATAAATAATAATAAATATTATTAAATTAATTAATTGTAAACAACGTTGAGTCAATCAACCGCAGCAACCAACCTTTTCTCTGCTGGAACGGCAAAGTAACTAATGTTATTCCACTGATAATAAAACACTACAACAGCAATCTTGTGTAAACAATCGTCACTGGTGACATTAAGACATGTTTCCTGTGTTTGAAATATATATTTATTATTTCCCTAGTCAAATCTGACAAAACAGCCACCGATAACGTTTCTACTCCTGGCTAAACTGAAGCGGAAACTGTTACGAATTGTAGTTTTTAGTTTACCTGTTAAATTTAAAAGTTGAAATGGTAAACGACACCGAAGATTGTACACTGCTGAGAAGTTTATGTTTACAGTATATTATCTGTAACTGTAAGCGAAGTGAATAATTGGAAGTGCACAATAATAACGGTAACACAACAAAAATACATTTTATAATATTTAATAATTTCCGACAACACCTAATAGTAACATGTTTATAAACAATATAATTATAATTCATGAAAGAATAAAGCACTCCCGCTCCCGCATGATGATTATTATATATTATATTATAATTATAATAAAATAATGAATTAATTGAATCAATATATAAACTATACTACAACAATCTCTCTCTCTCTCTCTCTCTCTCTCTCTCTCTCTCTCTCTCTCTCTCTCTCTCTCTCTCTCTCTCATATCTCTCTCTCACTCTCTCTGACTCCCTCTCTGGAATTATTGTGGGTGTGTGTGTGTGCAATCATCATCATCAAGTGGTACCATGCCAGCTGGCGTAGGCATTCATGGCTCTCCACAGATCTCAGCCTTTGGACTTTGGTTTTCTGGATCAACTCCACTGTTGATATTCAGATATTCCTCCATGCCACTGTTCTGTCGCAATCCATCCAGCATAATTTCTCTTGGTCTGCCTGTGCTTCTCTTCCCCCCGATCTTTCCAGTTGTCACAATGTTCTCCAATGCCTCTCTTAACTTATCATCACATGACTGAAATAAGCTGTTTGCCTCTTTCTTATTGTTGTATATAATGTTCTAGTTTCATTAGCCTCTTTTAGGCAGTCGTTGTTAGTTACTCTGGCAATCCAAGGAATTCACAACATTCATCCCAGGAACCACATCTCTGTTGCTTCCAATCTTTTCCTAATTTGTTCATTTGCATTCCAAGATCCACAGCCATACAGCAAAATATGTTCTATATACCGTACTATGTACTATAAGACGCACCTTAATTTTTAAGCAATTTAAAAAAAAAAATTACATTTTTACCATTTTTATTATTAGATTGCAAAGCCAGACTAAAAAAAAATTCTTAGTTTATAAAACCGAACTGACCTTTAAAATCCCTGAAAATCGTCATCTGAACTTTCTTCTTCTTCTTCTTCTTCCTCTTCAACATCATCGTTGTCCTCTTCATATATAAGATGGTCTTCACTGCCATCGAGAGCGTTACTTATGCCGCACTTCTTGAAAGATTTAACAATAATATCTTATCTCACTCTAGACCACAACTGTTTTATCCACTGACACACTTGTTTGATTGTAGGTTGTTTTAAAGCTCCCTTCGGTGTGAATTCATCTTGGGTTTCATCCATCATCCATTTGTTCCATTCCTCTCTCATATACACTTTAAATGATTTATTTATCGAGACATCAAGAGGTTGCAATTGTGAAGTAAGTCCTCCCAGAATAACAGCAAGCTCTGTATTTCCCTGTCTCAATTTCTCTTTCACAGAATTTTTCAAATGACTACTAAACTGATCTAGCACAAGAAGAGAACTCTTCTTCAATAAAACACCTTTCCTTCTCTCCCACACTCTGTTAATCCATAATTTCATACCAGCCTCGTCCATCCAACCCTTGTCATGTACGTGAACAACAACACCTGGCGGTATTTTAGAAGGTTTTGGCATTGTTTTGCGCTTGAAAATGATCATTGGATTAAGTTTAGTACCGTCAGCACAACATGAAAGGACAACAATATAGTGCATTTTTTTCATGTCCACTTGTTTTTATAGTTACAGTTTTAGCACCTTTCATGGCAACAGTTCTGTTACTCGGCACATCAAATGTCAGAGGAGTTTCGTCCATATTCGCTATTTGGCTTAGTTCCACACTGGTTTTCTTTCGATGTTGGATAATAAAGCGATGGAAAGATAATATTTTCTCTTCATACTCTTGTGACATTTTCTGAGATATTTTTCTGAGATAAACCTGTAACACCAACCAACTCCACCCTTAAAGTCTGTTAAGTTCCACTGTAGCGCTAGCTTACGAGCGTGTATTTGAATAATTTTTGTATTAATTCCAATGCCATTTTCATGGTGTCTTTGAATCCATTTCAATACATCATCTTCTAGTTTTGGCCATTTTGCATTCAGCCCTCTATTTGCACATTTAGTCTTCCTCATTTTTTTCAGTTCTTCTTTACTAGCCCGCCAATCGCGAATGGTTTTTTCTGTTGGTGGAGGGCCGAAATGCCGCTCAGCTGCTCTGTTTCCATGTTCTTCTGCATATGCTATTACTTTCAATTTATAGCCAGCATCATATGAATACCTTTTATTTTTTTCCATTGCGAAACTAGCTACTAACAAAAATATTGTACTGTTACCGATAACACAAATCACTTTCAATTCAAGTTCACTGGCACCGTAGACTGCAATGACGCATCATAGGCTAGACAATGTTCTGGGTTTGTGATGACGGGGCGGGAGGGAGACAGTGTTAGTAAGCTTGTGAATCCCCGCAACTCATGTTCGTTGCATCGGTGCACTGCTGCTGCCAGTTGAATCCAATGTTGCCAGATAGAGATAGGTTTCCGCGGCATTGAATATATGGCCATTTTTAAGACTGACAGGAATTTTTAATCAAACACTGGACATTTTTATATTAATTTCGAGTTTAAGACGCACCTGAATTTTGGAGGCAATTTTTTGAAGAAAAAAGTGCGTCTTATACTCCGTAATAGCACTTCACTCTCTTACATTCAATGATAGTGACTTATTGTATAAGATATTCTTCATTTTCTTAAATGCAGCCTTTGCTTGCCCTATTCTGCCCTTAATCCCTGTTATGCATCTTCCATCTGATGTTATAAATGCCCCTAGATATTTACAACTATCCACTTGGTGAAGAATTTTCCCTTCCTTTTCTATTTCACGTTTGGATGTCACCTTTATCTTTGATATCACCATTGTTGCTGTTTTCTTGATATTCAAGAAGAGTCCTTTCTTTCCACTTTCTGCTACTACAATGTCCAACAGTTATTGTAGATCTCTTACATTATCCACCATCAATATTGTGTCATCTGCATGGCGTATATTGTTTATATTATAACCTCTGAATAGTATTCCTGGCTTCTCTTTGATCTCTCTCATTATTACTTCTCTATAGAGGGAGAAGAGATCCAGTGACAAAACACATCCCTTTTTTGTTCATAATGTCCTTCTTTATTTCCTATTTTAATTGCTGTTACTTGGTTCCAGAAAATTTTTTTTTTTATTATTCTGAGATCTTTCCCATCAGTGTTAATATCTTCCAACATTTTAACCAATTCATCATGTTTATGAATTCTCTTGATGATAGGCTGGGCTTTAGCATAGGTCGGCATTGTTGCCTCTACAAGTTTGATAGGTTGGTTTTTTTTGGCCTATGCTCACTTGAGCTCAAGCATAGTCCATATATGTGCTACTATGTCTAGTGCACTGGACTGATTATTTGCATGTGGATTAGCTTTCCTTGTTACTAGTGTCCCTTGCCATCAGGTGAACCCACTCTGACTTCTGAGGTGCTTGTAATTTACATCCCCAAGAAAAGGTTGAGAAATCAACATTTTAGTCCAATTGACCAGTGTAGGGGTTGAACCCGCTACTTCTGCATTAGCACACTGGAAGTTTAGAGCAAGTTCTCTTATCCATTTGACCATAGTGACCTCCTTTCATTGTCACCAGACTCTAACACAGTGCCCAGGGGAGACAATGCTTGTAAAATGGGTGCCATGTCGTTTTCTATAAATTACCTGGGAAGGAGAAGTTATGAGGATGTTAGCTGGTCATTCCACTTCTTTGTCCCTATGACCTTGTATTATATGTGAAGTTCAAATACTTTATACCAACACAACAATATCTGTATACACTTTTCAGTGACGTTAGACTGCTGGTAGCAATAACCACAGAATGACTGCGGGAGGGACCACATACAAATCTGCAAGAGACTCCAGTCATGCAGGCAGCAGTACTCCTCGCTTCTGGAAACCAGGTACCAGTGTAAACTGTGTGCTTTTGTATTTTCTTGTTCCTGAGAATAATATTTCCTGTGTGGGAACAGAAAGTTACAACTAAAATTTATAAAGGAAATATCTCATTCAACCCTGCAATGTTATAACTGGGAAAAGTAGTAAAAGTAAAGATAAGAACCCTGTCATACATCTTGAGGCTTTATTATATTTGTTGCTAGCCCTATATTTTATAGATCAGCTGACACTTGATTGGAGTAAATAGTAAAAGTAAACTGATTAAGACTGGTTAAAAAGAGGAACAAGAAGCATATGTGTGTTTTATTAGTGATCACACTGCATATTTTCAGTGTTCATCTTTAGTGCGTGCATCTTTTTTCATTCATTATATTTTCTATGTTATGTGGTTATTTCTAACTTCATGGAATTTACTATTTGATCCACGGAAAAGAATCCTTTATATGTACATCTGGTCTGTTGGATTATATGGTTTAAGATATTTTTTTCTCTCATAAGTTGCATATCCTTTACAGGACATTGCAGTCAACATCAGCATTTTTTGCTGTTCTGATCTCTTGGCAAGCCTATGTTCAGTAGTTTACCATTGCTTTCTGAACGACCGGCACCCATACCAATTTGTAAAAAACCAACGCAAGGCAGTCTGCTGCCAAATCGCCCACAGTTGTGTTTCGAACGCGGTATGCAGGATCACGATCTGCATCTGTAACCCCATCGCCACAGAGCCAGCAGTTTAAGATATAGGCAATTAATAAACATTCAACCCTACAATGTTATAATTGGAAAAAGTAGTAAAACATGGTAAAAAAAACATATACAGGCGTCTGAGATGTGGTGTTATTGAAAAATGACAAAAACTATGTGGGTTGACAAATTGACAAGAACTATGTAAATTGACAAGAACTATGTGGGTTGACAAATTTTCAGGAGCCATGTGGTTTGACAAATTGACAAGAACTATGTTAGTTGAAAAATTGGCAAGAAACATGTGGGTTGGCAAATTCGCAAGAGCTATGTAGGTTGACAAATTTATGTTAACAACTATGTGGGTTGACAACTTGACAAGAACTATGTGGGTTGACAAATTGACTAGAACTGTGTGGGTTGACAAATTGGCAAGAACTATGTGGGTTGAAAAACTGACAAGAACTATGTGGGTTGACAAATTGACAAAAACCATGTGGGTTGACAAATTGACAAGAACTATGTGGGTTGACAAATTGACAAAAACTATGTGGGTTGAAAAATTGGCAAAAACATGTGGGTTGAAAAATTCACAAGAGCTATGTGGGTTGACAAATTTATAACAACTATGCGGGTTGACAGCCGGTCTCTCTGGCCGAGGGGTTACACCACTTTCTCCGTAATCCCGTTTATCACGCAGAGTCTCATAGCGGGCGAGAACTGGGAGCGGTTCGTCCCCCGCTGGTGACTTGCGGGATAACTGAGCCGGCCGCTCAGAAAGCAATGGCAAACTACTGAGCGTAATCTTGCCAAGAAATCAACAGACAGCTGAAAGATGCTGCTGTTGACAGCGATGTCCTGTAAAAGGATATGCGAATTTTTAAAAAAAATGCGGGTTGACAACTTGACAAGAACTATGTGGGTTGACAAACTAACAAGAACTATGTGGGTTAACCAATTGACAAAAACTATGTGGGTTGACAAATTTTCAGGAGTCATGTGGATTGTCAAATTTTCAGGAGTCATGTGGGTTGACAAATTGACAAGAACTATGTGGGTTGAAAAATTGGCAAGAAACATGTGGGATGACAAATTCACAAGAGCTATGTGGGTTGACAAATTTATAACAACTATGTGGGTTGACAACTTGACAAGAACTATGTGGTGTGACATATTGACTAGAACTGTGTGAGTTGACAAATTGGCAAGAACTATGTGGGTTGACAAATTGCCAAGAACTATGTGGGTTGATAAATTGACAAGAATTATTTGGGTTGACAAATTGGCAAGAACTATGTGTGTTGACAAATTTTCAGGAGCCTTATGGGTTGACAAATTGACAAGAGCTATGTGGGTTGACAAATTGACAAGATCTATGTGGGTTGATAAATTGACAAGAACAATGTGGGTTGACAGATTGACAGTGACTATATGGGTTGACAAATTGACAAGTGAATCAGTTTTGGAAAATATAGCACAACAAAGAAGACTACTTAAAGTAATCAAAAAGTAAAGACATTCATGATCTGGTCACACCCAAAGACATGGAGAAACAAAAGAAAGAATACAGGAGGACACAATACTGGGGGGAAGAGGAAGGGACAGACCAAGGTCAGTATTGACAAAACAGTCATGAACAGATCCATCATTGCAGACATACTGGAGTTAAAGGGAGCAGCTCAAGACAGACAATGATGGAATGGAATAATCTAGAAGCTTCATAAACAACCCACAGGCTGAAATATGTGCTGATGTAAAAGTAATAGTAAACAGCCGCTTTTCATGGCTTGCTGTATATTGGGTACATGGTGCTAAACCCATATGTTTAGACCAGTCAGCACTCGATGGGTGATTTAGACAAAGTAGTGCTAGCTGTCTTTACTTCCCATGTAACTTCTTCATACCAATTTTAGACTTAAGTGATTGTTTATTCCATATGTTCTTATTAGGCCTTTTCACAAGTGAACTTCTGCACTGGATAGTACGGAAGTGAACTGGATCGTGCGAATGCAGATGTTTGTTGACTAATTGTGTTCTGTTGTTGTTCAGGGACACCAGCGCCAGGTCTGGGCAACATATCTGAGGAGAGAACGTCAACAACAGACCAGGGCGGAGCAGACAGTACTAGTGTGGTGTATAACCCTTACAGAAACCTGTCCATTGAACAGCAAAGACAGAAGTTGCCGGTGTTTCAGGTACTTGCCTGCTTGGATTGGATTGATTTATTCATTAACTCATTGGATTCAAGGACCACTTTTATTGTGCTTGAAATTATCCAGTTATGTTCTGAGGAGCGGCTGGCCGAGTGGCTACAATGCCAGACTCTCCTTCGGGAGACCCGGGTTCGATCCCTTGGTAAGGTGTGGGATTTTTTTCTGTCGGGGGCTAAAAGAAATCCTAACCTGCACAGTTCGCGGCGACCCCACTAGCCAGGCGACCTTAGTTCCTCAGGCTCAAAGACCCCTCTGCCATACACCGCAAGGTACTATATTGGCAGTAAATGACAGTTTATGACAGTTCTGGTCTGCTCTTTATCTAGGTCAGTCAAGATGATTCTTAGTTCAATGCACAAACTTTATCTCTTTCCTGTAGTTGTATATAATTTTCTAGTTTCATTAGCCATTTTCAGGCAATCGTTTGTTACAAGGGCAGTCCAAGGTATTCACAACATTCATCTCAGGAACCACATCTCTGTTGCTTTTAAGCTTTTCCTAATTTCTTAATTCAAGTTTCATGATTCACTACCATGTAGCAAAACTGGTGTTATATGATATTTCAGCACTCTCTTACATTCAACGTATTACATAAGATACTTTTAATTTTCTGAAATGCAACGTTTTCATGATCTATTCTGTCCATTGCTGGCTTCCTGGCCTAGAGGTTAGCAACTTTTCTCCGTAATCTCGTATACTCTTGTATACTCTCGTAAGTAACGTGACGACGGTGAGAATCAACAGTGGTTCGAATCGTGTCGGTAACTTACGGAGTATGTGAGCCGGCCGCTCAGACAGCAATGGCAAACTACTGAGCGTAATCTTGCCAAGAAATCAACAATCAGCTGAAAGATGCTGATGTTGACAGCAATGTCCTGTATAGGATATGCAAAACATTTAATTTTTTAATTCTGTCCATTATTTGGTGTCATGCTTCTTCCATTTAATGTTGTAATTGTCTCTAGATATTTCAATTTATCAACTTGTTTAAGCATTTCCCCTTACATTGTTATCTCAAATTTTGGTGCATCTTTTTCTTTGATATAACCATAGTTTCTGTTCTATTGATATTCATGCAAAATCTTTTTTTTTTTTGCTCTCACTGTTACTACAATGTCCAAAAGTTGTTGATCTTTTGCATTATCCGCCATCAATACTGTGAAATCTGCACGTTTCATTTTATAACAGCCAACTTATTATTTTATTTTTTTTTCATTTGCTCACTTTTAACTCATGCATAATCCAAACTGGACTTATTTTTACAGATGGGCTAGCTTTCCCTATTACCAGTGTCCCTCGCCATCAGGCTAACTCACTCAGTTTTTTTAGATTTACTAAAACACAGTAAAGTTTCTTCTTCTCTTCATTCCTCTTTCTAGGGACATGCGTCACACCTAGTTATGTACCTCAGAGGCCCCTGTTTCTGACATCAGCATGCATTTGTATTAGGTCTACTTCCTCTAGGTCACATGTATCAAACTCAAGGCCCGCAGGCCACATCCGGCCCGCCGTATAATCATATCAGGCCAGAGAGGTCTCAACCGACGTTCAAATATATTCGGCCCAAGAGAGAATTTTAGGCAAAAATATTTTTTATGGTCATGATATAAAGTGCAACAGAGGTGTTTCCAAGGCACCAGGACCATGTTCTATACTGGCCAAGATTTACTAACATGTCCTAGTCATGCGTCCTGGGCAACAGGTCCCTTCGGGGTCCTGGCTAACGTAATAGGATCACTGATTCTTCCGAAGTCGGAGAGTATCTGCCTGCACAGCGAGGAACCACCAGTCTGCACACCAATAAGCCAGACTTGGGACAACAGTTACTCACGCAAACCTCAGGTCCTGTATGATATCACACTGATGTTGGACAACAGGATGTCTTCATCCGACATACAGGACTTTGCGCTGGAGTTCACAGCCAGCAAACGCAAGCAAGCAAGCAAATTCCCTGATTAGCAGCCTTCCGAATGATAGGCTACCTGAGAGTATTCTCGCTTCGATCAGAATAAGCGAAAATAAAAGTTGTGTAGTGAGTTAGTGTTCATCGTTATAGTTACTTTGCAACGTTCAGATGCTCGTTTTGGATTGGCGCACAAAAAATGAAAGTAGTGTAATGCCAGGATATTACATCACCTTTTCCCACCACGGCTAACCTGATATCAATCAAGCGTCTGTCGGTAGATGCACAATCTTTTAAAATCAAAACTAGCCTTTAAAATGGCTAAGAGAAAAGTTGATTCTGAAAACAGAGCCTTTCAAAGCTGCTGGGAGGCTGAATATATGTTTACTGATATTGGCGGTAAATCTGTGTCTAATTTGTGGAGACAATGTGGCTGTGATCAAAGAATATAATCTGAGACAGCACTACAAGAATAAACATCAAGACAAGTTAAACAGCCTGAATGCAGAGCAGAAGCTACAGAATGTAGAAGAATTGAAGAAGCATCTAACATCACAGCAGATGTTTTTCATCAAAGCAATTTCACAAACTGATGCTGCAGTCTAAGCAAGTTTTATTGTGTCAGAGGAGATCGCAAAATCAGGCCGACCATATACAAAAGGGGAGTCTATGAAGCGCTGCATGATGAAAGTGTGTGACGTCTTGTGTTCAGACAGAAAGCAGATGTTTGCAAAGGTAAGCCTTAGCAGAAATACGGTTGTTGATTGGGTTTGTGGGATGGCCACTGATGTGAAAACACAGCTGATTGAAAAAGGCAAAGATTTTGTTGCATTCTCCCTTGCTGTCGATGAAAGTAATGACACGACTGACACTGCACAGCTCGCCATCTTCATCCGTAAAGTACACTCCAGTTTGAATGTTACAGAATAAATATTGGACATGAAATCCATGCATGGGACAACGACTAGAAAAGACATTTTTGACAACGTATGTCAAAGTTTAACGAACATGAACCTGCCTTGAGACAAACTCGTTGGACTGACAATAGATGGAGCACCGTCGATGTGTGGCGAAAAAAGTGGACTAGTTTGAAGGATGTGGTTAAAGATGCAGGAGAACTGTACTGGTGAATTGATAGCATATCATTGCATCATACACCAAGGATCGCTGTGTGGTAAAGTCCTCAACATGGAAGATGTAATGAGCATTGTAACACAAACCGTCAACTTTAGCAGATAGCATATTAATGTTTAAAAAAGGTTTAATTTTTGGCTTATTGAATGTTTATCCTTTCCGATCCGCAACCTTACGTGTGATTTGAGTTTTGGCCCACTGAGCGATTGAGTTTGACACCCCTGCTCTAGGTAGACTTCATCCAACATTTGTGCCAGGTGTACTTCCTCTAGGTAGACTTCACCCAACATTTGTGCTAGGTAGACTTCACCCAACATTTGTGCCAGGTGTACTTCCTCTAGGTAGACTTCAACATTTGTGCCAGGTGTACTTTCTCTAGGTAGACTTCAACATTTGTGCCAGGTGTACTTCCTCTAGGTAGACTTCAACATTTGTGCCAGGTGTACTTCCTCTAGGTAGACTTCAACATTTGTGCCAGGTGTACTTCCTCTAGGTAGACTTCATCCAACATTTGTGCCAGGTGTACTTCCTGTAGGTAGACTTCATCCAACATTTGTGCCAGGTGTACTTCCTCTAGGTAGACTTCACCCAACATTTGTGCCAGGTGTAATTCCTCTAGGTAGACTTCACCCAACATTTGTGCCAGGTGTAATTCCTCTAGGTAGACTTCAACATTTGTGCCAGGTGTACTTCCTCTAGGTAGACTTCACCCAACAGTTGTGCCAGGTGTAATTCCTCTAGGTAGACTTCACCCAACATTTGTGCCAGGTGTACTTCCTCTAGGTAGACTTCAACATTTGTGCCAGGTGTACTTCCTCTAGGTAGACTTCAACATTTGTGCCAGGTGTACTTCCTCTAGGTAGACTTCAACATTTGTGCCAGGTGTACTTCCTCTAGGTAGACTTCATCCAACATTTGTGCCAGGTGTACTTCCTGTAGGTAGACGTCACCCAACATTTGTGCCAGGTGTACTTCCTCTAGGTAGACTTCACCCAACATTTGTGCCAGGTGTAATTCCTCTAGGTAGACTTCACCCAACATTTGTGCCAGGTGTAATTCCTCTAGGTAGACTTCACCCAGGGTAACAAGCTTGATATCTACCTTTCAGCAGGTTGTTTTTTCCACAACAATTTTGCCAGAGCAGCAGCTTTTTAGCCCATTCTTTGCAGTTTCCAATTGAGATGGGATTCATAATGTGCACAACTGGCGCATGGGACCTCCTGGTGTTTGTCCTAACCCAAGAAGGTGATTTATCTTATCACACTACCCAAGTGATGGGGGGGGGGGGGGGGCACCCTTGTGCTGGGATTCAAACCCTAACTGCTGGACTTGCGTTAACACACCTGAACCTCACAGTCACACCTCCTCATCAGTAACTGCTGGACTTCTATTAACACACCTGGACCTCACAGTCACACCTCCTCATCAGTAACTGCTGGACTTCTATTAACACACCTGAACCTCACAGTCACATGTCCTCATCAGTAACTGCTGGACTTTGAGTTAATATACCTGAACCTCACAGTCACATGTCCTCATCAGTAATGTGTTTAATTTTTGTTTTCACAGTACCGTAATCACATTCTTTATTTGGCTGAGAAATATCAAACCGTTGTTATCATTGGTGAGACTGGTTGTGGGAAAAGTACGCAGATTCCACAGGTCTGTTTTATTTTATTTTTTTTCAACTAATGTTGTTTGATATTGTTTCATTGCATGTGTTATTTATCTGAATTTTTCTTTCAATTAATTTTTTTTAGATGTTTTTTATTACATGTCTTATTTGTATGAATTTGTCTAAATTTCTTTTCAACACATTTTTATAGAGATTTTTTCAGCCAGTTGTCTGTTATGATGGATACAAATCATCACTAGCCCACAACTCCATCAGTTCATCTTCATCTGAAGCATTTGTCCAGTAGCAATCTATTTCAGTCATGGATAAATGTTTTTAGGTTTCACCTCAACCCAAAGTCATGTGTTTTAGTCTTTGGTAAGATACCATGGACAGATAGAAAAACCAATGACCAAGTCCTTCTGAAGCAAATGAAAACTGTACACTGATTAAAAAAATTAGATGTAGACACAATTTTTTGACAAGAAATAAATTGAAGAACTGATGACAGCTGGCAAGATCGAGGGGAAGAGAAAAAGGGGAAGGCAGAGAAGTAAATATCTTGTTGACATGGCCACTTGTTACATTCGAGACAGGAACACTGAGCTGATCCACAATTCTGGTGATTGAGTGAGATGGCGAATCATAACCGCCCATGTTTATTGGCATGGCACATGATGAATGAATGAGTTAAGCAAGCCCACCCATGTATTACTGGGACTTAAAGAGAAGCAAAGAACTAACACTCTAGCCTGTCATGCCACTAAAGAGGGTTGGGGTTGGCTTCCCCATCTCATAGAAAACTAGCTGCAAAATCCTCTAAACAAGAAAATAAAAGAAGAATAAGTTAGCTAACCTAGAGGAAAGGAGGCTCTTCTATGAGAGTTACAATGCAATGTGGAATAGCCACAAGGAATCTGGATCCTGATTATGCCTTGTATCTGACCAGGCTCTTCTAGGAGAGTTACGATGCAATGTGGGAATAGCCACAAGGAATCTGGATCCTGATTAGCTTCCTGTTGCCTATAATTGGCACCTGAAATATTAAAATATGTACAGGTGGTGGTAATATGGGAGGGTCATGAAGAGAGCTGCATGAGATAGCAAACAATAGGATAGCTTGGAAGGAGCTGGTTGAGTGCCTATACTTCAATGAGGGATACAGAACAGCAGGAGAAGTAAATGAAGTTAAAAAGTTAGTTGCATTTCCTTTACAGTATGTTGCAATCAACCCCAGAGTTTTTTGTCTGTTTGTGATTTCATAGCAAGTTTACATTTAGTAGTTTGCCATTGCTTTCTGAACGACCGACGCTCATACCATTTAAGAAATACCAATGCTATGCAGTCTGCTGCCAAATCACCTGCAGCTGTGTTTAGAACATGGAATACAAATTACTAATTGCATCTGTAACCCCTTCTCCACGGAGCCGGCTGTAATATAATTCTGGAAACATAAACTATTCTGCCAAGCAATAGGAGGGTCGACCTTGGTCTCTGCTGCGATGAATGCACCCTGCCGAGGACTAGATATTTTGCATGCTGTAAGGTTGCAAGAGAGTAACAGCAATTATCTATGATGATTGTAAATATGAACACCTATGTTTTGCACACCCTGAGTGGAGAGCTCATGGGGCATGCTGAGAATAAGTGTGTTGTTGTCTGTTGTGGTGGATGCAAATCATCCCTAGCCCACAACTGCATCAGTTCATCTTCTTCTTCTTCTGCTCCTGATCTCCTAATGTAGCAAAGGCTTTCAAACAGCTGAAATAAAAAGCATTCTGTCATTAGGCAACCGTACACATGTGGTTAAAAGCATGACAAAGAGGCTAAGACTTTTTAAAAAAACAACAATTATCGCAAACATCAGAAAGCAAAGTCATAATTGTTTTGCCTCATTATGAGAAGACTAGATCTAGAACATATTGTGACAACTGGAAATAATTGTGGAAAGAGAGATAGAGGAAGCCAACAACAGAAACATCTTGACAGTCATGTGTCATGGCACAGAAGGGTGTCAGCACAAGAACCGATGCATGCTTTTGGAGATCACAAGAACTGATGCATGCTTTTGGAGATCACAAGAACTGATGCATGCTTTTGGAGATCACAAGAACTGATGCATGCTTTTGGAGATCACAAAAACTAATACATTCTGTTGGAGATCACAAAAACTAATACATTCTGTTGGAGATCACAAGACATTGAGAAGCATGACCACCCACACCATCAGCAAGGCACCTGATGATGATGATGAACTGTACAACACTCTTCTGTAACATTTATAGGGGCACAACTTCATTATTTCATTAATTTAAAAAAATGGTTGGTCTTTTTATATCAAAATATGCAAACACTGTTCAAATTTATTGCTCTTTTTTAAGCGACAAACTTGAACAGTGTTTCTATCTTTTCATATAAACCAACCATTTTTAATTAACAAAATAATGAAGCTTTGCTCCTATGAATGCTACAGAAGAGTGTTAAGTTTCATTGAATGAAAAAACAAAGAAACAGATCTATTCTACAGGAACTCAGTGTTGAAGAAGACTGGTTAGTTAGACAAACACAGTTGAGGAAAGGAAATATTGTGGGCATGTAAAAAGACATATGTATCTGGAAAAGATCGTTTTGGAGGGAGGTATACCAGAGAAGCAGAGAAGGGGAAGACCACAACATGGATGCATTCAGGATAAGAAAGGTAAAACCCTCACAACTGCTGCACAGGCAGGACATCTGGCTTGTGACAGAGAGAAATGTTGAAAGGATATTACTGGGCCAAAGTTCTACACCCGACAAGCCACTGAATGATGGTGATGAATAGCCTTCAAAATACCAATGTTCTTTTGGAGACATCATCATCATCAAGTGCCCTGCCAACCAGTGTAGGCATTCATGTCTCTTCACATATCTCGATCTTTGGTGTTCTGGATCAACTCTGCTGATATTCCTCCATGCCACCATCTCAGTCCATCCAGCATCATTTCTCTTGGTCTGCCTCTGCCTCTTCTTCTTCTTCAGCATTCCAAGCCATTGAGGTTCTTTGCTGTAGATGCAAGCCATCTCCATTCGTCTCTCTGGTTGACCTTCTCTTGCCAGTCATTGATTCCAAGTGTTTGTAGGTCTGCATATGTATTATCTCTCCACCGTCTTCCTGGTCTACCTCGGGATCTACGGTCATTTATTTCCTGAGTGTAAGCGAGTTTTGTTTCCCTATTATCTTCCATTCTTTCTATATGCCCCAACCATTGTAGTCTATTAGCCTTCATGATACCAGTGATTAGCGGGGACTTAAACAGATCATAAATGTCTTTGTTGCTTCTTTTCCACTCTCCACTTTGTGTATCCCTAATGGGCCCAAAGATGCGTCTTAAGACTTTGTTCTCAAAGGTTTGTAACAAGGCTTCGTCTCCTTTAGTTGTACTCCAGATTTCAGAGCCATTCAGCACAACTGGTCTAATCAGTGTTTTGTATATTGTGATCTTGGTGTTACGAGATAGCGCATTTGATTTTAGCAGATGTTGTAGTGCATAGTATATCTTATTTCCAGAGTTGATTCTAGCTCGTATTTCTTCCCTTATTATATTGGAGCAGTTGAAGATTGTACCTAGGTATTTGTATGTTTCCGTTCTTTTAATGGTCATATTATCTATTTGTATGTGGCCAGAGTTTTTAGCCGTTCCTTCTCTTGAAATTACCAAATATATTGTGTCTTATCTTGGTTGATAATCAGCCCCTGCCTCTCTTCCCCTTTATTTCTCCAGTCATCACTTTGTTCTCCAGTGGTTCTCTTCTCATTACATGATGTTTGGAGTCACTATATATAATTGCCCTGTTTCATTACTTCACCATGAAAAGTCTTGGGAAGTGAAAGTGGCCTGTGTGATACTGATAACATCATATCCTGAGTGTTGATTGATAAAAATGGTCCTTTACGTTACTGTACTTTACTTTGAGGACTTCTGGTCCCCAACATGGCGGTTAGGCATTGAACCGCTACGGCCTCTGGAGTATTTAACCTTGTGGTTGTGGTTTGCATTCATATTTTCCTCATGTTGGACTGGTAGTACATGGTTCCCTGCTACTGAGAGAGTGCATGGCGCGCCTCTGTGAGATGTGAAATTCATGTGGAATGTTTTTACATCTGTCCGCATTTGTTTGTACAGTGAATTGCATGTTCAGAACAACGGCTACCGGCTGTTGCTGAATTGACTAATTTGCCTTTTCGGTTCATGAGTTCATTTTTCAGGAGACTCCTGGGAGTTGACACTTGAGTTACGGAATTCGTGCTTTGTGCGGCGCTTTTGGCGGGTTGCCCTGCGGTAAGAGACCTAGTCATGTGAGAAAACTCAGGTCAATGAGATCTTTCTGGTGACTGCCGATTCTATCGACAATGAACTGTAATTTTCGTGGATGACTTTTGTGGTGGCATTCTGGCGGCGGCATTATGCACAGTGTACCTGTGCGGGCTGTTGGATTGCCGAGACTCCTGTCTGTTTCACTTTTCACATTGGACAGTGAGGAGCATTTTGTGTGATATTCACTGGCACAGGAACAAAGCATAATGGGGATGACCCTTTGCCGTGAAGTTGGAACCTTGACTAACTAACTAACTAACTGTACTTTACTTTAATTTACATTACTTTACTTTACTTTGCTTTACCTCACTAATGGAAGTACATATATCATTGTAGACATCATGTTATTCTTGTCCTGTCTATAGTATCTTCTAGAGGCTGGATGGGCCACAGAGGGTTATGTGATTGGTGTAACTCAGCCCAGGCGGGTTGCATGTGTGACAGTAAGTGTCCTTTCTTTTTGTTGTCATAATTGTTGTTTTTGTTGTTGCTGTAGTGTTTGAAATCTAACCTTTGAGCCAGATTTCAGATAGAATGATTGGGTAATAGAAGTAAACACAGACATACACCTTTGCCTCATTGACTACATGAAGTATTTTGATAGAGTTAACATGTTGACATGATGAAGATGCTTGCAGATCTCCAAATTGACAGGAAAGACCTTAGATGTGCCTTCTTCTTATCATAGTCCATGCCATGTGGCATTGATGTCTGTCCACAGCTTTCTGCTTCTTGTGCTGTCAGTCATAACTGATTCTGATGTTCCAGTATCTTCTCTCTTGTTCTCCCCCTGCTTTTTCTCCCCTCCAACTCTCCCGTTGTGGCGAAATATTCCAGCTTTCCCATTCTCATGATATGGTCCTCTTCTGATGTTGGTAACCAGTTCTCTTAGACTTGTAAAGAGCATATATTGTATACAACAAGCTGCCATGACAACTGAGAATGAAATAGATAATTACCATCCTATCATGAGAGGTGTGCAACAGGGATGCATTATGTTAGTGAAAATATTATGAGAAATATAGAATATATGAGGGGAAACAATAGTCAGGTCTTAGTCAGATATGACTGAGCTACCATAATGACAGCAGACGGTACTACCTGCCTTCTGTTAGCACCAAATGTTGGGCGGCACTTACCAAACCCGACACCCCACATTGTACCAACGGCTTAGGGCGGAAGAGAGCAATTGGGAGAGTACAAGCTTTATCCTGTTGCGAGGAAATGCAACCTAAAGACAAAATGTCATGGCAGGGCAGACCAGGCCCTAAGCCTTGGTTTGCAGCTGGTCTAGGATCGAAGCTCCGACAGGCGGACAGTCAGAGCATTGCTTTGCTGATCTGGCAGCTTCTGCAGCTTGTCTTGTTCCAGATGTATTGGCATTACCATTCCTCTGGAGTGAACTAGGCAGGCCGAGAGAGGAATCATCATGCATGGGCAGCACATGGTCTATATTTTAGTCCAGGCTTTGTGCTATGGAGAAGTATAACTCCATCCCTGGTCTTAACTGGTCTCGGAATCAAAGCAAGAGGTAGCAGTTATGGGTTATAAGTCCTAGTCAATTGGCGTAGACAAGGGGCGCCACGGGTTGATGGTGGGAGACACCTACAGGTGTCACTGATCAGCTACCGCCCGCCTTAAGCTGGGCAGCCCCCGGCCAATTGGCTGCTAATCCACCACAGCCTGCCTGCTTCACTGGGTGCTTGGGGCCAAGACAAAATCTGAATTGCAGGCTGTTAAACCAATGCATCAGGCACTAATAAAAATAAAAATAGAAACCTCAAGCTACTGCTTCCAACCTGGAACATAAGAACCATGTGTCCAGGATTTTCCATTGACCTGACGAATATTGACGATGTGAGAAAAATGGCTGTGATTGATGCCAAACTCAATCGTCTTAACATTGATATTATTGGCCTGCAGGAGACTCGCCTCACTGAGGAAGGGTCACTCAGGAAAAACAATTACACCTTTTTTTGGAAGGGTAGAGAGCAGGCAGAAAAAAAGCAACCTGGTGTAGGCTTTGCAGTGAAGAATTCACTACTGGGAATGATTGAAATTCCAGCTGGAGGTAATGAAAGACTATTATCCCTGCGCTTGGCAACCTCTTGTGGTTTTGCCACCATTGTCACTGCAAATGCACTAACAGTCACTTCCTCTGATGATATGAAGGATTCGTTCTATGAGGAGTTAGACTTTGTGATCAAGGCAGTTCCAAAATCCGACTACATTTATATGCTCAGGATTTCAATGCTCGTGTGGGCAAGGACTCGTTCATGGCCAGTGTGCCTTGGAAAATACAACATTGGTCGCATGAATGAAAATGAGCAAAGGCTGCTGGAGCATTGCACCAGAAATGATCTATGTATTACAAATTCCTTTTTTAAAACAAAAGAGCTGCATAAGGTCACATTTAAACATCCAATATCCGGCATTGGCATCAGCTAGACTTCATCATCACACGGAGACAACATCTGAACCAAACATCATTAACTCGAAGTTACCACAGTGCTGATTGTGATACGGATCATTCTTTGGTTGCAAGGGTTATAAAAAAAGTCGCTTAAAAGTCGACAGGGTCGACTTCATTGCACCGGGTTTTATCCCATATGGCTCGGTCTCTTTCCGCAGCACGGAAACCATCGCACAAAGCACGAACTCCGTAGCTTTTAGCGATGACCCACAGGAGTCTCCGAAACATTTAACTCGTAAACCGAAGGACACGGCCCGGAATCGAACCCACAACCTTCAGAGCACGAGTCAAACGGCTTGACCACTTCGCCACAGAGACTCCCTAGGGTTATACTGAGACCAAAGAGAATCTACACAGCTAAACACAAATCTAGCCCCAGGATTAATATTATTAACACTCACGATCCTAATAAGTACTTTGAGTTCCAACAGCAACTTGAAGACGCTTTCACTGATACATCAGAAAATTGTACAGCAAGTGAAAAGTGGGGTAAACTTAAGGAAACTCTTTTTTAAAACAGCGGTAGGGGTTTACGGCACTGTGGATCTTAAGAGGCAGGACTGGTTTGCAGCAAACAGCCAGACACTGCAGCCCTTGATTGATAAAAAGAAGATAGCTCTCTTAAGAAACAAGGAAAGACCAATGCGTAACACTCTCAATGAGCTGAAGGAAGATAGGAAGGATGTGCAAAAGGCTGCCAGGCAGTGTGCAAATGATTATTGGATCAAGTTACGTTGAGTCCATTCAAAATGCAAGTGATAAGGGAAACATCAGAAGCATGTATGAAGGGATAAAGAAAGCCTGTGGTCCAGTGATCAAAAGAAGTGCACCATTGAAAACCTTGACTAACTTCGGATGAAGACACAGTGACAGTGAAAGAAATCAAGGCTGTGCTTCGACGATCAAAAAACAGTGCTCCAGGTCCTGATGGCATAAGATACGACGACATAAATAGGTGTACCGACAATCAGCTAGAGAAACTAGCAGACATGTACAACAACAGTATAGGGAGTGCTAGCATCAAGGAGGAATGGTTACACAGCTATCTGATTCCCTTGCCAAAGCCTGACAAAGACCACAAAAAAATTCAGGGATATCGAATTATAACCATGCAGAATACAATAGGCAAGCTGCTGGAGAAGGTAATTGCCAGGAAAATATCAAGCCAACTAGAGAGGCAAGGTGTTTTCCCACCTACCCTGGGTGGGTACCGTCCAAAAAGAGAAACCTGGACCAATGCAGCAGTCTTTGCCCATGATGTCTATGAAGGTTTCCACTCAGGCACTGAAACCGTTGCTGCAGCGATTGATCTTGAGGACGCATACAACAGAGTACCATTGGATTTTTTAATGTTTCAGCTTCTTGAACTAAACGTAAGTCCATTCCTCCTTAGTTGGATCGCTGCAGCCCTCTTCCAACGGAAAGTAGATTTTAGATGTGGCAGTTGGACTTCGGAACCAACAACAATATATCCTGGCCTACCACAGGGATCACCATTATCTCCGGTACTGTTCAACGCCTACACACTGAGAATCACCAGTGAGCAGATCACTGGACCTGGCAGGACATTGTCATATGCCGATGATGTTTTAGTGTATCGTCAGGGTAAGGATAGAGAGGAGGTTGCTGTGGAACTACAAACCGAACTCAATCGCATAAGTACTTGGTGTGATGAAGCTGGGGCAATGGTCAACCCAACAAAGGCAACAGTGACTTGGTTCTCGTTGAATAATCATATTGTCAACAATCCAACACCAACTGTAAAGCTGTGTTCAGAGACGGTGGAAAGAACACAGGCAATGAATTACCTGGGGATACGGTTTGATCGAAGCCTTGCTTATAATGTGCACATAGACCAGGTGATAACAAAGGCCAAGCGGGGTTTGGCAGCGATGCGGGTGATGGCGGCAGCAAACTGAGCAGCGCCATCTATGTCTTCTGTACGAGGGGCTGGTCATGTCTGTTTTGGAGTATGCAATGGCAATCCTGACTCTCAGCCATAAGCAGATAGAAAGGTTGGAAAGGATACAGAATGAAGCTATGCGCATTATTCTTGGATGGACAAGAGATACAGCATGCAGGGCGATGCGCTACCTTCTTGGTTTTCCAACCATTGAAGAGAGAATACAAGTTTGCAGGGCACGCGCCTACCTCAGAATTAACGCAAACACACAACATCCACTGCATAGTGAAATTATGAAGGTGAAGGGCAGCAAGTTAAAAAGAGGACGGTCGTGGATGGGTCAAGCCGAAGACATTCTTCAACAGGTGTGTTCACTTGAGGACTTAGAACCTGGCGAGGAGTGGGTACAAGTCCCAACAGATTTCTGCACATCCTTTTCAGTTTGTATCCAACTAGATAGAAAATACAGACAAGAAAATCCGGCTGCTGTGGAGGCTGAAGTACAAGCGTTGGTTTTCGAGAATTCGCTAGACAGTGACACGGTCATCTACACAGATGGGTCGGTCGTCCGACATGTGAGAAGCTCATGGGCCTTTACAGCTCGGGCCGGAGGGAGAATTGTGAAGGAGGACTCTGGTGCTTTCACTGAAACCACAAGTAGCCTGACCATGGAAGTCATGGCAGTAAGTAAAGCAATAACATGGCTCAAGACACAGACATTCACTAGGTCTTGTTTCCTTAGCGACTCAATGAACATGATCAAGAGGATAGAGGAGGGGTCAATCCGAAGAGAATGGTTGCTGCCTCTGAAGCGGTCTCGGCTGGCAAAGATTAGTTTCATCTTCGTGCCAGGGCATGCGGGAGTACAAGGAAATGAGCGGGCTGACAAGCTCGCAGGTGAGGCTACTGTGGAGGGCGGACGCGCCATGGACCAGGCTGACATTCTGAATGCTCTACGAGAAGTGAGACTTTTGCGAGAACCAAGTGATGACTGTGAATCTACAACAATGGCCAGACTGCGAGAGCAGCAAATTAAAAGAGGGGTGGCCAAACAAGAACACTACGCAGGAAGCCAAAGAAGATTGATAAACCAACACAGAACTGGCGTCGTTAGCCGCTACACGCTGCGGGATTTGCTGAGGAGGGGATCCGAGCACTTATGGACTGAATGGTTCGATGTGCAACGAGGATGATCTGTCGACTAACTAACTAACTAACTAACTAACCTTGACTGGAGAAATCATCACTGATAAGAAACATCAGATAGATAGATGGGTAGAGCACTATTTGGAGCTTTACTCAAGTGACACCAAACTAGCGGATGATGCACTCAACGCCATAGAGGCCCTACCAACTCTTGACCACCTGGACACACTTCCCACCATAGCAGAAGTTAAAAGTGCTATAAATGAACTTGCATCTGGCAAGGCCCCAGGTAAGGATGGGATTCCAATAGAGGTTATCAGGAGTGGGCAAGACACACTCACTCTACAGATCCACCAGCTAATAGAGCTATACTGGCGAGAAGGACAAGTTTCACAGGATTTCAAAGATTCAAGCATTATAACTCTGTACAAGAACAAGGGCGATCGGAGTGACTGTAACAACTATAGAGGTTTCTCACTTCTGTGTATTGTTGGGAAAGTATTTTCCAGAATTGTTCTGCGCAATCAATGCCTGTATCAGTCATGTCCTGCTTACACACATTTTTGTATTGTAGTAGAGGCCGACTCCGAGATCTCTTACCCATCTGTAATTCACCAAAAAAGATGTCCTTTGGTATTCTACAGACATTAACAAAAGCTGTTAATAGTATCATTAGAAAGTCCTTTCTCTTCAACCCAAAGGGCAAATGAAATAGCAGGAAATCTAAAACACATGGATGAGATCATTAGAGAGGTAGATGAATAATATGGGAAGGGCATGGAGGTAGTTACATGAGATAGCAAAAGACAAGATGGCGTGATGTGAGTTGGTTAACAGCCTAAGCTCAATTAAAAGGTAAGAGGCAGAAGAAGAATTCTCAATAATGAACCCCAATATCTTATATTGTGACCTAGCGAAGACAGCCTACCTTTTCTTTTCTTGTATTTTCCAATAGTAGTCTATTTTCCACAGCATCTGTAAGGATAATTTCAGTGATCACTTTTCTGCCCAGCTCACTCTTTGCACCCAGGTTCTGTTCATCTTCTAGGCCATCTAGTGCTACAGACCAGTTATCAAGAGTGTTTGGCCACCATTACAGAGCAAAAATTAAACCTGTCTTAATGTCTTAATGTACGTGGAGTTGCAATAGCACAGTAGTTATTTCATTTTCTTACCAAGTCACTGGTCTGTGTTCAATCGTCAGCAGTGGCAGCGTTCTTTTTTTCACCCAGAACAGCTTTGGAGGAACTGCAGTAGAGCAGTGACAATGACCACATCAGCCATCAAGTGCAGATTGGTCTATACAAATGTGGAGCTAGCACCATTTGCCCAACAAAAAAGGATCCTGTACTTTTACTTTGCATGTGTGGCTTAGGGATTGTGAATGTAGTACAAAGTCAGCTGCAGGCAGTTTGGCAGCAGATCATTTTGCATTGATTTTCACAATGGTACAAATGTCGGTCATTCAGAATGCAATGTTAAACTCATTCATTCAGTAGCATGTCCCTTGCAGAACTTTGCTCCCTTAACAACCGTCTGGAAAACTTCTCGGTCATAAGCAAGATGTCCTGCATCTAATACACCCATCTGGAGATGATCTGCCACATCCTGCATTCATCTTCTCTGTGGCCTTCCTCTTCCTCTCTTCCCAGGCATATACCCCATCCATGATTGTTCTTTCCAAACTTTCATGACGTTTCAAGTGACCAGTATATTTCAATTTTCTGTGTTTTATCGTCTTTAATAGCCAACCTTCTTCAATATTCAGATCTTGTCAAACGACAGAACATAAAATTGCCTAGAAAACTACAAACAGCTGATAACTGCTGAGGTTGATTGTGACACCCTGTAAAGGACATGTAGCTAACTTTTGATCTTGTACTTTGCTTACAGTTCTCAGGTGGTGAGGGAAAGAACTAGCCACCCCATCACTTTATACCCTGGCCTAGAATATGTGAAGGCCTGACATGTCACATCTCACTGACAGCATCTGTCATACATAGCAGTAATAATATACATTTCTTTAAATACAATGGTGAAGCCATTTTGATCAGTCACAATGTTTTTAAATTGCTCACAGCTTCATTAAATTGTGCATCTTGATGAGATCAAGTTAATTTGTAAATGATTCTGGCATGGATCTATTTTGTGTTTGATCAAGGTAGCCACTCGAGTTGCAGAAGAAAGAGGAGCAATTCTTGGAGATGAAGTGGGTTACCTCATTCGTTTTGATGACTGCTGTAGTGAAGACAAGACAAAAGTCAAGGTATGAGTGTATACAAGCATTTCATCATCATTATCATTGTCTTCTTATTCCTTGTCTTCTCGTGCTGCCACTGCTCTGCTGCTGCTGCTGCTTCTTCTTCTTCTTCTTCTTCTTCTTCTTCTTCTTCTTCTTCTTCTTCTTCTTCTTCTTCTTCTTCTTCTTCTTCTTCTTCTTCTTCTTCTTCTTCTTATCCTCCTCCTCCTCTTCCTCTTTTTCTTCTCTTCATCTTTTGCTCTGCTGCTGCCACTGCTGCCTCTGCCTGTAGATAAAAGAGAAAATAGAAAGGCATATAGGGTGGCAGTGATGCCATATTGTAGAAATTGCTCCAGACAGTCAAGATAGATCAATGGGATTAATATGGGGAAGGGAGAGAGGTGTGAATATGTGTGGGTGGGGGAAAGGTCATGTGATCACATGCACCCATTGTGACAAACATTTAATGCGTGGATTAGTCAGTCACATCGGCTACCGATCTCAGTCCTTTTTGAATTATAATGTAACAAATGATTGTCTGTCAAGATGGCAAGGTGTCATACTGGTGTGTGTGTGTGTGTGTGTGTGTATATATATATATATATATATATATATATATATATATATATATATATATATATATATATATATATATATATATATATATATATATATATACCTAATGTATGATTTTGGGTGCCCATTTTAGGCTGGTCAACCTGGGAATCAGGGTCCAGTTTTTTTTTAAAATTCCCATTTCAAGGATGTTTGAACACATGAACTCTGGGCCAGTAGGCAATCATTCCAGCTGCTTTACTGCTACAGCTTTCTGTTCATATACATTTTTGTAAATCCTCACTTCAAGAGGGATTTGAACACTTAACCACTGGGTCAGTAGGCAAGCTTACTAGCCACTACACCGCCACAGCTTCCCATCATATATAAGTTAGATGCATATCCTTTACGGGACGCTGCAGTCAACACCAGCATATTTTATCTGTTTGTGATTCATGGGCAAGTTTACGTTCATTATTTTGCCATTGCTTTCTGAACAACTGGCACTCATACCTTTGTATGGAAACCAATGCAAGGGGGTCTGCTGTCAAATCGCCCGCAACTGTGTTTGTTTCAAATGTGGTATGCGGATTTACTAATTGCATTCGTAACACCTTCGCTATCATATGTAACCAATATTATTTGTCCTTGCTCCATGATTGGTTCTTGAATTGCTATAGATAAGACTAAATATTTTCACAACATTAGTCATAAACAATAAATAATTACAGCCAAAACAAGCCACTAATGTAGGAAATCAATACAGATAAATAGTTGGTTAATTAAATTCACATTAGTTTAGTTTTAATTTGCCTTTCTTGAGTTAGAGCCTTGTGGTTAGTGCACTTGCTCACCAGTATAGTGGATTGGGTTCAATTCTCAGTGGTGGTAGGATGTTGTCCAACCAGTATAGTGGTTTGGGTTCTATGCTCTGTGGTGTTAGGATTTCTTACAACCAGTATAGTGGATTGGGCTCAATTCTCAGTAGTGGCAGAATGTTGTCCAACCAGTATAGTGGATTGGGTTCAATTCTCAGTGGTGGCAGAATGTTGTCCAACCAGTATAGTGGATTGGGCTCAATTCTCAGTAGTGGCAGAATGTTGTCCAACCAGTATAGTGGATTGGGCTCAATTCTCAGTGGTGGCAGAATGTTGTCCAACCAGTATAGTGGATTGGGCTCAATTCTCAGTGGTGGCAGGATGTTGTCCAACCAGTATAGTGGATTGGGCTCAATTCTCAGTGGTGGCAGGATGTTGTCCAACCAGTATAGTGGATTGGGCTCAATTCTCAGTGGTGGCAGGATGTTGTCCAACCAGTATAGTGGATTGGGCTCAATTCTCAGTGGTGGCAGGATGTTGTCCAACCAGTATAGTGGATTGGGCTCAATTCTCAGTGGTGGCAGAATGTTGTCCAACCAGTTTAGTGGATTGGGCTCAATTCTCAGTAGTGGCAGAATGTTGTCCAACCAGTATAGTGGATTGGGCTCAATTCTCAGTAGTGGCAGAATATTGTCCAACCAGTATAGTGGATTGGGCTCAATTCTCAGTGGTGGTAGGATGTTGTCCAACCAGTATAGTGGATTGGGCTGAATTCTCAGTGGTGGTAGGATGTTGTCCAACCAGTATAGTGGATTGGGCTGAATTCTCAGTGGTGGCAGAATGTTGTCCAACCAGTATAGTGGATTGGGCTCAATTCTCAGTGGTGGTAGGATGTTGTCCAACCAGTATAGTGGATTGGGTTCTATGCTCTGTGGTGTTAGGATTTCTTCCAACCAGTATAGTGGATTGGGCTCAATTCTCAGTGGTGGCAGAATGTTGTCCAACCAGTATAGTGGATTGGGTTCTATGCTCTGTGGTGTTAGGATTTCTTCCAACCAGTATAGTGGATTGGGCTCAATTCTCAGTGGTGGTAGGATGTTGTCCAACCAGTATAGTGGTTTGGGTTCTATGCTCTGTGGTGTTAGGATTTCTTCCAACCAGTATAGTGGATTGGGCTCAATTCTCAGTGGTGGTAGGATGTTGTCCAACCAGTATAGTGGTTTGGGTTCTATGCTCTGTGGTGTTAGGATTTCTTCCAACCAGTATAGTGGATTGGGCTCAATTCTCAGTGGTGGTAGGATGTTGTCCAACCAGTATAGTGGATTGGGCTCAATTCTCAGTGGTGGTAGGATGTTGTCCAACCAGTATAATGGATTGGGCTCAATTCTCAGTGGTGGCAGAATGTTGTCCAACCAGTATAGTGGATTGGGCTCAATTCTCAGTGGTGGCAGAATGTTGTCCAACCAGTATAGTGGATTGGGCTCAATTCTCAGTGGTGGCAGAATGTTGTCCAACCAGTATAGTGGATTGGGCTCAATTCTCAGTGGTGGTAGGATGTTGTCCAACCAGTATAGTGAATTTGGCTAAGTTCTCAGTGATGGCAGGATATTGTCCAACCAGTATAAAATAGGAAGCTGTGATCACACAGTGGCTAGCATCCTTGCTTGCCAGTCTGGTGGTCCGGTGGTTGACTCCTCATTGAGACAGAATTGTGTTAATTGACCTCCCAGGTCGACTCAGCCTAAAATGGGTACCAGGAAATAACCTTGGAAGTAAAGGTGACCAGAGTTTTACTGACCACATCACACATTGAGTTTTGATTGGTCTCTAAGAATAAAGAGCTAGCAGCATTTGACCAATACACAGCATAGCATGTGAAATGGCACATAAAACAACAGTGGAGTGTGAATCAACCTCAGATTTTCTCTAGGATTGAATGACACCAATCATAGGGTATGTGCCATGGGATAATAACATTTTATTTGTTTTTGTTTTTATCTGAAGTTCATGACGGATGGGATGTTGATCAGAGAAATAATGAAGGATCCCTTGCTAAGAAAATATAGGTAAGACTATGTTTGCCAGATGATTTTTAACACAATTCTTCCAATTGCCAGATGATTTTTTTAACACTGGTCTTCCAATTGCCAGATGCTTTTTAACACAGGTCTCCCAATTGCCAGTGATATTTAACACATGCAGCATCCACGCAGGTCTTCCAATTTCCAGATGATATTTAACACGTGCAGCATCCACACAGGTCTTCCAATTGCCAGATGATATTTAACACGTGCAGCATGCACACAGGTCTTCCAAGTTATTCATTCTGATCCAGTAAGACTAGACTTTCGATCCTGTATCTTATTTTGTAAACATTTAATCAGTCAACACATTGAGACGAACTTAATCTGCTTGAGCCCATTAGCAGACACCATAATCTCTGACCTGCTTCACCCCAATCATTGAACTGTAAATTCATGAATCATCTGCTCACTGTTAATTATAAATAACCTTCGTATTTGTTCAGTTCAAGCCAAAACACATATGCTTTAATCCATTGCTCCAGAAATAAATTCACAGGTACTCATTACTCATTGGTACTCATAGAAGTAGAAGGACACAGTATAAATTATAGCACATGGCGGGAAACATAAAAATTGAAAGCTATAATTTCCAAGCTGGAAATTGAAACTTGCCTCCCCATTTGATTTCATTACCCTGCCATTGTGTTTTGACTTGTTTCTTTGGCAAGGCTTTTTCATTATTTGATTTCATTACCCTGCCATTGTACTTTGACTTGTTTCTTTGGCAAGGCTCTGTCATTATTTGATTTCATTACCCTGCCATTGTACTTTGACTTGTTTCTTTGGCAAGGCTCTGTCATTATTTGATTTCATTACCCTGCCATTGTACTTTGACTTGTTTCTTTGGCAAGGCTCTGTCATTATTTGATTTCATTACCCTGCCATTGTACTTTGACTTGTTTCTTTGGCAAGGCTCTGTCATTATTTGATTTCATTACCCTGTCATTGTACTTTGACTTGTTTCTTTGGCAAGACTCTGTCATTATTTGATTTCATTACCCTGCCTTTGTTCTTTGACTTGTTTCTTTGGCAAGACTCTGTCATTATTTGATTTCATTACCCTGCCTTTGTTCTTTGACTTGTTTCTTTGGCAAGGCTCTGTCATTATTTGATTTCATTACCCTGCCATTGTACTTTGACTTGTTTCTTTGGCAAGGCTCTGTCATTATTTGATTTCATTACCCTGCCATTGTACTTTGACTTGTTTCTTTGGCAAGGCTCTGTCATTATTTGATTTCATTACCCTGCCATTGTACTTTGACTTGTTTCTTTGGCAAGGCTCTGTCATTATTTGATTTCATTACCCTGCCATTGTACTTTGACTTGTTTCTTTGGCAAGGCTCTGTCATTATTTGATTTCATTACCCTGTCATTGTACTTTGACTTGTTTCTTTGGCAAGACTCTGTCATTATTTGATTTCATTACCCTGCCTTTGTTCTTTGACTTGTTTCTTTGGCAAGGCTCTGTCATTATTTGATTTCATTACCCTGCCTTTGTTCTTTGACTTGTTTCTTTGGCAAGACTCTGTCATTATTTGATTTCATTACCCTGCCTTTGTTCTTTGACTTGTTTCTTTGGCAAGGCTCTGTCATTATTTGATTTCATTACCCTGCCATTGTACTTTGACTTGTTTCTTTGGCAAGGCTCTGTCATTATTTGATTTCATTACCCTGCCATTGTACTTTGACTTGTTTCTTTGGCAAGGCTCTGTCATTATTTGATTTCATTACCCTGTCATTGTACTTTGACTTGTTTCTTTGGCAAGACTCTGTCATTATTTGATTTCATTACCCTGCCTTTGTTCTTTGACTTGTTTCTTTGGCAAGGCTCTGTCATTATTTGATTTCATTACCCTGCCTTTGTTCTTTGACTTGTTTCTTTGGCAAGGCTCTGTCATTATTTGATTTCATTACCCTGCCTTTGTTCTTTGACTTGTTTCTTTGGCAAGGCTCTGTCATTATTTGATTTCATTACCCTGCCTTTGTACTTTGACTTGTTTCTTTGGCAAGGCTCTGTCATTATTTGGAGACGGCAGTTCAAATTCCGGTATGGCAGCCCTAGCTTTCAATTTTGATATTTTCAAGTGTGTCCTCTGCTTCTTTATTCTACTTATGAGTGCTGGTCAATATCTGTAAATATATTTCTTATGCTATTTCAGTGACCTCAAGGATTAATTAACAATTGACATTTCTGTTCATTACTCAGTTTTGAATTTCACACTATGTATCTTTATTCATCTCTATGTACATTTTGTCTTTGTCTCTGTATTTTATTCCTTCCATATAATCTCTTGCCATGCAGCATGAATGATATTGATGACATTTCAATTAATCTTCTTCTCACCAGTGTCTTGTTGATCGATGAAGCACATGAGCGAGCACTCAACACTGATATCATTTTGGGGCTACTTAGAAAGGTAATGTACTTTGTATCCACTTCTTCTTGTTTCAAGCCTGTGACATCTGTCTTCCAAAATCACATAAATTGTGTGTATGTGTATGAATGAGCCTATGTACATCCATGTGCCTGTGTGTGTGGTTGCTTTGGTTTTCTTTTTGTTGACATCATCATGTGCTCTGTCTGATGGCGTAAAGTTCATGTCTCTCTTAAGATCTTGGTCCTTGGTGTTCAAGATCAGTTCTGTAGATGTTCATGTCTCTCTTCAGATTTTGGTCCTTTGTGTTCCAGACCAATTCTTTTGATGTTATTCCTTCATGCCACAATTTTAGACCATCCAGCATCATACCTCTTGTTCTCCGTCTGCCTCTTCTACCGGTATTCTTCAATGCCTCACGATATTTCATATGTTTCTCTTCTCATCACATGACCAAAGAGCATTGTTTGCGTCTTATCTATAGTTGTGTACAATGTTCTGCTTTATTTAGCTTTTTTTGGTTAACGGGTAATCATTGTTAGTTACTCTGGCAGTCCAATGTATTCACATCATGTGTCTCAGAAACTACATCTCTGCTGCCTCGAAAGGCTTTCAACATTTGTTAATTCACATTCCATGATTCACTGCCATACAACAGAACAGGTTCAATATAACGTTATAATTTTATTTTATTTTACTAGTTGTTTTTTAAAAAAATATATTCAACATACATTTTCAAGTCGGTTGCTTGTGAATCCACCTGTAGAAGACGGAGTTTGAACTCAGTTTGATATATCAGCATTCAAGTCATCATCATGGCTTGCATTAATCAGAATCAGATTGATGTTGACACTGTTCTCCCAAACTCATACGAAAGTAGCATCTCTATGGGAATTGCGTTACAGAGATCTTCTTCCTCTCTCCATAAGAAGCTGTTTGTAGCAGTCACAGTCTAGTTTACATCTTTATCTGTGAACTTGCTTTCATAATTTCAATAACGAGGTGTACATTTCCTTGTTACCTGTTTGGTCTAATACCATAATTTGTGTTTGTTGGAATGGTTATGGATTTATTTCATTTGCATGGAGATAATTTCTAGAATGTTTTACACTGCCTGTGGTGTCATTACAAATTTTTATCATATGATGGAATTTTCTTGTCATTTCAGATCCAAAAGAAGAGAAAAGATCTCAGTTTAATTATTGCGTCTGCAACACTCAATGCAGAGGTGAGCTCCCTTATTTATCTCCTTGTCATTTGCTGGAGGTTTTAAAGATAGTTGTGGTTGTTGTTGCCATTGCTATTAGTTTTCTTCTTCTTCTTCTAAACGCCCCTTTGTTGTCTCCTATGACATGCATGATAGGCTACAGTGTTACTGTTCGTTGTTTCCTTTATGGCATCGGTAATGCATGACTGTTGTTGTTATTGTTGTCTTAGTGCTGCTGAGTTGACTATTGTTGGCAGTCCAGTGCCATTCTTAGTAACATGTTATGATATGTAGTTGGTCCAGGAACTGAATGTTGAAAATGGCTAGTGGGTTTTCCATGTACATTTTAAAATGTGTGGTGCTATTTCAGTGGTTAGATACAAAGTCTGTTCATATTCCATAGTCGTGGGTTTATGTGGATGATAGATCCTGGCTAATGAAGACACCGTTTTTGGGGTGTCTAGTTGGTCATGCGCCGAAGTACACTTGTTTCTGCACTGTCATAATTTGAAGGTGACAGGTTTTAATTCCGGCCAGGTAACAATAGCTTTCAATTTGTATGTTGTCTGGTGCATCATCTAATCCCTACTTCTTTCTTTTACTTCTATGAGCACCAAACAATATATGTGTGTTCATTTATGAACAAGTTTAAAATGCAGGGTGTTTTATGAGAGGGAGTGCTTTCTATGGGTGAGATGAATTTTTTCACAGTGACTATACTGAGATTTACCCAATATTTTAGCAAATCACATGTTGTAATGTAAAACACACTGGAGTCTCCATGACAGAGTGGGCAAGCCGTCTGATGATTTCAGACTACATTGTTTAGTGCTATTTTCCCAGAAACCCCTGGGAGTCATTGCTGGAGCTGCAGAGTTCATACTTTATGAGATGCTCTGGGCAGGCGGCTTGTCATTCTACAGAAAGTGACCAGGTCAAATAGAGTACAATCATGTACATTGAAGTTGATCTACCCACCTTTAGTTTACATTTTTTTAAATGTAGAACACGCCAAAGCTGATATATTCAGTATCATACTAGTCAACTTTACTTTTGCCATTATACACTTGTACATATTTAATTCTTTTTTTTTTTCCTTATTGGTACTGCTCTGGGAATGACCCAGCCTCATAAACATGGGTACTGGGCAATTTCCAGAGTGATCTAGAAATTGACTGGGAAGGGAAATGGTGAGGAAGGGAACTGGCCCCCCACATCATATGCCATGGCCTAGAACATGGGACACCCTAATATTTCATACTCCAGTGGCAGTATCATCTGCCATAGGACTACTTTTACCTATTTTAGAAGTCTGCATTGTACCTGGGGCCATACTGTTTAATGTTTTAAAAAAAAAAAATCTAATTGTTTCTGAAGCTTGAAACCTGGACATTGTGTGTGTGTGCGTGCATGCGTGCGCACGAGCGTTGACACGTGCATGCATGCAAAGATATCATCATATTTTATAAGATAGAAAATATCTCATATTATGACTTGTGTGACTGTTTGGGAGGGGGTCAATGTGGGGTTGAGTTTTGGAACTGCTATGAATTTACAGTTCAGTGCTCCAGGTATTGGGATGATAATGCATGAAATACTCACACAGAAGCTTGAATCTCTCATGGGACTTGAATGTAGTAAACAAGCATGAGTTGAGGAAATAGTAGATAAAGGAGTCTAGTGATTAAAATTTGGGCAGTCGGATCATTTCCAAGTATAGCTGACAAAATGGAGACTGTTAATTCCCAACAATAGCTAACAAAATGGAGACTGTTAATTCTTAACAATAGGTGAAAAAATGGAAACTCATCAGTGGGAACCTTGAACCCAAAGAAATAGAGTAGGTGACTTTTTCATAGAGTTTTACACAGCAGGCTAACTTGAAACTCAAATGGGCACTTGTTGAAAAGATCACCCAGATGAAGTGGACTAGTCTGTTTGGGCCTAATGACCAGGTTGTTAAAGATGTAGAACAAGTGAAGAGAAGGACCTTTCTCCATATTTGTATAGACCAATCAGCATTTACTGGGTGTGGGGGACAATACCATGCCGCCTGTCTTTACATCTCAGAACGTTTCATGGTTGCCATTTCAGACTTGGTCGATCTGAGAACCCTCAGCCAGTTTACAAATATCCCTGCCTCAATGGGGATTCATTCACATGACCATCAGGCTGGCAGGCCACTGTGCCACGACGGCTCCTTATTGAATATGTACATATGTATGTGTACATAACACAGATATAAGACTAAATTATGTGTTTGTCATGAGTATTACCATAAACATCTTGCTATTCTTGCCAGGAAATGAGAGATTTCTTCAACACAAATGAAACAGATGATCCTGAGTAAGTTATTGTTACATTGCATACATCTCTCTCTCTCTCTCTCTCTCTCTCTCTCTCTCTCTCTCTCTCTCTGTCTGTTTGTCTCTCTCTCTCTCTCTCTCTCTCTCTCTCTCTCTCTCTCTCTCTCTCTCTCTCTCTTTCTTTCTCTCTCTCTCTCTTTCTTTCTCTCTCTCTCTCTCTCTCTCTCTCTCTCTCTCTCTCTCTCTCTCTCTCTCTCTCTCTCTCTCTCTCTCTCTCTCTCTGTATGTGTTGGTGGGTGGGCGTTGTGTTTGATTGTTTCACAGGCATGAGTTCACAGATATATTCTTAGTATAGAGTGCATCAACAAGAAGAGAAATACGGACAGTCTACCAGATCTGAGCACCAGAGAAAACTGGCTCATAAACAGCATCAAGTTTCAGAAACTGAAATATTTTGGCCATGTTAAACATCCCAGTGGCTGGGACAGAACAGTGATGGAAGGCATGCTTCCTGGAAGAAGTGGCAATGGCCCATCGACATAAAGGTGGGCATAGGGCATTAAAGGCACTCTGAACATGAACATGCATATGGCAGGGGAACTTGTGACAGATCAAGAGTCTTTCTATTGGGCCATGATAAGAGCAACAGTCAGCACAGGACTTGCTACATGACGATGATGTATGTACATATATCTGTTTTGTACTTGTTACATTTTGTTGTGGTAGATGTATATACATATATCTGTTTTGTACTTGTTACATTGTGTTGTGGTAGGCGCATGTTCATTGTTAGTTAAAGCTGTTACTCATATTAATCATCTGTTGTAACCTGTTCTGTGATACTTTGTAAATCACAGTTTCATCTAGTTTCAAGGGAGCGACTAGGGTGATCACAAGATCTTTTCATGCAGTGACCTTTTATTCAATGTAATCATCTGTTCCACCTAATGAAACTAGAACACTATATACAACAATAAGAAAGAGACAAACAGCTTTCTTTGGTCATGTGATGAGAAGAGAGGCATTGGAGAACATCGTGACAACTGGAAAGATCGGGGGGAAGAGAGGCAGAGGCAGACCAAGAGAAATGATGCTGGAGGACAGTGGCATGGAGGAATATCATCGGCAGAGTTGATCCTGAACACCAAAGACCAAGATCTGTGGAGAGCCACGAACGCTTACGTCAGCCGGCAGGGCACTTGATGATGAATCACCTGTTTATATTACATGAGAAATCCCACTTCACAGCAAATGAACTAATACATATGCTTACTCTGTGTGTTGATTATTTTCTAAAGGAAGGACACAGCAGCCATATTGACGATAGAAGGCAGAGAGTATCCGGTGGACATCCACTATACACTTGAGTAAGTTGCAGCCTTGGATTACTCAGGTTTCCTGTTTGCAAATGGAAATTTGTATTTATTTGACATTGTTAGTTGAAATAATCTTGGCATGCTTGTCAAATGTTTGTCCCTAGCTGTATCTCCAAAATTGTGCCTATATGTGTGTATATATGTATATATATATATATATGCAGCCTCAATGCCAAGGTGTCTGCAGTATCCTGTGTCGATCTTTATGCCAGTTGACCCCCTAGCTCTTCTTCCAGGAACCATGCCTTCCATCACTGTTCATTCCAAGCCATTGTGATGTTGAGTATAGTGAAGTATTTCATTTTCAGGACTTCCGGTCCAAGCTAGCAGATAGGCAGTTGAGCTGTTGAGGCCTCTGGAGTGTTTATGCTTCTGGCTATGGCTTGCTTAAAAATTTTCTTCATTTTGGACTGGTAGTACATGGTTTCGTTGCCCAGCTACTGAGTTAAGTGCGTGGAGTGACACTGTGAGCAGTGGATTTCATGTGGCGTACTTTTACATCTGTCCATGGTTGTTTGTATTGTGAACTGCATATTCAGAAAATGGTGCCGGTTAATTGCTGAACTAGCCAGTTTTGCAATATGCAGTAATGTGTGTAAAGTTGATGCTTTTCTAGTGACTGCCGCTTCCATTGACGATGAACTGTAATTTTCATTGTGGACTGTTGTGTTGTGTTGGCATTCTGGCAGTACCTTATGCATGTACTTGCCTGAGCATGCTGTTGGTTTGTCGGTACTGCTGTTTGTTCCACTTTTCACATGGGTCAGTGAGGAGCATTTTGTGTGATATTCACTGGTGCAGGAACAGAGCATTTTGGGGGTAACCCTTTGCTGTGAAGTGGGAACCTGACTAATGACTTGTTCTTATTTTCTGAGATGCAATGCTGTTTATAAAACAGTTCTCTTTTATGTTCAGATCTTGTAGAATATCAGTATTGAGATTCTTTATTGGCTTTTATTTTGAGTTTCTTAGGGTACATTATGTGATGTTTCCCCTTGATTTCCACATCTACCAGGTTGTGGAGTATGTTCTCAGTCTTGAGCAGCTTGTTAAGTTGTCAGGGTCAGTCAACACCCAGTTTTGTGATCTACCTGGCTGTGGAGTATGTTCTCAGTCTTGAGCAGCTTGTTAAGTTGTCAGGGTCAGTCAATACCCAGTTTTGTGATCTACCTGGCTGTGGAGTATGTTCTCAGTCTTGAGCAGCTTGTTAAGTTGTCAGGGTCAGTCAATACCCAGTTTTGTGATCTACCTGGCTGTGGAGTATGTTCTCAGTCTTGAGCAGCTTGTTAAGTTGTCAGGGTCAGTCAATACCCAGTTTTGTGTTCTCTCGCTAACAGCAAAGAGCACTCCACTTATATCAGTGGATACTCAGTCCTGAGAGCTGCGTTTGCCACATCATGATCTGTTTCCCATCCTCTATCACAGGGAGCTGCGGTTGGGATTTCCTCATTATCAGGTTTGGGACCATGGTGGTATTGCTCAAACTCTTGCACTTTTAGAGGATCTCTCTCTCTCTCTCTCTCTCTCTCTCTCTCTCTCTCTCTCTCTCTCTCTCTCTCTCTCTCTCTCTCTCTCTCTCTGTGCGTGCGTGCGTGCACACTTGTGTGCATGCGTGCGTGCCCGCTTGCGTGCGTGTGCGCATGCATGCATGCGTGAATGGGTTCATGTGTGGGTGTGTGTGTATTTTTTTCCTGTAATGTGGTGTCACGTGCTTAACACTCTTGACATTCTTAACAACAGGTTTCTAGACAATGGCATGGTTATTGTAATTTCTATCACACTTTTAAGATTTTCAATTGAAGTTCTCTCGTATATTTAGAGCATGTATATTTTTTAAACATATATGGCTGGCTCTGTGGTGAAATGGTTACGAATGTAAAAATTTAAGTACTGCAGGCAATTTGGAAGCAGACCGCCATGCATTGGTTTCCACTCAAAGGTACGAGTGCTGGTCATTTAGAAAACAATGGCAAACTACTGAACATAAACTTGCTAAGAAATCACAAGCAGCCAAAAAATACTGGAGATGACTGACGTCCTGTAAAGAATATGCAACTCTTTTGTTAAATATATAAAATGGTCATATTTTAGCTAACAGTAACAAATAGCTATATTTAGTTTACTGTAAGTGCTTATTCAATTTGTGCATGTTACAAATGGGTCTTGGTTTATGTTGCTGTACTATTTTTTACTTTTTGTTTTCAATGTTAGGTAAAGATAATCCCATGACAGATACTGTCATGGTTGTATGGAGGGTTAGACCCTCATGTATACATACTGTCATGGTTGTATGGAGGGTTAGACCCTCATGTATACATACTGAGGTGATGTAACTAGCTGCCTTCCTCACCATCATTTCATCCCAGAAAATTATGAATATGTACACGTGCATTACACACACCAACACACCCACACACAGAAGGGGGGACACAAACACATGCACGCACACATACACATGCACAGAGAGAGAGAGTGATGCTCACATACACATGCGCGCACACACATATGCATATTTTTGCTATACATGTAATTTTTGTTTCAATCAGTCCAGTCCCTAACTACATCCGAGCATCAGTGGACACTGTGATGAAGATTCACTTCAATGAGAGACCTGGAGATGTAATTGTATTTCTGACTGGCATGGTAATCAGTTTGTAATTTTTATCATTTTGGATTTCAACAAATTAAATTAAGGAAAAGTTGAAAAGCAGTTCTAGGTATTATTCAAGTCAGCAATGTTCATGCCACTTGGTTCTTCTCCCCCTGTTTCTTGTTTCTTTATATACAAGAAGCTGGCCAGAAGTCATTATCCTAACCATGAAGGTATAATGTTTATTATTCTGTAATATATGCGTCACCACCTCTTGAATCATCATACATATGCCAACTCTGCTTGATCTTGACAAGGCCTCCAATTGTATGCTTCATTTGTCTTATACGGAATGGTATATGTGTATTTTTAGTATAAATCTGTCATATACAGAATGGTATATGTGTGAGTGAGTGGCACCTTGCAGTCTTGACAGACCAAATTATGTGAGTTGGAATGTCGCCAAAATTTCATAACAATGCTTGGGCAGAGCTTCAGAGAAACATGTGGTGCCCAAACGACATCTTCCCTCTCTTGGCCTTGCCTTGTGTTTTCCAGAGGAATGGATAACCAATACGTCTGGCACAAGGTAGGCTGCAGACGCTGGCGGCTCAGCGTCAAACTTCCGAGACCTCGCCTCCACGAGCAGGTGGCATGTGGTGGCCAGACCCTGGAACCCAAGGGACCTGACTTAGAGGCGTTCAGCCAAGTCCCAAAGGTGAGGGCCTCGTATGCACCTAAACCATAGGAAGCGTACATCTGTCAACCACAAGTGTCCGGACCTGTGTAAAGCGTGCACTATCGTCAGACTCCTCGTCTGACTTTTGCGGATCCCGCGACCACCGGGAATAGGCCCGCCGGAGATGTATGATTAGTATAAATCTTTCCTATATGAAATATTATATGTGTATGATTAGTATTAATCTATCAATATAGAATGGTATAAGTGTATGATTAGTACGAATGCACTATAGACAGTAGTATATGTTAGTATGGTGGACAGTAATTTATGTTGTTAGATGTGCATGTTTAGTTGTCAGTAGACTGTTAAATTAATGCAAGCATAAAAATGACAGGAGGGACAAGTGTTAACAATAGAATGTAGCTTAGATATTTACATCCAAAATAATGAAAACTATGATAATTAGTAGTGGAAAGGCGATAACATCAATGAAACCCACAGTAAACAGGGATATACTAGAACAAGTAACAAGTTTCTCCTATCTTGGACATGTAATAACAGATGATGGCAGACGTGAAACAGAAATCAAAAAGTAATTTGGAATGGCCTAACATGATTTCAACATCATGATATCAGTTTTAACATCAAGAGCAGGGTTCTCAACCGGTGGGGAATTCTCCCCCAGGGGAGAATTTTAGGGTTTGGGGGGGGGGGGGGGGAATTTTAAGATTATTTCAAGATCGTGTTATAGGCTTGTTCTAGTATGTGTTATTAAATTTAGCTTCCATTTTTACATATACTGTGTAGGGGCAGAGGGGAATTTATAGGGAGGAAATACGAAAGGGGAGGAATGACATTCTGAAAATATGGTTAAGGGGCGCATGGGCCAAAAAAAGGTTGAGAACCACTGATCTAGAGAGATTAACAATGCATTAATAATGAGAATTGTCACATGTTATATATATATATATATTCAATACTACTGTATGGTGTGGAAGCCTGGGCATTGAACAAGCATCAAGATGACTCCATCCTTGGTAAACAGCTGATCATTACAAGTCTAATGAATACCATCACTCCATATTTCAACATTGATGTAGCCAGTGCAGTGTCATCTCCACAGCCTCAGGTGGAGCAAGAGTATTGAGTTATTTCAGTGTGTATTAAGGGCATAAATGTACCGCCAATCACACAGAATCCAGCATCAGAGTGATGTTAATTTTGACTTGATGAAAGTTAGTTCACTGTGGATCATAGTTCATAAATGAATACAAATGTATTGTTTGACGCTCATAGATGTAGAAAAAAGAAGTAGGAGTGATTAGAGGACACTGTCATCATCATCATGTGCCATGCCGATAAGTGTGGGCGGTTATGTTTCGCTATCTCACACAATCACTAAAGTAATGGTTCAGCTCTGTATTCTTGTCTCGACCATACCACATGGCCAAGCCATCCAGATAGTTACTTCTCCCTTGTTCTTTTCCCCTCAATTTTGCCAGTTATCACCAAGTTCTCCAGTTTCTTCTTATAGTGAGTCCAACAAATGTTGACTGTCTGCATCTAATTTCTCTTTAACCCTTTACAGGGCAGACGCTAGTCCGTTTTCTAGCCCTGAACGGGCAAGATTTTTTCAGGTTCGGTAAAATTTCGGGTCGCGTTAGTAAAAACATCACAAATAAGGTGTTAGTCAACCGATTTTAGTTAAATAAACAACACAATGAAGGGAAAAGATGTAGAATATGTTACTCACGTGATTGTTGTCGGTAATCCTTATATGAACACAAATATTTACGAAATACGGCATGTTGTTTGTGATTTTCCGTCATCTATATGGCAATTTACAAACACATTTTCAGAATCATAATCACTTTCTTTAAAGTCCGACTCAGACTGCTAATGCAAAGTAACGCTTTGCACTGATATCTAGCTCCGATTAATAGTCAACTTCGTGCCCTTTAATGTCATTTAAAATGAACCTAGCGAAATCTCGGCTATCACTTGGACAATCGCCGAAATCCATTTTGAAAAACAGCGTAAAAATCCCGAAAACTATCAAAAATTGTCCTTAAAAGTCCGTTCAAATTCATACTATCGCGTTTACAAATGGCGGCCACGTTGTCAAGCTGTCGGCGAAAGCGAAAGTAGCCGTCGGAAGTGTCAGAAGGCCGAGAGATCGCGATTTTACAATGCATAATAGTATCGGCCGGAATCGGACGCTACGATCGTTTTATGGCATCGGCCGGAATCGGACGCTGTGACCTGTAAAGGGTTAATGTGATATATATGCATTGTTCCTCTTGTTATAGTCACATGGCATTAGTGATCATGTCTGTCCACAGCCTTCTGTCTTGTATACTGCCAATCATTTTTGATATTGATTTTTATCCATGCTACAATGTCAAACTGTCCAGCATCTTCTCTCTTAGTCTCCACCTGCCTATTGTGATGATATACTTCCTTCTACATACAAAGAAAATGTGGATTGTTTCTGATGCGAGTAACAGTTCTCTTTGTGTACTTTTTATTTTCAAGGTATCACCATTACTCTTTCTGTCCATCCACGATTTTCTCTTCATTCTTATATAAAACATCTCCGCAGCTTCCACATAATTCCTCACCTGTCTGCTAATTGTCCATGATTCGCTTTCATGCATCAGATGTGTGTTTATACCTTAAAATATATTGTGTCATGTAAATTAATGGTATAGGAAACAACGGAGCCATAGGGTTAGAAACATAACACCTTCATAAATAGGTTGGGAGTGGGGTTGCAGAATTTGGTATGCAGAATGTGGTGCATGGTATATACTATGCGCATGTCATAATTATGTTTGTGTGTACATTACAGCTTCTTCTTTTATTATTTTCAGCACGAGGTGGATGATGTTGTTTCACAGTTGATGTAAGTAATTTCTTTTATATTGATTATATTCTGTGTAGCTTCTAAATGTCTTTTCTGTTGATATTACTATTTATTTACTAAATGTCTTCTCTGTTGATATTTGTGTTTTTTTATCTAAACTTCTTTTCTGTTAATACTTTTGCTTGTTTTCTAAAGTTATTTTTCGTTTGCTTTCTAAATTATTTTTTGTTTATTTCCTAAGTTTCTTTTTTATTCATATTATTATTTGTCTACAAATTGTCTTTTCTATTAATATTTGTGTTTACTTTCTATATTTCTATTTTTGTTTGTTTTCTAAACATTTGTTCTCAATTAATTTTTTATTTACATATTTGATTTGTATTCTAAATGTCCTTTATGTTGATATTTTTGTTTGCTAATTTTCTTTTCTGTTAATATTTTTGTTTGCATCTTCTAAATATCTTTTCTGTTCATAATTTTTCTGTTGCTTTCTAAATTTATTTTCTATCATGAATTTTGTTTGTCTTCTGAGTGTCTTTTCTAAATTCTTTTGAAGACACTTTCTCCAGACATTTTTTTCAGAAGCTGAGTGATGTCATACTTCCCTCTCCCATGATTTATTGATATAGGACTAGCCTTTTTGAACAAGGGTGAAATATAATGTTGCGTGGGTTAAAAATCCCCCCTTAGTTTGAAATCATGATATGTAGGATGTGTAGCCATTCCTGGCAAAAAATATCAAAAATAGAAAATGTACTCATAGCAAAACATTTATAGTATATGCATTTATTATTGGTATTGGTATACTGACACTGGGAACCTCAACAATGCTACTGAGTTGGTGCACTGAGCTGAGAACTGTTATTGTTGTCAAATGGAGGAGGTTAGAGCACTAATGTATGAGGGGGCTTCAAATGAAAACCTTTTCCTCCCAATGACTCTGAGTTGTCCATACAGGTGGAAATCACTTGGAGCTAGGTCTGGCAAGTATGGTGGATGTGGCACATACTGAAAGTGGAGGTCTATGATGGTTTCAACGATGTAGCAAAAGGACACTTTTGCTCAGAAGTCCACGTCGTTTGGATTTAATTGCGGGTCGAACTTCCTACTCCACTTATACATTTGCTGGACTGACAGGCATGCATCACTATACTGGACCTTCATTCGCCGATGAATTTCTTTAGGTTTCACCCCTTCACTGATCAAACAATGGATAACAGAACGCTGCTTCTCTTTGGTGCATGTCAAAAGTTGGGTGGCCATCTTTAAACTGTCCTTATGATATCACCGTGTTCATCTGGACAGTGCTGTCTCATGCTTAACACTTTTGATATCCTTAACAACAATATTGACAGGTTACAAGACAATGGCATGGTAACTGTAATTTCTATCACTCTTTTAAGGTATATTAGAAAATCTGGCCAATTCATGTTCACTGAAGTACAAACAAATACTTTACTTTAACTAACAGATAATCTAATATATATGTATGTTCGTGTGTGCATATGAACGGAATAGTCATAGTGTTTTGGTTAAAAAGTCCTGCTCACAATTCAGGATAGAATGTAAGGATACAGTTATAAATGCCTGATCATCGCTGTCATAATGTATGAGGTTTGTCACAGAACGTTATCCTCATTACAGTCTTTTAATCCCTTGCCAGTTATCTTACCTCAAACATTTTTATGCTCAAGGTGTCTGCAATTTCCTGTGACCATCTTCATGCCCCATAGTGTCTGCAATGTCCTGTGTCCATCTTCATGCCCCATAGTGTCTGCAATGTCCTGTGTCCATCTTCATGCCCCAAGGTGTCTGCAATGTCCCATGACCATCTCCATGCTGGTAAACTGCTGCCTTGTTCCCCACTAGTTATGCTTTCCATATCTGTTCTGTTAAAACCACTGAAACATTTAATGTGGACAAAGTATTCAAGTTTTCATAACATGAAGCTGTTTATAAGCCAGTTTTCTTTGATGTTTAGATCTTGTAGAATGTCAATATTTTGCTTCTTCTTGACCCCTGCAATTCTAAGTACTTTTCTGTAACATTTTAGTTCAAAAGCTCAGATTGTCTTCTTTAGTGATAACAAAATGGTCCAAAGCTGACACCCATATGTTGCCACAATTATTGCCAGCTATTTTTTAATTAATATGTAGAAAAGTGTTTTCAATACCTGGCACCAACACTGTTCATCCTCATGTTTTCAGCTATGCTGACGAATGCCTTCGAAAACAACAACACTGGAATAGACATCAACTACCACATGGATGGAAAGTTGTTCAATCTCAGAAGGCTGAAAGCTAAAACCAAAACTACCAGTGACACCATTAGAGAGCTTCTGTGTGCTGATGATTGCGCTCTATATGCCAAATCAAAGGCAGACGTGCAACACAATGTTTCAGTTTTCTCAAATGCCTGTGCCAACTTTGGGCTCAATATCAACTTAGAGAAGACTGTAATTATGTACCAGCCAGTCCAGGGATTAATCACACCATGCCAAATATCAAAGTGAATGGTCATAGACTAAATGTTGTGGACAAATTCACCTATCTTGACAGCACTGTGTCCCAAGCTGCCACAATTGATGATGAAGTTAATGCAAGAATCTGCAAGGCCAGCGCGGCCTTTGGCAGACTGTACAAGAATGTATGGGACAGAAATGGAATAAACCTGCAAACAAAGCTGAAAGTCTACAAAGCAGTTGTATTATCCACACTGCTATATGCTTGTGAAACCTGGATTGTTTACCAGCGACATGCTAGGAAATTAAACCACTTCCACACAGTCTGCCTTAGGAAACTATTGAAGATTAAATGGCAAGACAAGATCCCAGACACTGAAGTCCTAGAAAGAGCGTCCATGCCCAGTATCCACACTATACTAATGAAGAATCAGATTCGCTGGGCTGGTCACTTGACTCGCATGCCAGATCACAGGTTCCCTAAACAAATTTTTTACGGCGAACTGCGTTGTGGTAAACGCTCCCAAGGCGGTCAGAGGAAACGCTTTAAAGACACTCTGAAAATCTCACTAAAAGCTTTTGGAATTCATCACAACACATGGGAGACTGCTGCCAAAGACAGAAATTCATGGCGTGCATCATTATGCAAGGGTGCAGTCACTTGTGAAGCAAACAGAACTGCAAGAGCTGTGAAAAAACAGCTGGACAGAAAAACTACTGCAGGGGATCCTCCTCCTAGAACGTCAAGCATTCTTTGCCCACATTGTCAATGAACATTTTGAGCCAAAATAGGCCTTAACAGCCATCTTAGAACTCACAGCTCTATACTTTCAACCCCACTGGATGAAATGAATGGTCATCATCATTCTTGTTGGACAAACAACAACAGAAAGTGTTTAAAAGTCAAGAGGATCAGCTTCATTTATTTGGGTTTGGTCCCATTTGGTTCACGGAGACTCCCTAATTAATACATTCAAATTTGATTCTAACTGTCCGCAGATCTGAGGCTCGCAAGCTGAACAAGGATGCCATGAAAATGAAAGTTCTCCCGATGCATGGAAGTTTGCCATCCTCCGAACAGGTTAGTTGCCTTTTGTTTAATTGTCTGGTAGATTTTGTTTACTGTGCTTGCTTGCTTTGAACTCAAGCATAGTCCATACTTCTAGTAGCACTAGATTGAATTTTGTACGTGGATTAGCTTTCTACATTACCAGTGTCCCTCATCATCAGGTGAATCCACTCCAACATCCCCAGGTCAAGGACAAGAAGTCAATATTTTAACCCAACTGTCCGGTTTAGGGGTTGAACCCCCTACCTCAGCATCAGCACACTGGATGTTTAAGAATGAGTGCTCTTATCCATTCGGCCATGCTGATTGCCATCTGGTCAAATATAATAACAAGGAATTGGTGCTGTTGGACATTCATGAGGCAAGAAGGGCTGTTTGTCTATCACTGGGGGATAACCACTCTTTTCATCCAGTTTATAGGAATAGATGACGTTTCTCTGCTGGTGTCTGTGGCTTGGGGGTGGTGAACACAGCTTCACAATGCTGACACACCAGGTTGGAAGTCTAACGCCAGTGATTTGGGAATTGATGGCTTTGTGTTGATTTTTGTAGTAGTATGAGTGTCAGCAGAAAGCAATAGCAAACTACTAAAAGTAGAAAATAACAAACAGCCGTATCCAGTCTGATAAAATCAACATTAAAAAACAAAGTGCTAGGCCCATATTTGTATGGACTAATTGGCACTTACTGGGTGCTGTGGTCACTAAATCATCAGCCGCCTTGACTTCCCAGGACATTTTCTGGTAACCTTCACAGGTCACCTTGGGAGTCCAGGTCAATACACAAAAATCTACCTTGATGGTTTCTCAATCACATGGTCACCTGGCAGGAAGGCAAGCATGCTAGCCACTGGGTTAGCATGGCTTCTTATAGAGTAGACCTCTATATTGATTTCTTCATTCATTGAAACATCAGTCGCTTGAAGCCATTACGTTAGCATGAGAAATTTTTTTTTTTTGGCGCTCGCTCTCTTTGAACACAATTTCATACACACTATTTATAGTAGTGATGGACTGAATTTTTTGTGTGGATTAACTTTCCCTATTAACAGTGTCCCTCACCATCAGGCAAACCCACTCCAACTTCAGAGGTACTTGTAATTTATGTCCCCAAGTCAAGGACGACAGGTCAACATTTTAGTCCAGGTGTAGGGGTTGAACCGCTTACCTCAGCATCAGCACAACGGATGTTTAAGAACACACGTTCTTACCCATTCAGCCATGCTGACATGCACATGAGAAATACATTTGTGGATATTGATTAGCACTCATAGAATACAAAGAAAAGGAGAAATCAGAAGACACGCTGGACAACATAAACTTGACTTGAAAGCTTTATGCATACCAGAATATAAACCTCTCATCTCCAAAAAAAATAATAAACAACAAAACAATGCTGGGGTTGACTGCAACATCCTGTAAAGGATATGCAACTAACTTAGTAATTATTATGTTGTTACATTATTTTCGTCCATTTGTGTTTCATTATATAATCACTAAACTGTCACATCCTGAACGGTTTCCTTAATTTTGTTTTGTTTAATCTCAGATGAAAGTTTTCGAAAGGACTCCCAACAACACCAGAAAGATTGTCGTGGCAACCAATATTGCAGAGGCCTCCATTACTATACCAGCAATCACTTACAGTAAGAGATGCTTCTGACTGACTGAGATATTCTTCTGCATATCCACATCTCCAGGGCCTTTATCATGCTTTCTAATTGTTTCTTCATTGTCCAGGCTTCCACACCATATAGTAGTGTTGAATATACATAACATTTGACAATTCTCATTTTTAATGCGTTATTAATCTTTCTAGAACATTGGTTCTCAACCGGTGGGGAATTCCCCCACAGGGGGGAATTTTAGGGTTTCCTGGGAGGGGTGGGGGTGGGGGGGGGGGGGAGGAGGATGAAGACCATTTCAAGATCGCGTTAATACAAGAACCAATTACTTGATATTGTTTTTCCTTTCATACTTTACGGTTATGTACGTCTCATCCTTCTAAAATTCGTTTTATAAAGTAAGTAGATCCATAAATCATGTTTTATGTGGATGTCTAGACTTGTTTTAGTATATGCTATTAAATTTACCTTCCATTTTTATGTATACTGTGTAGGGGTGGGGGGATTTTTAGATAGGAAATATGAAAGGGGGGGAATGACGTTCTGAAAATACGGTGAAAGGGGGCACGGGCCAAATTTTTGATAGAAAGGGGGGGGGGGATGACGTTCTGAAAATATGGTGAAGGGGGGGGGGGCACGGGCCAAAAAAGGTTGAGAACCACTGTTCTAGATGTTAATTCTGATTTCATACTGTTAAAAGCATGTTTGGCCATTCCTATTCTCTTTTTGATCTACTTAAATTATCTACTTAGAGAAGATAATTACAGACAGAGATGAATAATATTGGGAGGACATGGAGGCAGCTGCAGGAGAGCAAACAATAGGCTTGGTGTGGTTTTCTTGAAGGCTTAAGCCCCAATGGGAGGATAAAGAGCAGAAGAAGAAGACACAATGATGAGATTATATTATTTTACCTAACACAGAATTATCAGTTGCTGGGGAAACTTTGAGGACATTGAAAAATGCATGAGAAATAAAATTACAGGTTTGGCTCGTGGCTTAGATCACTTTCTTTGTACATTAATCCTTCTCTTTTATTTCCCCCTTTGTGCAACATCTAGCTTCATTTTAGCTTTATGCTCTTCAGATGGCCTAGAATTTGCTGCGCAGTTGTTAAGGTTGCTGGAGCCTTGTAATGAGATCAACATCAAACAATATAATGAGTTACATCACAAAGCTTTTGCTAAGAATTAACATGCAAAGAGTTAAGAAGAAAATACTATCTGAAATAGGAGAAGAACAATGTTGGCTTATGAAAGGCGAGGTTACAGTAAATTCTGTGTATATGCTGAGAACAGTAATTGAACATTCTTTAGAAGTAAATGAAGATCTACATCTTTGCTTTATTGATTACACAAAGGCTTTCGATATAGTAAGACACATGTCAGCATGATAGAGATGCTTGCAGATCTACAAATTGATGGGAAAGACATTAAACTTGTAAAATACATATATTGGAAAAAACAAGCTGCCATCAGAATTTATAATGAAGTGGGTCAATATCAGCCTATTAAGAGAGGTGTCAGATGGATGTGTAATGTCTCCAGATGTTTTTACCCTGTACAGTGAAAATATTTTCAGAAATATAGAAGATATGAAAGGAATTATCATTGGGGGATGAAACAACAAAAATATTAGACATGCAGATGATACAGTATTGATTGCAGACACTGAGCAGGATCTGCAACATTTAGTAGAAGCAGTTGTTGCACACAGTGAACAACTAGGGTTAGAATTGAGTTGTAAGAAGACACAGATTATGGTCATCACTAGGGCGAAGGAAATACGACAATGTAATATACAAGTGCCGGTCTCCGTGGCAAAGGTGCTAAGGGCGCAGTTCGTGATTCTGCTTACCTGCATTGTAAACACAGCTGCGACTGATTTGGCAGCAAACCGTCTCACGCAGGGTTTTAACATGATGGTACGGGAGCCGGTCGTTCGAAAAGCAATGACAGACTACCGAACGTAAACTTGCCTAGACATCAATAACAGCAGTGCTGGTGATGACAGCGTTGTTCTGTAAATAGGATATGCAAACTAAATAAAATACAAGTAAATGGGAATATTCTTAAACAAGTGTATCTGTACACTTATCTCAGAACAGTCATAACATCTGATGGGAGATGCCTTGAAGAGATTAGAATAAGAATTTCCATGGTAAAGGTGGCCTTTTGCAAGATGAAAAACATACTCATCAATAAAAAATATGTCAATTGCAATGAGAAAAAGATGTTGAGGTGCTACATAGAACCTGTACTTTTGTATGGATGTGAAGCGTCGACAATGAACAAACAAGCTGAAAAACATCTTTTCTGAGGAAAATGCAAAGAATACCATGGACAGACAAAACTAATGACCAAGTCCTATAAGAAACAAATGAAAATCATAAACTCATTAGAGAAATTAGACGTAGACAGTCAAAAATTTTGGGGCGTTACGAGAAGAAATAAATTGGAGAACTTGGTGACAACTGGCAAGATCAAGGGGAAAAGACCAAGGGGAAGACAGAGAAGTAAATACTTGGATGGCTTGGCCATGTAGTATGGTCGAAACAAGAACACTGAGCTGATCCACGACTCTGGTGATCGAGTGAAATGGCGAATCATGACTGCCTACGCTTATCGGCATGGCACATGATGGATGGATGGTTGTTGGTTTCATCACATATTTGAAATGCAATCACAATTGCTTTAGTTGACCCTGTATTTGTCCTTTATTTTTGTCATTCTTGTTGTTGCCCTGTACTGCTTTCTCACCTCTTTGTTGGGCAGGTTCAATCTGATATCGCCTCCTTACTATTGTGGAGGCAAGGGAATCTGAGATATCTAACTCTACAGTTGCCGAGGCAGCTGGCACATCTTCTAATTGGGTTGGGCCTCCTGAAGTCTGTGTTTTGGCATGTGGGTGTTGATTGTAATGGTGATTTCCTGAATAGTATCTGCAGAGTCCACTTTACTTTACAGTTCATGTGGGTGTGCCAGAGTTTCTGATTAAATAACAGAAAGTAGTACACTGGTTAAACATTAGATAGTTTACTGACTAAATAGCATATGGTACTTTGGTTAAACATTAGATAGTTTCATGGTTAAATAGTAGATAGCACACTGGTTAAACATTTAGAATTAAATAGTTTACTGGTTAAATAGGAGACAGTTCACTAAAACTGTATAGTGGACTGGTTAAATAGTACATGGTACACTGGTTAAACATTAGATAGTTTACTTGTTAACTAGTAATTGATAACTGGTTAAATATTAAATAGTTTACTGGTTAAACATATGATGGTACACTGGTTAATTATTAAATAATTTACTAGTTAAATAGTAGATGGTACACTGATTATATATGGGGGTAAGTTAAAAAGTAAGTCACAAATGGCTGTAGAAAAATAACTAAAGATGATAACAACTTGAAACTATGTTATTTTTGTACATACATTGTCCCTTTATTTCTCAACATAATTTCCACCAACATTGATGCACCTATCCCATCATTTTATCAGTCCTCCCAAACTGGCTGCATAGAACTGCGTGCTTTGTTTTCATTGACCTACTATCCCACAGAACTGTGTGACCTACTTATTGACTCACTCTCGTAACATTTTCCACCAAGCTATGCACCGTTTTATGGGACAAATATTTGTCAGCATAAACATTAAACCCACCTTGGCGGGAGACATTTCATGAATGACGCCGAAGTTGTATGTGAAGTGAAATTGTGGTATAGAAAACAGAGCATGCAGTTCTATGCAGCCGGTTTGGGAGGACTGATAAAATGATGGGATAAGTGCATCAATGTTGGTGGAAATTGTGTTGAGAAATAAAGGGACAGTGTATCTATAAAAATAATCTGGTTTCAAGTTGTTATCATCTTTAGTTATTTTTCTACAGCCATTTGTGACTTACTTATTAACTTATCCTCGTATTGCATCATTTATTGGTTAAATAGTAGATGGTACACACTGATTATATCTATATCTATAAAACACAATGTATGTATGTATGTGTGTCCGTTCTTTATGCGTTCGCGAACGGTCCATCCGATTGAGATGAAATTTTCTACATGTTTTCTTTTCATTCCCGTGCAACCAACTGTCATAGTTTTTTTAATGTACAATCAGCTATTTACTTACTAAAATTTAATATTTAAATTTACATTATCATTTCTATATAGTGAGGGGACTTAACATAAGAAAAGGTATTTCAAGGGGCATAACTTTTAATAACACTGCTATTATTTTATATATAGATTGTTGCATTGTTTTCAAAGATTTATAAACTCTTTGTCTACAGTTATTTACAGGCATATGAGTTATAATAAATAATGTTATAATCTTTAAGGCATTTTCATAGTTTTCATAAAAATAATGCATCTATTTAAATAGTGAAAATTTTCTAACTCATCTTTTTATTTTTCTTCAAAGCACATTAATTTTTTTTTTTTTTTTTTTTTTTTTTTTTTTAAAACATTCTCATATGTATGGCGCGTTACACCCACATTGGGTATTTATGATGCCCTTGTTAAAAGTTACTTTTCATGCATTTTAATGCTTATTGTTCTTTTGTTGTCAAAGAATTGCTTCATAAGAGATGTTGAATGAAAGAATGTATGAGAGGAAATAGAGAAGAGGGCAGAATGTAGGACAGGCCTGCGAAAGATTTTCGTTTTTCGTTCGTTAAAAAAAAAAGTAATTTTTTGTGAGAGAGTTAGTTGCATATCGTTTGCAGTACTCTACAGTCAACCCACCACCCACCATTTATTGGCTGTTCGTGATATCTTGGTAAGTTTACTTTAGATAGATCTCTTCCAATCATGTTTTCCACTATCAATCTATCTGTTCTATCTATATTTTTAACGGGAACGGGCCGAACATAGATAGATAGATAGATGGATGGATGGATGGATGGATAGATAGATTGGATAGATAGATAGATTGATTGATTAGATTAGATAGATAGTCGGGAACGGGAGCTTATATAACTACTTATATGAATTAAATGAGATGCTCCCCACCAGGGACTGGGTGAAGCCGGGCCGGGTCAGATAGACAGACAGACAGACAGACATACATACAGACAGATAGTCGGGAACGGGAGCTTATATGACTACTTATATGAATTAAATGAGATGCTCCCCACCAGGAGCTGGGTGAAGCCGGGAAGGGTCAGACAGACAGACAGACGAACGGGAACGGGAGCTTATATGACTACTTATATGAATTAAATGAGATGCTCCCCACCAGGAGCTGGGCGAAGCCGGGCCGGGTCAGACAGACAAGCAGACAGGTAGACAGACAGACAGATAGATCCCCGCCAGGGGCTGGGCGAAGACGGGCTGGGTCAGCTAGTCTCATCTCATCTCATCATGTTCCTCTTGTACCTTGCGGTGTCGAGGTGAAGTATAAACTTCGTGAGAGTGCCCGGTTATGGGCTTCGTATATCGACATTCCCATGGATTCTGTTATTCCCTCCGTCCAGCGTTTACGTGGTCGGCCTCTTCCTCTGTTTCCATCTGGTCTGTACGTCATTGCCTGTTGTGGCATGCTGTTGACTGGTAGCCTACTTGCATGGCCAAACCATTTGACTTGCTGCTTTCTAATAAAATCTAGAGCAGCTTTAACCCCCACTTTAGTCCTGATTTCTTCATTTCTGATCTTATCTCTTCTTGATACGTTGAGTATTCTTCTCAGGAACCTCATTTCTGTTGTTGTGATTTTTCTTTTCTCTTTTTCTGTCATTGTCCAGGTTTGGCATTGGTAGCACAGAGTTGGTAGGAAGATTGTGTTGTAAAGTGCTTTCTTAGTAGTTATTGATACATGTTTGTTCTTTAGTATTGGTGCCATTTGTCCAATGAGTTGATTTGCCTTATTGCACCTATTTTCGATCTCGTCTTCTGATCTGCCATTTGATGATATTATACTTCCTAGGTACTTGAAGCTCTTTACTTGTTTCAAGGGATGTTCGTTTAGGTGAATTGTTGCTGTTTGTTCTTCTTTAGTTATAGTCATTACCTCTGTTTTGCTTGTGCTAATTTTCATGTTATGTTCCCTACACATTTCGTTTAGACTATTCATGTGGTCTTGTAATTCAGCTTCTGATTTTGCTATTAGTGCTTGGTCGTCCGCAAACAGGAGTTCTCTAATGGTTAGATTTGCAGATGGTTCTTCTTCTGTGTTCTCGTCATGCGGTATTCTTGCTGTCTCTGCTTGGCTGGTTTCTTTACATATGTTGTCTATATATGTTATGAACAAGAGAGGGGACAGGACACAACCTTGTCGTACTCCAGATCTTATGGTGAAGGGTTCTGAGTGTCCTCCAGTTGCTCTCACTATGCATTCACTGTTGTCGTATAAACTTCTACATAGGTTTGTTAGATGTGTACTCGCTCCATATTGTTTAAGGATTTCCCACAGCTTGTTTCTATCTACCCTATCAAATGCCTTTTCTTGGTCAACAAAGGCTAAGTAGAGTGTTTCATTGAATTCAATTGATTTTTCTATAAGTTGTCTAAGAGCAAAAATGGCGTCTGTGCATCCTTTGTTTTTCCTAAATCCCAGCTGCGTTTCGCTTAGCTGGGGTTCTAAAGTAGTTCGTAATCTTTTTTCAAGAATTTTGCAAAATATTTTCCCAGTATGACTCAACAGTGAAATGCCTCTGTATTGTGTGCAATCTCTTTTGCTGCCTTTGTTTTTCCAAATTGGGATAATTATGGCGTTTCCCCAGTCTCGTGGTGTCTGTTGTTCTACCCAAACATGGTTGAATAGTCTATGTAGCCAAGCTGTTCCTACTTCCCTTGCTGCTTTAATTAGTTCATTTGGTATTTCATCCTGTCCTGGTGATTTGTTCAATGGGGCTAATCTGATGGCTTCCATAATTTCTTCTTTTAGTATGTCTGGTTCTAGTTCCTCGGTGACATCTGTGTAGGTCTCTTGAATTCCTGTGACATCTGATGGGATGTTGAGAAGTTGTTCGAAATACTGCTTCCATCTTATTAGGATGTGTTTTTGTTCACTTATTGGTTCTCCATTTTCGCTGTTAATTATTTCAGTTGGGTCAAAGGGTACTCCTCTGGTTCGCATTGCACTTATCTTTTTGTAGAAGTTTCTGGTTGCCTCCTTGTAGTTTTTATTTAGGGTTTCTCCATACTCTTCCCAGTCTTTCTGTTTTTCCCTCTTTACTATTCTACTCACATGTCTTCTCGATATTCTGTATTCTATGAGATCACATTCCTGTTTGCTCTTCAACCACTTTTTATATTTTTCCTTTTTTTCTTTTACCGCTTTCTTTACTTCTGCGTTCCACCAACTTGTTATTTTCTTTATCCGTGTTTTGCATTTTTTCGTGGTTCCGCATGTTATTTTTGCAGTATTTAAAACGCTTGATTTGAACGTCTCCCATTCTTCTTCCACTGTTTTTCTTTCCGTAGGTAATTTTACAAAGAGTTCAGTTAGTTCTTTCTCATAATTTTCCCTTACTGCCTCGTCTTTAAGGTTTTTTTAAGTTTACTGATTCGCATGGCATGTATTTTCCTGCTTTTTGTTTTCTTCTTCTAATGGTTCTTATTGTGGCAACGACTGCTTTATGATCTGTGTTTATACTGAAATTGGGCACTGCTCTTGCATCTAATATATTTCTCTTTCTGTTATTTCTTGTTAATATAAAATCAATTTGGCTTTTAGTATCTAGATTGTTCCATTTATACCAGGTGTATACTTGCGAATCTTTATGTTTATAGAATGTGTTTGTTATATAGAGATCGTGTTGGCTGCAAAGCTCTATCAGTCTACTTCCGTTATCATTCCTTTCATTTTGCTGATCTCCAAATGCTCCCAGGTGTTTTTCTATGCCCCCTCTGTTATGTCCTAGTCTTGCATTGAAGTCTCCCATAACTATGATGTTGTCCTGCTTATCTATTTTATTTAGCACATCATGTATGTCTTCGTAGAAGTCCTCACATTCTTGCTCATTATTGTTTGCATTACATGGTGCGTATATCTGTACATATGTTGTGATTGTTTGTTCTTTTATTCTCACTGTTATGATTCTTTCTGATATATATTTTATTTCTAGTATTGCTCTTGCTAGCTGTGGTTCGATGACTATTCCCACACCGTGTCTTGCCCTTTCTTGCTGTTCTACTCCAGAGTAAACAAACGTGTAACTGCGGTGGAGCTCCTTGCATCCTTTCCCTTTTGTTCTGGTGTCCGCTATTCCCATCAGACCAATATTCCTCTTCTCCATTGTTTCTATAAGCTCTTCTTCTTTACTATTGAAACCACAGACGTTCATTGTGCCTATTTTTTGAATCGCTGATCTATCTCGTAGTCCGTTAACATTGCCGGGTCGATAGCCGTTTGGGTCAGTCCGTTTATACTTCTTAGTTTTTCTACGAGCAGTATGAAGATCCCCTGCCGGCTTGCTAGGCCAGTCGCAGGTTTAGGACACTAATCTGACCACAGGGAGTCCATCCCCTATGGCGAGCCATAGCCCCGTTAGCCCATGACCTCGCGGTCATGGTTGCCCGGTCTGCACCACGTGGAGGTGGGGGTTGACTTGTGTAGTCTGCGGGTCATCGGCAGGCTACTAATTTTCGCTCTTCACCCCTCCTGGGAGAGGCTAGCCGATCCTAACCCTGCTGGCTGCAGGGCCAGGCGCATTCCACACCTTACAGACTAGGGGTCAGCTAGTATTAAATAATTTACTGGTTAATCAGTAGATAGTGCACTGGTTAAACATGAGTTAGTTTACTAGTTAAATGGCAGATGGTACTGGTTAAATATTTAGATTTGGTTTACAGGTTAAAAAGAAGACAGTACATAGTTTAAACATTAGATAGTGTAATGGTTAAATAATAGTGCACTAGCAAACAAGCACAGCAGCCTTGAAAAGTCGCTTAAAAGTCAAAAGGATCAACTTAATTGCACTGGGTTTTTATCCCATATGGCTCAGTCTCTTTCCGCAGCACAGAAAGTGTCGCACAAAGCACAAAGTCCATAGCTCCGACGACGACCCTCAGGAGTCTCTGAAAAAATGCACTCATGAACGGAAGGACGCAGCCGGGAATCGAACCCACAACCTTCAGAGCCCGAGTCAGGCGGCTTGACCACTTCAACACACAGACTCCCAAGCATAGCAGCCTGTCAAACTAACATATGACTATATATCTTTGTCATGGTAGTCATGGACACAGGGTTTGTCAGACTCTGACATATGTCTATATATCTTTGTCATGGTAGTCATGGACACAGGGTTTGTCAGACTCTAACATATGACTATATTATCTTTGTCTTAGCAGTTGTGGACACATGGTTTGTCAGACTCTAACATATGTCTATATATCTTTGTCATGGCAGTCGTGGACACAGGGTTTGTCAGACTCTAACATATGACTGTATTATCTTTCTCTTTGCAGTCGTGGACACAGGGTTTGTCAAACTGAAAGCATATAACCCCAAGTCTGGAATTGGTATGTAATACATTAATGTCTGTTAAAGTGGAGAGTGCTAATAAACTGCTTGTTTATACTATAATATTGTTCTACTAATCTAGCAGTCTGTGAACTTGTATCCTATTTTCTATGAAACAGTCACCTACACAATTGCTTGCCATACATCAATCACACAGTACTTAAACATTCACACACACATACTCAGTTAACATTGACCCTAGGTAATTGAATCTCTGTGCCAGCTCCTTGGTGAAGGTGTTATGGATGCAGTTCGTAATCCCACATACCCACGTTCGAAACACAGCTGCGGGTGATCTTCTTGCGTTGGTTTTTTTAAAAATGAAATAGTATGGTACCGGTTGTTCAGAAAGCAATGGCAAACTACTGAACGTAAACTTGCCAAGAGGTCACATCAGCAAAAATTGCTGGTTTTGACTGCGACGTCCTGTAAAGGATATGCAATTTATTTGTCTAATTGAATCTCACTTCTTGTTTCTGTGTTGTCTCATTTGCTGTCCTGTAACTGTACACTCTGGTTTCTTTTGTTTCTCTGTCATGAGTAAGACTTGTTTTTATGTTGTCTAGTTTCCTCAAAACTATATCTGCAGGATGTCACCCACCCTACATGTGACATTTAATATCTTTCACATCACATGACAGCATCAGTATTTACCATACTGCAGCTTGCTATGTTTTATTGTTACAGAGTCCTTAGTGGTTGTTCCAATCTCCCAGGCTTCAGCTGACCAGAGGGCAGGACGTGCAGGCAGAGTCCGTGCAGGGAAAGCTTACAGATTGTACACAGGTATACTAATTTTCCTTCAGCGAGCCGCTGTTGTCATTTGGACATGGCAGGTTCAAATCCTTGTGTGCCTATTAACTTTTAATTGTTCTGTTGTCTAACATGTCAGAGATATTTACTTCTTTAGCTTACTTCTGTGAGTGTCTGCCAATACCTGTGGAATAGTGTGAAGAGGCTTAGATGTTATGACATCCATCTCAGGCTTATGCAGATCTGTCTAGTTTTCTACTTCACTAAATCAAGAGCTGAAGGAGAATATGAGACAGATTCCACTGAATCATGATCTGAAGGAGAATACAACAGATTCCACTGAATCAAGGGCTGAAGGAGAAAACTAGACAGATTCCACTGAATCAAGAGGTGAGGGAAAGATGCTGGTGCTAGATAAGATATAAATTGAGAAAACCTTAAATATAGCACCACTAGAAAGTCCTTCCACCTGAACCCACAGGACAAACAAAAATAGAGGGAGACCTAAAATCACAGATAGGAGAGAACTAGAAACAGAGATGTATGATGTGGGAAGAACATGGTGTGAACTGTAGCAGATACACACAGATAGGAGAGAACTAGAAACAGAGATGTGTAATGTGGGAAGAACATGGTGTGAACTGTAGGAGATAGACACGGATAGGAGAGAACTAGAAACAGAGATCTATGATGTGGGAAGAACATGGTGTGAACTGTAGGAGATAGACACAGATAGGAGAGAACTAGAAACAGAGATGTATCATGTGGGAAGAACATGGTATGAACTGTAGGAGATAGACACAGATAGGAGAGAACTAGAAACAGAGATTATGATGTGGGAAGAACATGGTGTGAACTGTAGGAGATAGACACAGATAGGAGAGAACTAGAAACAGAGATGTATCATGTGGGAAGAACATGGTGTGAACTGTAGGAGATAGACACAGATAGGAGAGAACTAGAAACAGAGATGTGTAATGTGGGAAGAACATGGTGTGAACTGTAGGAGATAGACACAGATAGGAGAGAACTAGAAACAGAGATGTGTAATGTGGGAAAAACATGGTGTGAACTGTAGGAGATAGACACAGATAGGAGAGAACTAGAAACAGAGATGTGTAATGTGGTAAGAACATGGTGTAGGAGATAGACACAGATAGGAGAGAACTAGAAACAGAGATGTATAATGTGGGAAGAACATGGTGTGAACTGTAGGAGATAGACACAGATAGGAGAGAGCTAGAAACAGAGATGTATAATGTGGGAAGAACATGGTGTGAACTGTAGGAGATAGACACAGATAGGAGAGAGCTAGAAACAGAGATGTATAATGTGGAAAGAACATGGTGTGAACTGTAGGAGATAGACACAGATAGGAGAGAACTAGAAACAGAGATGTATAATGTGGGAAGAACATGGTGTGAACTGTAGGAGATAGACACAGATAGGAGAGAACTAGACACAGAGATGTATAATGTGGGAAGAACATGGTGTGAACTGTAGGAGATAGACACAGATAGGAGAGAGCTAGAAACAGAGATGTGTAATGTGGGAAGAACATGGTGTGAACTGTAGGAGATAGACACAGATAGGAGAGAACTAGAAACAGAGATGTATAATGTGGGAAGAACATGGTGTGAACTGTAGGAGATAGACACAGATAGGAGAGAACTAGAAACAGAGATGTATAATGTGGGAAGAACATGGTGTGAACTGTAGGAGATAGACACAGATAGGAGAGAACTAGAAACAGAGATGTATAATGTGGGAAGAACATGGTGTGAACTGTAGGGACACAGATAGGAGAGAGCTAGAAACAGATGTATAATGTGGGAAGAACATGGTGCGAGCTGTAGGAGATAGACACAGATAGGAGAGAACTAGAAACAGATGTATAATGTGGGAAGAACATGGTGTGAACTGTAGGAGATAGACACAGATAGGAGAGAGCTAGAAACAGATGTATAATGTGGGAAGAACATGGTGTGAACTGTAGGAGATAGACACAGATAGGAGAGAGCTAGAAACAGATGTATAATGTGGGAAGAACATGGTGTGAACTGTAGGAGATAGACACAGATAGGAGAGAGCTAGAAACAGATGTATAATGTGGGAAGAACATGGTGTGAACTGTAGGAGATAGACACAGATAGGAGAGAGCTAGAAACAGATGTATAATGTGGGAAGAACATGGTGTGAACTGTAGGAGATAGACACAGATAGGAGAGAGCTAGAAACAGATGTATAATGTGGGAAGAACATGGTGCGAGCTGTAGGAGATAGACACAGATAGGAGAGAGCTAGAAACAGATGTATAATGTGGGAAGAACATGGTGTGAACTGTAGGAGATAGACACAGATAGGAGAGAGCTAGAAACAGATGTATAATGTGGGAAGAACATGGTGTGAACTGTAGGAGATAGACACAGATAGGAGAGAGCTAGAAACAGATGTATAATGTGGGAAGAACAGGGTGTGAACTGTAGGAGATAGACACAGATAGGAGAGAACTAGAAATAGAGATGTATCATGTGGGAAGAACATGGTGTGAACTGTAGGAGATAGACACAGATAGGAGAGAACTAGAAATAGAGATGTATCATGTGGGAAGAACATGATGTGAACTGTAGGAGATAGACAACAATAGGCTGGCTTGGTGTGAGCTGGGGTTAAAGGGCAGAAGAGGACAGAAGAATAATCAAATTATTTAATAAAACAGCATTAAATACAATAGTTAAAAACAATGTATTTCCTTAGTGAATTTAAATACAGAACAGTGATCTGTGTTTATGTTATTGATAGCTGCGGGCGATTAGGTAGCAGACCGCCTTGCGGTGGTTTTCTATGAAATGGTATGGGTGCTGGTCGTTCAGAAAGCAAACTACTGAACATAAACATGCTCAGTAATCACAAACAGCCAAAATATGCTGGGGTTGGCTGCTACGACCTGCAAAGGACATATACACCTAACTAACTGTTGTATTTAAACATAGAAATCACAAACAACATGTTGCACAAATTATGGCTGGAATAACGTTACTTTTTAGTTTTCCTGCTTGTTGTAGAGGAATCTTACAGGAAGTTGCCAGCAGCCACGGCCCCAGAGATGCAGCGGAGTGACCTTGCACCAGTCATTTTACAGCTCAAGGCTCTGGGAATTTCTAATGTTCTGAGGTTCCATTTCATGTCAGTAAGTGATGTCAACTCATTACTTGTAGAGAACTTTGTATGTGAGAGTATATGGTTTACCAAATGTATTGAGATGATTTTCTGTGCATGTGTTTATGTGCCTGTCTGCCTGCCTACCTGCTTAATTTGGCAATCAAGAATGTGTGTGTTTAATTATTGACTGAAGTATCCAACTTCAGCATTATTTGCAGTGAAAACCATTGTCTTATTTTTGTGTATGACCAGAACATCCAACTTCAGTGTTATTTTCAATAAAGAACCATAGTTTTGTTTTTGTCTTCTAAAACTGAGATATTCAACATGAATGTCATTTACAATGAAGAACCATTGTATTTTGTTGCTTCAAATATCCAACTTCAGCATTACTTGCAGTGAATAACCTTTATAGCTCTCTATTTTTTTTACTGAAACATCCAACTTCATTGTCATCTATAGTGATGAACTATTGGTTGTCTTTGTTGACCTAGACATCTAATGTCAGATGTCAGCACAGCAAAGATGCATTCTCTGTAATTTTCAGAATCACACAATTTCAATGTGCTATGTTTTTGGGATTGAGTTTGCCTTCCCTTTTTGGTCCCTACTGCAGCGTGCTGTTATTGGTGAAGTGATGCTTGTTTGTCATTTAGCATACCTGACAGTTGTGCTTCCACTCTATACTGTAACAACAACACATCTGATCAGCAAACTTTTAGTTTGACAGGAGGAGAAGAAGAGGAGGAGGAGGAGAAGAAAATAAAACGAATGAATAACAGAGAAGAAGAGGAAGATGAAGTTGTTATTATAGTTGTTACAACTAGTTATTGTTAGTAGTTTGTAGTTTTTCCATGGAAACAAAACCACAGCTGATCAGCAAAGTGCAAAATTTATTTTCAGTTTGGTTTGACAGAGAAGAAGAAGAAAAACAAAAATAAGAAAAAAGAAGAAGAAAGTGGAAGAGGAAGTAAAAAGAGAAAGAAGAGGGGGGAAGAAGAAGAAGAAGAAGAAGAAGAAGAAGAAGAAGAAGAAGAAGAAGAAGAAGAAAGAGGGGAAAACAAGAAGAAAGAGGATGAAGAGGAGGAGAAGAACAAAGAATGAATGAATAAGAAAGAAGATGAGGAAGATGAAGTTGTTATTATAGTTGTTGCAACTAGTTGTTGTTAGTAGTTTGTACAAGAGAACTGAAGTCAGAGTTTTCTCGGAAGCAGTGTATAAGAGTGACATGCCTGTGTTGAGGCAAATGGCTTTATACTCAATTGTTGTTGGCCTGACTTTTCAGCCTCCTCCGGCACAGAACATGATCAGGGGCCTGGAGTTGTTGTATGCTCTAGGAGGTAAGTTCATTGATAGAGAAACACAATGACACAAAACATGAATGTGCATACATATATATTAATGCATTCCTTTAGTGAATTTAAATAGATACGCCACAAACAATATGTTGCACGATTTATTGTCTGGCATATTTCTCTGCATCTCGCCGGGTGCATACTTTTTGAAGTGAATAAATTAATAATACTTAAGCTGAAACAATTGAATCTCAGGTATTGTTCGAATAAGGAACATCTATATTATCTGATTTTAAGCAAAGTAGTATACAGATCAGGTATTGTTCGAATAGGGAACATCTATATTACCTGATTTTAAGCAAAGTAGTATACAGATCAGGTATCAGAGTCCGGTCATGGGTTCAGTCCACATCTGAGCGGATTCACATGTTAAAAGTTGACCTGGTCTCCCATGCGTAGCAGGAAATGTGTTGGGAAGTGAAGGCGCCCAGCTTGACACTGACCACATCACCCATAGAGTACTGACTGGTCAATAGGAATATGGGTCTAGCACCACATGACCAGTGCACCATGACATGAGTAAAAGGATTATTTATGTTAAATTTTGACATCACAGTCTGAGCCGGACCATACACAAATAGTACAGATCATGACTGCAGCAGGACATGGCAACAGACAAGTGACACAAAGAAGGTCTGGAGGGATCCTGCAAGCAACAACAGATGCACTAATATAGTCTACCTCATAAAGATGTCAGTCCAGGTGAATGGACATCACAACAACAGATACACTAATATAGTCTACCTCATAAAGATGTCTGTCCAGGTGAATGGACATCACAACAACAGATACACTATACACTAATATAGCCTACCTCATAAAGATGTCTGTCCAGGTGAATGGACATCACAACAGATACACTAATATAGTGTGCCTCATAAAGATGTCTGTCCAGGTGAATGGACATCACAACAACAGATACACTAATATAGTCTACCTCATAAAGATGTCTGTCCAGGTGAATGGACATCACAACAACAGATACACTATACACTAATATAGCCTACCTCATAAAGATGTCTGTCCAGGTGAATGGACATCACAACAGATACACTAATACAGTGTGCCTCATAAAGATGTCTGTCCAGGTGAATGGACATCACAACAACAGATACACTAATATAGTCTACCTCATAAAGATGTCTGTCCAGGTGAATGGATATCACAACAACAGATACACTATACACTAATATAGCCTACCTCATAAAGATGTCTGTCCAGGTGAATGGATATCACAACAGATACACTAATATAGTGTGCCTCATAAAGATGTCTGTCCAGGTGAATGGACATCACAAAAACAGATACACTAATATAGCTTACCTCATAAAGATGTCTGTCCAGGTGAATGGATATCACAACATCAGATACACTATACACTAATATAGCCTACCTCATAAAGATGTCTGTCCAGGTGAATGGACATCACAACAGATACACTAATATAGTGTGCCTCATAAAGATGTCTGTCCAGGTGAATGGACATCACAACAACAGATACACTAATATAGCTTACCTCATAAAGATGTCAGTCCAGGTGAATGGACATCACAACAACAGATACACTAATATAGTCTACCTCATAAAGATGTCTGTCCAGGTGAATGGACATCACAACAACAGATACACTATACACTAATATAGCCTACCTCATAAAGATGTCTGTCCAGGTGAATGGACATCACAACAGATACACTAATATAGTGTGCCTCATAAAGATGTCTGTCCAGGTGAATGGACATCACAACAACAGATACACTAATATAGTCTACCTCATAAAGATGTCTGTCCAGGTGAATGGATATCACAACAACAGATACACTATACACTAATATAGCCTACCTCATAAAGATGTCTGTCCAGGTGAATGGATATCACAACAGATACACTAATATAGTGTGCCTCATAAAGATATCTGTCCAGGTGAATGGACATCACAAAAACAGATACACTAATATAGCTTACCTCATAAAGATGTCTGTCCAGGTGAATGGATATCACAACATCAGATACACTATACACTAATATAGCCTACCTCATAAAGATGTCTGTCCAGGTGAATGGACATCACAACAGATACACTAATATAGTGTGCCTCATAAAGATGTCTGTCCAGGTGAATGGACATCACAACAACAGATACACTAATATAGCTTACCTCATAAAGATGTCAGTCCAGGTGAATGGACATCACAACAACAGATACACTAATATAGTCTACCTCATAAAGATGTATGTCCAGGTGAATGGACATCACAACAACAGATACACTATACACTAATATAGCCTACCTCATAAAGATGTCTGTCCAGGTGAATGGACATCACAACAGATACACTAATATAGTGTGCCTCATAAAGATGTCTGTCCAGGTGAATGGACATCACAAAAACAGATACACTAATATAGTCTACCTCATAAAGATGTCTGTCCAGGTGAATGGACATCACAACAACAGATACACTATACACTAATATAGCCTACCTCATAAAGATGTCTGTCCAGGTGAATGGACATCACAACAGATACACTAATATAGTGTTCCTCATAAAGATGTCTGTCCAGGTGAATGGACATCACAACAGATACACTAATATAGTCTACCTCATAAAGATGTCTGTCCAGGTGAATGGATATCACAACAACAGATACACTATACACTAATATAGCCTACCTCATAAAGATGTCTGTCCAGGTGAATGGACATCACAACAGATACACTAATATAGTGTGCCTCATAAAGATGTCTGTCCAGGTGAATGGACATCACAAAAACAGATACACTAATATAGCTTACCTCATAAACATGTCTGTCCAGGTGAATGGACATCACAACAACAGATACACTATACACTAATATAGCCTACCTCATAAAGATGTCTGTCCATGTGAATGGACATCACAACAGATACGCTAATATAGTGTGCCTCATAAAGATGTCTGTCCAGGTGAATGGACATCACAACAGATACACTAATATAGTGTGCCTCATAAAGATGTCTGTCCAGGTGAATGGACATCACAACAACAGATACACTAATATAGCCTACCTCATAAAGATGTCTGTCCAGGTGAATGGACATCACAACAACAGATACACTAATACAGCCTACCTCATAAAGATGTCTGTCCAGGTGAATGGACATCACAACAGATACACTAATATAGTGTGCCTCATAAAGATGTCTGTCCAGGTGAATGGACATCACAACAGATACACTAATATAGTGTGCCTCATAAAGATGTCTGTCCAGGTGAATGGACATCACAACAACAGATACACTAATATAGTCTATGTCATAAAGATGTCTGTCCAGGCGAATGGACATCACAACAACAGATACACTAATATAGTGTGCCTCATAAAGATGTCTGTCCAGGCGAATGGACATCACAACAACAGATACACTAATATAGTGTGCCTCATAAAGATGTATGTCCAAGTGAATGGACATCACAACAACAGATACACTAATATAGTCTAAGTCATTAAGATGTCTGTCCAGGTGAATGGACATCACAACAACAGATACACTAATATAGTCTAAGTCATTAAGATGTCTGTCCAGGTGAATGGACATCACAAAAAACAGTAAAAAGGAAAGTGAACAAATATATTTGTTATTTATTTTGTAGTGTATATTTTATATCGCAGTTGTGGTAGCTTAGCAGCCATGTTGCTTGCCTGCCGGCTCTATAGTCATATGTTTGAATTCCACATTGAGACAGATCTTACAAAAACTGAGCCTGGACTCTTAGGTTAACCCAGCCTAAAATGGCTACCAGGAAATGTCTTAGGAAGTACAGGCTGCCAGATTTGATATTGATATCATGACCCAAGTGCCAGTTGGTTTATTTAAATATGAGACTAGCTCCATATGCCTAAGACATATAAAAGAGGGTTCAGATACGCTAATATAGTGTGCCTCATAAAGATGTCTGTCCAGGTGAATGGACATCACAACAACAGATACACTAATATAGCCTACCTCATAAAGATGTCTGTCCGGGTGAATGGACATCACAACAACAGATACACTAATATAGCTGTCGTATATTCTGAAGGGACTGGGGATCACTGTTGTGCATTACCCATATTCTGGTTTTAGAAGCTGGGCCCCATCCACTTCCAATATGTAAATAAATCAAGAAGACCACCCTTGAAGTATTACAGGCTCGGTTTTATTGTTTGTCTAGGAGTTAGTGGTCCTCTTTTGGGGAATAGTGAACACTAGATTTGACTCTGCCCATTCACCAGGAATCTAATAGCTCTCGAACCCCCATGATATTCTGTGAAAATGTCTGAAAGACTTCCTCAGTTTGAATCAGGTGAAATGTAGCATGGGTCTGGAACAGTCAAGAGATATTTCCCTTCTTTTAATTCTTTTGAGTTACTTAGTTTTGCTAAATAAATTATTTAACAAATACTGGTAGACATTGACATCTTGTTTACACAAATAAACAGGTAATTAACAGACAGGTTGAACTGACACATTAATATAAGATTCAGTTACTGTTCATGTCATTTATTGACTGGCCTGTTTCTTTTGGCCTTTTGATACATATCTCATTTTTTTGTGGCAAATGTTCATCATGTCATATTGTCAAATGGGAAAATGCACATCAGTACCAATTACAGACAATCAATCAATAAACAATAATCAATATGATGATCCTAAGTGTTGTAAATCTTCTTCTAAATAATGAATTGTTCTACATCATAGTGTGGCATGAGGTTCAAATGGTTTATATAAATCATTGTGTCTGGGAGGGATTGTGTTTGTTGGCATTGAGAAAGGTCACCTCTGAGTGGTAGATATGGGTTAAGCCTGGGTCCATTGACTGATGGATCCGCTTCAGTACTTGCCAGTGAAGCTACCCTGAAGGCTGCCCTTGCTCTGCTCAAGGTCTGAGGTTATCTTCAATCTCATGTGTGTGGGTCATCTTTTCTCTATCTGCCTCCCTCTTCTGGTCAGGTTGCCACCAAGAACATCACAGTGCAAAAGTTACATAGGCATGTATAATCCTACCAATATAATTTTACAGCATGTTATTAAGTGTGAACACAACATAACAGGAAGGATAAGATCAGAAGAAGTGGTGTTGTCTTAATTTGTCTGGGGTCAGAGATTATTACACTGGATGCACCTGCTATCATCTGGTACCTGCTGTATGCATTTTCTCAGTGTACCTGTGGTTCATTGAGAAGTGTACAATCAGACATAGATAGGAGTGATGATGTGTTGTTCCTTGGAGCATTCAAGTCAAGCTGATAGTGCAGGACCAAGACAAGGATAAGATGCATTTTTATTTAAATGACATACAATTAAAACATCTCCATCAACTCATTTAGTTATGCATGGTGTATATAAATGTTTATCTGTACCTTCCAAATTAACTACTTGTCTTCTTCTTCTTCTTCTTATAAATCATTTCCTTTTTACCTGCTGTTGTGGTGTGGTGTGGAGTGCTGTGTGGTGTAGTGTGTTGAGTTAACTTCTGTTGCCTGGGGTTCTCATAGCTTGTACCACTTGTCACCCCATCTTCATCAGTTAATAACTCATCAAGTGTTTTATTGTTATTCATGTCCAACATACAGAATTTCTGATGTGTATTTGTTACAAAATGTAATCCATACAAAATCATGACAACAATACATTAGTAAGAGGTTGCTACATAAAGTACCTCTCCTAATCCACCTCTCTTCTTCTTTGTATTAATTTATTCTTCTTCTTATGTTAACAGTGCACATCATGTCCCTTCTGTTGGCGATCAACAGTTGGCAATAGACCGAGGTTTTGTTTACCTTTTGGTCTGGACAGATTAACTAGGCCGTCTGTCACAAATGGCGCCTGTGAAGTGTAACATTTTTAAAGCAATGCATCTAATAAGTGCTTTGTCTGAGTGAAAATCTGACACATAAATACCATTTTCTATCAAACCTTATTATTTCAATTCGTAAAGAGGAAAGGAAAGATATAATCCTTCTCTCAGCTCCTTAGATTGCGAATAGGCAGAAATAAGTACGTTTTTTAAGCGAAGCGGTGGTTTGTGTGCACAAACTGGCTTGTGTTTGCAGAAAGCATTTTAAAACAGTTTTGATGAAATGCATCAATGTGCGTTTGAAATTCTCACCTCGTACAGTTTTCTGTGATAGATTATTGTAGTATGCACATAGTAAAGCTAACAGATGTAGTGAATAACTTCAGAGTTTGCAGTTTTGAGAAAGTGTGAGATTGTTAATTTTGCCCAGGAAAGGCTCGGTGTAGCTAGAAGTTTGCAGTCGACAATTTTACACGTCAGAGATTTATTTTATAATTAATACATTTTATTTTGACGCACAAACACTGGATACCTCTGCTGCACATATCTGGGTATCACATTGATCTGAGGATTCACAAGCTTACCTCGGGTTTCGGATTAAACTGCCGTTTTTTAATGTAAAGGACAGGTCACAATGGCTATCTGACTGTCCATCAGGGCTGAAGATGAAGAAGTGCACGGTTTTGAAGAAATGAACACTTTCGCAGGTCAGAGTTATATCACGTGACCCGCTCCCTCCACTAATCTTCCTAGTTGAAGATGCTGTACCTTCTATTAATAGCCGACATCTGTCCATCTCGAGTGTCAAGTTGGTGTTCGATTCTCAATCGTGCGGTCAATTGTATGTCGTTCTCTGTTTTTGGTGTGTAAATGTTGACGCACTGTAAAATGATGGTTGGTGATTATGTCACAATAGCCTACCTCATAAAGATGTCTGTCCAGTGAATGGACATCACAACAGATACACTAATATAGTGTGCCTCATAAAGATGTCTGTCCAGGTGAATGGACATCACAACAGATACACTAATATAGTGTGCCTCATAAAGATGTCTGTCCAGGTGAATGGACATCACAACAACAGATACACTAATATAGTCTATGCCATAAAGATGTCTGTCCAGGTGAATGGACATCACAACAACAGATACACTAATATAGTGTGCCTCATAAAGATGTCTGTCCAGGTGAATGGACATCACAACAACAGATACACTAATATAGTCTACCTCATAAAGATGTCTGTCCTGGTGAATGAACATCACAACAACAGATACACTAATATAGTCTACCTCATAAAGATGTCTGTCCAGGTGAATGGACATCACAACAACAGATACACTAATATAGTCTATGTCATTAAGATGTATGTCCAGGTGAATGGACATCACAACAACAGATACACTAATATAGTCTAAGTCATTAAGATGTCTGTCCAGGTGAATGGACATCACAAAAAACAGTAAAAAGGAAAGTGAACAAATATATTTGTTATTTATTTTGTAGTGTATATTTTCTATCGCAGTTGTGGTAGCTTAGCAGCTATGTTGCTTGCCTGCCGGCTCTATAGTCATATGTTTGAATTCCACATTGAGACAGATTTTACAAAAACTGAGCCTGGACTCTTAGGTTAACCCAGCCTAAAATGGCTACCAGGAAATGTCTTAGGAAGTACAGGTTGCCAGATTTGATATTGACATCATGACCCAAGTGCCAGTTGGTTTATTTAAATCTGAGACTAGCTCCATATGCCTAAGACATATAAAAGAGGGTTCTGACTTGTGTATATGTTGTGTATATATGGGAGCCATGTAGCGTATTGACTATCATGCTGACTTGTTGGCCCAGAGGGCATGTGTTCAAATCCCTTTAAGGCAGACTTTTTACAATTGACCTTGAATCCCAAGTCAACCCAGTCCTGTAATAAGTACCAGGAAATGCCCTGTGAAGTAACAAACAATTAGTTGCATAGCCTTTACAGGACATCACAGTCAACCCCCAGCATTTGTTGGCTGTTTGTGATTTCTTGGCAAGTTTATGTTCAGTAGTTTGTCATTGCTTTCTGAATTGACCAGCACTCGTACCATTGTATGGAAACCAACACAAGGCAGTCTGCTTCCAAAACACCTGCCATTGTGTTTCGAATGCGGTTTGCAGGATTACGAAATGCATTCGTAACCTCTTTGTCGCAGAGCCGGCTGGGGTAGTATCTGTGAGGTCCAGGTGGCCATATATATATCACACATTGGTCTTTAAATTTGGGGCCAATACACCTCAATACGTGTACAAGAGTTCATCCTTTTGTGTACTTGACATTAGTTGTCGTTTTCTGCAATCTTGTCTCTTACATACACTTCTCTGACTTTTTTGTTAGCTCATTCAGTAGTTTATACAGATTATCTTCCACTGTTATTTCTTTGTTTGCTATCGCCAGACGCATCTACTTATATTTTTAAAATATTCTTTCCATTAATGATTATAATATATGGAGGAAACACCCAAAATAAACATGAATTAGGAACAGGATTTGTCATCAAAAAAGAGTTATGGGGGAACGTTTTAAACTTTAAATCTTTTAATGACAGGATTAGTAAATTACGAATAAAAGGTAAATGGAAAAATATAACGATGATTAATGTACATGCACCTACTGAAGAGAAAGAAGATGATATTAAAGAAGACTTTTATAATGATCTGGAAGATGTCATAGAAGAAACCCCCAAACAGGACATCCTGATTGTGCTGGGAGACTTCAATGCAAAAATAGGTAGAGAGCAAACTAATAAAAAAAGTGGCCGGTATGGAAAGCCTACATACAACTTCAAATGATAATGGATGGAGAGTCATCAACCTGGCAGAAGCCAAAGGACTGCAGATTAGCAGTACCAGACTACAAAGAAAGGATATACACAAACAAACTTGGAAATCATGTGACAAGAGAACCTATAATCAAATAGATCACATTTTAATTAACAACAGAAATGCATCAAACATACAGCAAGTCAGAAGTTATAGAGGAGCTGAGTGCCACAGTGACCACTTCCTCGTTGGAGCAAAATTTAAAATAAAACTTAAGAGAGCTTTCTATACTAAATTACAAAGATTACACCCAACATATAACAGAGAAAAACTACAAGACATTACAGTTAAAGAGTAATTTCAATCAATCAATCATGTGCCATGCCGGAAAGCGTGGTCGGTCATGATTCGCCATTTCACTCAATCACCAGAGTCGTGGATCAGCTCAGTGTTCCTGTCTCGTCCATGCCATGTGGCCAAGCCATCCAGGTATTTACCTCTCGGTCTTCCTCTTGGTCTGTTCCCTTCGATCTTGCCAGCTGTCACTAAGTTCTCCAGTCCATTTCTTCTCATAACATGTCCAAAAAATTTTGACTGTCTACGTCTAATTTCTCTAATCAATCTACGATTTTCATTTGTCTCTTGTAGTACTTGGTCATTGGTTTTTCTATCTGTCCATGGTATTCTTTGCATTTTCCTCAGAAACCACATTTCTGCAGCCATCAGATGTTTTTCTGCTTGACTGCACATTGTCCAAGTTTCACACCCATACAAAAGAACAGGCTCTATGTATCCCCTCAACACTCTTTTTCTCGTTTCAATTGACATCATTTTATTGGTCAAAATGTTTTTCATCTTGCTAAAGGCTACTTTCGCAATGGCGATTCTTGTTCTAATCTCTTCAAGGCATCTGCCATCAGATGTTATGACTGTTCCGAGATAATTGAACCGATTCACTTGTTGAAGAATATTCCCATTTACTTGTATATTACATTGTGGTACTTCGTTCTTCCTAGTGACGACCATAACCTGTGTCTTCCTACAATTTAATTCCAACCCCAGCTGCTCACTGTGGACAACCACAGCGTCTATTAATTGTTGCAGATCCTGTGCATTGTCTGCAATCAATACTGTATCATCTGCATATCTAATGTTATTGATGTTTCGTCCTCCAATGCTGATTCCATTTAGGTCTTCTACATTTCTGAAAATATTTTCACTGTATAGGGAAAAAAGATCTGGAGACATTACACATCCCTGCCTAACACCTCTCTTAATAGGTTGGTATTGTCCTACTTCATTATCAATCCTTATGGCAGCTTGTTGTTTCCAATATATGTTTTTTATAAGTCTAATGTCTTTCCCATCAATTTGTAGATCTGCAAGCATATCCACAATGTTGACATGTCTAACTCTATCAAAAGCCTTTGTGTAGTCAATAAAGCAAAGATGTATATCCTTGTTTACTTCTAAAGCACGTTCAATAACTGTTCGCAGCATATACACAGCATTTACTGTACCCTTTCCTTCTACAAAACCACATTGTTCTTCTCCTATTTCAGGTTGTATTTTCTTCCTCACTCTTTGCATGATAATTCGTAACAAAATCTTTGTGATGTGACTCATTATACTAATTGTTCTATGTTGATCACATTCTAAGGCTCCTGATTTCTTTGGGATTGCAATAAATACAGAATTACATAATTCAGAAGGTATATCTCCAGTATCATATAATGTGTTCAGCAGTCTAGTGACTTGCTCTAGTCCAAATTCTTCTAGAGCTCTAATCATTTCTGTTGTGATGTTATCTGCACCGGGGGCCTTGCCAGCTTTCATATGCTTAAGAACATTTTGAACCTCCATCTTTAAAATTGCTGGTCCTTCATTATTAAATCTAATAGCATACTGTTCCTCTCTGTTATCATTATACAGGTCTTTCACATAATCTGTCCATACATGTAGAATCTGATCTTTTTCTATTATGACTTCGCCATCTTTAGTTTTTAGACAGCCTGTTGATGTACTTGTTCTTTTATTAGTAAGTTCCTGAATTCTTTTGTGCACTAATTTGGTATTTTGACTGTTGTGTTGTTTTTCAATTTCTAAGCACTTTTCCTCAAGCCATGATTCTTTTGCCTTCCTACATAATATTCTGACTTGTCTGTGAATTTCTTCATATTTGGCAGGATTATTTTTGTTGAGTCTTCTTGTTTCCATTAAGTGTAAAATTTCCTCTGTCATCCATTTCTTACGACCCACCTTATTTAATTTTGGAATTGTTTTTTCTGCAGCCACATTGATTGAATTCTTTAACATTTCCCATTGATCATCCACATCCTGGAATAGGATCTCTAGATCAGACAATATTTCAAATCTGTTCTGTACTTCTATGTTGAATTTGTTTTGTATTTCCTTGTCATTACTCAATGTACACAAATCATATTTAGTGTTCCCTGTTGTATACTTGACTTTCTTCAACTTTATCCTCAATGTTCCTGTGAGTAGTCTGTGGTCACTATAACAATCAGCACTGGGAACTGTTTTTGCTACTGTTAGCGCGTTTCTAAATCTTCTGCTAATGAGAATGTAGTCAATCTGGTTTCTAATCCTGCTATCAGGACTCCTCCAGGTCCATAATCTTCTAGGGTGTTGCTTGAACCAGGTGTTTCCTACAATCACTTCCTGTTCTTTTGCCCACTCTACTAGTCTGTATCCTCTTTCATTTCTCTCTCCTAAACCATAGTTTCCTACTGTGTATCTATCCCCTTGATTTCCTACTCTTGCATTGAAGTCCCCTATTATGATGTTTATTTCTGAATTTTTACATTTCTTTAAAGCAGACTCTATGTCATTATAAAATTCCTCTACACTATCTTCACTGGACTCTCCTGTTGGGGCATATACTTGAATAACATTTATGTTAAAAGGTCTGCCACTCAATTTAACTAGTAGAACTCTGTCCGACACGGCCCAATATCCCTGAACAGACGTTGATGTTTTCCGGTCCAAAATTATTGCCACTCCCCTATGTCGATCCTCACCTCCAGAATAAATAATCTTAAAATCTTTATGTATCTTGATGCCTGCTCCTGTCCATCTCGTTTCGCACATACCTAATATATTAATTTTTTCTCTTTGAATTTCTTGTGTTATGTTCTCTAATTTTCCGTCGTTGTTTAACGTCCTAACGTTCCATGTTCCTAATTTTAATGTCTCTGTCCTTGTCTTGCGATGATCAGTCTTTAAGCGAATCATAATAAACTAGGCAATTTCAAAGAGGTAGTTTGCCGTTGCTTTCCTCTATGGCAGTGACCATACTGGCCGGGTGACCGCAATCATTGTCTCTCAAAAGAGAGAAAGCTTGCCGTCGCGAAACTCAAGACCATAACCAACAAATATCTGTCGGCTGCCCTCATAATTTCATCCACCACCTGCCTTCCGTGGCTTCTTTTGAACACTTCCAATTAACGAACACGAAATAACATCACATAATCCAAAGGAAAAACACTATCCACAAGAATTTCACGGGAATTTCCATAGGGAATCCACAGAAAAACACTGAACAGCGTCTCCCCCAAGAACAACGAGACATCGCGTAATTTACAGATGAAATAAAATGTAAACTTGAAACTCTGCAAAACCCTTCGGAGGAAAGCGTTGACCAAACTTGGTTGAACATCAAGAATACAATTCAATCTACCGCAGAAGAATGTCTCTGTGTGTTAACCACGCATAGAAAGAACAGATGGTTCAATCAAAAATGTGAAGAAGCAGTCATTAGGAAGAAGAATGCCAGACATGTATGGTTAAATGACATCAATAACATCCAAAAGGAAGAGCATTATAGAAATGAATGTAAAGAGGCTACAAAAATAGTCAAACAGCAGAAGCGAGAATATATGAGTAATATAATCAAAGATATGGAAACTAATCACCAGAAAAATGAATCCAGAAAATTTTTTAAAGAACTGAAGTCAATGAAACGAGGGCACCAACAAAACACATATGGTTTAAAAGACACAAATGGGAATATGATAAATACCAATGAGGAAATGTGCAACACATGGAAAGAATATTTTATTGAATTACTAAATTGTGAAGCTCCAAGTAACATTTTCCCACAGGAAGAGGTTCTAACATGCGAACCACAAATTGAAGAACCTACATTTGAAGAAATCCTATATGTAATCACACGACTTAAAAACAATAAGGCAACTGGGACTAATGGAATTGCTGCTGAATTTATAAAGGCAGGTGGCCATGCATTACATCTAAAGCTATACGAACTAATAATAAAAATCTGGAGGACAGAAGAATTACCCCATGACTGGAAAGAGTCATTATTGATACCTATCTTTAAGAAAGGAGACAAGTTCCAATGTGGAAATTATAGAGGAATATCACTACTGTCCACAAGCTATAAGATACTATCCGCAGTATTACTAAATAGACTAAAACCATATTCAGAAGACATATTAGGTGACTACCAGGCGGGTTTTAGACAAAACAGATCAACAATAGATCAGATATTTATCTTACGACAAATAGCCGAGAAACATTGGGAATATAAAAGAGATCTCCATAACATTTTTGTGGATTTTAAAAAGGCTTATGATAGTGTCCATAGAAATAGTCTATGGAATGCTATGCAGGAATTTGGAATACCAAGGAAGTTAATCAACATGACCAGACTATGCATGGAAGATACTTATAATATAGTAACATATAAAGGCAGGAAATCAGACCCCTTCCAAATAACATATGGCTTGAAACAGGGTGATGCACTATCGCCGCTACTCTTCAATCTGGCTCTAGAGAAAGTTGTAAGGAAGGTAAAGGAGGAATGTGATATTGGAGGAACATCCAAGCTGCTTGGTTATGCAGATGATATAGATATTATAGGGCAAAGTGAACAAAAGACATTGGAAATATTGACTCACTTAAAGGAAAAAGCCCAACAGATGGGGCTGGTTATCAACCAAGATAAGACAGAATATATGGTAATTTCAAGAGACTAAAAACTAAAAACTAAAAACTCTGGCCACATACAAATAGATAATATGACCATTAAAAGAACGGAAACATACAAATACCTGGGTACAATCTTCAACTGCTCCAACATCATAAGGGAAGAAATACAAACTAGAATCAACTCTGGAAATAGGATATACTATGCACTACAACATCTACTAAAATCAAAGGCGCTATCTCGTAACACCAAAATCACAATATACAAAACACTGATCAGACCAGTTGTGCTGTATGGCTCTGAAACCTGGAGTACAACGAAAGGAGACGAAGCCTTGTTACAAACCTTTGAAAACAAAATTTTAAGACGCATCTTTGGACCCATTAGGGATACACAAAGTGGAGAGTGGAAAAGAAGAAGTAACAAAGACATTTATGATCTGTTTAAGTCCCCGCTAATCACTGGTATCATGAAGGCTAATAGACTACAATGGCTGGGGCATATAGAAAGAATGGAAGATAATGAGGAAACAAAACTCGCTTACACTCAGGAAATAAATGACCGTAGACCCCGAGGTAGACCAAGAAGGCGGTGGAGAGATAATACATGTACAGACCTACAAGCACTTGGAATCAACGACTGGCAAGAGAAGGTCCACCAGAGAGACGAATGGAGACAGATTGTATTTGCAGCAAAGAACCTCAATGGCTCGGAACGCTTAAGAAGAAGAATTCTTTCCATTATGTTTTTAATGTTATCTGATTTCCATTCATGTCTCTTTATGCCATTGTGAGGTACAATATTGTTTGTAATTGTTGTTTCCCCACAGGATCTCAGCACACTGGTTTTGTTTCATGTTGTATAGACAGGCCTTGGTCTGGAATCCACACGACAAAATAAATCACAGAAGACTTAAACACACACGGAGAAGAGAAGTAGAGACAGACATGAATATTTTGGGAGGTACATGGACGGAGCTGCATGGGATAGCTGAGTATAGGGCAGCTTGTAGTAAGGTAGTTGAATATGTCCCCCCCCCCTCCCCATGGAGGTTGAGTTGAGAACCGACATCATTGCACTCAGGGCATTCCCATAAGCACTCGGTCCTCATCATCAACAGCCAATGAAGAGTTCCAATACCAAAAGTGCCTATTTGCAAGCTGATTATATGTCCATCTTGCCTTACCTCTGAGTGATGACTGTCGACCGGATCCTCTGACCTCCCCTTGCTGCTGCATTCTCTCTAGACCATGATAGTCCATCTGTTCTTCTGCATTATTCACATTCTCCCAGAGGGCCTTCATCACATCTGCCTTATCATGCATCAAATTACCTGATGCAAGTCATTCTGCACACAGCATGCCAGTCTTCACTTCTGCCAGCATGCTTTGTGAATCAGTTACAATCACAACATGCATATAGTTTGTTCTGCAATCAGCAGAAAGCTGCAATAACTGTCTCCACCTCCATTCTCAGACTTCAAGTTATGGTGTCATATGCCAAGTTCTCCTTTACTAAACATAGGCCATTTTTTTTTTTTGCTGTAAATCCCCAGGCACTTTTTTTTTCCTCTTAACACAGATCGGTATAGATAATCACATCACCAGGATGGGAGTAGTCATGAATTAATTGCTAAATCTCAGCTTCCAAAGTGCGCCTGCTAGCCACTCCCTACACTCACTGCCCAATGTGATTATAATCCCACTCAAGTCTGAATGGGGAGAAAAGGTGAAATAAGAAGAAGATATCTGTCAAAAGATCTGACAATTAACAAAAGTCTTTTACAGAACTGTGTATATAGTTAAGCCTTACTAGGTATCTTTCAAAAGATTTAACATGCCAAATGAGTTGAAGAAGATTTATATTATTTATATTGTCTGTTTTTCAGCCTTGGATGATGCAGGAAACCTGACTTCTCCACTGGGTTTGCAGATGGCAGAGTTCCCACTGTCCCCATCATTTTCTAAAGTGCTTCTGTCATCAGGTACTTTCTCTAGCATAGTGTAAGATGTTCAGTAATGGTTGGTTATGGATTAACTGAAAGACTGAGTTTTAATTCTTAAGTCTAGTGCACTGATGTTCATGTCCCCTGAGCCATAAAAAGGGCTAGCGGTTATTAGAGTGAGATTGATCGCTAGATCCTTTCTCCAGGACATTCTGGTGTGTTTAGATATGAGCAGACAGACATTGGCTGGTGCTGCATCATTAAGAGGTGATTAGATGCATGATAAGGCAGATATGGTGAAGGTCCTCTGGGAGAATGCAATTAATTCAGAAGAACAAATAAACTATCATGGTCTAGTGAGAATGCAGCAGTAAGGGGTTATCAGAGGATCTGGTCGACAGTCGTCACTCAGAGGTAAAGTGAAACGGATATATAATCAGATTGCAACGGGCACCTTTAATATTGGAACTCTTTGCTGGTTGTTGAAGATAAGGACTGAGAGCTTATGGGAATGCCCCGAGTGCAATGATGTCGGTTCTTGACTCAACTCAACTCAGAGTGATATTGATGTAGAGATGGTTCTAGATTGGTGCGATAGCCTGGGGTGGAGATGATGATGAGCTCTCAACTTTGGCCAGATACTCCCAGAACATGTGCATTCATCACCTTTGACAGCAATAGTCCAGCTCCTGGCCTTCCTGTGGCAGAACTGTTTAAACAAACAGGAGAAGCGGCGATGGAGATCCTCTGGTACCATAAAACCAGACTGCTGTAGCTATGAATGTATATACATATGTAGACATGTATGTACATAATATGTATCTAAACTTGAGTAAGACCAAAGTCAACCCCAGCAATAAAGGTGCTGAAAGTGGAGGCAGCCAGCCAGGAGGCTCACTACAGTAGTTAGGATGCCTCACACAAACACAAAGGAAATATGTCAGTATCTGCAAAAATGTTAGTAACTCGCCCTGTAATGAACTCTCAGGGAGTTACAGTAGCAGGCCCTAAGCCTCGAAAGAGTGCAATAACAATTACCATCTTCTTCTTCTTCTTCAGCTTTCCGAGCCATTGAGGTTCTTTGCTGCAAATACAATCCGTCTCCATTCATCTCTCTGGTGGACCTTCTCTTGCCAGTCGTTGATTCCAAGTGCTTGTAGGTCTGTACATGTATTATCTCTCCACCGTCTTCTTGGTCTACCTCGGGGTCTACGGTCATTTATTTCCTGAGTGTAAGCGAGTTTTGTTTCCCTATTATCTTCCATTCTTTCTATATGCCCCAGCCATTGTAGTCTATTAGCCTTCATGATACCAGTTATTAGCGGGGACTTAAACAGATCATAAATGTCTTTGTTACTTCTTCTTTTCCACTCTCCACTTTGTGTATCCCTAATGGGTCCAAAGATGCGTCTTAAAACAATTACCATGTTTCCCCAAAAATAAGACCTACCCCTATAATAAGCCCTAGCACGATTTTTCAGGATGCTTTTAATATAAGACCAACCCCTAAAATAAGCCCTAGGTAAGATCATCAGCTAGAATGAGAGACTTGCTGCTGAATGGCCAGTCGGAGTACAGACGCCACTGGTGCGCACTTGATTTGGAGAGTTATGACGATGTTCCAGAAGATGATGACATGACTGTATTTGAGTAAATGTAGAATTTTGTGCATGAATAAACGTAGATTTTTGTATCTAAAAATAAAAAATAAATAAGACATACCCCTGAAAATAAGCCCTAGAGCATTTTTCTAGCTACAATTAATATAAGACCTTATTTTCGGGGAAGCATGGTGGTGGAGGTCCTTCTCAGATGTCCTGTGATACCAGGGGACACCAGAATAGAAGGTCTGGCCATAACAAATAAAACAACAAGGAAGATCTTTATACACCATTAAATTAACTGAAAAAGTCAGTGATGTTTATACAAGAGACAACATTGCAGAATCAGACAAGCGATTTCATGCAAACTAAAGAAGAAGAAGATGTAGTGACTTTCCTCCCAACCCGGTACTGAAGTGTGCACAACAACTGTGCTGCTGAGTTCTTCTTCCCACTCCAAGCTCAGAAACCAATGGAGTGTGCAAAACGGGTATTAAAACTTCCCATCTGTGTAGAGTCATCGTCATCCTTGGATTGTCAACCAGATAGAGCACTCAGTTTGTGGACAGGCCACACCACAAAAAAGGTGCCCAATGTTTTAGCCAAGGTGAAAGCTGGTCATGCATGTGCGACCTCAGTGGTACTAGTATAAAGTAAAAAAAGTATTATTGCAGGGGATTGGCAGGGGTTCTCGAAGAATCTCAAAACTGTGAGGGAAGACCAGGAGAACTTTCAATAAGATAGCTGTGGGAACAATTATTAGTGTGACTTTTCACTGGCTGTTGAACGAGGGGATGGAACGCATATGGGAATGTCCTGAGTGCAGTGATGTCAGTTCTTAGCTCAACACAACCCAACTCAGTATAGAATTATACATAAATATCAATTGGGGAACCCCTAGAAGCCACTTAATAAATTCACACATATTGTTTGACACACATAGAAGTAGGGGAAATAATTAGAGACCAGAGGATGGACTAGACAACATACAAATAGACAACTGTAGTTACCAACCGGGATGTGAACCTGTCAACTCCAAATGACGACGGCGCTTCGCTGCAGGAACAAGTGTACTTGAACGCATGGCCAACTAGACACCCCTAAAATAGGTGTCTTCATTAGCCAGGTCTATCATCCACATGAGCCACAACTATGGAATATGGACAGAATTCTTATCTAACCATCTTAAAAATGAAGAAAACAGGCTCATAAAAAGCACCATATTTCACACACTGAAAGACTTTGGTTATATGAAATGTCTAAACGTGATTTGAACAGAATAGCAAAGAGAAATATGGTTCGTAGGAGACAAAGCAGTGGTCAAACAGCACAAAGATGGACACAGGACATTGAAATCATCATCATCAAGTGTCCTGCCGGCTGGTGTAGGCGTTCATGTCTCTCCACAGATCTCGATCTTTCATATTCTATATCAACTCTACCGATGATATTCCTTGATGCCACAGTCTCAGTCCACCCAGCATAATATCTCTTTGTCTGCCTCTGCCTCTCTTCTCCTTGATCTTTTCAATTGTCAAAATATTCTCCAATGCCTCACTTCTCAACACATGACCAAAGAAAGCTGTTTGTCTCTTTCTTATTGCTGAATATGTTCTAGTTTCATTAACCTCTTTCAGGCAATCAATGTTAGTTACTCTGTCAGTCCAAGTAATTCATAATATTCATCTCAGGAACCACATCTCTGTTGCTTCCAAGTTCTTCCTAATTTGTTAATTTACATTCCAAGATTCACTGCCATACAGCAAAACTGGTTTTATATAGCACTTCAGCACAATGGGCATGGACATTCATGAGGCATGGAAACTTGTAGAGGATTGTGAAGCTCTTTGTGGGCCAAGATAAAAATGATGAGAGGCAAAGCATCTGCTGCATGATGATGGTCTTTAGCAGCCAGCGTCATGTTGTAATGCTTCTTGTGAACATTCAGATGCATGTTGTGTTTCTCATTATATTTCCTCACGTCATGTTGTAATGCTTCATGTGAACATTCAGATGCATGTTGCATTTCTCATTATATTTCCTCAGGAGACTTTGGTTGCTCTGAAGAAGCTATCATTGTCTGTGCAATGACACAGATTCAGAATGTGTTTATCACACCATCTGACAAGAAAGTTGCATCTGTAAGTGGTTTCTAGAACATTTATTACTGCCATGACTCTCCTTAGGCTCATCGTGAGTAGTCAAGCAGCATTAGCAGCAACGCAGTAAAATGACTGGACAACACCGGCATCCTAATCTCCACATTATTTATTACAACACAGTGTTGACAAATTCAGATATACCGCCAACCTCATGCCTCTCTAACATGGATGGCTAATTGGTTGTTCTCGTGTTTCTGTATACTGCCACTTGCACACTGTCACTAATCAATGGACTGTGGTTGAATTATTGTCAAGAGTGCAAACATGCCATTTTTACTGTCGCTACACAGCTGTCATTATGCTACAGTACTTACAACACATCTGGGCACCCCAAACTCTTGACCCACATTTGCTGGGCTACAGGCTCTGCAATCGATTGGGTGTTGGACAACATACTTGAATGACAGTTAACTAGTCAGTGGAAGTTTTTGACACTTTGCTGTGAACTACAACTTATTCCAACTTCTTCCATTCTGCACTCTCGGTTTGCAGTGTATACCAGACATTCTGTCCGTAAATGTCTTTCTTCATCAAGTTTGCAGCTATGGCGGAGATGTTAGCGCTTGTGCATCTGTCTGCCCAAATAATTCGTCAAGCCTGTTGGTCCCCGATGTTGACTTGGTCACATGACCAACTTGACCCGTACTGATTAAAGTTCATGTTCGTTTCTAATTCGGTCTACTGAGCTGTTCTCTCAGTGACTATTAATCATTACTTCTAGTCGATTCTGTCTGAACTTGTGAATGTAATTTATCACCTTCATCTCTTTTTTTAACTCTATTTGAAGGTATTTTCGGAACATGGAAATTACACTATCTGAAATAAAAGTAGCATCCTTAAGTGGTTTATAGGATATATATATATTAGGGCTGCAGAAGTTAGCGATTAATTATTTTTAACGCTTAATTTTTTTTTAAACGATTAATCAAAAACTTTTCTCCCATCACTTATACATATTAACCGGATGTCGAAAAAATTTCGGACATTTTAAACATGGTGCTGCAAACACAACCGAGTTGCAAAATTGTACTGAGTCATTATTGTGTAAGCTGCAGCAAGATGTACCAACAAGATGAAACAGTATGTTTATTATGCTACAGAGTCTTCTACAGGCCCAAGAAGCATTAACTATCTACAAGTCAGATGAAAAGAAGCAATACAAAGGTCCAAAACTGTTAGATTCAGATTGGGAGAAGATTTCGAAATATGTCAAAGTTTTGGACTTATTCTCTCAAACCACGGTCCTGCTTGGCGGTCAAGACTATGTTTCATGTAGCTGTGTATTGCCACTGCTATCATCGTTGACAAAGCATACGACTGTACACGATGATGCTATATAGCTAAATTTAAGGCAGCATCTATTAATGACTTCAGTGCACGTGTAGCTAAAATGACAAGTATTGAAATACCACAGATTGCAACAGCACTTGATCCACGCTACAAATACCTGATGTGTTTGTCAAAAGATGCGAAAGAACGAACTTGGTCAAGTATTAAGCAACAAGTAGCAGTTTAATCGAAATTAACTATTAATTAATCGTTAATTTTTGAAAAGTTAACTATTAAATTTAAATTAATCGGTCGCAGCCCTAATATATATATATATATATATATATATATATATATATATATATATATATATATATATATATATATATATATATATATACACACCTGTGTGTGTGCGCATGTGTGTGTTAAAAAAACATTGAAGACATATACAACATTGATTTGTTTGGTTGTTTCGGGATTTGAGATTTAAATATTGAGCACAACCCACTTCTGGCAACGCTGATCATATTCTGGTATGAACCTAAGGCCTATCCACTTCAATATGGAAGCACTAGACTCGAGTTTCACTCTCGTTTGAGCTCGTCAGTAGTGCATATCCTTGACTGGATCCTTGACTGGATAACAAACAAAACACATCCACCCTTGTCACCATAAGCCTTGTAAAGAACACAAGCACACAATACAAACACTAATGCCAAATAAAAACATGTATAATTAAATGCAGTGAACAAAGATAACAGTTAGAACCGAAAGTCACCATAAACACAAGTTTAAAACAATTACAATATTGTCTGTGTGAATAAGTGAGTACTGTGACAATGAATAAAGGTATGGACAGATGTAAGAATGAGTCTATACTGAGGCATTGGCAGCTGCATTCATTCCTGATGGGTCAACATAACCCGTAGTTGCAATCAAATGCCTTTCCACACAGTAATATCTTTCTGGGAGTGAAGGAGTTAAAGTATCAGCTAAATAGAGTGGATTCATCCAACAACTTACCTGTGTGTTGCCGGGACGCTGAGGAGAAGCAAAGATAGTAACACTAACCTACCATTCATGTTGTAAAAAGCGACTAAGGAGTGTTACTCCCATGGATAGCAGGGACTAAGGAGTGTTCCTCCCATGTTATAGCAGGGACTAAGGAGTGTTCCTCCCATGTATGACAGGGACTAAGGAGTGTTCCTCCCATGTATGACTGGGACTGAGGAGGGTTCCTCCCATGGATAGCAGGGACTAAGGAGTGTTCCTCCCATGTATGACTGGGACTAAGGAGTGTTCCTCCTATGTATGACAGGGACTAAGGAGTGTTCCTCCCATGTATGACTGGGACTAAGGAGTGTTCCTCCCATGTATGACTGGGACTAAGGAGTGTTCCTCCCATGTATGACAGGGACTAAGGAGTGTTCCTCCCATGTATGACTGGGACTAAGGAGTGTTCCTCCCATGTATAACTGGGACTAAGGAGTGTTCCTCCCATATATGACAGGGACTAAGGAGTGTTCCTCCCATGTATGACTGGGACTAAGGAGTGTTCCTCCCATGTATGACCGGGACTAACGAGTGTTCCTCCCATGTATGACTGGGACTAAGGAGTGTTCCTCCCATATATGACAGGGACTAAGGAGTGTTCCTCCCATGTATGACTGGGACTAAGGAGTGTTCCTCCCATGTATGACCGGGACTAACGAGTGTTCCTCCCATGTATGACTGGGACTAAGGAGTGTTCCTCCCATGTATGACTGTGACTAAGGAGTGTTCCTCCCATGTATGACTGGGACTAAGGAGGTTCCTCCCATGTATGACTGGGACTAAGGAGTGTTCCTCCCATGTATGACTGGAACCAAGGAGTGTTCCTCCCATGTATGACTGGCAGCCTGAAGGGAAACAAAGAATAGCTAATCTAACCTGCCATACATGTCATCAGAGGAAATGAGGGAGGGTTGGGCATGAGGCTTGCTTTCCTATTCTGTGGAAAAACTTTAGCTACAAAATCCAGCCATGTATGAACATGTCAAAAGATAAAGAGAAAAGAATCACCACACCAGCTAAGAGGAAAGAAAGCTCTTCTCATAGAGGTATGGAGTGATGCTGCAAGAAGTCCAGATTGCATGTTTAATTCATTTCACCAAGGGACATTTCCCAATCTTTGGCACCTGGCATATTAAAACTGAATGATTTGAGACAGACAGCACAGGTGGTGGAGGAGGTGAAATACTATGAGATTAGCATTTTGAGATTATAATAATATGGAGGGGAGAGGACAGAGATTATAATAATATGGAGGGGAGTGGGCAGAGATTATAATAAAATGGAGGCGAGTGGACAGAGATTATAATAATATGGAGGCGGGTGGACAGAGATTATAATACTATGGAGTGGAGTGGACAGATATTATAATAATATAGAGGGGAGTGGACAGAGATTATAATAATATGGAGGGAAGTGGACAGAGAGTATAATAATATGGAGGGGAGTGGACAGAGATTATAATAATATGGAGGGGAGTGGACAGAGATTATAATAAAATGGAGGTGAGTGGACAGAGATTATAATAATATGGAGGCGGGTGTACAGAGATTATAATAATATGGAGGGGAGTGGACAGAGATTATAATAATATGGAGGGTAGTGGAGAGAGAGTATAATAATATGGAGGGGAGTGGACAGAGATTATAATAATATGGAGGGGAGTGAACAAAGCTGCACAAAATAGCCAAGGACAGTATGGCTTGGACTGAGTTGTTTGAAGGTGCATGCCCCATTGGGGTACAGAGGGTGGACAAAAGGAAGAAGAAGAGGAAGATTTCAACAGCTGGTTGAGACAGGAGTTAATATGATATGAAAACAAAATAGCAATATAGCAATGTTTCTAATTCTGTCTGCAGGAGAGGGAGAGAAGGAAGTTTTCAGTTCTGGAAGGTGATCATTTGACATTGGTCAACGTGTATAGAGCCTTCATCAAGGTTTGTGTCAATACTTAATTTTTTTTCTCCAAGCCATCTTTTTTTGTGCTGTTTAATACAGCTGCATCCATATCCTCCACATGTTATTCAGTTTGGTTTCTAACGATCTTTTCCATGTGTATTTAGTTGTTTCTCTAATTTGTTTGAACTGTGGGTTCCAGGCAAAGGACTTTCTAGCTATACTGTTCTTAGGTTTTCTCAGTGTATATTCTATCCAGTACCAGTGTATGTCCTATCCAGTTCCAGTGTATGTCCTATCTAGTTCCAGTGTATGTCCTATCCAGTTCTAGTGTATGTCCTATCCATTTCCAGTATATGTCCTATCCAGTTTCAGTGTATGTCCTATCCAGTTCCAGTGTGTGTCCTATCCAGTTCCAGTGTATGTCCCAGCTGTTCCAGTGTATGTCCTATCCAGTTCCAGTGTATGTCCTATCCAGTTCCAGTGTATGTCCTATCCAGTTCCAGTGTATGTCATGACAGTTCCAGTGTGTCCTATCCAGTTCCAGTGTGTCCTATCCAGTTGCAGTGTATGTCCTATCCAGTTCCAGTGTATGTCCTATCCAGTACCAGTGTATGTCCTATCCAGTTCAAGTGTATGTCCTATCCAGTTTCAGTGAATGTCCTATCCAGTTCCAGTGTATGTCCCGGCTGTTCCAGTGTATGTCCTATCCAGTTACAGTGTATGTCCTATCCAGTTCCAGTGTATGTCCAAGCTGTTCCAGTGTATGTCCTATCCAGTTCCAGTGTATGTCCTATCCAGTTCCAGTGTATGTCCTGTCCAGTTCCAGTGTATGTCCCGGCAGTTCCAGTGTCTTTCCCTCACTTCTTAATTTGCAGGTAGGTTACAGTTTTGCTGATCTTTGCTTCCTTCAAGGAGCCCGGTAGCAAATGGGTGGCACAGACTTTGAAAGGTGCATTTCTATCTGTCTGTCTGTCTGTCTGTCTGTTTACTCAGAACAATTGCAAATACAAAGCTGTAGCTGGTGATGCAAGGTCAGTTAGTTAGTTGCATATCCTTTAAAGGACGTCACAGTCAACCACAACATTTTTTGGCTGATTGTGATTTCTTGGCAAGTTAACGTTCAGTAGTTTGCCATTGCTTTCTGAACGACTGACACTCATACATCTTCATAAAAACCAACACAAGGCAGTCTGCTGGCAAATCGCCCACAGCTATGTTTCAGACGCAGTATACGGGATTACGAACTGCATCTCTAACCCCTTTGCCACAGTGCTGGTCAGTACTACTGCAAACAGGAGCTCTTCTATTGGCTTAATTGTATTTAGCAGTGGTTGTGAGGTTTGTGGTCCTCACTGCAGATATTTGTCTTCACATGTGACCACTTTCCTGTGCTGTGAAGTTTCAGCAAAGAAATGCTTCTTGGTGATTAAATATAACACATATTATGAATATTATGAGGGGCATTCAGAAAGTAATGCATCACATCGTTTTTCTCAGCTAATAATGAAGACATTTTGCACACTTCAAATATGGCATGTGGATTTGTGTGCACCAAATTGTAACCCAACCTGCCAAATAATATGGCTGCCCTAAACCGTTGATCAAGTCACCGGACTGCTGAATACATTATATGATACTGGAGATATACCTTCTGAATTACGTAACCCTGTATTTATTGCAATCCCAAAGAAATCAGGAACCTTGGAATGTGATCAACATAGAACAATTAGTATAATGAGCCACATCACAAAGATTTTGCTAAGAATTATCATGCAAAGAGTGAGGAAGAAAATACAACCTGAAATAGGGGAAGAACAATGTGGGTTTGTAGAAGGAAAGGGTACAGTAAATGTGTATATATGCTGCGAACAGTTATTGAATGTGCTATAGAAGTAAACAAGGATATACACCTTTGCTTTATTGACTACACAGGGCAGGGGTTGGTCTTGTCTCCACAGGGACAGGCTAGGGTCAGGGGTTGGTAATGTCTCCACAGGGACAGGCTGGGGTCAGGCACGGGGTGGTCATGTCTCCACAGGGACAGGCTGGGGTTGGTTATGTCTCCACAGGGACAGGCTGGGGTCAGGCAGGGGTTGGTCATGTCTCCACGGGGACAGGCTGGGGTCAGGCAGGGGTTGGTAATGTCTCCAAAGGGACAGGCATGGGGTAGTAATGTCTCCACAGGGACAGGCTGGGGTCAGGGGTTGGTAATGTCTCCACAGGGACAGGCTGGGGTCAGGCACGGGGTGGTCATGTCTCCACAGGGACAGGCTGAGGTTGGTTATGTCTCCACAGGGACAGGCTGGGGTCACGCAGGGGTTGGTCATGTCTCCACAGGGACAGGCTGGGGTCAGGCAGGGGTTGGTAATGTCTCCAAAGGGACAGGCATGGGGTAGTAATGTCTCCACAGGGACAGTCTGGGGTCAGAGGTTGGTAATGTCTCCACAAGGACAGACTCTGGTCAGGCATGGATTAGTAATGTCTCCACAGGGACAGGCTAGGGTCAGGCAGGGGGTGGTAATGTCTCCACAGGGACAGGCAGGGGTCAGGGTTTGGTAATGTCTCCACAGGGACAGGCTGGGATCAGGCAGGGGTTGGTCATGTCTCCACAGGGACAATCTGGGGTCAGGGTTTGGTAATGTCTCCACAGGGACAGGCTGGGATCAGGCAGGGGTTGGTCATGTCTCCACAGGGACAATCTGGGGTCAGGGGTTGGTAATGTCTCCACAGGGACAGGCTGGGATCAAGCAGGGGTTGGTCATGTCTCCACAGGGACAATCTTGGGTCAGGGGTTGGTAATGTCTCCACAGGGACACGTTGGGGTCAGGCCTGGGTTGATAATGTCTTCACAGGGACAGGCTGGGGTCAGGGGTTTGTAATGTCTCCACGAGGACAGGCTGGGATCAGGGGTTGGTAATGTCTTCACAGGGACAGGCTGGGGTCAGGGGTTGGTAATGTCTCCACAGGGACAGGCTGGGGTCAGGGGTTGGTAATGTCTTCACAGGGACAGGCTGGGGTCAGGGGTTTATAATGTCTCCACGGGGACAGGCTGGGGTCAGGGGTTGGTAATGTCTTCACAGGGACAGGCTGGGGTCAGGGGTTGGTAATGTCTCCACAGGGACAGGCTGGGGTCAGGGGTTGGTAATGTCTTCACAGGGACAGGCTGGGGTCAGGGGTTGGTAATGTCTCCACAGGGACAGGCTGGGGTCAGGGGTTGGTAATGTCTCCACAGGGACAGGCAGGGTTCAGGGGTTGGTAATGAGAGGCTGGGGTCAGGGGTTGGTAATGTCTCCACAGGGACATGCTGGGGTCAGGGGTTGGTAATGTCTCCACAGGGACATGCTGGGGTCAGGCCTGGGTTGGTAATGTCTCCACAGGGACAGGCAGGGTTCAGGGGTTGGTAATGACAGGCTGGGGTCAGGGGTTGGTAATGTCTCCACAGGGACAGGTTGTGGTCAGGGGTTGGTAATGTCTCCTCAGGGACATGCTGGGGTCAGGGGTTGGTAATGTCTCCATAGGGTCAGGCAGAGTTTGATAATGTCTCCATAGGGACAGACTGTGGTCAGGCAGGGGTTGGTAATGTCTCCACAGGAACAGGCTGGGGTCAGGCCTAGGTTGGTAATGTCTCCTTCGTGGGCTTTAGGTATTTCGTTATCAGTAGACTCCAACACAATCATCATCATGATGTGCCATGCTGATAAGTGTGGGCGGTCAAGGTTCACCATCTCATTTGATCACTGGTCTTGGATCGGTTTTAGAGTGGTGGATGGGGGTATCCCCTATTAAAGAAGAAGAAAAATATCTCCTTCCCTCCAATAAGCTATGGGACATTTATGGGCAAGGTGGAGTATTCTTTGATCCCCAGAAGCAGGAAGACATGAAACCATGGGAACCGATGGCAAACTGAGCTTGAAAGCAGCCAACAGATAGTTGGTCTCAATTTCGTGATGGTAGGCAGGGGAGATCTTTATAAGGACACTAGCTACAGTCATGGCCAGCATTATCACTGCCAAGAAGGAAAGCACTGGCAGACTATCTTCTTTACAGATGCCTGGTAGATTATGATTTGACAATTTCAACCCATTGCACACGGCTAAGAGAGAGAGAGAGATGCATGAGCACACCAAATGTTGTAGAGAACACATTTATAATAGCTATATTTTTATATATATGTAGTTTCGACAAAACTCAAAATGGTGCCATGAGCATTGTCTCAACTACAAGGGATTACTCAGAGCTGTAGAAATCAGCAATCAACTTGGTCGTCTGCTGAACAAATTCAAGGTCAAAATAGTCTCATGTGAAGGCAAGTGTTATCAGTTCTGGTTTATTTCTGTTGTTTATTGTGTTAAAAGTTAGTTGCATGTCCTTTAGAGGATGTCACAATCAACCCCAGCATTCTTTGGGCTGTTTGTTATTTACTAGGCATTGTTAAATTCATTAGTTTGCCATTACTTTTTGAATGGCCACCATTCATACTTTCAAAATCAACGTAAAGCAGTCTGCTTCCAAATCGCCTGTGGCTGCTTTCGAACCTTTGACGTGATGTGTCAGGGAGTTCACTAACCTCAGTTAATTGAGTGCATCAAATATAAACCAGATTCCTGTTTTGGAACAAGGAAGTGCTCCTACAAGCTAGCAAGAACCACTTTTGTCCATAGTGAGGCATCAAAAACTTGCCTTCATTGGGCACTCACTGTTCCTTGTAGAGAATTCCCTAAGTCTACAGTTAAAGACATACTGAATGCTCTATGAGAAGTAAGACATTTGTGAGAATAAAGTGATGACTGTGAATCTACAACTATGGTCAGACCGTGAGAACAGGAAGTTAAAAGAGGTGTGACCAGACAAGGAAAACCAGGGGAGATTAATAAACCAACACAGAACTGGTGTCGTGAGCCGCTACACACTGCAGAATTTACTGAGGTGATCCAAGCAGTTTTGGACTGAATGGTTCGATGTGCAATGAGGATGATCTGTCGACTAACTAACTCACTCACTCACTCACTGTCTAACTAACTAACTGATTAACTGACTAACTAACTAGCTTACTAACTAACTGACTGACTGACTATTTAATTAACTAATTGACTAACTAACTAGCTAACTAACTAACTAACTAACTATTTAACTAACTAATTGACTGACTAACTAACTAACTACCTAACTATCTAAATAACTATCTAACTAACTATCTAACTGACTGACTAACTATCTAACGGACTAACTAACTAACTAATTATCTAACTGACTGACTGACTAACTATCTAACTAATTAACTAACTGACTGATTGACTCACTGACTAACTAACTAACTAACTATCTAACGGACTAACTAACTAACTAACTAACTAATTATCTAACTAACTGACTGACTGACTGACTAACTATCTAACTAATTTAAATATTGAGCACAACCCACTACTGGCAATGCTGATCGCATTCTGGTATGAACCTAAGGCCTATCCACGTCAATATGGAAGCACTATACTCGAGTTTCGCTCTCGTCTGAGCTCGTCAGTAGTGCATATCCCTGACCGGATCCGGAAACAAGCCCCGGATCACTGGCGTGTGAAGCGGGTGTGTAACCACGCGGCACACGTTGGACACGCCAAATTATCATAACAGAATATCACAACGTCACCCATCGTAGGCTATGCTCAAGATTGCCCAATCGCCGCGACTGACATCCGTCAATCGATGTGGACCCGAACGATCAGGACTTCTCACTGGCAAGGAACACCAGGCCTCCTAAAATCCAGTGAGCAATAATCAAATTGATTATTTGGTTGTTTCAGGATTTGAAATTTAAATATTGAGCACAACCCACTACTGGCAACGCTGATCGTATTCTGGTATGAACCTAAGGCCTATCCACGTCAATATGGAATAATGTATATATAGTATATATAGTGCAAAATAGGGTTTCCATATTGACCATACATGTTAAAGGCAAGCAAGCAAGAGGTAGATAACAATACAATTAGGAAGATAACATCAAGAGATGGACAGACAGCGGTCTGACAGAATGTACAGCCAGGGCGAGAGACAGACTGTGTTAGAGATGCATTGCAGCCAACCTTTATTGTGGAGACGGCACCTGGTTGATTGAAAGAGAGTTCTTCTTTCTCTACTGCCGTTCATCTCTCAATGAATCATAGGCCCTTATACAAGCCACGCCCAGCCCTTTGTAGACTTGTTCATGATTGGTTGGATTTAGTGGCTAAAGTTTTCTGTGGGATGAGGTGGCCAGTCTCATGCCACCCTTCTCAGCTGCTTCTTATGACATGCTTGGTGGGTGACAGCGTTACTGTCTGTCTTGTCATGGCCCACTATAGTAGGGCTAAGACATCATATTAGTGTTCATGTTGACATGGTGGGTGACAGCGTTACTGTCTGCCATGTCATGGCCCACGATAGTAGGGCTTAGACATCATATTAGTGTTCATGTTGACATGGTGGGTGACAGCGTTACTGTCTGTCATGTCATGGCCCATGGTAGTAGGGCTTAGACATCATATTAGTTTTCGTGTTGAAATGGTGGGTGACAGCGTTACTGTCTGTCATGTCATGGCCCATGGTAGTAGGGCTTAGACATCATATTAGTGTTCATGTTGACATGGTGGGTGACAGCGTTACTGTCTGTCATGTCATGGCCCATGGTAGTAGGGCTTAGACATCATATTAGTTTTCGTGTTGACATGGTGGGTGACAGCGTTACTGTCTGTCATGTCATGGCCCACTATAGTAGGGCTAAGACATCATATTAGTGTTCATCTTGACATGGTGGGTGACAGCGTTACTGTCTGCCATGTCATGGCCCACGATAGTAGGGCTTAGACATCATATTAGTGTTCATGTTGACATGGTGGGTGACAGCGTTACTGTCTGTCATGTCATGGCACATGGTAGTAGGGCTTAGACATCATATTAGTGTTCATGTTGACATGGTGTGTGACAGCGTTACTGTCTGTCATGTCATGGCACATGGTAGTAGGGCTTAGACATCATATTAGTGTTCATGTTGACATGGTGGGTGACAGCGTTACTGTCTGTCATGTCATGGCCCATGGTAGTAGGGCTTAGACATCATATTAGTTTTTGTGTTGACATGGTGGGTGACAGCGTTACTGTCTGTCATGTCATGGCCCATGGTAGTAGGGCTTAGACATCATATTAGTGTTCATGTTGACATGGTGGGTGACAGCGTTACTGTCTGTCATGTCATGGCCCATGGTAGTAGGGCTTAGACATCATATTAGTGTTCATGTTGACATGGTGGGTGACAGCGTTACTGTCTGTCACGTCATGGCCCATGGTAGTAGGGCTTAGACATCATATTAGTGTTCATGTTGATATGGTGGGTGGCAGCGTTACTGTCTGTCATGTCATGGCCCACGGTAGTAGGGCTTAGACATCATATTAGTGTTCATGTTGACATGTTGGGTGACAGCGTTACTGTCATGTCATGGCTCACGATTGTAGGGCTTAGACATCATATTAGTGTTCGTGTTGACATGGTGGGTGACAGCATTACTGTCTGTCATGTCATGGCCCACGGTAGTAGAGCTTAGACATCATATTAGTGTTCATGTTGACATGGTGGGTGACAGCGTTACTGTCATGTCATGGCCCACGATAGTAGGGCTTAGACATCATATTAGTGTTCATGTTGACATGGTGGGAGACAGCGTTACTGTCATGTCATGGCCCACGGTAGTAGGGCTTAGACATCATATTAGTGTTCATGTTGACATGGTGGGTGACAGCGTTACTGTCTGTCATGTCATGGCCTCGGTAGTAGGGCTTAGACATCATATTAGTGTTCATGTTGACATGGTGGGTGACATTGTTACTGTCTTTCATGTCATGACCCATGGTAGTAGGGCTTAGACATCATATTAGTGTTCATGTTGACATGGTGGGTGACAGCGTTACTGTCATGTCATGGCACATGGTAGTAGGGCTTAGACATCATATTAGTGTCCATGTTGACATGGTGGGTGACAGCGTTACTGTCATGTCATGGCCCACGGTAGTAGGGCTAGACATCATATTAGTGTTCATGTTGACATGGTGGGTGACATTGTTACTGTCTGTCATGTCATGGCCCACGGTAGTAGGGCTTAGACATCATATTAGTGTTCATGTTGACATGTTGGGTGACATTGTTACTGTCTGTCATGTCATGGCCCACGGTAGTAGGGCTTAGAGATCATATTAGTGTTCATGTTGACATGGTGGGTGGCAGCATTACTGTCATGTCATGGCACACTGTAGTAGGGCTTAGACATCATATTAGTGTTCATGTTGACATGGTGGGTGACATTGTTACTGTCTGTCATGTCATGGCCCACGGTAGTAGGGCTTAGACATCATATTAGTGTTCATGTTGACATGGTGGGTGACAGCATTACTGTCATGTCATGGCCCATGGTAGTAGGGCTTAGACATCATATTAGTGTTCGTGTTGACATGGTGGGTGACAGCGTTACTGTCTGTCATGTCATGGCCCACGGTAGTAGGGCTTAGACATCATATTAGTGTTCATGTTGACATGGTGGGTGACAGCGTTACTGTCTGTCATGTCATGGCCCACGGTAGTAGGGCTTAGACATCATATTAGTGTTCGTGTTGACATGGTGGGTGACAGCGTTTCTGTCTGTCATGTCATGGCCCACGGTAGTAGGGCTTAGACATCATATTAGTGTTCATGTTGACATGGTGGGTGACAGCGTTACTGTCATGTCATGGCACACGGTAGTAGGGCTTAGACATCATATTAGTGTTCATGTTGACATGGTGGGTGACAGCGTTACTGTCTGTCATGTCATGGCCCATGGTAGTAGGGCTTAGACATCATATTAGTGTTCATGTTGACATGGTGTGTGACAGCGTTACTGTCTGTCATGTCATGGCCCACAGTAGTAGGGGTTAGACATCATATTGGTGTTCATGTTGACATGGTGGGTGACAGCGTTACTGTCTGTCATGTCATGGCCCATGGTAGTAGGGCTTAGACATCATATTAGTGTTCATGTTGACATGTTGGGTGACAGCGTTACTGTCATGTCATGGCCCATGGTAGTAGGGCTTAGACATCATATTAGTGTTCATGTTGACATGGTGGGTGACAACGTTACTGTCATGTCATGGCCCATGGTAGTAGGGCTTAGACATCATATTAGTGTTCATGTTGACATGGTGGGTGACAGCGTTACTGTCTGTCATGTCATGGCCCACGATAGTAGGGCTTAGACATCATATTAGTGTTCGTGTTGACATGGTGGGTGACAGCGTTACTGTCTGTCATGTCATGGCCCACGGTAGTAGGGCTTAGACATCATATTAGTGTTCATGTTGACATGTTGGGTGACAGCGTTACTGTCATGTCATGGCTCACGATTGTAGGGCTTAGACATCATATTAGTGTTCTTGTTGACATGGTGGGTGACAGCATTACTGTCTGTCATGTCATGGCCCACGGTAGTAGGGCTTAGACATCATATTAGTGTTCATGTTGACATGGTGGGTGACAGCGTTACTGTCATGTCATGGCCCACGATAGTAGAGCTTAGACATCATATTAGTGTTCATGTTGACATGGTGGGAGACAGCGTTACTGTCATGTCATGGCCCACGGTAGTAGGGCTTAGACATCATATTAGTGTTCATGTTGACATGGTGGGTGACAGCGTTACTGTCTGTCATGTCATGGCCCACGGTAGTAGGGCTTAGACATCATATTAATGTTCATGTTGACATGGTGGGTGACATTGTTACTGTCTGTCATGTCATGACCCATGGTAGTAGGGCTTAGACATCATATTAGTGTTCATGTTGACATGGTGGGTGACAGCGTTACTGTCATGTCATGGCACATGGTAGTAGGGCTTAGACATCATATTAGTGTTCATGTTGACATTGTGGGTGACAGCGTTACTGTCATGTCATTGCCCACGGTAGTAGGGCTTAGACATCATATTAGTGTTCATGTTGACATGGTGGGTGACATTGTTACTGTCTGTCATGTCATGGCCCACGGTAGTAGGGCTTAGACATCATATTAGTGTTCATGTTGACATGTTGGGTGACATTGTTACTGTCTGTCATGTCATGGCCCATGGTAGTAGGGCTTAGACATCATATTAGTGTTCATGTTGACATGGTGGGTGGCAGCATTACTGTCATGTCATGGCACACTGTAGTAGGGCTTAGACATCTTATTAGTGTTCATGTTGACATGGTGGGTGACATTGTTACTGTCTGTCATGTCATGGCCCACGGTAGTAGGGCTTAGACATCATATTAGTGTTCATATTGACATGGTGGGTGGCAGCATTACTGTCATGTCATGGCACACTGTAGTAGGGCTTAGACATCATATTAGTGTTCATGTTGACATGGTGGGTGACAGCGTTACTGTCTGTCATGTCATAGCCCATGGTAGTAGGGCTTAGACATCACATTAGTGTTCATGTTGACATGGTGGGTGACAGCGTTACTGTCTGTCATGTCATGGCCCACGGTAGTAGGGCTTAGACATCATATTAGTGTTCATGTTGACATGGTGGGTGACAGCGTTACTGTCATGTCATGTCATGACCCACGGTAGTAGGGCTTAGACATCATATTAGTGTTCATGTTGACATGGTGGGTGACAGCGTTACTGTCATGTCATGTCATGGCCCACGGTAGTAGGGCTTAGACATCATATTAGTGTTCATGTTGACATGGTGGGTGACAGCGTTACTGTCATGTCATGTCATGGCCCACGGTAGTAGGGCTTAGACATCATATTAGTGTTCATGTTGACATGGTGGGTGACAGCGTTACTGTCTGTCATGTCATGGCCCACGGTAGTAGGGCTTAGGCATCATATTAGTGTTCATGTTGACATGGTGGGTGACAGCGTTACTGTCTGTCATGTCATGGCCCACGGTAGTAGGGCTTAGACATCATATTAGTGTTCGTGTTGACATGGTGGGTGACAGCGTTACTGTCTGTCATGTCATGGCCCACGGTAGTAGGGCTTAGACATCATATTAGTGTTCATGTTGACATGGTGCATGACAGCATTACTGTCTGTCATGTCATGGCCCACGGTAGTAGGGCTTAGACATCATATTAGTGTTCATGTTGACATGGTGGGTGACAGCGTTACTGTCTGTCATATCATGGCCCATGGTAGTAGGGCTTAGACATTATATTAGTGTTCGTGTTGACATGGTGGGTGACAGCGTTACTGTCTGTCATGTCATGGCCTACGGTAGTAGGGCTTAGACATCATATTAGTGTTCATGTTGACATGGTGGGTGACAGCGTTACTGTCTGTCATGTCATGGCCCACGGTAGTAGGGCTTAGACATCATATTAGTGTTCGTGTTGACATGGTAGTTGGAGTAGCAAGGTGTCCTCATGTTGGCAGGACACAAGATAGTTTTGTTGTGAATGGCTGGCTAGACTGTCACAATGTTATCAGTCAGGACACAGATAGTTATGTTAGGGTGATGATTCCTCACATTGTCCAGATTATAGAATCACAGGTTGCTGAATGGATTGAGTATTGGTCTGAGTGGACTAAATCACAGTAGTATATTAGATCTATATTACCATTGATGCTACAAAACAATTAAGAACTCCAAGTACATCATAAGACCGATTCATTTCATTTTATCTAGTTTGCCTTTACACATTTATACAAGTTCACATGATCACAAATTACAATCACCAAATATACTTCTTGAAATACTCAAGAACTATCACATTCAACTCATATGTCACCGACCGTTAGGGTGTTTCTATTGAAATAGACAGAAATCCCTATCCAAGAGTTTGCCGACAGTCTCTAGAAATTATGGCTCGTTACAAGAATGTCTAAAGGGATGGTCCCGATAGAAGAGACTGGGATTCACTTGGTAGACAAAGGCAGAAGGTGAAGAACACTTGTGTATGTAGGAAGCCCTAACACGACTGTCTAGTTTATCTGTTGGTGATCCTTCGTCAATTGATGGAGCCCCCTGTTTTAAATACTTTCACGCACTCACGCGCACACCTTGCGTTCAAAATGATCACGAGTGGAGTACGTTGGTGAAAGTATAAAACAATAATACTCTTTAATAATAAAAGAGAAAATGAAAATTGTGGTTCAACTGGTGAACTATGATAGTTACATTTATGTTACAGGTACAAAAATAAAATAGTTTTCTGATGCTTAGACAGATAGCATATCATCATTCACACCATCCAGACAGTGACACACTCAGAACACATGTAGACACAGAGTCACCTGAGACAATCTGATCTCTGTTAGGAATAGTGCTGGCTTTCGGTTGTATTATGTCTTGGAGTCGACCCTGGCATTCGACAGGTGTACGATGCTCCTCCGGATTCCAGGTTCCGTCTCCACTAGTTGGTGGCTCAAAGTTTCGGTAACCGGACCAGTTAGGTGTCAGCAGTATCAGCAGCGAGGCTCCTTAAATCAAACAAACAGTTGCAGACTCCTTAGTGTCTTGACAATAACAATGTGTCTGAGTGTTGGTGTTGTGTGTCTGTTGTGTATGTGTCAGATGCAGAATAGGAATAAAACATAGTTCCTATCTGCTATTCTGTATCAAAAGCAAAGGGCCAATAGCTCCTATTAGCTTGGCTATACATTGTATGACATGGTGATACAAGGTGAAAAAGGGTCCAGAAGTGGACACATTCTAAGACCACATGGTCCATTGGAGTAGAACATGTAGACAAATCTTTGAAAAAAGCAGTACAAAATGTACATGGTTGTAAAACTTGAAGTGACTCATATGTAAGAATTACTGGTGCATTCCTTAACACCATGGTGAGGAAGTCCTGGGCAGCCAGGATGGTTCCCTAGATAGCTAAGGAAGGGCCAACACTAATTCAACCTAATCCCACATCAGTCATTAGGCATAAAGCAATCAAGTGTCGCCATGAAGTCGTGAGGTATACCCCACAGAATATACGAGCTAAAAGATAAGAAGAAGGCCAGCAGGCAAGCAAGGGGGCTGAGATATTCCAGGCATTGGGCTTTAGGATGTCTCAGTTATCCCTTGTTGAGTTATTTACTCCCCAAATTCTGATTCCTCACCACATGGTATTTGCCTTGAACTTATGACCGTCAGTGTCGTGTAGTTCGGCATGGCGGTGAATCAGGGGTAAGCAAATTTATGTTTGTATATATATCGCCTAGTAATATTGCTGGCATGTGAGAATCATGTTCCACATGTCTCTTCTACTTCTGCCCACATGGCAAAATCATGTTATCATATTTTCAACAAAATATACATGTAAATACATTCACAAAATGCATATGAAAATAATCAGTAAGGTTCATACATTATATCTATATATATTTTTATCTATAAATATATCTAGGCCTCACATGTTTTCTCTCAATGTCTCCCCTTTCAACTACCACGTTTCATAAATATACATGGTCGGGAAAGTTTTGGGTTTTCCCAATATCAGAATATAAATGTGTACACACTTCTTACTATAATCATAATTATTATGTCACTACACTCACCCCCAGTCTTAGTGCAGCACTTAAGATAGGTTTTGGTATAATCTACCAAGGATGCAATTGGATATGGCAGCTCACTTCATATAAGGTCTGCTTAGCACAGCAGCTATGGTCGTTGTGAACCGGACGGAAGTTGTTAGTCACAATTTCCGGTGCAGCCGTACTAATAGCATATCGTCGTATTCCCGTTGCTAGGGAGTGTTTATCTAGTTTGCCTTTACACATTTATACAAGTTCACATGATCACAAATTACAATCACCAAATATACTTCTTGAAATACTCAAGAACTATCACATTCAACTCATAAAATATCTATATCTGGCGGCAAGGTGAATGTTGCCATTGCCTACACTGAGTCGGTCTAACCTCTACATGGTCTCAGCTTTTGTTTCCCTTATGGGCCACAGTAACACATGGGTAGAGAGAGTTGCTTGCCTGCCAGCTTTGCTTGTAAACATGTTTACCGACAACACTGTCTGTTAACTTTATATGTAAACATGTTTAGAGACAACACTACCTGTTAACTTTAAATGTAAAAATGTTTACAGACAACACTGCTTGTTAACTTTATATGTAAACGTGTTTATAGAAAACACTGCCTGTTAACTTTGCATGTAAACATGGACAACACTGTTAACTTTACTTGTACAGGCAACACTGCTTGTTAACTTTACTTTTATACATATTGACAGACAACACTGTCTCACTGCCGAAGTGTATTCTCTCTGGATTCTTTGCCAATGCTGCGAGGCTGCACTACACAGGAGAATATAGAACCATCAGGGATGACCACAGCCTGCACATTCACCCAACCTCAGTGCTGGCATGCGAGGAGCCGCCCCACTGGTAAGGTCATTGTCCAGTTCAAGGAGTTACATATTGACTTTGTTGTTTTCCTACAAAATTCTTTGTCTGCAGTCACCACTCCATGAAACAGGGATTCTTTGCTCTCTGACATAGTCCGCTGTATGGTTTAGTTTTTGCTGCAAAATAGTTGCTGTTTGAATGAGAGGTTTGTGACCAGACAGAGGTCATTTTCTCCTGTGATCATCATTCTATTGGATTAGGGTTCCAGATTCTTCAGTTTTCTGTGTATGTTATTACATCAGCCTTATCTAACTTTCAGTTTTCTGTGTATGTTATTACATCAGACTTATATAACTTTCAGTTTTCTGTGTATGTTATTCCACCAGCCTGATCTAACTTTCAATGTTCTGTTATGTTATTACATCAGACTTATCTAACTTTCAGTTTTCTGTGTATGTTATTCCATCAGCCAGATCTAACTTTCAATGTTCTATTATGTTATTACATCAGACTTATCTAACTTTCAGTTTTCTGTGTATGTTATTACATCAGACTTATATAACTTTCAGTTTTCTGTGTATGTTATTCCATCAGCCTGATCTAACTTTCAATGTTCTATTAATGTTATTACATCAGACTTATCTAACTTTCAGTTTTCTGTGTATGTTATTCCACCAGCCTGATCTAACTTTCAATGTTCTGTTATGTTATTACATCAGACTTATCTAACTTTCAGTTTTCTGTGTATGTTATTCCATCAGCCTGATCTAACTTTCAATGTTCTATTAATGTTATTACATTAGACTTATCTAACTTTCAGTTTTCTGTGTATGTTATTCCATCAGCCTGATCTAACTTTCAATGTTCTATTATGTTATTACATCAGAGCTACCAAGCTTTCAGTTGTCTGTGTATGTTATTGCATCAGCCTTATCTAACTTTTATTGGCCAGTATGTTTTCCATCTTGCAAAAGACTACCTTCCGCATGGTGATTCTTGTTCTAATCCCTTCAAGGCATCTCCCATCAGGTGTTATAACTATTTTGAGATAATTGTACCAATTCACTTGTTTAAGAATGTTCCCATTGTATATTACATTGTGGTGTTTCCTTCTTTCTAGTGACGACCATAATCTGTGTCTTCTTACAATTTAACTCTTATCTCTAGTTGTTCACTGTGTGCAACAACAACATCGAATAAATGTTGTAAATCCTGCTCATTGTCTGCAATCAATACTGTATCATCTGCATATCTAATGTTATTGATGTTTCTTCCTCCAATGATGATTGCTTTCATATCTTCTACATTTCTGAAAATATTGTCACTGTACAGGGAAAAAGAGACCTTGAGACATTATACATCCCTGTTGCACACCTCTCTTAATAGGCTGATATTGACCTATCTCGTTATCAATTTTTATGGCAGCTTGTTGTTTCCAATATATGTTTTTTCAACGCCTACACTGTGAGAATCACCAGTGAGCAGATCACTGGACCTGGTAGGACATTGTCATATGCCGATGATGTTTTAGTGTATTGCCAGGGTAAGGATAGAGATCAGATTGCTGTGGAACTACAAACCGAACTCAATTGCATAAGTACTTGGTGTGTTGAGGCTGGGGCAATGGTCAACCCAACAAAGGCAACAGTTACTTGGTTCTCGTTGAATAATCATATTGTCAACACGCCAACACCAACCGTAAATCTGTGTTCAGAGACGGTGGAAAGAACGCAGGCAATGAATTACCTGGGGATACGGTTTGATCGAAGCCTTGCTTATAATGAGCACATAGACCAGGTGATAACAAAGGCCAAGCGGGGGTTGGCTGCGATGCGGGTGATGGCGGCAGCAAACTGTGAGCAGCGCCATCTATGTCTTCTATACGAAGGGCTGGTCATGTTTGTTTTTGAGTATGCGATGGCAATCCTGACTCTCAGCCATAAGCAGATAGAAAGGATGGAAAGGATACAGAATGAAGCTATGCACATTATTCTTGGATGTACAAGAGATACAGCATGCAGGGCGATGCGTTACCTTCTTGATTTTCCAACCATTGAAGACAGAATACACGTCTGCAGAGCTCGCGCCTACCTCAGAGTTAACGCAAACACACAACATCCACTGCATAGTGAAATTATGAAGGTGAAGGGCAGCAGGTTAAAAAGAGGACGGTCGTTGATGGGTCAAGCCGAAGACATTCTTCAACATGTGTGTTCACTTGAGGACTTAGAACCTGGCGAGGAGTGGGTACAAGTGCCAACAGATTTCTGCACATCCTTTTCAGTTTGCATCCAACTAGAAAGAAAATGCAGACAAGAAATCCCGGCAGCTGTGGAGGCGGAAGTACAAGCGTTGATTTTCGAGAATTCGCTAGACGGTGATGCTGTCATTTACACAGATGGGTCGGTCGTCCGACATGTGAGAAGCTCATGGGCCTTTATGGCTCAGGCCGGAGGGAGAATTGTGAAGGTGGACTCTGGTGCTTTTACTGAGACCACAAGTAGCTTGACTATGGAAGTCATGGCAGTAAGTAAAGCAATAACATGGCTCGAGACACAGACATTCAATAGGGCATGTTTCCTTAGCGACTCAGTGAACATGCTCAAGAGGATAGAGTTGGGGGGGGATCCGAAGAGAAATGGTTGGCAAAGATTAGTTTCATCTTCATGCCAGGGCATGCGGGAGTACAAGGGAATGAGCGGGCTGACAAGCTCGCAGGTAACGCTACTGTGGAGGGCGGACGCGTCACGGACCAGGCTGACATTCTGAATGCTCTACGAGAAGTAAGACTTTTGCGAGAACCAAGTGATGACTGTGAATCTACAACCATGGCCAGACTGCGAGAACAGCAAATTAAAAGAGGGGTGGCCAAACAAGAACACTACGCAGGAAGCCAAAGAAGACTGATAAACCAACACAGAACTGGTGTCGTTAGCCGCTATACGCTGCGGGATTTGCTGAGGAGGGGATCCGAGCACTTATGGACTGAATGGTTCGATGTGCAATGAGGATGATCCGTCGACTAACTAACTACTAATATATGTTTTTTACAAAAACGTTGTAATGACACTACAGTGTAAGAAAACATTGAATGACACTACAATATAAGAAAACATTGTAATGGCACTACAATATAAGAACACATTGTAATGACAATAAAATATTATAAAACATTGTAATGACACTACAATATAAGACAACATTGTAATGACACTACAATATAAGAAAACATTGTAATGACACTACAATATAAGAAAACATTGTAATGACACTACAATATAAGAAAACATTGTAATAACACTACAATATAAGAAAACATTGTAATGACACTACAATATAAGACATTGTAAGGACACTACAATATAAGACAACATTGTAGAACACTACAATATAAGACATTGTAAGGACACTACAATATAAGACATTGTAAGGACACTACAATATAAGACATTGTAAGGACACTACAATATAAGACATTGTAAGGACACTACAATATAAGACATTGTAAGGACACTACAGTATAAGACAACATTGTAGAACACTACAATATAAGACATTGTAAGGATACTACAATATAAGACATTGTAAGGACACTACAATATAAGACATTGTAATGACACTACAATATAAGACATTGTAATGACACTACAATGTAAGAAAACATTGTAATGACACTACAATATAAGAAAACATTGTAATGACACTACAATATAAGACATTGTAAGGACACTACAATATAAGAAAACATTGTAATAACACTACAATATAAGACATTGTAAGGATTATACAATATAAGACATTGTAAGAACACTACAATATAAGACATTGTAAGGACACTACAATATAAGACATTGTAATGACACTACAATATAAGACATTGTAATGACACTACAATGTAAGAAAACATTGTAATGACACTACAATATAAGAAAACATTGTAATGACACTACAATATAAGACATTGTAAGGACACTACAATATAAGAAAACATTGTAATAACACTACAATATAAGACAACATTGTAAGGACACTACAATATAAGAAAACATTGTAATAACACTACAATATAAGAAAACATTGTAGAACACTACAATATAAGACATTGTAAGGATACTACAATATAAGACATTGTAAGGACACTACAATATAAGACAATATTGTAGAACACTACAATATAAGACATTGTAAGGATACTACAATATAAGACATTGTAAGGACACTACAATATAAGACATTGTAAGGACACTACAATATAAGACATTGTAAGGACACTACAATATAAGACATTGTAAGGACACTACAATATAAGACAACATTGTAGAACACTACAATATAAGACATTGTAAGGATACTACAATATAAGACATTGTAAGGACACTACAATATAAGAAAACATTGTAATAACACTACAATATAAGACATTGTAAGGATACTACAATATAAGACAACATTGTAAGGACACTACAATATAAGACATTGTAATGACACTACAATATAAGAAAACATTGTAATGACAATGCAGTATAAGAAAACATTGTAATAACACTACAATATAAGAAAACATTGTAATAACACTACAATATACGACAACATTGTAATGACATGATGTGGTGGAGTGTGTTGTTTGTCCATCAAGAATGATGATGACCATTCATTTCATCCAGTGGGGTTGAAGGTATTTAGCTGTGGGTTCTAAGATGGCTGATAAGGCCTATTTTAGCTCAAAATGTTCTTTGACAATGTGGGCAAAGAATGCTTGACGTCTCTGGAGGAGGATTTCCTGCAGTGGTTTTTCTGTCCTGCCTTTTCTTCACAGCTCTTGCAGTCCTGGTTGCCTCACATATGACTGCACCTTTGCGTAATGATGCACGCCACGAATTTCAGTCTCTGGCTGCAGCCTCCCAGGTGTCATGATGAATTCCAAAAGCATTCAGTGAAATTTTCAGAGTGTCTTTAAAGCATTTCCTCTGGCCATATTGGGAGCGTTTACCACAACGCAGTTCGCTGTAAAAAATTCGTTTAGGGAGCCTGTGATCTGGCATGCGAGTCAAGTGACCAGCCCAACGAATCTGATTCTTCATCAGATCAGTGTGGATACTGGGCATGGATGCTCTTTCTAGGACTTCAGTGTCTGGAATCTTGTCTTGCCATTTAATCTTCAGTAGCTTCCTTAGGCAGACTGTGTGGAAGTGGTTTAATTTGATATATGACGTTGGATGAAGAATGACTTGTGTGATGACTTGGATTAAAGTGAGGAAGTGTTGCGCAATTCGTTGACCTCACTCTCCCGCCTGAGTCCATCTGAGTCCAGTGGCAAGACAAGTCGAGCGACTGGAGACAAATACAGGTGCAGTGGATGACCAGGGCGCTCTACGTGCCTTGCCGTGCTCATTACGTTCCACAACGCTTTGCAGGTAAACGCCGTCTTGCCCGTTGAATCAGGAATGATTTCTTCCGCGCAGTCTGCCGAATCCTGTCTTCACATGCTGGGTAGGCATACCCTAGTTTACCTCTTGGTTTGACACCAAATCGGATACCCATGCCTGGTTTAGCCAGCCTCTCACAGCTGTTGCCCGGGGGGTGGCCGCTGTCGCATGCTGACAGCTACTAGGAGCCACAGGCACGAGCTGGGTGTCAGACTTGGACCAGTGGGGGATGGGTCCTGAAAAGGACATGAGAGTCATCCTTACCAGGTGGAGTGTATACTATCGACGTCAGGAAAAAAAGTTTCATGTCTTTAATGTTTAAAGACACGCCATGAACCAACGGAACATTTTAACACAATAAGTTTTGACATATGTGTCTACGGCTGTCATCATGAAGCAAAGATAGCATGCAGCAGCATATCACAAACACCTTCACAAGACTGACCTCGGGCTACTGTGAGTGGAAAATGTATCATCCGAGTGATAGACAATAATGGTGTAAAGGATAGTCCCCCCTGAACACTGGGTTGCAGTCTGGGATAAAGAAATAGTTAAAACTCACTCACAGAGGAAGTTGTAATTGAGACAATGCTCATGGCACCCTTTTGAGTTCTGTCCAAATTATATATAGATAAAAATATAACTGTTATAAATGTATTCTCTTCCATCGCTGATGCATTTGTGCATCTCTCTCTCTCTCTCTCTCTCTCTCTCTCTCTCTCTCTCTCTCTCTGTCTGTCTCTCTTTCTCTCTCTCTATCTCTCCCACCGACTCTCTCCCTCTCTCTCTGTCTCTCTCCCCTGCCCCTCCTTCTCTTGTTCTCTCTCTCTCTCTCTCTCTCTCTCTCTCTGTTTTCCCCTCTCCTCCCTCTCTTGCTCTCTGTCTCTGTCTCTCTCTCTCTCTCTATCTCTCCCAACGACTCCCTCCCTCTCTCTCTCTCTCTCCCCTGCCCCTCCTTATCTTGTTCTCTCTCTCTCTCTCTCTCTCTCTCTCTCTCTCTCTCTCTCTCTCTGTTTTCCCCTCTCCTCCCTCTCTTGCTCTCTGTCTCTGTCTCTCTCACTCTCTCTCTTTCTCTCTCTCTCTGTTTTCCCCTCTGTCTCTCTGTCTCTCTCTCTCTCTCTCTCTCTCTCTCTCTCTCTCTCTCTCTCTCTCTCTCTCTCTCTCTCTCTTCACTCAGCTTGTTGATAATGAGATACCTAACACCTGTACAGGCAACATTACCAACCCAGGTCCAATCCCAGCCAGTCTGCACGTGCTAGGCTAGATCATGACCTGGTGACATTCTAGTATGCCTCTCCACAGATGTCATGTTTCAATGCTGGTCTGGCACACCTGGTTGGCACCTGAACTTGGAGAGAGGTAGGAGAGTTCTGCACCACAGCCCCCTTGGAGACAGTATATTGAAACAGGACCTGGAGGAGTCTCTACACCCACCTCACTCAATAGATGAATCCATGTTTAGGACTCAAGTGACCTAGTTCAAACGCATCAGACTTAAGAATTAAAACTCAGACATCTAGAAGACCCATTAACTATGAAGATATAATTTAATATTCATCCATTAAATTCTGCTCCATTATTCTTTTGATCTGGTACATCAAGACTATTTTTATTTTGAGTACTTTGTGTAATTTTATAAGGGTTATTTTATACTTCATAAATTTGGTCAATATTTGATTTGTTCTTTCACAGGGTTGTATTCAATGAGGTTGTTCAGACAAACAAAGACTACATGCGAGACATCACAGTGATTGAACCAGATTGGTTGTGTGAGCTGGCTCCACACTTCTACCAGTTTGGAACGGTAAGTGGAACAGATTTTAAAGAATTTTGTTCCCTAAAGGTTGTTGTTGTTTTGTTGTCGTGTTGTTGTTGTTGTTATTATTATTACAGCGCGTGTGGTTTTTTTTCAAGGGTGAGTAATAATTGCCTTCTTCTTATACACTTTCCCTAAGACTACTTTCCACATCCGGGAGGGTTTCTCATGTGCGAGTCGCAACGTCATCTATGCGATCATCTGCACACATTGTGACATGAGGTATCTTGGAGAGACGGGCCTTCGTCTTGCGGACAGATTTAGACAACATTTATCCGATATCGACAGTGGTGCCAAGAAACCGGTACCCCTACACTTCAACAGTTCCGACTACTGTGGGGTTGCCGACATACGTGTTACGGCGATAAAATCGTGCACATCTCACGAACGCAATTGCATGACATTGGAAAACCGTCTTATCTTCCAATTGGGTTCACTTTCCCCTCACGGCCTCAATGTCCAACACAGTTTTATTTAAGTTCCCTACGCCGCTTATCCACAACCCCCCCCCCCCCCCCCTCCATCTCCGCCATCTTAAAGTCAACTTCATAGCCAGTTGTATGTCCTTCGCAGGACATGGGAGTCACCACCAGCATTATCTCTGCTTTCTGTGACTTCTTGGTTGGTTTGCATGGGGTCGTTTCTCATTGCGTTCTGAACTACCGTCACTTGTGCTACTTTTTGATAGCAAACGCTTGCTGGCCTGCATCCATATTGCCCACAGCAGCGTTTCGAACTTGGCGGAATTGCTTACTGCATCCGTTACATCGTCCCAGAGTTACACATCCATATTTTTCCATTCGCTCTCTTGGGCGCACCCCGATCCCCCTAGCGTGGGTTCCCTCACCGGTTGAATTAACCAATCACCGAGTTTCTGGCTGTACTGACCTTTAGGCAGTTGACCCCTGTAACACAACATCCGTTCCATTCACTCATGGATAGCCGTCTCAAGCTCGGACACAGATGAGTTGATATTTATACATTCATGTAGTGTCGATCGTGTATTAGTTAATCGATTTTTGTTTGTTTGTTCTGTGCTGACGAAGGCTTTGGCCGCAACGTCCATTGTTTTTTGTAGTTGTGCTTTGGTAAAGCTCTCAATCTACTTCTCGTTTTTCAGTGATTCATTCTTCTTATACAGACACATAAACAAAAATTACAAAACAAAAATTATTGACTCAAGCCTAAAAGTCATATTTGCTAGTGCTCGTACTTATTTGACTTTTACTTTTTCTTTGCGCCTTTTTAGGAACGTGAGCTTGCAGTAAAGAGAACCAGACTGGAGTAATTTGCATACCTGTTCTTTCATCCATTTGTAATTACTCACATGTAGTAATAAAATACACAAACTTCATCAGAATATCAGTAAACGATCATTGGAGAGTCATGGTCACCATCATCTGCTCAAGGTCAGGCACCTGAAGAAGGGGGAGGAGGAGGAGGAATGTCAGTTTTTTAATAAATCATATATTTATACCTTGAGTGTTGGTTATCTTGAATTTCTGTATAAATGTGTTTGAAATTTTGGATTAGAATGTGAGCATGGAATAGTGTCACAAGTTGACAATGACTGATTGACTAATTGAGTGATTAACTAGAATCAACATCTCTGCATGTTCGACACATCCATATGTGCTTTGTCCCTCCCTCAGCAGGTGTTGGAGTGTAGGGATGTTAGATGTTTCTGTAGGCTACTGGTTGTTTCTTTAGTGTACTGGTAGTTTCTGTATTGTACTGGTTGTAAACAGATTCACTGCCAAACAAAAAGTGGGTTTTGACCAAACAGAAATTGGTGGCAAAAGTGGGAAGTAGGGGTGTGTCACAGTAATGATCTAAAAATGGTTAAAATGGTAGCAGCTTCTATTGTATTATATATCAAATTATAGGAGATTGCACAAGGAACACGTCAGCATTGCTAATATTGCTAGAGGTTAGAAATATCATAATAATAATGTTGGATGTTGTTTAAATTTTGAAGACAGGGGTGACAGTTATTTAAAATCTCCACTTAACCAAGGCACTACTCAATCTTTCATGATAATCCAATTAAATTTACTGAATAATGATAAAAACACCACTTTTCTTCACCAGTATCATAAATACTGCTCCTAACACCAATAAAACACAATTAAAACATCACATTTTGAAGCACATCATTTTCCACAAAATGGAAAAAGTCAGGAACACGCGAGGCAGATTTGTACTGATAAACAATAAATACACTTTTTTTTCTATTATAATTTTTTTTTTTTTTTAATTTAATTATTTAAATACTCCTCAACTTATTTCTGATAGGCAAGCAAACTTAGGGGTAACAAGTGTGGCCCATTAGAGCAAGCATAATTCGACATGTGCCATCATATGATGACGAACTTTCACTGTTAGGTTTGTTTTCCATCATGTCCATCTGCTACATAATTTAATTGAATACTGCACGTGGTATTAGTTTTAGAATCTTTCACAAAGTCCTTTAAATCAGAGGGGTTTTTTTTATAGTTTTTTTTTTTTATTATTCTTGAGGTTTTCTAGCTGCTACCTTACTAAGTTCACTTCTCAAATATGGGAGTTTGCCATTCTTGAGGTTTAATAGCAGCTACCTTACTAAGTTCACTTCTCAAATATGGGAGTTTGCCATTCTTGAGGTTTACTAGCTGCTACGTTACTAACTTCACTTCTCTTGCCATTCTTGAGGGCCTGCAGCACTGACCAATGTATGAAATCAGTACAGGGCACACGATGATGATACAGGTGATATTGATAGCTGGGAGAATCAATGTTGCATCGATACTTATGATGACTAATGACTCATAGATGGTGGCTTTTGAATCTTCATCTTTGCATGTCTCTTCAGAATAATGGCAATTTGTCCTGGGGTGTAGTTTCACTACTGTACAGTTGAGATTGCTACAGTTTTCTCACAATCAGTACACTGTTCTGTTTCTGTTGCTTTGTGACTGCATTCACATTTAACCCATCATCTAAATCCATGCACTGTGTGTCTGGCCACAGTCATGATTTTTAGATTACATTCATTTACTTTCCCAGAGCTTCACAATGATCTCCTGTCTGCACTTACAAGTAGGCATGGGTGCAGACTCTATCTTCTAGTCAGTTGACAAATCATCCTCATTGCACATCGAACCATTCAGTCCGTAAGTGCTCGGATAAGCCTCCTCAGTAAATCCCGCAGCATGTAGCGGCTCATGACACCAGTTCTGTGTTGGTTTATTAATCTTCTTTGGTTTGGGTCAGGTATGATCAGTTGATATACACACTGTTGGACATGGAAGTCTGCGCTTGTCTTGTCAGATGGGTTGCGGCGGTCTTCTATGAGCGTAAGGTTGCACTGTGCGTGGGTTCCTGGACTTCTGACCCCTGTACTATTACACCCGGGTTGCCACAGGGATCTGCCTTGTCCCCAGTGCTCTTAATGTCTACACCAGCAAAATCGCAGCTACTGAGACACCAGGTGTGGGTAGAATCTTGACATTTGCAGATGATGTGCTGGTGTACAGACAGGGCAGAGACGGGGTCAGTTTGGCGGAAGACAAACAGGGTGGCAGAGTGGTGCAGGGGCCGTTATAAACCCAGACAAGGCATCGGTTGTATGGTACTCCATGGATAACCGGATTGTCAAGGCAGATGTCCCAGGTATTATGTTGAATGGATGTCCTCTTAGTATAGAGAGAGTAAACTGAAGTATTTGGGTATCACCTATGGCAGGTGTTTGTCTTTTAAGGATCATGTGGAGGCTTTGGTGGTGAAGGCTGGTAGGGGACTTTATGCATTGAGGGCTATGGCAGCAACCGGGGTAGATCAGAGAATGCTTTACAGACTCATTCAGCAGTTAATAATTTCTGTCATTAAGTATGGTTTGGGGCTGCTGACAGTATCAAAGAGTCAGCTTGAAAGGTTGGAGCGCATACAGAATGCTGCCCTGCAGGTAATCCTGAGGTGAACAAAGGACACACCAATTATATGCATGAGGCATATCCTGGGGCTACCAACAATGACGGATAGGCACAGGGTCCTACAGGCCAAATGGTACCTGAGAGTTGCTGCAGATAGGGATCACCCCCTGCATGAAGTCATGGATATGGTCAAGGGTCATAGACTAAGACGAGGCAGGTCCTTGATGGCACAGGCGGAACTTTCTATACGTCGGGTGTGCGATCTGGAGACCATCAATCGTGAAAAAGAGTGGGTTGAAGTTCCAGAAGACATGATGTACTAGCACAATGTAATAGTAACACTGGGTCATGAGTGCAGAGAATGGGCAGCGGGCCACACTGAGTTTGAAGTGCAACAACTTATCCAGAGTAACACACGATGGGTCAGTGGTGAGAAACAGACGTAGTGGTTGGGGTTTTATTGCAAAGGCTTATGGACGAGTTTCGAAAAAGGAGAGTCTGGCATATGAGACTACGACCTCCAGCATGAGAATGAAGATGGAAGCAGTAACAGGGGCATTCTGTTGGTTAGAGGAGACTACTGCAACACACATTGTATTCATTACGGATTCAAGGAGTATGCTTAGTAAGGTGGAGAAAGGAATGTTTCGTGTGGAATGGCTATTGTCGCTTCAGATGTCACAGATTGTGAGAATTGTATGGATATTTTGCCCTGGCCATGCAGGGGTGCAGAGGAATGCACAGGCTGATAGGCTGGCAGGGAATGCACCTCTTGGTGGTAGATTGCCTATGGAAAAGGGGGAGGTGGTCATGCGTTTGTGGAACCAGGTGGAGAAGGCGGGGGGGGGGGGACAGATTAAGAACCCGTATGTGGAAAGAATGAGATTTCTGGGGATTGGTAGGGGTTCTGGAAGAATCTCAAAACTGAGAGGGAAGACTAGGAGAATTTAAATCAGATAGTGGTGCGAATAATTAGTAGTATGACGCTTTGCTGGCTGTTGAACGAGGGGACGGAGCACATATGTCATATGGGAATGTCCTGAGTGCAGTGATGTCGGTTCTTAACTCAACTTAACTCAACTCTTCTTTGGTTTCCTGCATATTGTTTTTGTCTGGCTACACCTCTTTTAACTTGCTGTTCTCTCAGTCTGACCATGGTTGTAGATTTACAGTCATTACTTGGTTCTCGCAAACGACTTACTTCTCGTAGAGCATTCAGCATATCACCCTGGCCCATCCGCCCTCCACGGTAGCCGTACCTGTCAGCCTGCTCATTTCCTTGTACACCCGCATGCCCTGGCACGAAAATTAAACTAATCTTTGCCAGCCACGACCGCTCCAGAGACAACAACCACTGTTATCTCATCTTCTACTGTATGGTAACATTTCTTTACATATTTATTTATAGTATAGCACACTGCAATAAATGGTGGTTGCCACCATAGCATTGTGGCTAGACGCTTGCCTGTCTGTCCAGTTCTCAGGTTCGAGTTCCAATCGAGGTGAATTGTTTGTTTACAATTGACCTAGGTCCTAAAACCTAAAAGGGTACCAGGAAGTGACGGCGGTTGGCAAGATATTGATCACATCAAACCCTGGACTTTGTCCAGAGAAGCAAAGGAACAACTATGGAAAAACCGACTGATGTGGGTTGTGAAGAAAAAGAACAACTTACACAGATTCTGCTATTTATATCTTCAGGTGATCAGAAAACGTTTAAGCAGTCAAACCTGCAGGCTTCATTTGACATAATGTCTAAGACTCGTGGAGATTAGGCAAGAATTCTTCAGGCGTCGTATCATTCAAACAGATACAGGCGATATAAATGCCCGACCAAGCACCAGAGAAAGTATTGCTCACAGTACTAGACACAATGTATATCTGAATGAGATAGTAAGAACATAGCAAGAACAATGCCCCAGCACCTGATGACGTACAGTATGATCACCAGGCAGCGGAGTGATGCAGAAATGAACTACATTGTTGTGGGCTTCAATGTCAAATACAGGCATCCAGGGTATCAGAGGACCTGTTATACAGTTGTCTGAAGCCACTGCCAAAACCTGGAAGAGATCCTTAACAGCGTAGTAGTTACAGAATTTTCACCTGGTAGAATGTACGAGGGGGCTTCAAATGAAAACTTTAAAAGTGCGATAGAAATTACAGTAACCATGCCATTGTCTTGTAATCTGTCAATGTTGTTGTTAAGGGTGCCAAGAGTGTTAAGCACGTTACATCGTGGTGCATACGAACTTTATGAAGTCATAAGGACAGTATAGGGCCTACAGATGGCCGCCACACTGTTGACTTGCACCAAAGAGAAGCAGCGTTCTATTATCCGAGCTTTTTAAATTAGTGAAGGGGTGAAACCTATAGAAATTCATCGGCGAATGACCGGTCCAGTGTGGTAATGCATGCCTGTCAGTCCAGCAAGTATATGAATGGAGTAGGAAGCTTCAAAACGGCGTGACTTCTGTGACAGACTGTTCACGACCAGGTCAGGCCCACCGAGTAGTGATCCCAGAGCATTTTTTTTTTCCAACAGGAACCAAGCACTTTATCGGCGCTGGGGGATTTGCATTGAACATAGTGATGACTACATCAGAAATGGATACATTTGTTCTTTACTGTTTCAGAATATAATTGCGCGCGCACACACACACACACACACATACACATTTAATGTTTTCGTTTGAAGCCCCGTGGTATGTGACTAAGCGCTGGAAAATTAGCGTCTAACTGAGTGGTGTGATACCGCGGATAGCATACAGAACACTTTAGGCAGTTATAACCAATCAACGGCAAAATGGGACAATACTGGAACTTTTGCATACCTGGGATTTCAAAGCATGTAAAAAACAATGGCTATGGTAACAGATCTCGAAGGTGTCTGTAATAGTGTATACTTCGCGTATCTTATGCAATGCCTGATTGACTGGCGTTATAACCAAAGCTGATCGCAGCTGCACTGGTGAAGAGAACTGAGTATCAGAACTATTGTAGTGTATACGCAAGTGCTGACCAGACCCCAGGGCTCGCCGTCATCACCGGCGTTGTTCAACATCTGTACATCACAACTGGCCATAATACAACCCGTTTGACCAGGGCGAAACTTGACATACGCAGATGATGTCTTACAATATAACTACGCAATTTCAATCAGTGTTTCAGTTACTGTCGCAGTTATATAGGGTGTATTTTTAAAGACTGTGCGGTGTTTGAAATTATTGCCGGTCCCAGTTTTGTATTTACCTATTATGTTGCATGAACTTTACAGTGTGAATACAAAACTTGGACCGGCAATATTTTCAAAAACTGAACATTCATTGAATATACACCCTATGCTTGTGATGAACAATGACTCGTGGGTGTTGACTTGCGTCTTCATCCTTGCACATCTCTACAGAATGGTGACAGTTTCTGTGCAGGGTTATAGCTCTATTTCTACACAATTAGAGCCTGATTATATTTCACACATACATTATCATACTGTTCTGTTGCTTCGTGTCTACATTCACGTGTGTACCCATCATCCACATCCATGCACTAGGATGCAGTTATTAATCCCTCATATCCGTGTTCGAAACACAGCTGCGGGTAATTTGGCAACAGACCGCCTTGTGTTGGTTTTTTACGAAATGGCATGGTTGCCGGTTGTTCAAAAAGCCATGGGAAACTTGCCAATAGATCACAACAGCAAAATATGCTGGTGTTGATTGCGACGTCCTGTAAAGGATATGCAACTAACTGACAATGTGTCTTGGCCGCTACTACGATCTTTAGGTCACATTCATTCACAAAAAGGACAGCTGTGGCATGAATGGATACCTAGAAAGATATTTCTTTCTGACAAAGACTTATACCGTGTTTCCGCGAAAATAAGACCGGGTCTTATATAATTTTAGCTTAAAATGCACCAGGGCTTATTTTCGGGGAATGTATATATATATATATATATATATATATATATATATATATATATATTTTTTTTTTTTTTTTTTTTAAACAAAATTCTACATTTATTCATGTACAAAATTCTACATTTATTCAAATACAATTACAATCATGTCATCTTTTTTCTGGAACATCGTCATAACTCTTCAAATTCCGAATTCCGGTCTGAATTGCTTGCGACTTCATTTCCTGTAGAACCATTGGCCCCAATCTCTCATGTCCAGCAATAAAGATTTCCTTAAATGAGCATTTCTTGTTCCATGTAGCCTGCTCGTAGTGCATTGGTAACTATTTCACACTAGAGGGGAGTCTACATTTATTCAAATACAGTCATGTCATCACATACATTTCAGATGTTACTCGGAGTCTCTGTGGCGAAGTGGTTAATCCTTCTGACTCGACCTCTGGAGGTTGTGGGTTCGATTCCGGGCCACGTCCTTCGGTTCACAAGTGCTTTTTTTCCGGAGATTCTTGAGAGTTGCCGCTGGAGCTACGGAATTCGTGCTTTGTGCGACGCTTTCCGCGCTGCGGAAAGAGACTGAGCCATATGGGATAAAAACCCGGTTCATTAAAAGTCGACAGGGTCGACTTCATTCATTTCCATCCTGTGTCAGGTCTTAGTCAGATATGACTGAGCTACCGTATAACAGTAGACGGTAATACCTGCTTTCTGTTAGGGCCGAACGTTGGGCGGTGTTTACCAAACCCGACACCCCACATGTGCCAACGGCTTCGGGCGGAAGAGCACATTTGGGAGGGTACAAGACTTACCCTGGTGCGAGGAAATGCAACCTAAAGACAAAATGTCATGGCAGGGCATACCAGGCCCTAAGCCTTGGTTGGCAGCTGGTCTAGGATCGAAGCTCCGACAGGCGGACAGTTAGAGCATTGCTTTGCTGATCCTGCAGCTTCTGCAGCTTGTCTTGTTCCAGATGTAGAAGTGTTACCTTTCCTCTGGAGTGAACTAGGCAGGCCGAGAGAGGGATCATGCTGCATGGGCAACACATGATCTCTATATTTTAGCCCAGGCTTTGTGCTATGGAGAGGCAATAACTCCATCCCTGGTCACAACCGGTCTTGGAATCAAAGCGAGAGGCAACTGTTACGGGTTATAAATCCCAGTCAACTTGCGTTGACATAGGGTGCCACGCGTTGCCTCTGACGGTGGGAGACACGTACAGGTGTCACTGATCAGCTACCGCCCGCCTCAAGCTGGGCAGCCCCCGGCCAATTGGGTGCTGATCCGCCACAGCCTGCCTGCTTCAATGGGTGCTTGGGGCTAGGACAAAATCTGAATCGCAGGCTGTACGGCTTGCAACCTGGAACGGGAGAACCATGTGTCCAGGATTTCCCACTGACTTGACCAATATTGACGATGTGAGAAAAACGGCTGTGATTGATGCTGAATTCAATCGTCTTAACATTGATATTGCTGGCCTGCAGGAGACTGGCCTCGATGAGGAAGGGCCACTCAGGGAAAACAATTACACCTTTTCTGGAAGGGTAGGGGGCAGGCAGAAAAAAAGGCAACACGGCGTGGGCTTTGCAGTGAAGAATTCGCCTAGTGAATGTCTGTGTCTCGAGCCATGTTATTGCTTTACTTACTGCCATGACTTCCATAGTCAGGCTACTTGTGGTTTCAGTGAAAGCACCAGAGTCCTCCTTCACAATTCTCCCTCCGGCTCGAGCCGTAAAGGCCCATGGGCTTCTCACATGTCGGACGACCGACCCATCTGTGTAGATGACAGCATCACCGTCTAACGAATTCTCGAAAATCAACGCTTGAACTTCAGCCTCCACAGCAGCCTGATTGTCTTGTCTGCATTTTCTATCTAGTTGGATACAAACTGAAAAGGATGTGCAGAAATCTGTTGGGACTTGTACCCACTCCTCGCCAGGTTCTAAGTCCTCAAGTGAACACACCTGTTGAAGAATGTCTTCGGCTTGACCCTTCCACGACCGTCCTCTTTTTAACCTGCTGCCCTTCGCCTTCATAATTTCACTGAGGTAGGCGCGTGCTCTGCAAACTTGTATTCTGTCTTCAATGGTTGGAACATCAAGAAGGTAGCGCATCGCCCTGCACGCTGTATCTTGTACATCCAAGATTAATGCGCATACCTTCATTCTGTATCCTTTCCATCCTTTCTATCTGCTTACGACTGAGAGTCAGGAGTGCCATTGAATACTCAAAAACAGACATGACCAGCCCCTCGTACAGAAGACATAGATGGCGCTGCTCACAGTTTGCTGCCGCCATCACCCGCATCGCAGCCAAACCCCGCTTGGCCTTTGTTATCACCTGGTCTATGTGCTCATTATAAGCAAGGCTTCGATCAAACCGTATCCCCAGGTAATTCATTGCCTACGTTCTTTCCACCGTCTCTGAACACAGCTTTACAGTTGGTGTTGGAGTGTTGACAATAGGATTATTCAACGAGAACCAAGTCACTATTGCTTTTGTTGGGTTGACCATTGTCCCACCTTAAGCACACCAAGTACTTATGCGATTGAGTTCGGTTTGTAGTTCCACAGCAACCTGCTCTCTATCCTTACCCTGGCGATACACTAAAACATCATCGGCATATGACAATGTCCTACCAGGTCCAGTGATCTGCTCACTGGTGATTCTCACTGTGTAGGCGTTGAACAGTACCGGAGATAATGGTGATCCCTGTGGTAGGCCAGAATATTTTGTTGTTGGTTCCGAAGTCCAACTGCTACATCTAAAGACTACTTTCCGCTGGAAGAGGGCTGCAGCAATCCAACTAAGGAGGAATGGACTTATTTTGAGTTCAAGAAGCTGAAACATTAAAATATTCAATGGTACTCTGTTGTACGTGTCCTCAAGATCAATCGCTGCAGCAAAGGTTTCAATGCCTGAGTGGAAACCTTCATAGACATCATGGGCAAAAACTGCTCCATTTGTCCAGGTTTCTCTTTTTGGACGGTACCCACCCAGGGTAGGTGGGAAAACACCTTGCCTCTCTAGCTGGCTTGATATTTTCCTGGCAATTAATTTCTCCAGCAGCTTGTCTATTGTATTTTGCATGGTTATAACTCGATATCCCTGAATCTTTATGTGGTCTTTGCCAGGCTTCGGCAAGGGAATCAGATAGCTGTGTAACCACTCCTCCTTGATGCTAGCACTCCCTATTCTGTTGTTGTACACGCCTGCTAGTTTCTCTAGCTCGTTGTCGGTACACCTATTTATGTCGTCGTATCTTATGCCATCAGGTCCTGGAGCGCCGTTTTTTGATCGTCGAAGCACAGCCTTGATTTCTTTCACTGTCACTGTGTCTTCATCCGAAGTGTTCTGGGCCTTGCACCTGTCTGAGGTGACCTCCTTGGCAAGATTTTGGCCTCCCATGTCTGTCTGGTTGCTCTGCTCTAGATTGCGTTCAAAGAGGGCTTTGCCCTTGTCCTCGTCAGTGCTCTGCCAGATGAGGTCAGCACGTTGAAAGTCAGAAATGCTCTGATTCTTGACTACCCCACTTATGCTTTTATGTAGTCGCCAGTGACTTGTCTGTGCTTACTCTTTGACACACCTCTGATCATTTTTCACTTTAAACCACCTTGACCAGTTTTTTGAAATAGCTTAATTTTGTGTCATCTCTCTAAGTGCATGCAGGGACATGGATGGCCAGCTCTGTTCTTCTGTCCATCTCCTTACAGCATTACGCTTATCCACCCAAGCCTTCTCCACCTCGAAATTCCACCAAGGTGGCTGCTCCCAGCTTTTTTTCCTGCCCTGAAGCTTTCTGTGCTTGTCACGTCTTATTTTACTCACCACATCTTGCCCTGTACTGTCATACTGGAAAGTCTTGACCGTTGACGTATGCTGCCTGGTTCTGCCTTTCTCCACCAATATGCTGCAAGGGTGGTGGTCGCTGGCGTGATGTCCTAGGACACCCCATCTACACACTGTAGTGAGTGAAGGTGAAACCAGCGCCAGATCAATAGCACTGTCCTCATCGCCTGGACGGCTTGCTGTCCTGGTGACACAGCCACTGTTGCTACAAACCAGGTTAAAGTTTGATGGTGCAACTTCAGAAGAGTTTGAATTCAAGAGTGGAGTTAAGCAATGTTGTGTACTAGCTCCCACCCTCTTTGGAATATACATTTCACTTCTACTGAAATATGCCATCGTGATCAGGATGGTGGTATATACATTCACTCACGCTCAGATGGCGGCCTCTACAATGCTCAGAGATTGAAGGCCAAGACCAAAATTAGGAGGGTACTGATCAAATAGTTGCTTTTTGCAGATGATGCTGCAGTTGCGACCCACTCTGAGGAATAATTACAATGTCTACTATCTGCATTCTCCAAAGCTTGTTCTGAATTTGGTTTAAAAGACTGTGTTAAGCTAGTTGAAGATACAACAAAAAATTAAATATGTAAGAGTGACCCAGTATGGATGTAAACGTGGTTCTAGCCAGGTGGAACTATGAGCGGGACGTGTCTACAATCAGTTTGTTATTAGAACGATCAACACCTTGTGACATTTGCTGAGAAAGACATATCATCTATGGGTTTGTCAAGAATGCTATGATGTCGGTCCATCATCATCATGTGTTCTGTCAAAATGGCGCAGGCGTTCATGGCTTTCCACAGATCTCGGTCCCCGATGTTTTGGATCAATTTTGAGCTAAGTCAAGAATCGATATCACAGTCTTCTGGACATCGACATACGCACTCTGTGCTTATCTTCAACAGCCAACGAAGAGTCCGACCACTAATTTTATCAGTTACAGTCTGATTATGTGTCCGTTTGACCTTTCCTCGAAGTACTGAGTGTCGGTCAGACCCTCTAGTTCAGTGGTTTTCAACCGGTGGGGACTCCCCTCCCACTCCAGGGGGTGGGATTTTAGGGTTTCGGGGGGAGGGGGATTTAGATTATTTCAAGATCATGTTAATACAAGAACCGATTATTTGATATTGTTTTTCCCTCCATACTTTAAGATTCTGCGCTTCTCACCCTTCTGAAATTATTTTATAACGTAAGTAGACTCGCAAATCACGTTTTATGTAGACGTCTAGACTTGTTCTAGTATGTGTTATTAAATTTAGCTTCCATTTTTATGTATACAGTGTAGGGCCGGGGGAATTTATAGGGAGGAAATACGAAAAGGGGGGTGGGGGAATGGCATTCTGAACCTATGGTGAAGGGGTGCATGGGACAAAAAAGGTTGATAACCACTGCTCTAGTTAGTCCCTGCCGCACCATTCTCTCCAGGTCATGATGGGTTTATTTGCTCTTCCACACTTAACACACGATCCACAATGACCCTGGCCACGCCTACCCCCTTTTTTGCATATCCCTTACAGGACGTTGCAGCCAACATGAGCATTTTTCAGCTGCTGTTGATGTACTAGGCAAGATTACGCCCAGTAGTTTGTCATTGCTTTCTGAGCGGCCGGCTCACGTATCCCAAAGTTACCAACGCGGCGAGAACCGCTACCGATTCTCGCGCACCAATACCCCACCCAGAGGTGTAGCCTCAGCCAATCTGGCCGCCTGCTCGTTTCCTCATACACACCAACATCCATTGAAGTTAACTTCTTTCAGTATTTTGGTATGTTAAAACAGATTGCCAGCCAGCCTTGTATAAGAGCATGACATGTGTCGTAGCGTTAATTATTAAATGGTAAATGCGTGCACCAAGAGTTGTGAAGAGACAAAAGGCGAGAGTTGTGAAGAGACAGCAGAAAAGAGTTGTGAAGAGACAAAAGGCGAGAGTTGTGAAGAGACAAAAGGCATGAGTTGTGAAGAGACAAAAGGCAAGAGTTGTGAAGAGACAAAAGGCGAGAGTTATGACGAGACAAAAGGCAAGATTTGCGAAGAGACATTAAGTCAATGGGCTGACAACCCCTGGGCAAACGGCAAGAGTTACCCGAGACAGAAATTGTTGACAAACGATTACTTCCAGGTCAACCTGCAGGCCGTGTTGATAACTTGCTTCGAGCTGGCAAGATGTCGTCGTTTTCTGACTCCAACCTGGTGAAAAAGTTTGCTGAACTCAACAACACCCAGCAGAGCATCCAGACATTATCCTTATGGCTGATTCATCACAGGAAGCATTCTAAAACAATTGTCCAGATATGGTACAGGGAATTAGAGAAAGGTAAGCCGCGTTGTCTTTGTGCCGTGTGACTTCAACTGTGCGACTTGTGGGGTGGGTGGTTGTTTTCTGGAACAGGTTCTGAGGGTTCTCAGAACCGTTCTGTTTTGACTTGTTCTTGACCCGACGACTCTTGTCTTGTGGTCTACCAGCACGCTTGAACAAAAAACTGTTGTGCAGTAATAGAGTTACTTAACTGTCCAGTAGCGGTGTTCTCTGCAACAACATACCTTTCTTTTTCTTTAAAAAAAAAGCCGTCGTTAGTGGCACAAACGGAGAGAGTGATGCCGGAGAGAATGATGCCGATACCTCATAATTAAATATATCACTATCTACATACGCCGCCACTAGGTGAACTAACTGCTAGATTATTTCCTCTACTTGGTCTGTTAAAACTTCAACCAGACTGTCCAGACCATATGGGTAACTAATTTTAAGCTTTGTAATGCAATTTCTCAATTGTGTGTCATGTGTTTGTGTGTGAAAAATTTTGAAATAAATTAATAATAAACATAATAATACTAATAGACTAAAAATAAGTGAAAACAGTGAGTGGTACCAGGTAACCAGCACTAGCACTCAGTACCACATTCAGGTCTCTAAAAATAGGAGGGTAGTTAGTAATAGTTAGTGGACAGATCATCCTCATTGCACATCGAACCATTCAGTCCATAAGTGCTAGGATCCCCTCCTCAACAAATCCCGCAGCGTGTAGCGGCTAACGACACCAGTTCTGTGTTGGTTTATCAGTCTTCTTTGGCTTCCTGCGTAGTGTTCTTGTTTGGCCACCCCTCTTTTAATTTGCTGTTCTCGCGGTGTGGTCATGGTTGTAGATTCACAGTCATCACTTGGTTCTCGCAAAAGTCTTACTTCTTGTAGAGCATTCAGAATGTCAGCCTGGTCCATGGTGCATCCGCCCTCCACAGTAGCGTTACCTGCGAGCTTGTCAGCCCGCTCATTCCCTTGTACTCCCGCATGCCCTGGCACGAAGATGAAACTAATCTTTGCCAGCTGAGGCCGTTCCAGAGACAGTAACCATTCTCTTAGGATCCCCCCATCTCTATCCCCTTGAGCATGTTCATTGAGTCACTAAGGAAACATGCCATAGTGAATGTCTGTGTCTCGAGCCATGTTATTGCTTTACTTACTGCCATGACTTCCATAGTCAGGCTACTTGTAGTCTCAGCAAAAGCACCAGAGTCCTCCTTCACAATTCTCCCTCCGGCCTGAGCCATAAAGGCCCATGAGCTTCTCACATGTCGGACGACCGACCCATCTGTGTAAATGACAGCATCACCGTCTAGTGAATTCTCGAAAATCAACGCTTGTACTTCCGCCTCCATAGCTGCGGGGTTTTCTTGTCTGCATTTTCTGTCTAGTTGGATGCAAACTGAAAAGGATGTGCAGAAATCTGTTGGCACTTGTACCCTCTCCTCGCCAGGTTCTAAGTCCTCAAGTGAACACACCTGTTGAAGAATGTCTTCGGCTTGACCCATCCACGACCGTCCTTTTTACCTGTTGCCCTTCACCTTCATAATTTCACTATGCAGTGGATGTTGTGTGTTTGCGTTAACTCTGAGGTAGGCGCGAGCTCTGCAGATTTGTATTCTGTCTTCAATGGTTGGAAAATCAAGAAGGTAGCTCATCGCCCTGCAGGCTGTATCTCTTGTACACCCAAGAATAATGTGCATAGCTTCATTCTGTATCCTTTCCATCCTTTCTATCTGCTTATGGCTGAGAGTCAGGATTGCCATCGCATACTCAAAAACAGACATGACCAGCCCTTCGTATAGAAGACATAGATGGCGCTGCTCACAGTTTGCTGCCGCCATCACCCGCATCGCAGCCAACCCCCACTTGGCCTTTGTTATCACCTGGTCTATGTGCTCATTATAAGCAAGGCTTAGATCAAACCGTATCCCCAGGTAATTCATTGCCTGAGTTCTTTCCACTGTCTCTGAACACAGATTTACAGTTGGTGTTGGAGTGTTGACAATATGATTATTCAATGAGAACCAAGTCACTGTTGCCTTTATTGGGTTGACCATTGCCCCAGCCTCAACACACCAAGTACTTATGCGATTGAGTTCGGGTTGTAGTTCTACAGCAATCTGATCTCTATCCTTACCCTGGCGATACACTAAAACAACATATGACAATATCCTACCAGGTCCAGTGATCTGCTCACTGGTGATTCTCACAGTGTAGGCGTTGAACAGTGCCGGAGATAATGGTGATCTCTGTGGTAGGCCAGGATATATTGTTGTTGGTTCTGACGTCCCACGTCTAAATACTGCTTTCCTTTGGAAGAGGGCTGCAGCGATCCAGCTAAGGAGGAATGGACTTATTTTGAGTTCAAGAAGCTGAAACATTAAAAAATCCAGTGGTACTCTGCAAAGGTTTCAATGCCTGAGTGGAAACCTTCATAGACATCATGGGCAAAAACTGCTGCATTGGTCCAGGTTTCTCTTTTTGGACGGTACCCACCCAGGGTAGGTGGGAAAACACCTTGCCTCTCTAGCTGGCTTGATATTTTCCTGGCAATTAACTTCTCCAGCAGCTTGCCTATTGTATTCTGCATGGATATAACTTGATATCCCTGAATCTTTATGTGGTCTTTGCCAGGCTTTGGCAAGGGAATCAGATAGCTGTGTAACCACTCCTCCTTGATGCTAGCACTCTCTATACTGTTGTTGTACATGTCTGCTAGTTCCTCTAGCTCGTTGTCGGTACACCTGTTGATGTCGTTGTATCTTATGCCATCTGGCCCTGGAGCGCTGTTTTTTGATCGTCGAAGCACAGCCTTGATTTCTTTCACTGTCACTGTGTCTTCATCCTAAATGTTCTGAGCCTTGCGCCTGTCTGAGGTGACCTCCTTGGCCAGATTCCGGCCTCCCATGTCTGTCTGGTTGCTCTGCTCAAGGTAGCGTTCAAAGAGGGCTTTGCCCTTGTCCTCATCAGTCCTCTGCCAGATGAGGTCAGCACCTTGGAAGTCAGAAATGCTCTTATTCTTGACTACCCCACTCATGCTTTTATGTTGTCGCCAGAACAATTTCAGTGACTTGTCTGTGCTTACTCTTTGACACACCTCTGCCCATTTTTCACTTTTAACCACCTTGACCAGTTTTTTGAAATAGCTTACTTTTGTGTGCATTTCTCTAAGTGCATGCAGGGACTTGGATGGCCAGCTCTGTTCTTCTGTCCATCTCCTTACAGCATTACGCTTATCCACCCAAGCCTTCTCCACCTCGAAATTCCACCAAGGTGGCTGCTCCCAGCTTTTTTTCCTGCCCTGAAGCTTTCTGTGCTTGTCACGTCTTATTTTACTCACCACATCTTGCCCTGTACTGTCATACCGGAAAGTCTTGACCGTTAACGAGTGCTGCCTGGTTCTGCCTTTCTCCACCAATATGCTGCAAGAATGGTGGTGGTCGCTGCCATGGTGTCCTAGGACACTCCATCTACACACTGTAGTGAGTGAAGGAGAAACCAGCGCCAGATCAATAGCACTGTTCTCATCACCTGGACGACTTGCTGTCCTGGTGACACAGCCACTGTTGATACAAACCAGGTCAATGGTGTCAAGTGCAGTCTCGAGCTTCTCCCCATGTGTGTTGGAGGAAATGTTTCCCCATGATCTGCCTTTAGCTTTGAAATCACCACAGAAAATAACATTTCTCTCTTGACTTAATATGTCACTTAAGCACTGCCACTTCTGGGAATCCACACTCGCGTTGCGGGCATAAACATTAACCAGCACGAATGGTAGACTGGATTGAACTCGTACCGCCTGTATTTGTATATCGACACTGTCCCAACTGGACATGTCTAGCTCTGACGCCACTATGCTGTCGCGAATGAGAATCGCCATTCCCAGATGTCGTCTGTTGTAGAAACAGTTGAAGCCGGCAATTCGGAGTAGCTGATCACCCAGTCTTGTCTCCTGGAGTACTGCAATGTCATTCCTGTAAACCAGATTTTCTAAAATAGGACCCCATTGTTTTACGCTGGCACAGTTCCAATACAGAATACGGACATTCTTGAGGCCCAGACGATTACACTTGAGTCTAAAATGTCTTAAACCACCACGCTTACCTTGTCGCTTGCAACCTGCCCGGCGCCCACACCGTCTTGTTAGGTTGACTGCCAACCGCTCGGAGAACACACGTTGTTCTGCCATGTTGAAAAACCCAAACACCACAGAAACCACACACGCTGCGAAAAATTCACTCAAGGATTGCTTTGCTCGATGCACGAACTCCGTAGCATCCACGCAGATCTTGAGTAGAAACTCTTGGTTTTACATCCTGGCACACAAACTACACGCAAGAGATGAATAAACCCATCTCCTACGCGAAAAAGTTAACGATCACAAATACAACACGACCGTCCGTCGCCATCTTGAAACCGGAAACCTAAATAGGAGGGTAGGTCAGAATGTAACTGTAATGTATAATAACATTTTTTCTGAGTGAACAATAAAGATAAAACATTACATTTTGCACAGCACACTTCAAATTTGGAATATCTCTTTCGTATTGAATTGCAACACATGTGTACTGTTAGTACTGGTACAGCTATCTACAGTAGTCAGTTAAAATGGCATGTGAGTGTGTGAACTAATTACATTATAAACAGCAATTTCTTATAGAATTTCTGGTTGTGGAAAAAATAAGCCGTGGTGTTATGTTCACAATCGTTTGTGTACTGTGTATGGAGGTTGTGCAGTTGATAAGAACACCGTCTGTCATTGGACTCAGAGTTAAAGCTTCAGAAAGTAAAGAGATAGGGCAGCATGATCTTCCGCACTTGAGACATTCTCCTACGGCTATCAACTCAGACATGTTGAACTCTGCTGATGACATTATTCACGATAATCAAGTCAACACTTGTCCTTGCAGCTGTCAGTCAGTAAAGGAAGTACGATTAAAATTTGCAAAAATTTCGCATATTTAAAGATGTGCACTAGATGGGTTTGGTGAAGTCTGACAGATTAGCACAGATTTTAGTGGACAAGAATTGTTTCAAATGTTTGAACATTTGGATGCTGAGGGAGATAACTTTTTATCCAAAATCATTACAGATGACGAAACCTCAGCGTATCAATTTCAGCCTGACACAAAAAGGCAGTCAGTGGAGTCCCTTATCCCACCAAAAAAGACACATTCAAGATGACTCACACTGTTTTTTTTGGGACATTAATTTGTCAGAGTGATTCTTGTGTAAGTGATGCCAAGAGGTACAAGTGATACAATACAGTCTGACACTTACATTAAAATACAAATGAAACTCGATAAATGGTTCTGCGGAAATTGGCCAAACAAGAATCTAGCAGATGTGTTGTTCCAATATGACAATGCATACCCTCACACAAGTCAGAGAACATAGAAGGTGATTGCCAAATTTTGCTGGACTGTACTCTGTCATCCATCCTATAGCTACTATATGGTACCCTATGATTTTCGTGTTTTTTGTTTACTCAAAAATACACTCCATGGGACAAGGTTTGGTGACCATTAAGGTGTAATTCATTCAGTGAAGATATGGCTTGTGAGAAGGACAACACCTGGTACCGTCAAGGCACTTGTTTCGCGCTTGCGCAAGGCCGTACAAGTTGATGGGGATTGTGTAAAAAAAAAAAATAGTATGGTTAGAGGAAATGTTCATGTATGTTGTTCATAAATTTATTTCATTTTGAACAGTTACAACAAATAATAATTATGGTGCGTTACATTCTAACGTCCCTCATATAATTAGAGATATTAAGTTTTATATGCATATTATTTGTTATTGCCCTTTCAATTTTAGTTGAGAGATAATGAAATCAATCTTGGTTGCCGAAGTGTGAAAGTATGTTTTGATATGCCAACTTTTATTGTACAGTCTCTTGTGTGCCGCCTAGGCACTTATATTTAAACATAACCGTAATAACTTTTCAGCTTAACTTTACTAACAATTTTCTTTGTGTGTTGATCAGACGCAGATGCCTAGACAATTAACATTTGTTTTACAGTCAAAACGATCGCCTCTGTCTGTGTGTTTCTCGCATAATTCATCAGGCTTCCTAGTCATATCTTGTGGTTTTATTCAGACTCCATTATTGGCTCGGCGGCAGCAAATCCCCTTTTCATTACCATGTGCAGTTTTAGTGTGTCCTGATATTTTAACTGTTGCTTGGTCCATCTCTAGGATATTTCTTAGTCAACTGACGGAGCCACAATCATATAATGGTTAGTGCATTTGCAGGATTATTTTGACCTACACAACTCTGGGGTCTGACCAACGTGCCTCTGGGGTCTGACCTACACGACCTTAGGGTCTGACCTACACTACTCTGGGGTCCAACCTACATGACTCTAGGGTCCAACTTCATGACTCTGGGGTCCAACCTCACGACTCTGGGATCTGACCAAAATGTCTCTGGGGTTTGATCTACATGACTCTGGGATCTAACCTACACAATTCTGGGGTCTGACCTACACGACTCTGGGGTTTGACCTACACGACTCTGGGGTCTTACCTACATGACTGTGGGGTCTTACCTACATTACTGTGGGGTTGACCCATCTTTTCAAAATGGGCATCAGACAGTTTTCTGGAATTTGCCTGTGAAAGAAAGTCGACGAGGAAAGGAACTAACCACCTTACTTCATATGTTGTGGCCTAGAATATTTGATGGTCTGATGCTTCGTGCCCCAGTGGCCGCATCTTAAATAAGGCTACCATGACCGTTTAATGTAACTGAATGAAACACACCAGTTTTGGCAGGCTGAGTTGTGTTTTCTGCCTGAGTGACCTCCTTCCTGTAGCTTGTTCACCTCCCGATGACACCTGTCAGACGATGCCACCTATAAGACGATGACACCTATAAGACGATGACTCCTATCTATAAGACGATGAGGCTTATAAGATGATAACACCTATAAGACGATAACGCCTATAAGACGAAAACACCTATAAGACGATAACACCTATAAGACAATAACACCTATAAGACGATAACACCTATAAGACAATGACACCTATAAGATGATGACTCCTATAAGACGATGAGGCTTATAAGACGATAACACCTATAAGATGATAACACCTATAAGATGATAACACCTATAAGACGATAACACCTATAAGACGATAACACCTATAAGACGATAACACCTATAAGATGATGCCACCTATAAGATGATGACTCCTATAAGACGATGAGGCTTATAAGACGATAACACCTATAAGACGATAACACCTATAAGACGATGCCACCTATAAGACGATGCCACCTATAAGACTATGACACCTATAAGATGATGACACATATAAGACTATGACACCTATAAGATGATGACACATATAAGGCAATGACATCTATAAGACAATGACATCTATAAAATGATGACACCTATAAGACAGCATAGTGGTTTTTGCCTGAGCTTTATTTCTCCATGGATTGAGCTTATAGCACCTCGTGTTGGCATGATTGTGCTCTATCCTGCTAGGGCAGGCAAAACTGTTTCTTTGTGACTGCTTTTCCATCCATTAGAATCCTGGATTATGTCACATTTGACATACCATATACGGAGGTCGACTCAACCGCCACCTGGGAACACGCCTTGCTGGGGCCAGAAAACTGCTCTGATCTCCTTAGTGATCACTATTTCTAGTTACAAAGTTAGTTGCACGTCCTTTACAGGTTGTTGCAGCCAGTCCCAGCATTTATTGTCTGTTTGTTATTTACTAGGCAAGTTTACGTTTAGTAGTTTGCCATGGCTTTTTTACCGGCCAGCGCCTCAAACCATCTAAATCAATGCAAAGTGATCTGCTTTCAAAATGCCTGCAGCCTGCCTGATTTCGAGTCCTCTACTCGGTATGTGGGGGAATTTGTGAAACTGTTTCACTAACCCATAAGCCACATTGAGGTGTCCACAGCGACTGATTCAGCACTCATATAACTAATCTCAGTCTTTGGAAGACTGTCATCAGTCATCTACAGTATTTATACAGTTTTACTTTTTGTTTGTTTTTCATTTACAGCAAAGCCAAGCAAACGGCTGACTTTTGTTTACCTTGCAAATGATGTCATTCAGAACAGTAAAAAGAAGGGCCCAGAATTCAGCAAGGATTTCTCTCACATCTTAGCAGACGCATTTACTCAGGCTTCAAAGTACGTACTGTTTAGTTTACGCACATGCTATTATTTGCTTTTATACTTCAGGCATTTAACTTGTTCTACTTGTGGTAACATTGTCACTGTTGATAGCTATGTCATTCATCGTCCTTGCTCTGCAGGGTGCTTATACTGTCTTTAGTTAGTTAGACACGGTGCAAACTTCACGGCAAGGGGTTGCCCCATTATGCTCCGTTCCAGCACGGACAGCACCCCATGTGGACAGTGGAACAGACAGTAGTCTTGAAAAACCAACAGCTCGCACTGGTATACTGTGCATAATGTTGCTGCCAGAATGCCAACACAGAAGTCCGCCACAAAAAATACAGTTCATCATTGATGGAAGCGGTAGTCACTAGAAAACTAGCAGCCACACATTGCATAAGGCAACCTAGTTAGTTCAGCAACCGACCAGCCACCATTTTTATAAGCTTGCAATGTTACTTGAGGTCTATGAAGAAGCATGAACAAGTCAACAATAGGCCAGACATGAGTTGCTTGAGGTCTATGAAGAAGCACGAACAAATCAACAATAGACCAGGTATGAGTTGCTTGAGGTCTATGAAGAAGCATGAACAAGTCTACAATAGACTAGGCATGAGTTGCTTGAGGTCTATGAAGAAGCATGAACAAGTCTACAATAGGCTAGGCATGAGTTGCTTGAGGTCTATGAAGCATGAACAAGTCTACAATAGGCTAGGCATGAGTTGCTTGAGGTCTATGAAGAAGCATGAACAAGTCTACAATAGGCCAGGCATGAGTTGCTTGAGGTCTATGAAGAAGCATGAACAAGTCAACAATAGACCAGACATGAGTTGCTTGAGGTCTATGAAGAAGCATGAACAAGTCTACAATAGGCTAGACATGAGTTGCTTGAGGTCTATGAAGAAGCATGAACAAGTCAACAATAGACCAGACATGAGTTGCTTGAGGTCTATGAAGAAGCATGAACAAGTCTACAATAGGCGAGACATGAGTTGCTTGAGGTCTATGAAGAAGCATGAACAAGTCAACAATAGACCAGACATGAGTTGCTTGAGGTCTATGAAGAAGCATGAACAAGTCTACAATAGGCTAGGCATGAGTTGCTTGAGGTCTATGAAGCATGAACAAGTCTACAATAAGCTAGGCATGAGTTGCTTGAGGTCTGTGAAGAAGCATGAACAAGTCTACAATAGGCCAGACATGAGTTGCTTGAGGTCTATGAAGAAGCATGAAGAAGTCTACAATAGACCAGACATGAGTTGCTTGAGGTCTATGAAGAAGCATGAACAAGTCTACAATAGGCCAGACATGAGTTGCTTGAGGTCTATGAAGAAGCATGAACAAGTCAACAATAGACCAGACATGAGTTGCTTGAGGTCTATGAAGAAGCATGAACAAGTCTACAATAGGCGAGACATGAGTTGCTTGAGGTCTATGAAGAAGCATGAACAAGTCAACAATAGACCAGACATGAGTTGCTTGAGGTCTATGAAGAAGCATGAACAAGTCTACAATAGGCTAGGCATGAGTTACTTGAGGTCTATGAAGCATGAACAAGTCTACAATAGGCCAGGCATGAGTTGCTTGAGGTCTATAAAGAAGCAGAAGCAAGTTTAATAGTGTTAGATATGTAAATGTTAGACATTTGCAAAAACATTAAGAAACTGACATTTTTCTGCCTCACTGAGATTTGTCTGGTTTTGCCCCATAAGCGCCACATCATACCATGTTGATCTTTCTATTCTGCACATCAGATCATATTAATTTTTCTATTCTGTACAACATCAGATCATATCAATCTTTCTATTCTGTGCAGCAGCAGATCATATCAATCTTTCTATTCTGTACAACATCAGATCATATTAATCTTTCTATTCTGTACAGCAACATATCATATCAGTCTTTCTCTTCTGTACAGCAACCAGATCATATCAATCTTTCTATTCCATACAACATCAGACCATATTAATCTTTCTATTCTGTGCAGACAACTTCATGTTGATGAGATTTTTAAATACTAAAAGTCCACTTTGCTCATACATAATAAACATTTACACATTTATCTTTCCCCCTTCCACATTTTAAATAATCTGTTGTGTCATAAGGCAAGCAGAGAAGGGTAACAGGTGATCTACCAACCATATTATGAGGCAAGCAGAGAAGGGTAACAGGTGATCTACCAACCATATTATGAGGCAAGCAGAGAAGGGTAACAGGTGATCTACCAACCATATTATGAGGCAAGCAGAGAAGAGTAACAAGTTATCTACCAAGCATGTCATGGGGCAAGCAGAGAAGGGTAAAAAGTTATCTACCAAGCAGAGAAGGATAACAGGTGATCTACCAAGCATATCATGAGGCAAGCAGAGAAGGGTAACAGGTGATCTACCAAGCATATCATGAGGCAAGCAGAGAAGAGTAACAGGTGATCTACCAAGCATATCATGAGGCAAGCAGAGAAGAGTAACAGGTGATCTACCAAGCATATCATGAGGCAAGCAGAGAAGAGTAACAGGTGATCTACCAAGCATGTCATAAGAGGTGATTAAGAAGGGCTGGTGATTGACTGGCTACTTCATCCTATTGGACATTGTAGCTTCAAACCCCAGTCAATCACAGTATGTCTATTAAGGTCTTGCTTTGAGTTGGTTGAGGACCTATGCTTCATTGAGAGATGGAAGATGGCAGAACAGGATGAAGGTATAACAAGTTTAGTTGTTGATCTTAAATGGTACCCATACATTTTTAATATACAGAGGATCAAGAAGAAGAAAAGTACTAAATTAACAAGATCTGAACATTGAAGAAAACTGGCTTATTTATAACATATTGTCTTGGACCCTGAGATATTTTCACCATTCTAAGTATTACAGTGGTGTAGAAAATGTGAATAAAATTTGGTGGAACTGCGTTAAAGATGTGGAAATGCAAACAATATAAAATAACACAAAGTAATGCAACTTTACGGAACAGAATTATGAAACATACAGGACGTTGCAGCGACTAGCCTTCATCAGCAAACAAATACATACACAAAACACAACATAAAGTCATGGAGAAGACCCTCCAGTGACTACATTAAGGCATAAGGACGGGACGAGAAGAATAAAAAGATGAAAAAATGAGAACAATGAAGAAAAAATGAAAATTTGAAAAAATTGTTGCTACTTATCTCAGAATCCCAGGGTGTAGTACTAACACGAATGCCTTTATCTTCTTTTACACACAGCTGTGGGTCATGGGGACCGGGGAAGGGGATGGTTTTGGGGTAGTGGGTAGTAATGGTTCTGTGAAAATCCCAGGTAAATGAGGGGAAGTGTTACATGAAAAAAGGGGCAGAAAGGTAAGGCAGGAAACTGGAAGCAATGGAGATGTGATAGTTATCTGAGAGTGAAAGCTAAGGAGTCCCAGTGGATGTACAATCTAAGCATGAGTTGGTGCCAGTGAATGGGTTGGCCATAGTGGACGAATATTAAAGAGGAATGATGTGTGCACCTAAGATGATAGTGATACTAACAAAACTCATTTTCTGTGCTCCTTTATTTTTGTACGAAGCGAGTCCTAAAGTCTGGGTGGACTGATATATGTGAGCGCACATACATACATCTACACACATCAATAAACATTCATACAATACTGTGTTCAAAACAAAGCTATGGACTATTTGGAAGCAGGCCGCCTTGCACTGGTTTCATACAGGTATGAGTGAGGGCTATTCAGACAGCAATGGCAAACTACTGAATGTAACCATGCCAAGAAATCAAAAACAGCCAAAAATGATGGAGTTGACTGCGACATCCTGTAGAGGATACACTACTAAAGAGAGTGGGTCTCAAAATGCATAAGGCAGGGGAACTAGTGGAGATTTTAGAATCCTTGGAACAGATTGTCATGAGGGTGATCTTTTGCAAAGGACTTTGCTAGCTCTTCTTCTTCTTTCACCTTTTATCCCTTAGTGGGAGATAGGCCCTCAAACAACCCACCGCAAGCCCTCCTATCCTTAGCTATCCTACACAGCTCCAGCCATGTCTTCCCTATGTTATAACTTTCTGTTTTTACTTCTCTGTGTGTTTTTAGGTCTTCTATCTTTTGCCTTGTGGATTCCAGACAAAGGCCTTTCTAGCTATACTTCTCTCAGGTTTTCTCAGTGTGTACCCTATCCAGTGTTTTTTCTTCACCTCTTGATTCACTGGGAGCTGCCTAGTTGACTTCCTACATGGTGATGTTCAGATGTGTATGCAACATGCTGTTATTTTTATGGTTTTGTTGTTTTTCCCACTTATGCCATTAGGTGTCATTGTGAGGAGTAATTGAAGTTCCAGTGCCTACGAGTAGCACCTTTTCTTTAATTTCCTCCATTTGTTAGCAGTGTTGTTTAGGGTCAAGAGATTTCTTACAAGTTTGCCAGACCTGAGATGGGTTTGTTACCTGCTTTACCCTATTTGTATGCATCCCATTTTAAGAAGCCATGTTATAAAGGTCATGCTATAGAGGATGCATGTATTCTTGGAGATGACGATCCATTGAGCTCATGTCTCCTATTTCTGTTCGTCTACATTTTCAGAGATGCAGATGAGAAAATGAAAGCCTCTCTCCTGAGAGTCACAGACATCTGGAAGGAAAGGGGAGTCTATGACAAGGCATTTATCAGGCGCCTGAAACTGTGTGTGGATTCTGGTGAGTACACATAATCCTTTGACTCTTCATCCATTCTGTGTGAAGCAACTCAGCAAACATTTATTGCTGACTCCATGCATGAAATGCTTTGTGTTTTTTCCCCCCAGTATTTTTGTGGTTTGACAATCACTAATGGGAAACTTTGGGAGAGAGATAGATTCGTATTCGTTTGAAACACAGCTGCAGATGATTTGGAAGCAGACCGCATTGCATTGGTTTTCATACAATGGAATGAATGCCCATCGTTCAAAAAGCAGTGGCAAACTACTGAGCATATAAACTTGCCCAAGAATCACAAAATATGCTGGAGTTGACGGCTGCATCCTGTAAAGGACGTGCAGCTAACTTTTTTAGGCAGATTAGAGTGAATCAAGGGATGAAGAACAGATGCTGGCACTGAAGGATTAAAATAGCATGACAGAGTCATGAATATGGAGCTCATAGATAGGAACAGATGCTGGCACTAGTTGGTTAGTTAGATAGTTGACAGATTAACCTCATTGCACATCGAACCATTCAGTCCATAAGTGCAGTTATAAACATATTTCAGGCGAATGAAAGAAGAAGACGAAGAAGAAGTCCATAAGTGCTCGGAGCTACTCCTCAGTAAATCTCGCAGCTTGTAGCGGCTCACAAAACTAATTCTGTGTTGGTTTATTACTCTTCTTTGGCTTCCTGTGTAGTGTTCTTGTTTGGCCACGCCTCTTTTAACTTGCTGTTCTCGCAGCCTGACCATGGTTGTAGATTCCCAGTCATCGCTTGGTTCTCGTAAATGACTACTTCTCATAGACCATTCAGAATGTCTGCCTGGTCCATGGCTCGTCCGCCTGCTCATTCCATTGTGCACCTGCATGCCCTGGCATGAAGATGAAACTAATCTTTGCCAGCCGAGACTGCTCCAGAGACAGCAGCCACTCTCTTCGGGCCCACCCCATCTCTATCCTGAGCATACTCATTGAGTCACTAAGGACACATGCCCGATTGAATGTCTGTGTCTCGAGCCATGTTATTGCTTTACTTACTGCCATGACTTCCATAGCTAGGCTGCTTGTGGTCAAAGCAAAGGTGCCAGACTCTTCCTTCACACTTTTCCCTCCAGCCTGAGGCTCATGAACTTCTCACTCCTCGGACGACCGACCCATCCGTGTAAATGACAGCATCATCCTCTAACAAATTCTCGAAGATCAATGCTTGTACTTCCGCCTCCACAGCAGCTGGATTTTCTTGTCTGCATTTCCTGTCTGGTTGGATGCAGACTGAAAAGGATGTGAAGAAATCTGTTGGCACTTGTACCCACTCCTCGCCAAATTCTAAGTCCTCAAGTGAACACACCTGCTGAAGAATGTCTTCGGCTTGACCCATCCATGACTTTCCTCTTTTTAACCTGCTGCCCTTTACCTTCTTAGTCTCGCTGTGCAGTGGATGTTGTGTGTTTGCGTTGACTCTGAGATAGGGATAGGCATGTGCTTGAAAAAATTGTAATCTGTCCCTCATGGTTGGAAAATCAAGAAGGTAGTGCATCGCCTTACATGTTGTATTTCTTGTACATCCAAGAATAATGCACATAGCTTCGTTCTGTATCCTTTCCATCCTTTCTATCTGCTTATGGCTGAGAGTCAGGATCGCCATCGCATACCCCAAAACAGAAAGGACCAGACCCTGGTAAGAAGACATAGATGGCGCTGCTCACAGTTTGCTGCCGCCATCACCCGCATCGCAGCCAAACCCCGCTTGGCCTTTGTTATCACCTGGTCTACATGCTCAGTATAAGCTAGTCTTCAATCAACTCGTATCCCCAGGTAATTCATCGCCTGTGTTCTTTCCACCGTCTCTGAATCCAGATTTACAATTGGCATTGGGGTATTGACAATATGGTTATTAAAAGAGAACCATGTCACTGTTGCCTTTGTTGGGTTAACCATTGCCCCTGCTTTAACACACCAAATGCTTATGCGATTGAGTTCGGTTTGTAGTTCCACAGCAACCTGATCTCTATCTTTGCCCTGATGATACACTAAAACATCATCTGCATATGACAATGTCCTCCCCGGTCCCATGATTTGCTCGCTGGTGACTCTCACAGTGTAGGTGTAGAACAGCACCGGAGATAATGGTGATCCCTGTTGCAGGCCAGGATATATTGTTGTTGGTTCTGAAGTCCAACTGCCACATCTAAAGACTACTTTCCGTTGGAAGAGGGCTGCAGCGATCCAACTAAGGAGGAAAGGACTTATCTTGAGTTCAAGAAGCTGAAGCATTAAAAAATCCAATGGTACTCTGTTGTACGCGTCCTCAAGATCAATCACTGCAGCAAATGTTTCAATGCCTGAGTGGAAACCTTCATAGACACCATGGGCAAAACTGCTGCATTGGTCCAGGTTTCTCTTTTTGGATTGTACCCTCCCAGGGTAGGTGGGAAAACACCTTGCCTCTGTAGCTGGCTTGATATTTTTCTGGCAATTAACTTCTCCAGCAGCTTGCCTGTTGTATTCTGCATGGTGATTGCTCGATATCCCTGAATTTTTGTGTGGCCTTTGTCCGGCTTCGGCAAGGGAATCATATAGCTGTGTAACCACTCCTCTGTGATGCTAGCACTCCCTATACTGTTGTTGTACATGTCTGCTAGTTTCTCTAGCTCGTTGTCGGTACACATATTGATGTCGTTGTATCTTATGCCATCAGGCCCTGGAGCTCTGTTGTTTGAACGTTGAAGCACAGCCTTGATTTCTTTCACTGTCACTGTGTCTTCATCCTAAATGTTCTGGGCATTGCACTCATCTGAGGTGACATCCTTGGCGAGATTTCGACCTCTCATGTCTGTCTGGTTGCTCTGCTCTAGATAGCGTTCAAAGAGGGCTTTGTCCTTTTCTCATAAGTCCTCTGCCAGATGAGGTCAGCACCTTGGAAGTCAGAAATGCTCTTATTCTTGACTACACCACTCATGCTTTTATGTAGTTGCCAGAACAATTTCAGTGACTTGTCTGTGCTTACTCTGTGACATACCTCAGCCCATTTTCTACTTTTAACCACTTTAACCAGTGTTGTGAAGTAGCTTACTTTTGTATGCATCTCTGTCTCTAAGTGCATGCAAGGACTAGGATGGGCAACTCAATTCTTTTTGACGTTTTGCCATTTGCTTACAGCACTACGCTTATCCACCCAGACCTTTTCTACTTCAAAATTCCACCAAGGTGGTTGCTCCCAGCTTTTTTCCTGGCCTGAAGCTTTCTGCGCTTGTTGCGCCTTATTTTACTCACCACATCTTGCCCTGTACAGTACAGGGCAAGATGCTAGCACTGAAGGATTAAAATAGTATGACAGAATCATGAATGTGGAGCTCATTGAGAACGGTGGACAAATATCAGTGAATCAAGAGGTGAGGAAAAGGCACTGGATAGGATACACACTGAGAATAGTATATCTAGCAAGACCTTTGTCTGGAATTCACAGGGTGAAATGAATAGAGGAAGACCTAAAACACACGGAGAGGTGAAGAAGAGACAGAAATGAATAATATGGAGAGATAATTGATGGAACCACATAGGATGGCTAAGGATAGGATGGTTTGCAGTGAACTGGTTGAGGGCCTTCATAGTTGGTACAACTGCTACAACCAGTGCTTATGCTCTAACTACCACTACTGCTACTAATTACAATTACTACTACTTAACTAATCACAACTACTACTACTACTACTACTACTACTACTACTACTACTACTACTACTACTACTACTACTACTACTACTACTACTACTACTACTACTACTACTAATTACAATTACTACTACTTAACTAATCATAATTACTACTACTAATGCTGCTGCTGCTGCTGCTACTTAAAATCACTACTGCAACTACTTGAAACCACTACTACAACTACTTGTAACCACTACTACAACTACTTGTAACCACTACTACAACTACTTGAAACCAAAATCACTACTACAACTACTTGTAACCACTACTACAACTACTTGTAACCACCACTACTACTACTACTTGAAACCAGTACTACAGCTACTTGTAACCACTACTACAACTACTTGTAACCACTACTACATCTACTTGAAACCAAAATCACTACTACAACTACTTGTAACCACCACTACTGCAACTACTTGTAACCACTACTACAACTACTTGTAACCACTACTACAACTACTTGTAACCACTACTACATCTACTTGAAACCAAAATCACTACTACAACTACTTGTAACCACTACTACAACTACTTGTAACTACTACTACTACTTGAAAACAGTACTACAACTACTTGAAACTACTACTACAACTACTTGTAACCACCACTACTACTACTACTTGAAACCAGTACTACAACTACTTGTAACCACTACTACAACTACTTGTAACCACTACTACATCTACTTGAAACCAAAATCACTACTACAACTACTTGTAACCACCACTACTGCAACTACTTGTAACCACTACTACAACTACTTGTAACCACTACTACAACTACTTGTAACCACTACTACATCTACTTGAAACCAAAATCACTACTACAACTACTTGTAACCACTACTACAACTACTTGTAACTACTACTACTACTTGAAACCAGTACTACAACTACTTGAAACTACTACTACAACTACTTGTAACCACCACTACTACTACTACTTGTAACCACTACTACAACTACTTGTAACCACTACTACAACTACTTGTAACCACTACTACATCTACTTGAAACCAAAATCACTACTACAACTACTTGTAACCACTACTACAACTACTTGTAACTACTACTACTACTTGAAACCACTACTACAACTACTTGTAACCACTACTACAACTACTTGTAACCACTACTACATCTACTTGAAACCAAAAGCACTACTACAACTACTTGTAACTACTACTACTACTTGAAACCACTACTACAACTACTTGTAACCACTACTACAACTACTTGTAACCACTACTACAACTACTTGTAACCACTACTACATCTACTTGAAACCAAAATCACTACTACAACTACTTGTAACCACTACTACAACTACTTGTAACCACTACTACATCTACTTGAAACCAAAATCACTACTACAACTACTTGTAACCACTACTACAATTACTTGTAACCACTACTACATCTACTTGAAACCAAAATCACTACTACAACTACTTGTAACCACTACTACAACTACTTGTAACTACTACTACTACTTGAAACCACTACTACAACTACTTGTAACCACTACTACAACTACTTGTAACCACTACTACATCTACTTGAAACCAAAATCACTACTACAACTACTTGTAACCACTACTACAACTACTTGTAACCACTACTACATCTACTTGAAACCAAAATCACTACTACAACTACTTGTAACCACTACTACAACTACTTGTAACCACTACTACATCTACTTGAAACCAAAATCACTACTACAACTACTTGTAACCACTACTACAACTACTTGTAACCACTACTACATCTACTTGAAACCAAAATCACTACTACAACTACTTGTAATCACTACTACAACTACTTGTAACTACTACAACTACTTGAAACCAGTACTACAACTACTTGAAGCCAGTACTACAACTACTTGAAACTACTACAACAACTACTCGTAACCACCACTACAACTACTTGTAACTACTACTACAACTACTTGTAACCACTACTACAACTACTTGTAACCACTACTACATCTACTTGAAACCAAAATCACTACTACAACTACTTGTAACCACTACTACAACTACTTGTAACCACTACTACATCTACTTGAAACCAAAATCACTACTACAACTACTTGTAATCACTACTACAACTACTTGTAACTACTACAACTACTTGAAACCAGTACTACAACTACTTGAAACTACTACAACAACTACTTGTAACCACCACTACAACTACTTGTAACTACTACTACAACTACTTGAAACTACTACAACAACTACTTGTAACCACCACTACAACTACTTGTAACTACTACTACAACTACTTGAAACTACTACAACAACTACTTGTAACCACCACTACAACTACTTGTAACCACTACTACAACTACTTGAAACCTCTACTTGAACTACTTGAAACCTCTACTTGAACTACTTGAAACCACTACTACAACTACTTGAAACCTTTACTTAAAACCATTATTACAACTTCTTGAATCCAAAATCACTACTACAACTACTTGTAACCTACTACGACTACCTGTAACAACTACTACAACTACCTGTAACAACTACTACCTCTACTTGAAACCACTACTATGACTACTTGAAACCACTACTATGACTACTTGAAACCACTACTACAACTACTTGAAACCACTACTACAACTGCTTGTAAATATTACAATTACTAACAACTGCCTGCAGAATGTGGTAAGTTTTGAACATTACTTTTGTGTTTATATGAAAAAATTGAATGTCTTGTGTGTTTGTGAGTGCCTATATACACACAGACACATATCTGTGAGAACACAACATGGGAAAAGGCCAGAAAAGCCCTGGACATTTTTTTTAATGAATTGACCATGGTGCCTGTGAGGCTGGCGTTCATCACAGAGGTCAGTGTGGCTGACATTCATTACAGAGTTTAAGAGCACTCACTCTTAAGCTCCCCGTGCACTGATGTTGGGGTATTTGGTTCATTCCCTATACCGTTCAGTTGGACTTAACGTTAACTTCTTGTTCAGAACGTAGCGGCAAGCTGCTGAGCATAAAATAGCCTAGAGAATCAAGCTGGGGTGCAACATTGTGTAGCATTAACCACACATGGATACATCCATTGGTGGGAAGCTGTGCTGGCCTGCTGATCTGCTGCTCATGTATTTGAATCTCCATCAAGGTGGATTTTAAACATTCTGTTAACAATATACAACTAGCACCATATACCCAGCATGCCTCAAGGCGCGGACAAGCGCCCTTAACTGACTTTTTACTTGCCTCTGTAGGTGCTCCAGTCTCACGCCGTAGATCACAGAAGAGGAAACTGACACCCCAAATCACCGCTGAGGATCAAGATGTTGGTATATACCCGAATCACACAAGCTATAAATACTCTTTTCTGGGTAGGTTTTCAAGTTTAGAAGTATTAGCCTGGGTAACCTGGATTTCTTTTTCAATCAAAAGGACTCTGGGATTAACCTAGCTTTGTAAAATATGTGCCTTTTACATAATTTTCTGGAAATTATCTGGGTTGGGAAGAAATTGAGGAGGAATTCTGGTTACCATATTTATGTGAAGACCTAAGGCTTCATGGCTTTATGTCTGTAATGTATTTTATTTTTGATAATTTTTCTTGATCTTTACAGATTCTGCATCGTCTACCCCTCAGCAGCCGCCGAAGCCTCCAAAACAACCTGCAAAAGTTGCCAAACCAGAGCCTGCTGTTCAGAAAACAGGTGATTTGTTTGTCTTTATTCGTTCAGGTTACTCTGTAGGACTTATTCACAAAACATGTGATTTGTTTTGCTTTATTTGTTCAGGTTACTCTATTTGACTTGTTCTTATAGTTCACACCATGTTATATTGATCATCATATCTGTTCACAGTCTCCTGTCTCATGTACTGCCATTAATTTTTGATACTGATGTTCTTTTATACTATGTTGTCAAACTGTGCAGCATCTTTTCTCTTGATTCTCCTGCCTCTTTTCCCCTACAACTTTCCCATTGTCGCTTTGCACTTCAGCTTTAAAACATTTCTGATATCGATGTCCCTCCATGCAGTGATGTCAAACTGTCCAACATCTTCTCTCTTGTTCTCCCCCTGTCTCTCTTTCCCCTTCAGCCTTCTCATTATATGCTCAAAGATTATGGACTATCATCATCTGATGCGAATAACCAGATCTCCCTGTGAGTTAACTTCTTTCAAGGTATCTTCATTATACTTATTATCTGTTCAGAGTGCTCTTATCATTCTTTTATAACGTTTTCCCATAGTGAATTTGAATAACAAAGACACAAACAATAGATTGCATGATTTATTGCCTGGCATATTTTGTCACGTCTTGTCAGGTGAAAACTGCAGAAATCAAACATAAACTAAAGCAATAAGATAAATCCTTCAAGCTGAAATATACAACACACTTATTCACACTGTAATTTGAATTGTCTACCACAGTAATTTTAAACTGACTATCATGTCAATCTGTTTGCACAAAATTGATTTTTGTAAATTAATGGCAATTGCCTCTGCCAACTCTAACATGCAACCATCTTGTGTGTTGAACAACACATGAAACACATTGTCCCTATCAATCATGTGACCGGTTTCCAAAAGGAGGTGTCCAATTGATGACATAGGAGATTTGCAGTGTGTAGGCATTGCCAGGTTACCAGAGTTTTTATTTATTATTCTGTTAATCCAATTGAGTATGTGTTCGACCACCATGTTGTTCAACTGCCTCTCTGTTCTGCCCATCTAGCTAGACTGGCACCTGCATGTAAACTGATAAATGCAAATGGGTTGGCTGTACAGAGGGAAGTGGCCCTTAACTAACAACCAAACATATTTCTGCTGACCCTACACATTCTGTTTCTGTTATGATGATAAGAATATTAATGCCAAAGTTGTTTTATTCAAAATATTTCAGAACCTAAGAAGGCCAAGAAGAATGAAGAGTTTTCATTGAGGCAAGAGATAGAAGCAATGGGGATTCAGTTACCACAGAACGTTGATGTAAGTTGATGTGTGTTGTGAACATTATACCTCAAACTTTTACATATTGTTAACTTGCTGCCGATTGTTTTAATCTTTTCAGACATTCTTTCTTTTTTCACCTTTTCAGATATTCTTTATTGTGTTCAGCTTCTGAGATATTTGTGATTATTTTCACTTCTTAGACATCCTTGAATGTTTTAACATTTTTGATTATCCTTGATTGTTTTCAGCTTCTGAGATATTTTTGATTGTTTTCAGCTTCTTAGATATTCTTTATTATCTTCAGCTTCTATTATTCTGGACACTTTTCAGCTTCTCAGATATTCTTGCTTGTTTTCAGCTTCTCAGCACATGTCTGCCTTTGAATGTAAATGTTACAGAAGAGTGTCTATAATTGATTGGAAGGAAATACCAAACAGATCCATTTAACAAGAGCTCAGTAGTGGAGGCAACTGGTTGTTAAGATAAACAAAAATCAGGAAAGTTAAATATTTAGGACATTAAAAAAGACGTGACAATCTCGAAATGGAAGAGTTAGTTAGTTAGTTGACAGATTATCCTCATTGCACATCGAACCATTTAGTCCATAAGTGTTTGGATCCCCTCCTCAGTAAATCCTGCAGTGTGCAGCGGCTAACGACACGAGTTCTGTGTTGGTGTATTAATCTTCTTTGGCTTCCTGCGTAGTGTTCTTGTTTGGCCACACCTCTTTTAACTTGCTGTTCTTGCAGTCTGACCATGGTTATAGATTCACAGTCATCATTTGGTTCTCTCAAACGCTTACTTCTCGTAGAGCCTTGAAAGAGAATAGGATGACCATAACATATATGGATTCAGAATGTGATAGATAATTTATATATGACAGCAACAGAGGCAGGATATCTTGCTGATGATAGGAAGACTGTTACGGGGGTAAAGGTCCGCATAAGTCATGTCACTGGGTGGATGAACAGCCCTATGCCCGACACAGTTTCATAAAATGCACACCAGACAATTTTCATAATGGTTTGGGAAGGAAAGGTGTCGAGGAATTGAACTGGCCACTCCATCTCATGTCTTGACCTAACACTTCACACCTGGTGGTGCTATGGGGTTACAAAATGTTGATGTTTAGCATCATGGTACCTCTATATGGTTAGTCTGATCTGAGTGTTGATGTTTCCATCTTGGTATACCTACATTATAGGGAGCTAAGTTGTTTCGAGGTTTGGTGTCCGATTCAAGTGCTGGAGGTCCCATGTTCAAGCCCCGGTGAGGGTCTTGATTTTTTCACGTGGACTTCTAGTAACAAAATTGTCCCTGGTCTCTGGGTAGTGAGATTGGGCGCCCGTGTGTATTGTTACGCATGTAAAAAATTCCTTGGCAGTTGGAAATCGAAAAAGAGTAGCCTAATGGCGATGCCCAGGCAAAATTTCAAGTTAAAAATATACCCAAAGCATTTCAGGATACTCACTGGTGCTATGAAATTCATGCACTGAGCTGCAATTCTCTGAACTCACGCTTGAGTTACGAGTAGAATCGAGCACTTATGGGTTGATCTGTAAACTAAACTAAATTAAACTGTTTCCATTGTTGTACCCCTACATGAAACACTGTAATGTGTAGGCTGCACTGAGTGTTGATGTTTCCATTGTTGCACCCCTACAAGAAACACTATAATATGGAGGCTGCACTGAGAGTTGATGTTTCCATTGTTGTACCCCTATATGAAACACTATAATATGTAGGCTGCACTGAGTGTTGATGTTTCCATTGTTGTACCCCTACATGAAACACTAATGTGTAGGCTGCACTGAGAGTTGATGTTTCCATTGTTGTACCCCTACATGAAACACTATAAAGTGTAGGCTGCACTGAGTGTTGATGTTTCCATTGCTGTACCTCTACATGAAACACTATAATATGTAGGCTGCACTGAGAGTTGATGTTTCCATTGTTGTACCCCTACATGAAACACTAATGTGTAGGCTGCACTGAGAGTTGATGTTTCCATTGTTTTACCCCTACATGAAACACTATAAAGTGTAGGCTGCAATGAGTGTTGATGTTTCCATTGTTGTACCCCTACATGAAACACTATAATATGTAGGCTGCACTGAGAGTTGATGTTTCCATTGTTGTACCCCTATATAATATACTATAATGTCTAGGCTGCACTGAGTGTTGATGTTTCCACTATGATGATTCCTCCATAATGTACCTATGTTTTATAGTAATTATTTCCTCTGATGATGACCTCTCTTGGCAATCATTTGCAGGCGGAGGAGTTAGTACAGAGGTTGTCTGACCTGGAAAACTCTGCGTCGTGTGATGCATCTGTGAGGGAGCGGATTGCTGCATTGCCACCAGAGGTCTCTGACATCAGCCACCTGGATAAAGTACAAGGTAGGTTGACTACACACTCTTTGACTTCAGGGATAAAGTACAAAGTAGGTTGACTACACACTCTTTGACTTCAGGGATAAAGTACAAGGTAGGTTGACTACACACTCTTTGACTTCAGGGATAAAGTACAAAGTAGGTTGACTACACACTCTTTGACCAGGGATAAAGTACAAGGTAGGTTGACTACACACTCTTTGACTTCAGGGATAAAGTACAAAGTAGGTTGACTACACACTCTTTGACTTCAGGGATAAAGTACAAGGTAGGTTGACTACACACTCTTTGACTTCAGGGATAAAGTACAAGGTAGGTTGACTACACACTCTTTGACTTCAGGGATAAAGTACAAGGTAGGTTGACTACACGCTGTTTGACTTCAGGGATAAAGTACAAGGTAGGTTGACTACACACTCTTTGACTTCAGGGATAAAGTACAAGGTAGGTTGACTACACACTCTTTGACTTCAGGGATAAAGTACAAGGTAGGTTGACTACACACTCTTTGACTTCAGGGATAAAGTACAAAGTAGGTTGACTACACACTCTTTGACTTCAGGGATAAAGTACAAGGTAGGTTGACTACACACTCTTTGACTTCAGGGATAAAGTACAAGGTAGGTTGACTACACACTCTTTGACTTCAGGGATAAAGTACAAGGTAGGTTGACTACACGCTGTTTGACTTCAGGGATAAAGTACAAGGTAGGTTGACTACACACTCTTTGACTTCAGGGATAAAGTACAAGGTAGGTTGACTACACACTCTTTGACTTCAGGGATAAAGTACAAGGTAGGTTGACTACACACTCTTTGACTTCAGGGATAAAGTACAAGGTAGGTTGACTACACGCTGTTTGACTTCAGGGATAAAGTACAAGGTAGGTTGACTACACACTCTTTGACTTCAGGGATAAAGTACAAGGTAGGTTGACTACACACTCTTTGACTTCAGGGATAAAGTACAAGGTAGGTTGACTACACACTCTTTGACTTCAGGGGTAATAAATCTAGCACAAAGTAAAGAGGTGATGTAGCATAACTCAGCATTTTGTGGACTGTTGGCAAACAGGACCGCATGATGAATATCTACACAGCACATAGTCACATGTTTACATCATTGGATATCTACATGGCACACAGGCACAGATTTACACCATTGGATATCTACATGGCACACAGGCACACGTTTAAACAATTGGATAACTGACAATGATATATATATATATATGTGGGTGGGTGGCTGGATGCCTGCCTGCCTGCGTACATGAGAAAATAGAGAGAGAGAGAACGAACGACCGAACAGACTTTATTTTCAAAGGGTAACAAATTGGGCATGCAGGCCCGTCTTACATTCGGCCGTCTTACATTCGGCCGAGAGAGGAAAGAAGTGCAAGCTTAGGGTATATATATTCATTGGCACCTTTCCGTCTTGACAGACAATAGTTTGGTACATTGTGCTTCAAAAAGGCTTAGGCCAATTCATGCTGCAAATGTTTGTCCAGTGGATGCATGTGAAAACATGGTCATTTCCACCATCATGCACCATCTTACGTCTCTCACACTCTGTGTATGCTTTATCTGCAATCATTTTCTCCTTTGTCTTTATTCCATTTCTGATAGTTGCCCTCCATGCAACACGTTCAGCGGCGACTTGCTCCCAATGTGCATTACCAGTGCCTGTATCAATCATGTCCCGCTTAAACACATCTTTATATCGCCGACCCTGAGATCTCCTACCCGTCTGTAATTCACCAAAAAAGATGTCCTTTGTTATTCTACCATCATCCATCCTCCTAGCATGTCCTATCCATCTAAGTCTACGAAGACTGAGCATGGAATAAACCGTCACACAACCTGATCTTTCCAATACATCAGTATTTGTGATTTTGTCTTGCCACTTAACCCTTTACAGGGCAGACACTTGTCCGTTTTTTAGCCCTGAACGGGCAAGATTTTTTTTAGGTTCGGTAAAATTTCGGGTTGCTTTAGTAAAAACATCACAAATAAGGTGTTAGTCAACCGATTTTAGTTAAATAAACAACACAATGAAGGGAAAAGCATGCAGAATATGTTACTCATGTGATTGTTGTCGGTAATCCATATATAAACACAAATATTTACGAAATACAGCATATTTAAAAATCCATTTTGAAAAACTAAGCGTAAAAATCCCGAAAACTATCAAAAAAAGTCCGTAAAAGTCCGTTCAAATTCATAGTAGGCACTTACAAATGGCGGCCATGTTGTCAAGCTATCGGCGAAAGCGAAAGTAGCCATCGGAAGTGTCGGAAAGCCGAGAGATCGTGTTTTTACAATGTATAATAGTATCGGACGCAATCGGCCGATCTGCTCATTTAAGCGATGGGCCGCAAATGGACGTTTTGCCCTGTAAAGGGTTAATACCAAGTATTCTACGCAGACACCGCATATGAAAGCTGTTTAAACGTTTATATATATATATACTAGCTGACCCTGCCCGGCTTCGCCCAGACCCTGGTGGGGAGCATCTCATTTAATTCATATAAGTAGTCATATAAGTTCTCGTTCCCGTTACCGACTGTCTGTCTGTCTGTCTGTCTGTCTGTCTGTCTGTCTGTCTGTCTGTCTGACCCGGCCCGGCATTTCCCAGCTCCTGATGTGGAGCATCTCATTTAATTCATATAAGTAGTCATATAAGTTCCCGTTCCCGACTGTCTATCTGTCTGTCTATCTGTCTGCCTGACCCTGTCCGGCTTCATTAAATTCATACAACAAAAAAAGTAACTTAAAAGAACGTTCTTCTACACACCATCCATTATTTTTAATGAAAACTCTTTCTAATCACCTGCATGACTACAGTAACTTCTTAAGCAAAAAAAGATGAGTTACAATGTTATGCATTGTGCATCATTTTTATGAAAACTTTGAAAATGCCTTACAGATTGTATCATTATTTATTATAACTCATATGCCGGTACATAACTATGGACAAAGAGTTTATAAATCTTTGAAAACGATGCCACAATATGACTATAAGTTATACAGAAAAGTTATGCCCCTTGAAATAACTTTTACAGAGTTAGGTCCCCTGAAATATATGAAATTATGATGAAAAATGAAAAATGAAATAATACTGAGTAAGCAGGCGATTTCACACTAACAAAATATCACAGTTGTCAGCTCTGGAATGAAAGGAAGGCGTGTAGAAAATTTCATCTCAATCGGATGGGCCGTTCGCGAACAAATAAAGGCCATACGGACAGAGATACATAAATACATACAGAGATACATACGCACAAGTCTTTTTTATATATAAGATATATATATATATATATATATATATATATATATATATATATATATACATATATATATATATATATATATATATATATATATATATATATATATATATATATATATATATATACATATATATATACTAGCTGACCCGGCCCGGCTTCGCCCAGTCCCTGGTGGGGAGCATCTCATTTAATTCATATAAGTAGTCATATAAGCTCCCGTTTCCGTTGCCGACTATCTGTCTGTCTGTCTGTCTGTATATCTGTCTGTCTGTCTGACCCGGCCCGGCTTCGCCCAGCCCCTGATGGGGAGCATCTCATTTAATTCATATAAGTAGTCATATAAGTTCTCGTTCCCGACTATCTGTCTGTCTGTCTGTCTGTCTGTCTGTCTGTCTGTCCATCCATCCGTCCGCCCCTCCCTCTCTGTCTGTCTGTCTGTCTGCCTGTCTGTCTAATCATTTATTGGTTGCAGTTAAAACAACCTTAGATAAACGAAGACCAACTTACAAAAAGTATTAGAAAGAGCACTTGAAAGATCTTTATATCTTCCCCAACAATTAACTTGGATAAATGGAGCGGCGGCTGCAGCAGCAGCAGAAGAAGAAAGAGGAGGAGTAGGAGGAGGGAGGAGGAAGAGGGAGGTGGAGGAGGGAGGAAGAGATAGGCAGAGGGAGGAGGAGGGATTAGGAGGAGGAGGATGAGGTAGAAGGAGGGAGGAGGAGAACGCAGGAGGAGGAGGTGGAGGGAGATGGAGGAGGAGGGAGGAGGAGGAAGGAAGAGGCAGGAAGTAGAAGGAGGATGAAGAGGGAGGAAGAGGGAGGAGGAGGAGGGAGAGGGAGGAGGGGAAGAGGGTAGGAGAAGGAGGGGAGAGGAGGAGGAGGATTATAACGCATATGCCTGTAGATAACTGCAGCGAAAAGGTGGGTCTGTCTGACCCGGCGTGGCTTCGCCCAGCTCCTGGCGGGGAGCGTCTCATTAAATTCATACAACACAAAAAAAATGTAACTTAAAAGAATGTCCTTCCACACACCATCCATTATTTTTAATGAAAACTGTTTTTAATCACGTACATGACTGTAGATAACTTCTTTAAGCATAAAAAGATAAGTTACAATGTTATGCATTATTTTTATGAAAACTTTGAAAGTGCCTTAAAGATTATATCATTATTTATTATAACTCATATGCCTGTAAATAACTATAGACAAAGAGTTTATAAATCTTTGAAAACGATGCAACAATATGACTATAAGGTACATAGCAATGTTATTAAAAGTTATGCCCCTTGAAATAACTTTTCTAGAGTTAAGTCTTGTTGCATTCTAACTCAATGTCCAACCCGTTTAATTCTTTGGCGTTCTATACAGTCAGTAAAAGGTGTTATCACTACACTTGTTCGTAATTTCTTATTCATCTCTTTTATATATATATATATATATATATATATATATTATATATATATATATAATATATATATATATATATATATATATATATATATATATATATATATATAAAAGAGATGAATAAGAAATTACGAACAAGTGTAGTGATAACACCTTTTACTGACTGTATAGAACGCCAAAGAATTAAACGGGTTGGACATTGAGTTAGAATGCAACAAGATCAACCAGCGGTTAGAGCGATCTACATGTGAACATCGGGATACAAGACAAGAGAACGACTCGGAAAGAGATGGCTAGATGGAGTTAAAGAGACATTGAAGAAATCAAATATGACGTTAGTACAATCAACAAGACAGGCGAAACACAGAAAATGACACCAGCCTCTTCTCTGCAGTGCTTCACAGCAAAAACAGTAGGACAAAAGAAGAAGATATAACAGGACATTGCGCTGATTATATCAAGTGTGTGGTAAGACAAGGTTTCGATGCCAGCTCTCATCGTTGGCTGCAGGAACGAATGAACAAACAAACTTTATTTTCAAAAGGTTAAAAATTGGGCATGCAAGCCCTTCTATCACTCTCTTTCATACATTATTTCATCCACACATCATTCAAGGCTAGCTGAGAACAGCAACAATATAAAAAATATGCATTATAAAGGCATGGGAAAATGCAAAAATCACTACTACATGACTCACTAAAATTAATGAATGATGTGGCAATTGTTATTAGCTATGGGGAACATACTGGGCTACCAAAAGGGGACTGAGCTGCAAAGTACGCTAAGCTTGTTTTGTATAAGTCTATCCTAGACTTTGGGATGTGTAATATATTTAGTTGTTTACTGTGTCTAGCATTATATTTGAACAATGGCCGAAGGTAATTTGGGGCATTCTGATGTAGGAAAGACTGACCACCTATTCCTGTGTACACTCAGGCACACAAAAATGTGACGGTGCTAACATTTTACAAACCACCAGCATGTTTCTGCTACGAAACTTGTTCTATTTCTATATTTTGTCTTTGCTTATAGATCGAGACTCCGCTGATAAGCTTTCAGAAAAGGTGGATGAGGCAGCGTTGTTGCTGAATGAATATAATCGGCGATTAGTTGCAGAGCTGGAGGAAAGGAAGAAGGTGGCACGGATGTTACGCTCTTTTATTCTCAGTCAACAGTCTCAGGTGAAGGTGGCCGAAAAGAACTTACAGGTATGTAGTATTTGTGTTGGTGTGGGTGTCTTATTGCTTTGTATATTCTCATTTGAATATGCCTATCCCATGGGGTATTGGAATAAGACATGCGTGACTTAACGCAACAGGTCACGTATATTGAGAATGTAAGAATCCTTGCTGTTTACTCAATATCTCCAGTCTTGAAGAGAGCTTCAGTATCACATTGTCTGGTACACTTGCCTGCTGATTTGTTGGTCATATGTTCAAATCCCTTTTAAGATTGAAAATTTTGTCAATGAGCAGAGCTCTCAGATGGACCCAACCTAAAATGTGCACCAGGAAATGTCCTAGGAAGTACAGGCAGCCCTGTGACTAGCGCTGTGTGTCTAGTACACCTCATGGCATGGGAATGGGTTACTTTACATTGTAATCCTGCCCCGGCGAATGTTCATCCCATCAGTTAACAGGTCCTGTACAGAACGTGTCCCCCATCATGGCTATGGAGATCTGTATCCCGTGTCAATTCTTTTGCCTCATGCACCCTCATGTCCAAGGTGTCTGCAGTGTCCTGTGTCCATCTTCATGCTGGTCGACCCTTAACTCTTCAGGCTGGTCGACCCTTAACTCTTCAATGTCCTGTGTCCATCTTCATGCTGGTCGACCCTTAACTCTTCAGTGTCCTGTGTCCATCTTCATGCTGGTCGACCCTTAACTCTTCAATGTCCTGTGTTCATCTCCATGCTGGTCGACCCCTGACCCCAGTAAATATACCTTCCATCACTGTTCCGTCCAAGCCACTGGGACATTTACTATAAGCAAATTATTTTAGTTTCTGAAACATGATTCTATCTATGAGCCAACTTTCTTTGATGTTCAGACTTTGTAGAATGCCAGCACATCCTTCTTCTTGGTTCATGATGTTTTGAGAACTTTTATGTAACATTTAAACTCAAAAGCAAATCAAATGTTACTGGAGTGAATTGTGCATCTGTTTCACATTCATTTTAAAAGTTCCATTACCAGCTGTGCGTGTGTGAAGTGTTAGGCCTATCACATTTTGTAGGCTGAGTGCATGAAGGAATAAATGACCAGTCTTTCCTTCATGTAGCGAACGCCCAGAGCTGAGATTGAAACCTCATCTGACGACGCTCACGTCCATTATCGACAAAACTTCCTAACCATAACACCAACATGCCCACTATCTATTTCATTTGGAGCATTAAAATGACATAGAGGCATGAGTAGAATGATTGTCATTATTCATGATTGTTAATAAACTTTGTTTGTTCTAATCTCCACAAGGCATCTTCTGTCAGATGTTATGACTGTTCTGAGATAGTTGTACTGATTCACCTTGTATAGTGAATATGTGTACAGAATGTTAGGCTATGTACTAGCTGTAGTTTGTGTATAAGAACTAGAGATAAAACACATCATATACATTATCAGTGTTAGCATTTCGGTATGACATGGACAAATGCCTGTCTAAGTATGACATCGACAAATGCCTCTCTAAGTATGACATACACAAATGCCTGTCTAAGTATGATGTAAACCTATGGTTTTTGAACCAAAACGTAGCCCTAGATCTTTGGCAGCAAGTATTTGTTAAGATGGACACCATGATCAGTCCAAAGGTCAAATGTTCAAATCCACAGCGTTTTTTTGTTTTTTACACAGACTTCCAGGTCAAACCTACTGCAACAAGTACCTGGAAATGCCTAGGGATACTGATGACACTGACATATCACTCATCAATGGGATACTGATGACACTGACATGTCACTCATCAATGGGATACTGATGACACTTATATATCACTCATCAATGGGATACTGATGATACTTATTATCACTCATCAATGGGATACTGATGACACTTATATATCACTCATCAATGGGATACTGATGACACTGACATATCACTCATCAATGGAGCAGTAATGACACTGACATGTCACTCATCAATGTAGTACTGATGACACTGACATGTCACTCAATGGAGTACTGATGACACTGACATGTCACTCATCAACTGCCGATTGGTCTATACAAATGTGTGTCTAGCACCATGTGCCCAGTCCGCCTGAGGTCAGGAAAAAGATCCCTTGACTGAATGAGTTTAGATGCCAATGTTTCTGTTGTTGAATGACATCACCATGTTCTACCATCTCTGACTGCTTTCCCCAGGATTACAAAGACAAGCTGAACAGAGTGACCACAGTGCGCCAGGAGTTGATGTCTCACATCCAGAACCTCCCTGATCTGACCCTCCTCCCAGACGTGACTGGGGGCTTAGCTCCGCTGCCTTCTGCCGGAGATCTCTTCTCTCTGGGCAACTGACTCTCATTGCTTCATTTGGACACATTTTACGTATTTCCAATGACTTACTGGTTTGGAAACATTTCACACTCGGACGTTATTTGACTCATTCTCTTGTAAAGAGGAATCAATCATTGAGTTCTCAGCTGTGCACTTGTAAGTTTTAGCCCTGCTTTGGTTTTAGATTAGGCAATCGTTAGAGCATCGTGCCCCGAGGAACATACGGCATTAGGCTTGAACATGGGTACATTGGTTTGCATGTGTATTACAGATGTTACATACTGTGTTTAAAAAAGAAAAAAAAAATTTGTATATTGGGGATGATACAGTGATACAGTTGAGTAGGTGTGTTGCAACAGGAGCTAGTTTACATTTGGTACCAGAAGGTTGAGTTGTCTGTTCCAACAGGAGCTAGTTTACATCTGTGTATGTAATCACATTGCCAGGACTTGAGTTGTTCTTTATCAGTTTTGTCCCAATTAAATGATGTCCTAGCCCTTACAGTGGTGAATAATTGTTATCCCGGCAGTAATATGTCATTTACTGCTGTCTGAAACAGTTAAGATAATCTTCACAATAGTGCCATATGTGAGTGAAATGGTGGGACTTCACCTATACTGTAGAATGTGACACCATGGGGTAGGGTAACTAGTTATCTTCTGTTATTTTGCCTAAATTATCTTTAGATGTTTTTTGTATGTCCTGAGTATGTCAGATTGGTAACTTATAGCAGGAAGTGAGGGGTAGTTGGTGCAGCGCAGTTAGACATAGTTGGTGTAAGACATGAGAGATAGTGTAGGACATGAGATAGTTGGTGTAGAAAATGAGAGATAGTATAGGACATGAGATAGTTGGTGTAGGGCATGAGAGATAGTTGGTGTAGAAAATGAGAGATAGTATAGGACATGAGATAATTGGTATAGACAATGAGAGATAGTTGGTGTAGAAAATGAGAGATAGTGTAGGACATGAGATAGTTGGTGTAGAAAATGAGAGATAGTATAGGACATGAGATAGTTGGTGTAGAAAATGAGAGATAGTATAGGACATGAGATAGTTGATGTAGGGCATGAGAGATAGTTGGTGTAGGACATGAGATAGTTGGTGTAGAAAATGAGAGATAGTATAGGACATGAGATAGTTGGTGTAGAAAATGAGAGATAGTATAGGACATGAGATAGTTGATGTAGGGCATGAGAGATAGTTGGTGTAGGACATGAGATAGTTGGTGTAGAAAATGAGAGATAGTATAGGACATGAGATAGTTGGTGTAGAAAATGAGAGATAGTATAGGACATGAGATAGTTAGTGTAGGGCATGAGAGATAGTATAGGACATGAGATAGTTGGTGTAGAAAATGAGAGATAGTATAGGACATGAGATAGTTGGTGTAGGGCATGAGAGATAGTATAGGACATGAGATAATTGGTGTAGAAAATGAGAGATAGTATAGGACATGGGATAGTTGGTGTAGAAAATGAGAGATAGTATAGGAAATGAGATAGTTGGTGTAGGGCATGAGAGATAGTTGGTGTAGAAAATGAGAGATAGTATAGGACATGAGATAGTTGGTGTAGGGCATGAGAGATAGTATAGGACATGAGATAGTTGGTGTAGAAAATGAGAGATAGTATAGGACATGAGATAGTTGGTGTAGAAAATGAGAGATAGTTGGTGTAGGACATGAGAGATAGTATAGGACATGAGATAGTTGGTGTAGAAAATGAGAGATAGTATAGGACATGAGATAGTTGGTATAGACAATGAGAGATAGTATAGGACATGAGATAGTTGGTGTAGAAAATGAGAGATAGTTGGTGTAGGACATGAGAGATAGTTGGTGTAGAAAATGAGAGATAGTATAGGACATGAGATAGTTGGTATAGACAATGAGAGATAGTTGGTGTAGAAAATGAGAGATAGTTTAGGACATGAGATAGTTGGTGTAGGGCATGAGAGATAGTTGGTGTAAAAAATGAGAGATAGTATAGGACATGAGATAGTTGGTATAGACAATGAGAGATAGTTGGTGTAGAAAATGAGAGATAGTATAGGACATGAGATAGTTGGTATAGACAATGAGAGATAGTTGGTGTAGAAAATGAGAGATAGTGTAGGACAAGAGATAGTTGGTATAGACAATGAGAGATAGTATAGGACATGAGATAGTTGGTGTAGAAAATGAGAGATAGTATAGGACATGAGATAGTTGGTATAGACAATGAGAGATAGTTGGTGTAGAAAATGAGAGATAGTGTAGGACATGAGATAGTTGATGTAGGGCATGAGAGATAGTTAGTGTAGGACATGAGGTAGTTGGTGTAGAAAATGAGAGATAGTTGGTGTAGAAAATGAGAGATAGTGTAGGGCATGAGGTAGTTGGTGTAGAAAATGAGAGATAGTTGGTGTAGGACATGAGAGATAGTGTAGGACATGAGGTAGTTGGTGTAGAAAATGAGAGATAGTTGGTGTAGGACATGAGAGATAGTTGGTGTAGGACATGAGAGATAGTTGGTGTAGGACATGAGAGATAGTTGGTGTAGGACATGAGAGATAGTTGGTGTAGGACATGAGAGATAGTTGGTGTAGGAGTGATAGTTGGTGTAGGAAGTGAGAGATAATTGGTGCAGAAATAAGGAAGTGAGAGATAATTTGTGCAGGAATAAATGAACGAACAAACTTTATTTTCAAAGGGTTAAGAATTGGGCACATTCTGCCCTTCTTCTCTATTTCCTCTCAAACATTATTTCATTCAACATCACTTATGAAGCTAATCTTAGACAACAAAAGAACAATAAGCATTAAAACTCGTGAAAAATAATGAATAATACATGACTCACTGAGGCAATGTTTAACGTGGGCATTATAAATACCCAACAAAGGTATAGCGTACCATACAAATGGGGAATGTTTATTAGCTAGTTGTTATTTGAGATAATTTTCCATTATTATTGTTTTTGTTTTTAGGAGTGCATGTAGTCTGTACTGAGATAGTGTTCAAACAGCTTGCAACTGTATTATAATGATTGGTGGTGTCTATGATTTCTTGTGGAAGATTGTTCCACAACTGAGTGGCAGAGTATGCTAAGCTTGTTTTATATAAGTCTATCCTAGGTTTAGGGACATGAAGTATGTTTAATCATTCACAATGCGTTATATTTGAACAATGGCCAAAGGTAGCTTGGAGCATTTTGAAATAGGATTTTGTGAATTAGTTTTGCCTTAATAAAAAGTAGGCTTTTGTGAAGTGGCAGTAACTGAAGACGTTCATGAAGGTTAGAATTGTTGGTAAGCTTTTTATCATTAATTAAACGCATTGCTCTTTTCTGGAGTGAATAAAGGTGTTTTGTTATTGATTTGGAGCATCCATCCCAGATTGCAGAGCAATAATCAATGTGTGCTTGCATGTTGGAAGTATAGAATATCTTTCTTGTGTTTTCGTCAAGGAAATTTTTAATTTTGGCAAGTTGGTATACTTTTTTGGCTATGTTTTAACGAGAGCATGAACATGGGAATTACAGGTTATATTTTTTTCAATGATAAGACCCAGTGCCTTGTGCTTGGTTACACTTTCTACAGGCGTGCTACCAATGTGCAGCTGACGAGTTCTCTGTGAGTTCAGAGTGTGAAGTCCTTGTCTGGTTGCTATTAACATAGATTTTGTTTTAGAAATGTTAATTTGCATGCAGTTTGCATGACTCCAGTTAACTAAACTATTTATTTTCTGTTGCAACGATGATTCTAGCGCATTACAGTAAATAGTGTTTGTATATACTGTGCAGTCGTCTGCAAATAGATCGCAGGACGATGAAAGATAGAAGGGAAGATCATTTATATAAGTGGCAAATAACAGAGGGCCAAGTATAGACCCCTAAGGTACTCTAATATTAATGGTAATGGCATGAGATAAAGATTTATTGTGTGATACTACTTGTTTTCTGTCTAATAAAATCATTTTATAAATATCACTATATTAAAGCTTACTTTCATTGTTTCTAGTTTTTAAAAATTACAATGGTATGATCGATCATATAAAATGATTTTCTAAAGTCTGTATATACCGCTCCACATAGAGTATTGTTGTTAATATTTTGATGCAAGTTTTCTGTCATGTTTGTTAGGGCCATATGACAAGAATATTTTGGCCGAAACCCTGAAGTAAGAGATAGATAGTTGAGTGTTACATATAGATTGGTAATTTGGATTGTGAAATGGGAGATAATTGGCAAAGCATGCTGGAGGATAATTGGTAGAGTTACATAGAAATTAGTAATTTGGAATGTATAGTGGGAGATAATTGTTAGTTCATTGTGTATAGATTTGTAATTTGGAGTGTAAAAAGAGAGATAATTGTTAGTTCGTTACTTATTGATTGTTAATTTCGAGTGTGAAAAGAGAGATACTTGTTATTTCGTTACTTATTGGTTGGAAATTTGAAGTGTGAAATGTAATCAAGTGAAGGTTAATCACAGATCAGTTACGAAACATAACGTTATGTTTGCAGTATTGAATGCACATATATAACACTGGCTTCAAGGGGAAAAGATAAGATTTTGTCACTAGGTGACTTTGGATTTTGCTTTTTCTGTTGTTGTTGAAGGCATTTTTAGTTTTATTGGTGACATATTGTTGAACTATGGCTGTTGATAATAAATGATTGGAAAAAAAAATGTGTCAGGGTAGTTTAATTTCTGCCTGCTTGGTTTGAAACTTTTGTAATGGCTTCTCTTTGGTGTCGAGTAAAAGTGCATTGATTGCTGTGTCCTCAGAGTTTGGCCATCTTAACAACTTTTGTCTGTTTGCTGTCATGTCTGGTTCTTAGGAATACCTGATACTAATATAATTAGAAATACTAGATACTAATATAATTAGAAATACCAGATACTAATATAATTAGAAATACCTGATACTAGTATAATTTGAAATACCTAATACTAGTTTAATTAGAAATACCAGATATTAGTATAATTAGAAATATCAATCAGTGAGTTGCATATACTTTACAGGACATCACATAAAACCACAACATGTTTTGGCTGTTTGTAATTTCTGGGCAAGTTTACATTCAGTAGTTTTCCATTACTCTCTGAAGGACCGGCACTCATTCCATTTTTATGAAAAACCAACGCAAAGCGGTCTGCTGCCAAACCGCCCGCAGCTAGAAATACCTGATACTAGTATAATTAGAAGAATGTCTGGTTGCCAGAAAGACCCATCTTGACTAAGAAATAATCTAGATGTTCAGTATTATAATTATTTTTTAAATGTTGCATATCCCTTACAGCAGTGGTTCCCAGACCACAGCCCGTAGGCCACTTCTGGACGGCCAGCTGTCAGAAAGTGGCACGCGAGGCCTCGTTATTTAATATAATATATTTTAATAATTTCAATAATGCACTCGAAGCGCCCCATCAGCGTGCGATAATTTACTGTGCTCGTGGTTGTTATGCTCAGATATTATCGAATGTGCCTGTTCAGTTCGTAACGAAACTTGATGAAGACACTGACTTCCTTTAAAGTTTTAGAATTTTGTTGACGAAAGTTAAAAAAGGCAAGAATGATATTTGCACGACTTGTATAATTTTTTAACGTTGTGGCTCGCTTTAACTACCGAAATAAGTAGATATGGCCCTCTGCTTGAAAAGCTTGGGAACTACTGGCTTACAAGATGTTGCAGTCAACACAAGCAATTTTCAGCTGCTGTTTATGTACTAGGCAAGTTTTGCTTTAAGTAGTTTTCCATTGCTTTCTGAACGACCAGCACACATACCCCAGTAAGTTACCAGCGCGGCACGATCCGCTACTGAATCTCGTGCAGCTGTTTTCCCCACATGTATATACAGGATTACGAACAACGTCGTTAACCACTTGGCCAGGGAGACCGACAGTATTATAATGGACAAGTCAAAAGCTGGTGAGCAAGAGGTAGACATTGGTACAAGGGCAAGATAACAGACAGAAATTGATGAACAGCAAAGTATTGGAAATCAGTTATGGTATTCCTTGATTGTGAAGATGGTTGATTGATTCTTCGTCTTAACTCATCTGATATTTGTTCTTGTTGGATGTAATTATATTGTGCAAGTTTACAACAGAGCTGCACAATTCATGTCTTTTTGCTGATACATGTGTCTTCTTTCCGGTGGTCTCGAGGTATGGTGTCCGCCTCGAGTGCTGGAGGTCCCGGGTTCAAGCCCGGTGTGGACCGGGATTTTTTTCACGTGGACTTCTAGTAATAAAATTTCCCCTGGTCTCTGGGTAGTGAGATCGGACGCCCATGTGTATTGTTGCGCACGTAAAACATCCCTTGGCAATTGGAAATCGAAAAAGAGTAGCCTAACGGTGCTGCCCGGGCAAAATTTCGAGTTAAAAATCTACCCAAAATATTTCAGGATCCTTGCCATGCTACGGAGTTCGTGCACTGAGCTGAGTTTCTCCAAACTCAGGTTTGAGTTAGGAGAAGAATGGAGCATTTATGGGTTACACCTGTGTGCCGTGATGTTGATCCAACGACTAAAACTAAAAAAACAAAATTGTTGACCATGTTAGCATTCTCTCTTTTAACTAATATTTCCCACCCTTCTTATAGTCCATGCCATGTGGCATTGGTGATCATGTCTGTCCACAACCTTCTTTCTCTCTTGCTTCTGATTTCTGATACCTACGTTCCTCCATGTAATGATGTCAACCTGTCCAGCATCATCTCTATTGATCTCTTGGTGCCTCTTTTTCCCTCCAGCCCTCCTGTTGCGATGACATACTCCAGCTGTCCTCTTCTCATGACATTCCCAAAGAATGCGGACTGTCTTCTTTCAATACTAGTAACCAGTTCTCTTTGTGAGTTGACTTCTTTCAAGATATCTTCATTTATCTTTCTATCTGCCCACAGTGTTCTCTTCTTTCTTCTATTAAACCATATCTCTGCAGCTTCCACATATTTTCCTCATTTGTATGCTAATTGTCCATGATTTGTTTCCATACATCTGGACTCACTCAATATGGGCCTTAAGAACTCTTTCATCTTGATGGACAAATTGATGGAAAAGACCTTTGACTTGTAAAAAAAACATATATTGGAAACAACAAGCTGCCATCAGAACTGATAATGATGTAGGTCAATATCAGTCTTTTAAAAGAGGTGTGAGACAGGGATGTGTAATGTCTCCAGATCTTTTTTCCCTGTGCAGTGAAAATATTTTCAGAAATATAGAACATATGGAAGGAATCAACATTGGAGGATGATATATCAATAACATTAGATATGCAAATGATACAGTCTTGATTGCAGACAATGAACAGGACCTGCAAAATTTAGTAGATGCAGTTGTTGCACACAGTGAACAACTAGGGTTAGAACTGAATATTAAGAAGACAGATTATGGTCATCACTGGGAATAAGGAAATACCACAATGTGATATACGAGTAAATGGGCATATTCTTAAGCAAGTGAATCAACACAGTTATCTCGGCACAGTCATAACATCTGATGGGAGATGCCTTGAAGAGATTAGAACAAGAATTGCCATTTCGAAGGTAGCCTTTTGCAAGATGAAAAACATACTGACCAATAAAAATATATAAATTGAAACGAGAAAAAGAGTGTTGAATTGCTACATAGTACCTATACTTTTGTATGGATGTGAAACGTGGACAATACTGATGGCTGTGGAAATGTGGTTTCTGAGGAAAATACAAAGAATACCATGGACAGACAGAAAGACCAATGAACAAGCCCTTCAAGAAACAAATGAAGATCGTAAACTGATTAGAGTCATTAGATGTAGACAGTCAAAATGTTTGGGCATGTTATGAGAAGAACGAACGAACAAACTTTATTTTAAAAGGGTAACAAATTGGGCACGCAGGCCTGTTTTACATTCAGCCCTTTCAATCACTCATCTTTCATTCATCAAATGTGCATGTTACATTTACATAGGAAAAAAAAACATTGTGAAATGGATTTTGTAAGCATAAACAATGCATATTACGCATGGTACATTCACATGGGAAAAAAAAAACATTGTCAAATGAAAGTTGTAAACATAAACAGTGCATATTGCAATGTTGTGAGACACATCCCCCATCCATCCTCACACCCCGCAGCCACCCACACATCCCCCACCCACCACACCACACCCCCACCCACACACACATACCTCCATGCACTCACACAGACTCAGGCAAATATACATGCTGTAACCCACCCACTGATCCCCCACCCACACATACATCCCCCACCCATCCCATAACTGACACGCACACACCCACCCACATATTCTCCACCATCCACCCACACACCCGCAACCACCCAGCAAAACACACATCACAAAACCACACACTCATACCCCTGTCAACCCGCACATCCCACACCTATCCACACATACATCGCGCACCCTCACAATTTTCCCCACCCACCCACACACACATCAACCAACATACAACCACTCACCCACCCAATATCCGCCACCTCTCTGAAGAAATGACTTGGAGAACTTGGTGACAACTGGCAAGATCGAAGGGAAGAGACCAAGGGGAAGACCGAGAAGTAAATACCTGGATGGCTTGGCCACGTGGCATGGTCGAGACAGGAACACGGAGCTGATCCACGACTCTGGTGATCCAGTGAGATGGCAGAACATGACCGCCCACGCTTATCGGCATGGCACATGATGGATGGATAGATTGACAAAGATTAATAAACAGCAGAGAATATGCTTCATCTTGAGAAACGCTGTCTCTGCTGTGCTATTCTTCTTGACAAACGCTGCCTCTGCTGGGTATTATGCATGAAACTTCCGTAATACATATTTCTCTCCCACATAATGCATGTTCTCTATTCCGCCTCGTCTGTTGATATGCCCTATAAATGTAACCTACTTTAATCCTGTTTATGAAGAATGTTCTGAAGCTTATAACAATTGCTTTAAAATAACACCAAGAGTTAATGATCCCTTGGCAGTGGGAAATCATGAATGGCATCTGCCCGGCAATATAGAACATCTGCTCTCCACAGGATTAATTTACAGTGTGAATTAACTGGAAGTCGAAGTTGAAGAAGTCACGTGATACTGCCATTTGGGTGTGAAGTGTTGGGCCGTCACATGTTGTTCACATGACCCACCAAGAGCCGCTCGGTCTACCATATATGGGTGTAGCACCATATGTACAATTGTGCTTTAAGGCATGTCAAAGGGTCATTGACTGTCTTTACCTGTCTAATTGTTCGTTCGTCCATCACAAGTGATGAGGACCACTCCTTCTTTCACCCACCATGAGGTTGTGTTTGGAAGTTTGTGGGTCCGTAGATGACTGGTAAGTCTGATGGGAGCTCGGAAATATCTAGGGCATATCATGGGCTATTCCCTGCAGATGAAGGTCCCGTTAATCGGGCTTCTCTATCTTGTCTCCGATGTATAGCCACCGCATTTCTAGACGCCTCACAAGTTACTGCGCCCATCCAGAAGGACGCCCGCCAGGCGATCTGGTCTTGTGTGATGGCTTCCCCCAGATTTCTTCATAACCCAATATCACGAATTGTAATGGGACTAGATTTTTGAACCCTCATACCTGTCGATTTTGTGAAAAATCGGGAAAAATCTTGTCTGATCATAGATTGTGAGTGAACACAGTTTGAGAAACCCTGGTCTAGTTTCTTCTCTTATATCTGCCTTTTCACGCGTTCTCTTTGAGTGCCTGTCAATATTCTCGAATGTATTACCCATCTTATTAAATTAACTCTTTTTTTTAAAAATCCTAGTTCCTACTCTGACTCATTCTATACCAGATAAAGCACCCTCTGCAAATCAGTGTCACTATACATGCCCAAAACAGCTCATCAGAGATTTCTGTATAACCGTGTATGGAACAATTCATGGATTGATTGGTTGGAAGACATGCGTTCGAATCCGTATATAAAAAAGAAAATGGATGGTAAACAACCCGCCTCCTCCCCCACACCTCTCACCCTAAGCTAGTGGATTGAACGCCTGTTCTTCGCAGAAAAGGGCAGCACACTTTGAAGACCCGTGGTTTCTTCTCACACTTTACGACACGAATATCATGGGTTGAAATCCGCATCGGGGGGATGGTGTAAAAATTGACCTGCTCGGTCTACCTGACCTTAAATAGGTGCCAGGTCGTCGTCGTCGTGTTCGCACTGCAAGCGCTATCAAGACAAGTCGCCTGAACAAGTCAAGAAAGTCCAACAACAAGAAACACACGGTAGCCAAGATGTGCAGCGTGGGAGCCGACAAGAAGAAGAAGAACGTGGTGAGCCTACCTGCCAGCTGCATCAAAGAGTCTGATACTACAGCTATTGCTGAAGTTACTACGAGGGAGAAGATTGACAGCCCAACACAGTCAAGAACCAAGACAGCAGAGAAGGAGGAGAAAGACACCAGAGTCGGAAACACCGACTCAAAAACAATCCGATGGGTCGTCAAGCGGATTCAAGTGGAGCTGACAGACGAAGAAATCCTGAAGCAGCTACGAGAAGAGAATCCTCACATACGATTCATGAAGACGGAGCGGCTCCTCACCTACTCCAAGATACCTACAACCTTGGCGGTGGTGATATCGGAGGGCAGCGAAATGCCGACCACAGTATCAGTCAACAATAGAATACAGCAATCAGAGAGATTCATCTCAAGAGTCAATCAATGTTCAAGATGTCAGAGGGCCGGCCACAGCAGAGCAACATGTTGCAGTAAGACGCAAATCTGTCGATACTGCGCCTATCACCACGCCTTCAAGGAGTGTCCGCTGGCCAAGCTGGACACGGACTTCCGAGCACCCAACAACAAAAGAAAGTGCGCCAACTGCCTGGGCAAACATGGAACAAGATACCTGGGCTGTCCGTACCTGCAACGACACAGAGACGTGCTAAAGTTTGCCATCAACACAAAGACACCATACAACGAAGCAAGGCGGAGGTGCGAGACAGCCACAAGCATCTCACATGCGGAAAAAGCCCAACTGCAAGACCAGATAGATGAGATAAAGAAACAAATCAAGCTACTCCACACACCGGCACCGACCAGCGACAACGAAAAGCTGCTGGCAGAAATACAGGAGATACAGCGAAATATCAAGCAAGAAGTGGAAAAAATGACACAGACGGCAAAGAAGAATGAAGAGATTCTACGGAACATCAAAGCGGAGACAGAAATGCTAAAAAGAGAACTAACCCAAAGCAAACCAGCTGAAGCCAAGGAAACGATAACAGAACAGCCGCAAGATGAAACCTAACAAAAGGCCGATACATTACAGAACTACTTCACCTTACCTGGGTCCAAGAGGAAATCGGTATACCACGAGACCACTGGAGAAATCATAGGGCAGGAGAGTGACGGCGGCACAGAGTACCCTGCTCCAATGACAAAGGAGGAATTTCTAGAGTTGGGTAGAATGAATGAACTCGAGCTAGCATAACGGGAGAGGAAAGAAGAAAGCAGATCACTCGAAATGGACAAGAGGCGCGAAAGAAGCAACAGGGAGAGGAAAGAGATATTGCGCAAACAAGAAATTGAAACCGCAGAGAAGCTCCTACATAAAATACACAAAAAAGAAGGCCAAAAAAAAATAAAAAAAAAATAAAAAGACCTTTTAAGGACTGCAACCTTCCACGTCAGAGGAACCAGCAGCCTTCACCAACAACAGACACCACCAGAGGAGACGGGTCCTTCTAAGGACTGCAGCCAGTCAAGTCAGACGAGCCAGGAACCTGCACCAATAAGAAAACCACAATAGGAGACGGGCCAAAGGAAAGCCACCGACCGACCCCCAGCTGACGTCACAGACACAAAATAACACAACCAGTCCGAGAAAGGACTCACTCGTAAGAGAGCAAAAGACAAGAATTAGGGTGAATAAACCCACATAAGCCACAGACCTCAACAATAACCACAGCTGAAGAGACAGGTTGAACGAGGCCGAATTTAGAATTTCTGTTTTGAAAATTGGAATTGGAATAGGGAATTGGCCTTGACAATCACCCGCCGGGTGCTGATTGTCACTGCATACCCAATGCGCATTAAGGTGCTCTTTAACGAGCCCTTTACTTTAATTATTGTTTTACATTTTCATTTGTCTTAATAAGCAATCTTCTTCGATACTGAGCTCTTTTATCTTCTTTCCGTGCAATGAATGTTAACTATTTAATAATAATAATAATACTAATAATAATAATAATAATGCCGTCTCCCTGGCCGAGAGGTTAGCAGCTTTCTCCGTAACCCCGAATACTCTCGTGGTTGACGTGAGCGCACGAGAATTGGAAGCAGTTCGAGTCGTGCCAGTGACTTATGAGAGTATGGAGCCGGCCGCTTAGAAATTCGTGGCGTGCTGATGAGCGTAATCTAGCCTACAGCTGAAAGATGCTGATGTTGGCCGCAATATCCTGAAACAGGATGGAAACAGGGGAAAAGAAAGAAATATATATATATATATATATATATATATATATATATATATATATATATATATATATAGTGTTCCTCCGTCCAGTGATACAGTGATTTAACCTGGCATACATATGGGTAGTGCCAGTGGTCAAATGGTAGCAAAGCCATCCAGTATAGTGAACGTCACAGTGTCATCTCTCTCTCTGCCTCCAAGCCTTCATGTGGGCCAAGCAAGACAGAGTGTGCACTCAACTGCCATCATCATCGTCATGTCCCTTGCGAATAAGCGTGGGCGATCATAGATCGCCGTCTCACCAACCACAAGTCTCGGATCTGTGTTCTTGTCCCGACTATACCGCGTGCCCAAGACTTCCAGGTTTTCTTCTTTGAATCTTCTGTTTTCCCTGTAAATGTTAGCAGTTGGCACCAAGTTTGAAAGTGTATTTCTCCGCTTACTATGCCCCAACCCTCTTGACAGTCTACATCTAGATTGTCTAATAAAAGTCAGTTTGTATCTTGAACGACCGCCTCTGGTGTTTTTCTGCCTATATGATGTTCTTTACATTTCCTAGAAACAGTACTTGCGCTGCTGTTAGGCGTGTCTTTGCTTGTAGGCTTATTCTTCCAGTCTCACACGCGAATACAGTAGTTGCCATCTGGACGTCGGGTTGGCGTGTATTGACAATAAAACATCTACAACTGGCGGAGGAGACAACCAACCTAAGCTTAATCCTATCCAGTCTATATATGCTCAATAATTGTTTCTCATTCTATCATTACCCCAACCCCGTTCAAACTCAGAAGAGAAGTTATATTCGGGTCCATCTCCATGCTCAGATTAATAATTATGTGACCGAGACAGCCACAATTCGGATATTAATTTGAAGGCCATTGTTGTCTAAAGAGGGTAATGGCGTAGTAATACTGAATCATGACTTGTGAAAAGCCTATTGTATCTCACCGCAGAAGTTCTCGTGTCATCTCGTCATGTGCCTCTTGTACCTTGCGGTGTCGAGGTGAAGTATAAACAGTGGGAGAGTGACCGCTTATGGGTTTCATGTATCGATATTTCCATGGACTCTGTTATTCCCTGCGTCCATCGTTTACGTGGTCGGCCTCTTCCTCTGTTTCCCTCTGGTCTGCACATCATTGCTTGTTGTGGTATACTTAGTTTAGTTTAGTTTAGTCGTTGGATCAACATCACGGCACACGGTTTAACCCATAAGTGCTCCGTTTTCCTCCTAACTCAAACCTGAGTCTGGAGAAACTCAGCTCAATGCACGAACTCCGTTGCATCGGCGAGGATCCTGAAATACTTTGGGTAGATTTTTAACTCGAAATTTTGCCCGGGCAGCGCTGTTAGGCTACTCTTTTTCGATTTCCAACTGCCAAGGGATTTTTTTTACGTGCGTATACTATGTGGTATACTGTTAGCTGGTAACCTACTTGCATGGCCAAACCATTTGGCTTGCTGCCTTCTAATAAAATCTAGTGCAGCTATAACCCCCATTTTAGTCTTGATTTTGTCATTTCTGATCTTATTGCTTCTTGATACATTGAGTATTCTTCTCAGGAATCTCATTTCTGTTGTGATTTTTCTTTTCTCTTTTTCTGTTCTCGTATCAGTATTATACACTCCGCTGGTTTCCGAATGTGGAAAGGGAAAGGAGAACTTTACAACACAATCCCCGTAGAGCCGGTACTTAGGTACCGAGTTTTAACATCATGATAGTAGATGCAAGCCGTATACAGGGCTGTTCACGTGTGTTCATATATGAACTGTCTTAGTGGTCCCAAAGAACAATGTTTGTCTCTTACTTACAGCTGTATATAATTGTATATAATGTTCTACTCTCATTAGCCTGTCCAGGCAACCACTGTTACTTCGATAGTCGTTATATTCACAACAGTTTTCTCAGAAACCACATCTATTTTGTCTCCATTCTCTTTCTAATTTGTTCTAGCACATTCCAAGATTCACAGCAATACTGCAGAACAGGTTCTATAGACAATTTCGGCGCCAAATACTGTCTTTCCATCAATTAAAAGTTAAAGACATTTTGCAGTTTATATCATCAAAATCATACAGGGGATTAATTTAAAAACAACAACAACAACAACAACAACAACACACACACAAACTGTGTCATTTAATTCTATATTTCGTTACTGTTGTTGTTGTCGCTTTTCTTGGCGTAGTTGATCTGCTCTTTAATGACACTCCATGTGGGGCCCGTGTTCTTGCCAGGGCTGTCGTTTGTGCACGGGACGTTAAAGCAGTGGTTGCTGCTGAAGGCGCCGACTGGCACTGGGTACCTGGCACAAGAAAGTATGGTTAGGTTAGTACACGCTCAGCCATGTAATCCTGTGTGTTACTGGGGCCCCAAGGGGGAAGCAAGCAATAATAACTGTGTAAACTCCCATGTGTGTAGTAAAAGGTGACTAAAGGGGGTTGGTCTGAGACTGACACTTGGAATTTCACCAAAGGCATGCGATGTGCGAGAAATGAACCAACAGGTTGAGAGACTGGCTACTGGCGATCCTGTGGAGAGTGAGCTATATTATGATAAGGCTCATGTAGTGATGGCCTCTGGTATCGACTAGAGAATGCAGCAAAAGAAAAGAAAGACCCACATCTTAAGAGCCATGTTCAACAGGGTGGAGAAGGGTGGAGGTGGTGGGGTGTGTGTGTGTAGTCAGAGCAGGGGGAGCAGAGGGCTTGGAAGACACTCAACGAGTAGAGAAAAACCCAAACGGACGTCCGATCAGACTGCCGCTGGTTCCATCAGCACTGGTACTCTTCGCTGACCATTGAAGCAGGAGACAGAACACGCATACGTTTGTCCCGAGTGCAATGAGGCTGATTCTAAATTTCCCATTCCAAATTCCAGTCTTCATTTCACGAGTCATCACCGACAACTCCGACTACTGCCTCTTACAAGACAACCGGCTAGCGACTAGCTGCAGCAGGTCGCGGAGTGCACACGGAACACACTGTCATTACCCAATATATGGGCTTCTATTCCAGGCCTCTAGATCACTATCTTGCTACTGAATTTAATGGAATCATTCTAGTCTTTCTTTTATCAGTACCAGGAATTTATTCTGTAACCTCAGGCAGGCACTGTTGTCTCCGAGCTGGACGTCTGTTTCCATTGATAATGTGTTTGGCTGTTGATATGTGAAGTGTCATATGGTATAGACAAACCCTATATTGTGGCAAATTTATACGAAGCACTTATAGAGCCGTGTGGAAATCAGAGCATTCAGGCCACCAAACTATGATGCACACTACCAACTTCACTGAAGAGAACAAGTAGCAATCTTCACACTCCGCATAGGGAACAGACTGAAATACGACATGTTTAATAAACGAAAGATAAGAGTTGCTAGTGAATGCAACCGTGAAACTGGGAAAATGGCAGCTAAACATTTGTTGCAGTAATGTCCAGCACATGCAGAACAGAGAAAACTATTTTGACCTACATCCATTCCATTTGAAGACAAACTCTATGCCTCTATGGAGATGTCAACTAGCTCAAGTTGACTGCTGCTTTCTTTGCATTTAGTCATGCTGACGTCTGAAAGTATACGAAGAGGAAAGAAAGAAAGGAATGAAAGAAAGAAAGAAAAGAAAAGAAAGAAAGAAAAGAAAAGAAAGAAAGAAAGACAGACAGACAGCAAGAAAGAAAGAAAGAAAGAAAGAAAGAAACGGAATCAGGGCGAGAGAGCGAGGGTGTAGCTGGAATCAGGGCGAGAGAGCGAGGGTGCAGCTGGAATCAGGGCGAGAGAGCGAGGGTGTAGGTGGCAACTGTTCTTCGTCTACTACCCTCTCTCCCCCATCAGGCCCTAAGTCCTTAACCAAACCACGCGAAGCCGTCCTATCTGTTGCCATCTCCTGCGGCTCCCTTCCCATGTTGTTACCGGAACCCCAAGGAGAAGCCAAGAACAGTAACACAATGACCTACCCAGCAACAATGCCTCATTGAAATACGATTCAGGCGGATTGTTATATTCTCATACAAGGTCAGTAGAGATACAGGTTTCTGGTTGGTCCAGTATAAAAGTACACTTGCCCTTTCAGAGCGGCCACGTAGTCGTTTGGAACTGTTGGTTTCGATAGTGGATCACTTAGACTGCGCACCGATATCACCCTAAGTGCACCAGTCTCCTCTCCCAGATCACACAAACATAATTTTTACATTGTGCTAAAATTGTGTAGCATTTGCAAGGCGCTAACTCAATCTAACCGTGTAAGTTAAATATACAGACACTGATCAGCACTCATAGAAGTAGAGGAAAGAAGAAGCGATTAGAGGACACGCTAGACAAAATAAACATTGCCAGCTCTAATGACAATACCGGGATTCGAACCCATCGCCTCCAAACCACGATAGCACTTCGCGACAGGAACAAGTGTACATCCACGTATGACCAACTAGATGTAATCTAAGCTTTACTTATCTCCTCTATTTCTATGAGTGCCCATCAATACCTGTATATTCAACTCTTATGCTATCCCGGCTGCCTTAAAAATTTTCAAAAATTGGTACCACTGAAATATCATTCCAGTCCTGTGTGATTGTGGTATTTGAATTCCACTGTTGCGTAATGCGCACTGCACTGTCTGTCTATCCGTTACTTACCAAAAGTGTTATATTTCGTTTCTACTAAGGGTACCAGCAAACTTCAACAAATGTTCATCTTGTTTGTGGGACAATACTCACAAGTTCCCGACTTTCCTCAGCAGATACGGACTTGCTGTACCCCCGATAATCTGGTCACCTGGAACTCTTCTCCAGATTTCAGAAACACTCATGCCAGAACAAGTCAGATTTTTGGAACCACCAGGCCGAATCTGGGCAAACATAATAAATACTCCTTTAACTTAAGTAACAAAACTATGGGTGATAAAGGAGTTTCCTATTTTGGCCAATAATGAATAACACTTAGTAGTGAAACTTAGCTGATAATGAATACATCTCTCCCCTTCTTCCTTAAAATCAGTCATTTGAAATGCATTTCAGCTGGCCAGTGAGAGCCTCGGTAGCGCAGTGGCTTGTACGCCAATACCGGTTCGGTGATCATGTACTCGAACCTCCATTAAGGTGGATTTAAAATCTACCCTGGGCTCCCAGGTCGACACACAAGTACCCGGAAATGTTATGAGAAGTGAAGGTAGCCGGTGTGATATTAACCACATATCCATCGATTGGGAGCGATTTAAAAATATGGAGCAGATAGCACGATGTACCCAGCGTGTAACAAGATGTGTATTCCATTCGTTTATACCATTACCCATACGCCGTTCAACCTTAGAAGAGAAGTTATATTAGGGTCCATCCCTGGCTCAGAATAATTTTCATATGACCGAGTCAACTACAAGAGGATGTTAATTTGAAGGTGATTGTTGTCAACAGAGGGAAGCGTCCTTAAGAGTCCTTTACTTACAGCTTGCCAGAGACTAGCAAAAGAGGGTAGAGTCCTTTACTTACAGCTGGCCAGAGACTAGCAAAAGATGGAAGAGTCCTTTACTTACAGCTGGCCAGAGACTAGCAAAAGAGGGAAGAGTCCTTTACCTACAGCTGGCCAGAGACTAGCAAACGAGGGAAGAGTCCTTTACTTACATCTGGCCAGAGACTAGCAAAAGAGGGAAGAGTCCTTTACTTACATCTGGCCAGAGACTATCAAAATAAGTCAGGTGGCTGGTCAGACAATACAGACATTCAACATTATTAGCAGCCACCGGCACACAGCAACAAATAATACAAATAACTATTGTCAGACCCTGTATGTTTTCCTTCAGCAATATTCAGATGTTGGACTTCCGGTCCCCAGCATGTAGGATAGACGGTTTGTGTGTTAAGGCCTGAGGAGTGTTTATGCTTGTGGCTACGGTTTGCTTGCGCATTTTTCCACATGTTGAACTGGTAGTGCATGGTTCCATCGCCCCGCTACTGAGTTGAGTGCGACACTGTGAGCTGTGAATTTCGCGTGGAGTGCTTTAATATCTGTCCGTGATTGTTTGTAGCACGAACTGGTTTGCATTATGCATTAATATGTGGCTGCTGGTTTTCTAGTGACTGCCGTTTCCATCGACGACTGAGCGGAGTTTTTTGTTGGCATTCTGGCGGCGGCATTATGTATAGTATACCTGTGAGGGCTGTTGATTTGTCGAGACTCCTATCTGTTCCACTTTTCACATGGTACAGTGAGGAGCAGTTTGTGTAATACTCACTGGCACAGGAACGGAGCACAATGGGGCTACCCTTGCCGTGAAGTTGGAACCGCGACTAACTAACTAATATACAGTTGTGTATCACAGACAATTTTGCAATCACTAAATAGGAAACGTCGGTCTCTCGGGCCAAGAGGTTAACGACATTGTTCGTAATCCCGTATATCAACGTGGGGAAAACAGCAGCTACGAGATTCGGCTGTGGATCACGCCGCGCTGGTAATTTACGGGGTATGTGAGCCGGTCGCTCAGAAAGCAATGGCAAACTACTGAACGTAAAAACTTGCCTAGTACATCAACAACAGCTGAAAAATGCTGGTGTTGACTGCAACGTCCTGTAAGAGATATGCAACATAAGAAAAAAAAAAAGGAAACCTAAGGCGTTTGAATATAAATGTTACAGACATATTCTTAGAATATTGTGGATCGGAGACGAGGAATGAAAAACAAAAAAATTATGACAGTATACAAGAACTGAACAGTGGAAGAAAGCTGGCGCGTAGACATAAATATGGCTCGGACACTGAAATACTTGTGTTATATTACATATCACAGTGGCTAAGAACGAACAGTGATGGAATGCATGATTCCCGGGCGAATGTTTACATGTAAAGATATGTGACTGGAAGCGACTTCTGTTCAAACATTACCACAATCCCTCCAGGGACATCAAACGTGCACGCATCCGTAGACAGGTATGAGGTGAAGAACTCCTCACCAATCTGCTCCCAGAAGGCATCACACTCCGGCCTGTTGGCTAGCTCCTGTGGCTGCAGTCTCTCCAAGGCCTGGAGTCCTTCCGGGGTCACACTGAAACATTCAATGGATATGGGATATGGCTATGAGTTTAAACAAAACCAACATAACTGCACCCCGGTCATTACCACGCGCTCATTCCACTTCGCCATTAGCTAACGAAGGGTTCCCATGCTGGGGGTGCTTTGGTTAAACGTCGGCCGTCGTGGGCAAGATTGTAAACTAAGCGATAAATAACCACTACTAACCCCAAACCCATTAAACAATAATTTAAGTGAGTAAATGCCACGGGTTGATTAATCGTCTCACATGCTTCACATCCAAAGGAAAATATTCGACAAATGTGACCTCCCATTTGGACAAGAGAACGATATATCGCCGTACTAGGGTAACCGTGTTGTTTGTTTTATTTCACAGTGTCTCCAGCAATTTCAATGCTCATTGAATGGAAATTTACATTATAATTCTTGTTTATTTGATTAACGCTAGAATAAGGGGAGCCGGCTCCCTGGCCTAGAGTTTAGCGACTTTCTCCGTAATCCCGTTTATCCACGTGAGAAAACGCAGCTGCGCGAAAATCTGTAGCGGTTCTCGCCTCGCCCGTTACTTACGGGATATGTGAGCCGGCCGCTCAGAAAGCAATGGCAAACTACTGGGCGTAATCTTGCCAAGAAATCAACAACAGCGGTAAAATGCTGGTGTTGACAGCGATGTCCTGCAAAAGGACATGCGGGAAAAAAAGAGTAAGAGGAACCGCAGGAAAGCTTAACAAGGCAATAAATGAATCACCAGACAACGAAAAGTAGATTGTGAGCATTACTAAAATATGATTACCTGTAACAAAATGGATATTGCGACTAAAGCCTTCGTCGGCACAGAATAAACAAACACAAATGGACACAACTACATGAAAACCATTACATGAAAATAATAATAATAAATTTACTAAGCACAAAAAAAAAAAAAAAAAAAACAACAACAAAAAAACATCGACAAAAACTTGACAGACTTCGAAGAAGAAACGCCTTGATCTGCTACTAAATGTTTCACGTTTCATTTTCGTAGTCTATCAAGTTTTTATCGATTTTTACATGTTTTTTTGCGTGTGTGCTTAGCATAGTTATATGTTCATGTAGTGTTTTTGATGTAGTTGTATCGGTTTGTGTTTGTTTATTCTGTGCTAGCGAAGGCTTTGGCCGCAACGACCACTGTGTTACTTGTAGTGGTGTTCTGGTAAAGCTGACAATCTACTTCTAGTTTTGTGGTGATTCATTCATGCCATGTGACTGTGCACCATGTTTAGTCCTACTTTGTGTGTGGCACTGAATCAGTCAAACGACTTCCCGTATCTGCCATGGACTTATATACCGTAGTTTTCCTTCTGCAAGTCCCTGTAATTTGATACTTTTTTTTAACAACTTTTAAGTCATAACTGTGACACATGCCTACCTTCCATTTCCTACCACCCATGTTTGTTAGGTCGAAACTTACTGTTTGATTGGCTCTGAATCTGTAAAAACACATGTCCATAGAGGTACATAACTTTGTAAAGTGAAGAAAGGAACGTTTCGCGTGGAATGGCTATCCTCCCTTCATAGGTCACATAGTGGGAGAATTGTACCGGTTTTTATTTTGCTTGCCCTGACCATACGGGGGTGCGGAGAAATGAACCGACTGATAGGCTGGCAGGGAATGCACCTCTTGGTTTTAGATTACCTATGGACAAGGGAGAGGTGGTCGAGCGCCTGAGGGACCACGTGGAGAAGGCATTTGAACGATTGAGAACCCGTATGCGGAAAGAATGATATTGTGGAGCATCAGCAGAGGTTCTGGTAGAAGCTCAAAACTGAGAGGGAAAACAAGGAGAACTTTAAATCAGATATCAGTGGCTGTTGAACGAGGGGACGGAGCGCATATGGGAATGTCCTGAGTGCAGTGATGTTGGTTCTTAGCTCAACTCAATTCAACTCAATTCAGAGGAACATGATGATATTATTCCCATTCTCCGCCTGTAGACCTCTAGTTAATGGATCGAATCATTCATCATCATCATCATCATCATCATCATCATCATCATCATCATCATCATCATCATCATCATCATCATCATCATCATCATCATCATCATCATCATCATCATATCCCCATCCTCCTCATCATTATCATAATATAGCGTGTCCTTTGCACAACCTCACCTTCATTATGACCCGCAGAAAAAAATTCTCGTTTGCCAGCTCCCCTGCCTTTTGCATTGTCTTGCGCAAGATGTGACCTATCCTGGGTGACCCCAGAGTCTTCTTCTGGGAACCATGAGTTCAGATATTGTTCTTACCAAACCACAATGGCTTTTCACATAACCAAAGTATTTCAGTTTTTGCAATACAATGCTGTTTATGAGTTTTCTTTATTGTTAAGATTGTAAAGAATGTCAGTATTTTCCTGCTTCTTGTCCATGATATGCCAAGAATTGTTCTGCAACATTTCGTTGAAAAGTCCCGATTTTCATTTCCCGAGTGGTGGATAGTTTCGGAAAACGCCCGAAAAGAGGTCTTGTGCATTTATTGATCAAGTCAAGAGTTTTATCGAGACTAGCATTTGCGAACCTGCATTAATTTATGATCAAGGCTGTTTGGATTAAAAAGAAAAGTAAAATAAGACAAACTGGCAACCGCGGTAACTACGGATTATCTATCAACCTGTTCGTCATGTGTGTGAATCCCTGTCATGTGTGTGAATCCCCGTAATTTCGAATGTAAAAATGTGTGTTCTTCCAGATCGATCTGTTCTAAAATGGGTACCAGGAAATGACCATGGAAGTTAAGGCAGCCAATAAGGTGTTGACCAAATCATCCATTGAGTTCCGCAAACACCGGGCTTGCACCGTATGACAAAAACACCGGCACCTAAAAGCTTGTAAATGGGTCCATAGAAAACACAGAAATGTGAGGAATACAGCTTTCTGATAGTCGGGTTGTGAACAGGGCACCTCTTTAACAAGGGCGAAAACCTCGGGTTACCCTTGCATCCTTACCTTTAACAACAACAACAACAACAACAACAACAACAACAACAACAACAACAACAACAACAACAACAACAACAACAACAACAACAACAACAACATTATTATTATTATTATTATGTGGAGCGTGTGTATTTTAATAGAAAAGATGTTAGTTAATTCCCTTTGCTCTCTGAGCACCTGTTGAGTGTTACATAGTTAGGCCATCTCTGATGACGGGACAACCACAGCTATGTAACATGTGTACTTGATGTGTAATTGTATCACATTGTATCAGTGTCTGTGTGCTGTCTATGTGCTGTATATGCGTTGTCTATGCGTTGTCTGTGTGCTGTCTGTGTGCTGATCAAGGCTCTAGCCACAACGAGCACTTTGTCAGTTGTGACTGTGTTCTTATAAAGCTGACCAATTCAGTTTTTCGCTGGTCATTGTACTTCGCCACGATGTGATGATTTCCATCGCCACTTCTCCCCCACTTCGCCACGATGTCATGATTTCCATCGCCACTTCTCCCCCACTTCGCCACGAAACTCCAAGCAAAAACAGAGTGTAACAGCAGGAAAGACTAACGGAAAGAGAGACAGAGAAAGGCAACAAGAGAATATTATTGGCAGCCTTTCAAGATGAGGTATGCACATATCAGAACATGAATTAATACATTATGTTGGAGATTGCGAAAAGAAATATGATCATCTGTGATTGTTGGTAAAACACTTGATGATAATGATAATGATTGACCTCACCTAATTCTGCTGGCATTAGCTATATCAATTGTGGACATTCGAACCAGACAAGGGGACTCCTGGCTGAATGCATAAATGGCTTGTCTCACAGGCAGCGTCTCACCATTCACTCGTTGTTCATAGTAGAATGTCACAGCCTGCAAAAGAAACATGGATCCATTCAGTCCTTCATTTTCTAACCGTTGCCTTAGCTTTCCATGCTGATTTCCTACAGTGACCTCGACCTTACTTCTGACCATTGAGAGGCATCCTTGAAACGAACACAAATACAAACCTCCAGAAGCTGGACAAAATACACAATGAAGGACTCAGAATTATTATGGAAGGAAAAAGAGTACACACAAGAAGGCCGAATGGATAGGAGCGCTCGCTCTTAAACTTCTGATGTGATGATGGCGAGGTAGCGCGTTCAAGCTATACATAGGTCAGTTTGGACTAAAATGTTGACTTCTCATCCTTTATTTGGAGACGTAAATTACAAGTACCTCTAAAATTGGAATGGGTTCACCCGATGGCGAGGAACACTGGTAATAGGGAAGTTAGCACACTCGCAATAATCATTCCAGCGTGGACTACGCTGGAGTTCAAAGCGAGCGAACACAAATAAAGTACACAAATAACAATCATGTAAGCAGCAGCAGAACTACGAGATCTAGGAGACGTGAGTGACGAGAATTTCATCATCTTGTTAAACCAGCAGCACATGCTCACGAACATGAAATAACTGATTCAAACAATCAACTAAACAGATCTGGATTCAAGCACCTATCAGGGCAGTTAATGGGTGTCATTAGAGGCGTAGCTTCGGAAAACTCGAGGGTTGGGTTCAATAAGTGGGGTACTACATCTTATAAAATAAGACAAATATGCACACTGTACGCATCGACAACCGAACTGCGAAAGCTCCTAGTATTCTGAAAATGAAAACATTAGATCAGTGGTTCTCAAAAGGTGGGGAATTCTCCCCCCCCCCCTTTCAGGAGGGAATTTTAGGGTTTCCAGGGGGTGGAGTGGTGGGAATAAAGATTTAAAGATCGCGTTAATAGACGACCCTATTACTTTATATTGTTTTCCCCTTTATACTTTACGGTTCTGTACTTCTCGCTCTTCTTAAATTCGTTTTATAACGTAAGTAGACCTGCAATCATCTGTTATGTAGGCGTCGAGACTTGTTCTAGTATGTGTTATTAAAGTTAGCTTCCATTTTTACATATACTGTCTAGGGAGGGGGATTTACAGGGAGTAAATACTAGGGGGGGGGGATGACATTCTGAACATATAGTGAAGTGGTGCATGGGCCAAGAAAGGTTGATAACCCTGCATTAGATTATCACGAAACCAATATTCCTCTTCATAATAAATGCAAGTTTTTACCGACGGATCTTCACATGAAGAAGCAAGAAAACAAGAAGAGGAGATGCAGAGATCTAAATATTAATTCCTAACGGTCGAAAGATATAAAAGTGCCGTGCTGCTCGAAAACTCTAAACAAACTACAAACAGAGTTTCAAGCAATGCTGGAAGCTGCAAAGATGCTGGAGGAAATCAGTTGCAAAGGATTCAAGATAGTTTTCACATCTTGCTGCATCTCAATTTTCCAGACTATTCAAAATGAACCAGAAAAACTGCACGGAATGGTAGTAGAATATCTTATTCAACGGTCTATCAGCAACACCGTGGCGAAGTAGTATATTCCTCTAGTCGTGTGTATACTTCGAAGTATATAGAACATGCTGCTGTATGGCAGAGAATCATGGAATGTGAATGAGCAGATTAGGGAGAGTTTGGAAGTAACAGAGATACGGTTTCTGAGACGTATGTTGTGAACACCTTAGACTGCCAAAAAAAAACTAACATCGGTTGCTTGGAAAAGGCTGTTGAAAATAGATCAGTATGTGCACATATATGAAAGAGACAATGTTCTTTATTAATGTAATGGGAATAGAGACACTGGAAAACATCGCGATGACAGGAAAAATCAGAGGTAGAAGAGGCAGGGGAAGATGTAAAAAAAATGATACTGGACATAACGAGACGGTGCCATGAAAGAATATCATCAATAAAATTAATCCAGACCACCATAGACCGAGATCTGCGGAGAACGAACGAACGAACGAACGAACGAACGAACGAAAAAACGAACGAACGAGCGAACTTTATTTTCAAAGGGTTAAGAATTGGGCACGCAGGCCCCGTCTGACATTCTGCCCTTCTTCTCTATTTCCTCTCATACATTATTTCATTCAACATCACTTATGAAGCTAATCTTAGACCAAACTAGCGAATGATTCCCCCAACGCCATAGAGGGTCTGCCAACGCTTGATCACCTGGACACACTTCCTACCTTAACAGAAGTTAAGTGTGCTGTAAATGAACTTGCATCTGGCAAGGCTCCAGGTAAGGATGGGATTCCGATAGAGGTTATCAGGAGTGGGCAAGACACACTCACTCTACAGATCTACCAGCTAATAGAGTTATGCTGGCGAGAAGGACAAGTCCCACAGGATTTCATAGATTCAAGCATCATAACACTGTATACGAACAAGAGCGATCGGAGCGACTGCAACAACTATAGGGGTATCTCACTTCTGTGTATTGTTGGAAAAGTATTTGCCAGAATTGTTCTGCGCAGACTTCAAGTCCTAGGAGATCAAATCTACCCCGAATCACAGTGTGGCTTTCGACAGAACCGGTCTACCATTGATATGATATTCTCATTGCGACAAATGCAAGAAAAATGCCGTGAACAGAATCAACCACTGTTTATTGCCTTCATCGACCTCACAAAGGCATTTGATTTGGTCAGTCGTGAGGGTCTGTTCAAGGTACTAAAGAAGATTGGCTGCCCACCAACTCTTCGGTCCATTGTGGAATCGTTCCACACAGGCATGATGGGTACAATCAAGTTTGATGGGGCAACTTCTGAAGAGTTTGAAATCAAGAGTGGAGTTAAGCAAGGTTGTGTAGCTCCCACCCTCTTTGGAATATACTTTTCACTTCTACTGAAATATGCCTTTCGTGATCAGGATGGAGTTATATACATTCACTCACGCTCAGATTACGGCCTTTACAATGCTCAGAGAATGAAGGCCAAGACCAAAACTAGGAGGGTACTGATTAGAGAGTTGCTTTTTGCAGATGATGCTGCAGTTACGACCCACTCTGAGGAAGAATTACAATGCCTACTATCTGCATTCTCCAATGCTTGTTCTGAATTTGGTTTAACAATTCGCAAAAAGAAGACACTGCTTATGTCACAAGGTGCACATGGGGTGCCATGAATCTTTATTGACGACGCCGAACTAGAGATGGTAGACCATTTTACATATCTAGGATCAGTGGTAAATAAGCAAATTATCCCTAGATCAGGAAATCAACATCAGGATTGGTAAGGCAGCAACAACAATGAACAGGTTAAGAAAGAGAGTCTGGGAGAACAGGAAGCTTACTGCCAAAACAAAAGTCCTTGTCTATCAAGCCTGTGTCCTTAGTACTCTTCTTTATGGCAGTGAAGCCTGGACAACTTACTCACACCAAGAGCTTTCATATGCTGTAGAAATACTTGGTATTAAGTGGCAAGACAAAATCACAAATACTGAAGTATTGGAAAGATCAGGTTGTGTGACGGTGTGTTCCATGCTCAGTATTCGTAGACTTAGATGGATAGGACACATTAGGAGGATGGATGATGGTAGAATACCAAAGGACATCTTTTTTGTGTGAATTACAGATGAGTAGGAGATCTCAGGGTCGGCCTCTTCTACGATACAAAGATGTGTGTAAGCGGGACATGACTGATACATACATTGATAATGCACATTGGGAGCAAGTCGCCGCTGAACGTGTTGCACGGAGGGCAACTATCAGAAATGGAATAAAGACTAAAGAATAAAGAATAAAGGAGAAAATGATTGCAGATAAAGTACACACAGAGCGTGAGAGACGTAAGATGGTGCATGATGGTGGAAATGACCACTGTGAACAAACATTTACAGCACGAATTGGCTTTATCAGCCACGCTCACCACCGCCATGGGTCGTAGTTATTAAGCCGTGTTGAAGCACAATATACCAAACTATCGTCTGTCAAGACGGAAAGGTGCCAATAAAAAAAGCTCTTAAGATACCTTTTCTTTTCCTTTCAAATAACATATTCAGCTTTGCTTCTCAGACTACGGTTAGATCTCTATTTTTATGTGCCCTGTCCCGGTCTCTCATAATTTCAACTACCTCCTGGGTGACCCACGGAGGCTTAGTGTACTGTTTAACTCGAACGTCCTTAAATGGATCATGCTTATCAAATACACATAGAAAGGCCTTCAGCCGGTGGTCCAGAGCATCATCTGGGTCAGGAAGCTGGCAAACAGTCCAAAGATGAGTTGAGCAAGTCTTGTAAAAAGATATCTTGATTGAAAGTTTTATAAATTCTATATTTTATACTTATGTGTTGGTGTTTTGAAGTTTTGATATTTTTTACAGCAACGTGCAACATATTGGGTAGTTACCTCTCATTGCATTGATAAGTACAATACACTCTACGATGTTGTCAGCACATGTAGTATAAATGCGATAATCTGCTATAAGTGTAGCAGATGGTTTTGTTATTCTAGTGGCTTCTTTGACTAACTGTTGGAAGTTATATGACTCTATTATGTTGTCCAATGTTTTTTTTTTTTTGATTTGTTAGTGTTTATGTTGAAGTCACCTAGCAGAATAATTTCTCTCGCATTACTAAAGACTACATCCATCATAGTAGTAAATTGTTCATACCAGCTGATTCCTGCACTGGGGTTTCGATAGAGATAGCCAACCACTAGGGGTGTGCGATTGTGAAGTTTAATCTCAAGCCATACACGCTTAATCTCACAGGTGTAAAAATCTAGCCTGCGGTGGACGTTAATGAATTAGAAATATAAACTGCAATCATCGTCTTTTGTTTCTGATAAGGATCTCTTCTAATAACTTTAAGACCTCTGATAGCGATGTCATCGTCTGAGATGTTACCATTTAATCGACTTTCACTAACGCCGGACATATGAAAGTTTTGATTAAGTATACGTGATAGGTCGGGCAGCTTCTCTAATAGATGGCAGCTATTTAAATTCCCTACTCTGAGCCCATCTTTGCTAAGCCAGTGTTCATACTTATTAGACATTTCAACAATGCGTAATCATAAATTTTAAAAAAATACACACACAAAATGAATGCAACTTTCGTCCCTTATTACAATACACACTCTAACGTACAGAGAAACAAGAATATCTCTGTCAATATATAAGAATACATATACAAATCAGTAAGGAAGAGCAGTGAAGACCCTCTCACTCAAAGTAAAAACACAATAGAAAGTATTATAACAGATATACAACTAAGTACTATCAATTAATGTAGAGTCAATATAAGTCAATGTTTATAGTCACATATCACCTAGTTCTTCTTCTTCTTCTTCTTCTTCTTCTTCTTCTTCTTCTTCTTCTTCTTCTTCTTCTTCTTCTTCTTCTTCTTCTTCTTCTTCTTCTTCTTCTTCTTCTTCTTCTTCTTCTTCTTCTTCTTCTTCTTCTTCTTCTTCTTCTTCTTCTTCTTCTTCTTCTTCTTCTTCTTCTTCTTCTTCTTCTTCTTCTTCTTCTTCTGCTGCTGCTGCTGCTGCTGCTGCTGCTGCTGCTGCTGCTGCTGCTGCTGCTGCTTCTTCTTCTTCTTCTTCTTCTTCTTCTTCTTCTTCTTCTTCTTCTTCTTCTTCTTCTTCTTCTTCTTCTTCTTCTTCTTCTTCTTCTTCTTCTTCTTCTTCTTCTTCATTCCGAGCCATTGAGGTTCTTTGCTGCAGATACAAGTCTCCATTCGTCTCTCTAGTTGACGTTCTCTTGCCAGTCGCTGATTCCAAGTGCTTGTAGTTCTATATGTATATTATCTCTCCATCACATAACCCAGTACGTTACTAGATAAAACAATAACCGAATATGCATATAAACGTTCTAGGAGAAGCTCTTTCTGGTACCAAGATCCAGTGTAGCTTTGTGCTGAATTGCTAGTAAATATCAGGTTGTGTTTGTAGTTGGTACAGCGACATCATACGTGCTTGACGAAGTGTAGTTTTCTACATGTGTTATTAGGTGAAGCAACATCGAAATTTATATTACCGTTCGTCAGGTGGCGCTAGGTGTCTCATGTGCATGCGCATCGCATAAAAAAATGGCGACTGTACTTACAGCGTGCTGTTGTGCGTTTTCTTCTTCTTTTTTTTTTTTTTTGTGGGCAAAAGGACTGCATGTAAAGGCCATTAATAAGGAAATGCTTCTTGTTTATGCTGACAAATGTTTGTCCCGTAAAGCGGTGCATAGTTGGGTAGAAAATTTTTCTCAAGGACGCGAATGACGCCGAAGTTGAATGTGAAGTGAAAACGTGGTTTAGAAAACAGAGCGCTCAGTTCTATGCAGCCGATTTGGGGGCTGATAAAATAAAGGGATAAGTGCATCAATGTTGGTGAAAATTATGTTGAGAAATAAAGGGACAATTTATGTGTAAGAATAAACTGGTTTCAAGTTACCATATTTAGTTATGTGTCTACAGCCATTTGTGACTTACTTATTGACTCCACCCGCGCCCTCCCGCCGTAATACACATTTTTGCAAAATTCACCTCTTGTATTAATCTAAGAACTATCTAACCACATCCATAGAATCACAACGAGCACATTGATATAAAAACCCATGTTAGGTTAATTCAGCTGGCAGTAATAGAAATCCGAGAAGTAAGAGCTCAGAAAAACACATCCTCACGCCACTGACAGCTTTGTGGATATGAGGCATGAACACCTAGAACAGTCTGTATAGCACCCGATGACGATGTTATGACTTTGCAGACATGAGGTCCTATGGCTTCACATGGCCATGATACTTACCGAACCTAGCACAGGCACAACAACTGGCAGGTAAGTTGCTTGGATCAAGGCGTGCTTGTTGGGGCCCGAGACGTTCCTTGCCATGTCGTCCTGGAACTGGGCGGCGGTGCTGTACTGTCCAGAGATCATGGTGGCGATGGTCAACAGCATGGCTGTGGGCGGGGCTGACGGGCGCACTGAGAGAGTGCGCTGTTGGATTGGTGGCGCAACTAGAGGAGGGAAATAGAAGGTAATACCACTTCGTAATGCTTGAAAAAATTGCTAAGGGTATGCTGTAAATGATGCCGTGGCAAATTTAAAAAAGTAATGGAACCGCAATCCACAATAGCGTATTTACAGTGGCCACAGTAACTAAATATCCTTATCGCTTGTATGTTAGCCGGGCTCATAAAGAAGCAAAGAAAAGTAACACTGTAACCTAGCATGTTGTCGTAAGAGGCGACAAGGCAGGATTGGCATGGGGCTGGCTACTTGATACCCTAGAAAACTTTAGCTGTAAAATCCATGTAATCATGAACAGATCTCCTGAGACCTTGGTGTGAGTTGGTTGGGGCCAATGCTTTATTGGAAAGATGGAAGGCAGAAGGAGACGGAATATCCTTTCGCGGCTGTAGAATTCAAAGGGACACCTTGCGAGCGACCCCAACCAGACATGGATCATGGGGCCACCCTGCAGAAAGCAATGGCAACTACTGAACGCAAACTTGTTAAGACATCAACAATAGCAGTGCTTATGTTGACAGCGATGTCCTGTAAATAGGATATGCAAAAAAAAAAATGTTAGCTTGTGCAGTGGCTGAGTGGCTCTACGCTACTATACTATATTATGTCTCTAACAGTACATGGCATTTTAACTTAATTATGTGCCTGTGGGTATCTGTGTGGTTGGGTGGTGGATGTGTGTGTGGGGGACACGTGGATGGATAGGGGATGGGTGGGTGGGTGGGTGGGGGATTTGTCTCATAACATGGTAACATGCATTGTTTATGTTTACAACATTCATTTGATAATGTTTTTTTTTTCTTATGTGAATGCATGATGAGTGATTTGAAGGGCCTGCGTGCCCAATTTGTTACCCTTTGAAAGTTCGTTCATTCCTCTCTCTCTCTCTCTCTCTCTCTCTCTCTCTCTCTCTCTCTCTCTCTCTCTCTCTCTCTCTCTCTCTCTCTCTCTCTATATATATATATATATATATATATATATACATGGGTTGAGTTGAGTTGAGTTAAGAACCGACATCACTGCACTCAGGACATTCCCAGACGTGCTCCGTCCCCTCGTTCTACAGCCAGCGAAGAGTCATACTACTAATCGTTCCCACCGCTGTCTGATTAAAAGTTCTCCTGGTCTTCCCTCTCAGTTTTGATATTCTTCCAGAACCTCTGCCGATCCTCCGCAATCTCATTTTTTCCACATATGGGTTCTCAATATGTTCCTCCGCCTTCTCCACCTGGTCCCACAAGCGCACGACCACCTTCCCCTTGTCCATAGGCAAAATACCACCAAGATGTATGTATGTATGTATGTATGTATGTATGTATGTAGGTAGGTAGGTAGGTAGGTATGTATGTATGTATGTATGTATGTATGCATGCATGCATGCATGCATGCATGCATGCATGCATGCATGCATGCATGCATGCATGCATGCATGCATGCATGCATGCATGCATGCATGCATGCATGCATGCATGTATGTATGTATGTATGTATGTATGTATGTATGTATGTATGTATGTATGTATGTATGTATGTATGTATGTATGTATGTATGTATGTATGTATGTATGTATGTATGTATGTATGTATGTATGTATGTATGTATGTATGTATGTATGTATGTATGTATGTATGTATGTATGTATGTATGTATGTATGTATGTATGTATGTATGTATGTATGTATGTATGTATGTATGTATGTATGTATGTATGTATGTATGTATGTATGTATGTATGTATGTATGTATGTATGTATGTATGTATGTATGTATGTATGTATGTATGTATGTATGTATGTATGTATGTATGTATGTATGTATGTATGTATGTATGTATGTATGTGTGTATGTGTGTGTGTGTATGTGTGTATATGTGTGTGTGTGTATATATATGTGTGTGTGTGTGTGTATGTATGTGCTTGCGTGTGTGTGTGTGTGCGTGCGTGTCTGTCTGTCTGTCTGTCTGTCTGTCTGTGTATGCGTGTGTATGCGCGTGTGTGTGTGTATGTATGTATATGTATAATCATCAAGTGCCTCACCAGATGGCGTTGGCTTTCATGTCTCTACATATATCTCGGTTTTTTGGTGTTCTGGATCAACTGTGCTGGTGATATCCCTCAATGGGATCATCTCAATCCATGCAGCATCATTTCTCTGTTTCTCTTAGTCGGTCTCTGCTTCTTTTCACCTTGATTGTTCAGTTGTCAGGATGTTCTCTAATGCTTCTCTTCTGTTCTTATTGTTGTGTATACTGTTCTAGTTGAATTAGCCTCTTCCAGGCAATCGCTATTAGTTACTGTGGCAGTCCAAGGAATTCTCAACATTCGTCCCAGGAACCATATCTCTGGTGCTTCGAGTTCTTCTTAATTTCCACACACACACACACACAAGCACGCAAGCACGCACGCATATATATATATATATATATATATATATATATATAATATATATATATATATATATATATATATATATATATATATATATATATATATATATCAATAATGTGTCCTCGTGGGCGGTCATGACTCGCCATTTCACTCGATCACCAGAGTCGTGGATTAACTCAGTGTTCCTGTCTCGTCCATGCCATGTGGCCAAGCTATCCAGGTATTTTGCGCTTGATCTTCCTCTTGGTCTGTTCCCTTCGATCTTGCCAGTTGTCACTAAGTTCTCCAATCCATTTGTTCTCATAACATGTCCAAAAAATTTTGACTGTCTACGTCTAATTTCTCTAATCAATTTACGATTGTCATTTATCTCCTGTAGTACTTGGTCATTGGTTTTTCTGTCTGTCCATGGTATTCTTTGCATTTTCCTCAGAAACCACTGTCAAAGACTCGATAGTACCACACCTCGTGAAGCCATAGCACAGTTGAGTAGACACTCAACAGGCCACGTTTGCCAGCAGAGTGCGATGTGAGGTAACACGCACGAAGGTGAAGGTCACCCCGCGTGGTGTGTAACCACGGGAGAGAGGTTAGGTAGACGGGAGACTGGACTTGAGGCGTTCACATCGTTTAGAATAGCGTTAGGAGTTTTGTGTTCACTAATAGATAGAACTAGCATAGGGTTAGCAGTTTGTGTTAGATAATTCTGTGGCTGTATATTGTGTATTGCATTAGCGACTGTTTACCGCTTGTAAGCGAGCCAACGGCAATAAAATGAACCATACATTTTGCCTCCCACACGACTTGCAAGTTGTCTTGTATGGGTGTGTGAGAAGTACCCAATGAGACCTGTCAGTTAAGTTGTTGACAGGCCAGGGTAATTGTGGTGTCAGAAAGTGGTGCTTGGACGAAAGCGCCAAGCTAATACCCACAGTAAAAGGGTAATTGTGGTGTCAAGAAGTGAAGCTTGAACGAAAAGTTCAAGCTAATCCACTCATCCACGGGCTCCAGACTAGGGATTAATTTTTGTAGTAACGATAATTTGTGCAGACAGGAGAATGCTAGAAATATGCCTATCGTGACAAAATAGTGTTTAATTGTGTTTATGATATATTTATTGAATGAAATCATGTATTCTTCGAAGCTGTAAGTATTAATATTCTTATTTTCTTATATTTATTCATATATTTACCAATTTATTCTTGAATAAGCACCAAACATGATTCACGGCGCAGGAATACACAGGCAGCCGACAATATTGATTTTTGAGATCTAAAAATAGCGCTGCGCGATGACGTAGATTGATTGACAGACAGTTGTTCTGCGTCATTAGCATAAAGCAGTCGAGTGTTTACAAAATCGCTTAGCGGCGGCCCGCCTGAATCTGTGCTGTATATTGTTTATTATTTACTTATTTAAGTTACTAAATGAATATATTTATTTGTTGACACATTATTATGTTATTTTGATTTCTTTACAAGCATTTATTCATTTTTGGGTCTATTTTCTCTTTGCTTATCGTCACGATGGAACTATTTTCGGGCTAAGCATCTGATACTTAGCTGCACAACGTTTACAGAAATTAACTAGGTTAGTAACGAAAGGCAATTATTGTTTAAAACAAAGACAGGACATTGACATTAAAATTAATTAATACATATTCTAGGTGTTCGTAAGTCTGTCATTGTCTAAGTCATTGTCCTTGGTTGTCGAGTAAATCATATCGTTTAGTAGGCGTGTTTACTGCTGCCCTATATATCAGAGGGCAAACAACAGCTGTGCACATACACCTGTGGGCCAAATACCGTGTGCTACGTACGAAACGTGTCGCCACCCCAGTGTACCAAACAAGGTGACCTGTGTCAAAGGAGCTTCGTTCCCACATTAAGCTGAGTACACTTATATATTTTGTCATGCAATTTGATTAATAGTGCATCTCTTTTTTTCAGCTTGTAACGCGTTGACATATTTGTATACTCTGTTTTTCTGCAAGATAAATCTGGGCAGGGTATAAACAGAAAGCACAACTGATAGTGATCAGATAAGAACAAACATAACATATCAAAGATAAATAACTGATTAAAGTCATCATTGCCTATCACTGTTAGCCAAGTACTAAAGTAAGATGGCAACTTTATCAGATTTCATAAAAGCAGGCAAAGAACTAGAATTAACAGGAAAAGAACTACAACAATATGCTGATCAGAAATTTAAAGAAACAAAAGAGGAACAAACACGAAAAGAGAATGCGGAGAGGGACGAACGCGCACGAGAAAGAGAACATGATAAGGAGATGAAACAAAAACAATTAGATCAAGAGAAAGAATTAAAACAAAAGGAATTAGATCTAAAGCAAAAAGAGATAGATGAAATGGCAAGAGTTAAAGAAAAACAAATTCAGGTAGAATCAGAGACACAATTAAAGATGAAAAGCATGGATGTAGACTCACACGCAGAGATCTCTGCCACTAAACTAAGAAGTCAACAAGAGGAAAATAAGTTCAATAAATACAAAAATATTATCAAACCATATTGTAAAGAGGACTCCATATCTGCCTGGACAGAGAATGTAGAGTATCAATTTAAATATCACCAAGTTCCTTTAGATATGTGGGCTCCGATTTACATGAAGAATCTAAGTGGTGAGCCCCGTAAAGTAATAGAGTCTATTCCTATTGAACTTAGATCTAGCTATCAATACATCCATGATAGGATTATGCAGCACTTTTTACTTGATGCCCCTGGGTATCAGGTTCAGTTCTCAAATTTAAAACCTAAACCTAGTGAAACTTTTATAGATTATTTTTCAAATGTGCAGAGTGTACTAAACAGGTGGCTTAAAGCAGCTAACATAGGAAAAGACTTTGATAGATTAAAAAACCTAATAGCTATGGACAAGTGTATATCTACTATACCTTCTCCTTTTGCTAAGTTTTTGCAGCAGTCGGACATTGAAAACATCGAGCACTTCGAAAAAAAAGGCTCAGCATATTTTTCTTCTAACAGAGAGATTTTTAAGACCTCAAGTGACTCTGAGATAGTTTCCTTTGTCAAAGAACAATCAAAAAACTATCAGGGTAACAGAAAACCTTTTCAGAAGTATGATAAGAAAGACAGAAAAGTTTCCATATGCATGTACTGTCAACTAATGCACGACACTTATGCTATGTGCGACAAATCGCCGAATTATCCGGCGCATCTTGAAAATGTGATCAAGAAGCAGCAAAGCAAACGGTCTGCATACAGGCGTGCAATCAAATGTTTTTTTTTGTTCCTCTTATGGCCATTATTCTAATAAGTGCCTTGGCCGCCAACGTTTGAAAGCTAACAACGCTATGTTGATTGACACCTCTTCAGATAGTGGTAGTGAGAATGAGTGTGAGATTGAAAGTGACTTACCAACTAACCAAGCAGAGGATGTGTGTGCTGCTAGCGATATGTTAAGCTTTGACAGCTGTGAACGATGTCACCAATTCCATGCAGACGGAATACTGGAATGTGGACATACAGTACCATGCTCATCTGAGAGTGTGAATGCAGCATTAGCCTCCAGAGGCAAGTTAGTGTTCCACAATGCAATGGTCAATGATGTACCATGCCAATGTTTGCTGGATAGCGGCAGCACCCTTATTGGTCTTCGAAAAGAACTAGTGAGTCCGGGTGATTACACAGGTGACACTGTGAAATGCCGAACCTTTTCGGGTAACGTTGAAATTTACCCTTTGGCAAAAGCCCGTATTGATTCTCCTTTTCTTTCCGGTACCTTTACTTGTGCAATACTTAACAACCCTTGTACAGATTTAATTTTGGGGTGCTTACCTCAACTGAAACAATGTACTAGTGAAGAAATAGTTGCATGGGAGAAATTAAATGCAGCTAAGGCAACAACCAGAGTTGACACTTCAAAACATCATGACCCATTGCAAAATGAGACACTACTAATGCTTTTTCCAACCAGCACAGATGACAAAAACACACAAAAACTTATACACCAGCAGAAATCTGATTTTAATGTGTCTCCATACTTAAAATTGTTAAAAGGCAAAGCCAAAATGACCAAGAATGCATCTTGGTTCATTAGACGTAATAATGGCATTTCAACTACATGTCATATTACTAGTAACCATGAACAGGTGTTACTTGAACAACATCAGTTAGGTGTGCTAAACAATGCACACAAAACACCATGTGCAGGTCATCGTGCATACAGCAATGCCAGGCCAAGTTTTTTCAATAACATAAAATTATTTTGTCATGATCTATTTGCTGGTAATGGCTGTCATCAATTGATACAAAAGTTGAAGGGTAAACATCCTACAGCTGAAATACAACCCTCTACACTGGCACCCAAGCCATTTGATAGAGGAAGGGTCAGTTCTACCACAAGCACACAAACAAATGTGCGAAAACAAGTAATCTGGAACTTGATCAAGACAGATTTAGGCTACTTCCATACAAACGAAATGGCAAGGACCATTCAAAGTAGCACATAACCATGGTACATGTTGACTATGAAATATCGATAAACAGACACTTAGAGATATTCCATGTCAACATGCGGAAACCTCACTTTTCAAGACAAGAGACAGAGGTAGTGACAGACGAACAGATTGCACCAACACCAAGTGATCAGACAACAGACATACACAACGCAACTACACTAGTTAGTGAGACTGGCAAATCCGACGAGGGGCATACATGTAGTGAACTTATAGAATACACATGAATAAATCAGAATACTGATGACTGGACAATACACCTACTGAAACTGAGACATGCCTTTGACAGAGTGCGACGCTTCGGTCTCACTGTCAAACCAGCAAAGTCAAATTATGCCTAAAATAAATTCATTTTTGGGTCATGTCATTTCTCAAGTCCAACTGTAGACTGACCTGAAAAGTAGTACCAAAATTATGAATCTGACCATGTCTAACAGAAAGAAACAGGTCAGAAACCTTTTGGGATTAGTAAATTACTCAGAAATTACAAATATATTTTCCAATGTCTTAAAATCTTCTGGAAATGAAATGTGAAAGATGCATTATTAATTCCTGCATTGTCAAAATTGAAGATCCTTTTTTGTAAATATTCCAATCCCTCCGCTTGCCTAATCCTAGGCTCATTTATTATCTTAGGTCATATGCCAGCAGAATCTCCATCACTGCAGTACTAGGCCAATTTTTTTTTTTGAGGGCATCTTCCATCCGCTTTGCTGCGTGAGCAGTAAGATCACACATGCTGAGTCCAAAGATTCCATATCACAGTTGCAGCCCTAGGCTTCATCTATACGGTGAGAAGGCTCCATCGAGTTCTGACGGATGTTCACTGCATTGTCCAGACCGACAACTCCCTGATCACGGTCATACATAGTGGTGTGCATCAAAATGACCGGATATTCAGGTGGTCACTAGTTTTACCATCTGGGGTAAAAATACCTGAAATCCAACAGTAAATGTAGAGTGATGGTTGGTACATGAATATCTGATAATATAAGATCTAAAATAGCTTACATACATATCCACATTGTTGGTGTAGTCATGTACCAAAACAATGAACTATCATGTGTCCGTGGACATCAGATTAAGAACTGTGCTGCTATACTTAGATACCACCGTGTGAACTAGGACAGCTCATTTCCAACTAAGCTCCATTCCGGTGTATCATATATATGAACCGCAGAAAACAGTGTCAGAACAGTGCTTAATTACAGACACGAAAAGACAGAGCTACAACACCAGCGAACTCTACACGTGCACTACCGAGAGAACATTAAGATGACTGTGTAATATATTTCAGATACCCAGGCAAGGTGTGTGGTTATATTATGCCTATACAACCAGTGCACATACATGAAGGCAACTACTAACCTGTGTAAACCAAATACTATGTATATAAACTTATTGTGATATGTAATATAATATTTTAAGATAGTGATAAATTAGATGTAGGTTAGGAACTATAACAGTTCTCATTTATTTTAATAATGTAGTTAGTACAGTAATTAACCCATTAAAATTAGATTAGAATATTAGTTTAGACATAAGAATAGTTTATTACAAGTTAAATTAAATTTATGATATGAATAGTACCATTTAGATTGTTATATTTCACTTAGTTTCATTGTAGTTAGTTTATTCCATCTTAATGAAACCATACCATCTTTCAAATATTACCATTTATTAGTATCATCATTTTAGATCATAATAGATTAAAAAGAGTAGATAAGGTAACATACAGCATTTACACCAGTTAGATTAAGAACATCACTCATATAATTCCTTTGTGCATTTAAAAACATTATTTAGCATAGTATTTAGAAAAGTACATAAATTGTGGTCACATAATCCATTTAATTAAGGTACATAACTCACATCACAACAATTGCATTTAAATAGTTAGATTACATCACTTAGATTAGAAAAAAATAAGAAGTAATATAATCATATCATATAATTAACATAACAAATTTAATAAATTTAGGTAACACATTAAATACTTAGTTATAGAATTAGAATGGTATGTTAGAATGTAAAGTTTTCGTTAGTGAAATTGTGTTAGTGTGAATGTGTTGTCTGTAATATAGTTTAGAACTTAGATTACAGTATTTTGGGTTTCATAACAAGTGAATGTAGTCACGAATTAGTGTTATACACCTGTTTGTGGCCACATTGAACCAAATTATGACACTCAAAAAACTAACATACATACACATAGAATTTATAAATAGAGGATAGAAATTAGATTAGTAGATTTATTACATCCAAACACACAAACAAACAGAAAAACAAACATATAAATTGCATACACTATTTGTAAATCAAAGACAGATAACTATGGGGCCAGGGGACATAATGGACAACGAAGAACTAAATTAACAGTGAAATAAAGTCTTACGCGCGGAAGCGAAGGAGGTAAAGCCTATCGCACACACTCTTGTAGAATGGTTGTTAAATATTATATGGGGGACATGAAATAATTCATGTGTTGACCCTAAGAAAGTCAACTTTGTATGGGTAGTAAGTTAATTTACTATGTGAGGGCAGGTCTTATAAGACAACGGTCCGGTTCAGACATACCTCTGATAAATATAATATAGCATGTGAGAAGGGGCTCACGCCAACCAGTCAAGTTTGTGGCGATTGCCAGTAGCCAAGTAAGGCTTTGCTACATTGTGACAATAGTTATTAATAGTTCATTGGAATGCCCAAAGCCAGGTTATCTAGAGTCTTTGACAAAAATTAGAGACACTAATTTTTTGTTTAGGAACCTCTTGCGTCACAACCAATGAGTGAAAGTTGATGACGCAACACAAGAGGGGTGGGTGTGTGTCAAAGACTCGATAGTACCACACCTCGTGAAGCCATAGCACAGTTGAGTAGACACTCAACAGGCCACGTTTGCCAGCAGAGTGCGATGTGAGGTAACACGCACGAAGGTGAAGGTCACCCCGCGTGGTGTGTAACCACGGGAGAGAGGTTAGGTAGACGGGAGACTGGACTTGAGGCGTTCACATCGTTTAGAATAGCGTTAGGAGTTTTGTGTTCACTAATAGATAGAACTAGCATAGGGTTAGCAGTTTGTGTTAGATAATTCTGTGGCTGTATATTGTGTATTGCATTAGCGACTGTTTACCGCTTGTAAGCGAGCCAACGGCAATAAAATGAACCATACATTTTGCCTCCCACATGACTTGCAAGTTGTCTTGTATGGGTGTGTGAGAAGTACCCAATGAGACCTGTCAGTTAAGTTGTTGACAACCACATTTCTGCAGCGATCAGATGTTTTTCAGCTTGACTGCTCATTGTCCAAGTTTCACATCCATACAAAAGAACAGGCTCTATGTATCCCCTCAACACTCTTTTTCTCGTTTCAATTGACATCTTTTTATTGGTCAGAATGTTTTTAATCTTGCTAAAGGCTACTTTCGCCATGGCGATTCTTGTTCTAATCTCTTCAAGGCATCTCCCATCAGATGTTATGACTGTTCCGAGATAATTGTACCGATTCACTTGTTGAAGAATAATCTTATTTACTTGTATATTTCATAGTGGCATTTCGTTCTTCCTAGTGACCACCATAACCTGTATCTTTTTACAATTTAATTCTAACTCCAGTTGCTCACTGTGTACAACGACCGCATCTGCTAATTGTTGCAGATCCTGCGCATTGTCTGCAATCAATACTGTATCATCTGCATATCTAATGTTATTGATGTTTCGTCCCACAATGCTGATTCCATGTATATCTTCTATATTTCTGAAAATATTTTCACTGTATAAGGAACAAAGATCTGGAGACATTACACATCCCTGCCTAACACCTCTCTTAATAGACTGATTTTATCCCACTTCTTCATCAATCCTTATGGCAGCTTGTTGTTTCCAATATATGTTTTTTATAAGTCTAATGTCTTTCCCATCAATTTGTAGATCTGCAAGCATATCTACCATGTTGACATGTCTAACTCTATCAAAAGGCTTTGTGTAGTCAATAAAGCAAAGATGAATATCCTTGTTTACTTCTATAGCATGTTCAATAACTGTTCGCAGCATATACACAACACTTACTGTACCCTTTCCTTCTACAAACCCACATTGTTCTTCCCCTATCTCAGGTTGTATTTTCATCCTCACTCTTTGCATGATAATTCGTAGCAAAATCTTTGTGATGTGACTCATTATACTAATTGTTCTATGTTGATCACATTCCAAGGCTCCTGATTTCTTTGGGATTGCAATAAATACAGAGTTACATAATACAGAAGGTATATCTCCAGTATCATATAATGTGTTCAGCAGTCTGGTGACTTGATCTATTCCATATTCCTCTAAAGCTTCAATCATGTCTGTTGTGATGTTATCTGCACCGGGGACCTTGCCAGCTTTCATATGCTTAAGAAAATTTCGAACCTCCATCTTCAAAATTGGCGGTCCTTCATTATTAAATCTAATATCATAAAGTTCCTCTCTGTTATCATCATAGAGGTTTTCACATAATCTGTCCATACCTGTAGAATCTGATCTTTTTCTATTATGATTTTGCCATCTTTAGTTTTTAGACAGCCTGCTGGTGTACTTGTTCTTTTATTAGTAATTTCCTGAATTCTTTTGTGCACTAATTTGGTATTTTGACTGTTGTGTTGTTTTTCAATTTCTAAGCACTTTTCCTCAAGCCATGCTTCTTTTTCCTCCTTACATAATATTCTGACTTGTCTGTGAATTTCTTCATATGTGGCAAAATTATTTTTGTTGAGTCTTCTTGTTTCCATTAGGTGTAAAATTTCTTCAGTCATCCATTTCTTACGACCCACCTTCTTTAATTTTGGAATAGTTGTTTCTGCAGCCAATCTGATTGAATTCTTCAACATTTCCCATTGATCATCCACATCCTCGAATAGGATCTCTAGATCAGACAATATATCAAATCTGTTCTGTACTTCTATGTTTAAATTGTTTTGTATTTCCTTGTCATTACTCAATGTACACAAATCGTATTTAGTGTTTCCTGTTATATACTTGACTTTCTTCAACTTTATCCTCAATGTTCCTGTAAGTAATCTGTGGTCACTATAACAATCAGTACTGAGAACTGGTTTTGTTATTTTTATCGCGTTTCTAAATCTTCTGCTAATCAGAATGTAGTCAATCTGGTTTCTTATCCTGTTATCAGGACTCCTTAATGTCCATAATCTTCTAGGGCGTTGCTTAAACCAGGTGTTTCCTACGATCATTTCCTGTTCTTTTGCCCACTCTACGAGACTGTATCCTCTTTCATTCCTCTCTCCTAAACCATAGTTTCCTACTGTGTATCTATCACCTTGATTTCCTACTTTTGCATTGAAGTCCCCTATTATGATGTTTATTTCTGAATTTTTACATTTCTTTAATGCAGACTCTATGTCATTATAAAATTCCTCTACACTATCTTCACTAGATTCTCCTGTTGGGGCATATACTTGAATAACATTTATGTTAAAAGGTCTGCCACTTAATTTAACTAGTAGAACTCTGTCCGATACGGCCCAATATCCTTGAACAGATTGTGATGTTTTCCGGTCCAAAATAATTGCTACTCCCCTTTGTCGATCTTCACCTCCAGAATAAATAATCTTAAAATCTTCGTCTACCTTGGTGCCTGCTCCTGTCCATCTCGTTTCGCACATCCCTAAAATATTAATTTTGTCCTCTTTCCATTTCTTGTTTTATGTTATCTAATTTTTCGTCGTCGTTTAGCGTCCTAACATTCCATGTTGCTAATTTTAATGTCTCTGTCCTTGTCTTGCGATGATCAGTCTTTAGGCGAATCATAATGTACTAAGCACTTTTAAAGAGGTAGTTTGCCGTTGCTTTCCTCTATGGCAGTAACCATATTGGTCGTTTGACCGCGGCCATTGTCTCGCAAAAGAGATCCTCAGCCTGCCGTCGCGAAACTTGAGACCATAACCAACAACTATCTGTCGGCTGCCCTCATAATTTTATCCACCACCTGCCTTCCGTGGCATAATTTGAACACTTCCAATAAACGAAAACGAAATAACACTACATAATCCACAGGAAAACACTAAACAGCATCTCCCACAGAATAAACGCGTCACGTCGTCGCCATTAAAAAAAAAAAATCACACACACACACACACACACACACACACACACACACACACACACACACACACACACACACACACACACACACACACACACACACACACACACATATATATATATATATATATATATATATATATATATATATATATAATTGTAAATATTATTTTTACTGCCTGAAATGATCTTATTCGTTTCATTGTTGTGTGAGGCGTACGTGGTATACAGTCCGTAACATGACTTTGCAATCAACCCCATCATCTAGTGGCTGTTTGTGATTTACTAGGCAATGCTAGTTCAGTAGTTTGCCAATGCATTTTTAACCACTGACGCCTCATATCATCGAATTCTCGCAAAGTATTTGTTTCTCAATCACCAGCAGCAGATTCCGAAATTCTCAACTCGGTGTCTCCCCCCCCCCCCCCCCCCCCCTTCCCCAAGTCACAGCGCTAGTATGTGGTATAAAGTAGACAACAACGTAAAGGACCCCTTTACACTGTCTGGCTTTATGGCTATATGGCATACGTCCCATATGTCTATGCCAGTTGGCACTCCTTGCATGATCTGGCCAATAACACGCCGGGGCCTTCACTTCTCCAGACATTCCTGGTGCCCTTTATTTTATTTTATTTATTTATTTTTGGTTTAGATCGGATGACCTGAGAACCACGGTCAATTTAAAAAAAAAATATTTTCTGCCGCGATATGGATTCGATCACATGACCACCGAGCCGACTGTTCAGTTAGATAGCCAATGTGCTACTCCGTACCACCATCACCACCACCACCACCACCACCACCACCACCACCACCACCACCACCACCACCACCACCACCACCGAGACGACAGTCAAGTCAGCTAGCCAATGTGTTACTCCCTACCACCATCGAACAGACGGTCAAGCCAGCTAGCCACTGTGTTACTTCCTACTACCACCATGGAGCCGACTGTCCATTCAGCTAGCTACTGTGTTATTCCCTACCACCACCATCGAGCCAACGGTCAAGTCAGCTAGCCACTGTGTTATTCCCTACCACAACCGAGCCGACGGTCCAGTCACCTAGCCACGGTGTTACTCCGGACCACCACCGCCAAGGAGCCGACGGTTAAGCCACATAGCCGCTGAGTCACTCCATACCTTTCACTGTTTGTAATCATGTAATCACACTATGGACATAATTTAGCTGGTCGACTGACTAGCCGGAATACCCACAAAGCAACTATTCTAGTCTGTTCATATTTTCTTGTAGACTTGATGAAGCAAGAAAATGTATTTTCAAGTGCATAAAAATAGACTACAATGGCTGGGGCATATAGAAAGAATGGAAGATAATAGGGAAACAAAACTCGCTTACACTCAGGAAATAAATGACCGTAGACCCCGAGGTAGACCAAGAAGACGGTGGAAAGATAATACATGTACAGACCTACAAGCACTTGGAATCAACGACTGGCAAGAGAAGGTCAACCAGAGAGACGAATGGAGACGGATTGTTTCTGCAGCAAAGAACCTCAATGGCTCGGAACGCTGAAGAAGAAGCAGATAGAATGGACACACTGTAACATCTATTCTCGACTGTGTTGGTGGGTTCTTGAAGAGTTGATAAGATTTCCACAAAAGTATGAAGGCAAACAATTATCCGATGAGAGATACCTTTATTGAGGCCAGAGGTAAACAGTTTTAACCGTACACATATACTAAACTTTGCCATATGAAGACTGACTCATCAGTTCTTTTCCCTTTCACCCTTACTTCCCAAATTATCGATTAATTAATTAATTAATTAATTAATTCGTCTTCCTCTCTTCCCAGGCATATACCCTTCCATTATTGATCTCTCCAAACTTTCATGACGTTTCAAGTGACCAAACTATTTAAATTTTCGTTCTTTTGTCGTCTTTAATAGCCAACCTTCTTCAATATTTAGCTCTTGAAGTATGGGTGCATTTGTTCTTTTCATTATGCAAGATATTCTTAGAACTCGTCTATAACATTTATATTCAAAGGCATTTATGCGCTGCTCAGCTTTCTTGGTAGGTACCCAGGTCTTACAGGCGTGTGTATATTTATTACACAAAATAAAAAAAAATAAAAAACAAAAAAACACACAACAACATAAACCCACCTAGAGGGTTGGTTGAACCCAATAACCATACTGATTGAAGGGAAGAGAGAGAGAGAGAGAGAGAGAGAGAGAGAGAGAGAGAGAGAGAGAGAGAGAGAGAGAGAGAGAGAGATAGAGAGAGAGTGAGGGGGGAATTTAGGAGGGGAAGGGATTACGAATAATAGGAGATGGTAATGATAATTTGTGAGGCAGCGGGAATATTTTCGAATTCTCCTCCCTTCAGGCGGGTGTTTCCTTTAACAGATTCAGTCCCAAGCAAACAGTAGGTTAGGACCAAACAAAAATGGATGGCGGTAAATGGGAAGCGAGGGTGTGTCACAGTATGACTTAAAAGTTGTTAATATGGTAGCAAACATGTTGTATTATAACGCAATAAAATATTTCGGCGATATATAAGCTCATGGCAGATACGGGAAGTCGCTGAAGACGATTACTGAGCGCATGGCAGTTCACCAGCTAATTGACCTGGGTTCCTATGCGGGCATAGCCTACAATTGTTGCCATGGAATTTCCTGGGAAGTACATGCGGCGGGCATGATACTGGCCACACTAGCCATGTAGAGCCGATTGGTTCAAACACCTGCCATGTAGAGCCGATTGGTTCATACACCAGCCATGTAGAGCCGATTGGTTCATACACCAGCCATGTAGAGCCGATTGGTTCATACACCAGCCATGTAGAGCCGATTGGTGCCTACACCAGCCATGTAAAGCCAATTGGTGCATACATGTGGGTGGGGGTATAGCACCACGTATCTGATACGCTGTATGACAAGTAAAGGCCATCTTTATTTACTTATTTACTAAAGGGTATCGAACAAAAGCCACTATCTTGTCAAGCAGGGAACTAACTATAGGAACTACTGCTCAGCTGTGATATAATGACCCACCTCCAGGAGCTGTAGGTTTCCTAGCATCGGGCGTGATCTGGGCTTCAGTCAGCAAGCCACAGGCCAGAGCAACACACAGCTTCAATAGTAACATCTTGGTAGCTGTTTCTGCAACTTAAGCATCATTTATATTTATATCATTTATCATTTTATATATATATATATATATATATATATATATATATATATATATATATATATATATATATATATATATATATATATATATATATATATATATATAACAGCCGTACAGCACACACGGAATAGCCGGAAATCCTTATCAGGTCTAACAAGTGATAGTCCCAAAGATGTGCAAGCAAGTCTCGTTTAAGGAAGAGGAAATGTGGATAAAACCAGTAAGAAATATAATAGAATCGACCAAACACCCAGCTGGCGAGAGAGGCTAGTAAAATCTGCAACAACGATGTTAAAAAGATACCACCACAAGGAACAGAACAAGATTAAATACCTTAATCATAACCAAGACTATTAAAGCAAACTGGACGAGTCCCAACTGTCATGTTGCAGTATAACCAACGACTGATATCGTTATTCCCAGAAGAGAAGAAGATCAACGTATTTTTTGTGTGCAAGTACAGCGCATATTAATAGCAAGTGTCAGAACCATAACATACTAAGTAGTATCATGTTATATATAATATTTTAACAAATTATATCTTTTATTTTGGGAATATCGGTTGTGTTATATTTGAGATGCCCCTAGAACTTATACCCTCTGGTCTTCATTCATTATAATATTGCGATTTTAGTACACTGAGTTTTTCAATTTTTTGTCGACTTGCTTGTAACTTTGTGTTGTGTGTAATAGTGCATAATATTACAGTCTGTACAAAATATTAGAAGAGCAGAATGTGGTAGGGAGACTACAAGCTTTTAGTTTATCCAGAGCGAGCTTTCTCATATATGAATGCGGTGACTATCCTGGCTCTCCTGGTCTTGTAAAAGAGAACCTGATTTTATACCTAGCGGAATCTTACCTGATCTATCTGTTTCAGCACTAGAGAGTCTTACGAGCAATTTATGGTTTTCTTTAGTAGCTGGCAAATGAGATTTGGAAATATCTATTCCTCATTTCAATTCAACATACCACAAATTGTGTGCACGGTCCGAGATATTGTACGGTAATGTTGCATGGTAGAAAACACTATCATCATGTTCCCTAACCCTAGAATGGTTTAAGAATAGAAGAGGTTGAATTTTTGATGAAACCGCTTGTGTAATAAATTGTTGGTTTAAGTAGCTTACTAATCTTCTTGTCTGCTCAATCTCAAGTGCTTATTTAGTCTCTAGAATATTTATCCGATCTTACTGTATGTTACCAGAGAAGACACCATTATTGGAGAATGGCAGAAGCAGCTAAACTTAGAACCCAGTTCCTCGAAACAGGGTAACAGTTGGGTCTATCAGGCTTATAATTAGCGACGCATGTGTCAGACGAATTTTAAAGACATGAAATGTTGAAAATGGACAAAGAAATGTGAAAAAAGCTACAGGCTGAAATAGACAATAAAGAAAAAGGTCGTGAGGCTGAAATAGACGATAAAGAGAAAGATCGCAAGCATGCTATTGAATTGAAGAAGTTGGAAAATGAGCTCGAGCTTAGGAATATAGTATTATGAATAAATCCAACGACTTCAAAATCTAATGCTAGCCCGATAGCAGAAGCAAATACAGAAGCGTCTTCTCTTCAAACAAGTGCAATGGCTTTTCCACTAGAACCATTTTCTGAATACAGTGATGAGATTGAAGAGCATCTACTTCGCTTTGAGACGATGCGTTCTATGTGTGGATTGGAGAGAGCAAATGGTGTATAAAGTTACCTCAAGGATTGCGAGGCATTTCTTATGAGGTGTTTTCAAGACTGCGTCAGGAAGAATACGATAATTATGAAGTACTCAAAAAAAGCACTACTCGCAAGATTTGAAGTTGATGCAGAAAGCACTAAAAAGAAGTTCAAAACTGCTCGGAAAGAGCCAGGAGAAAACTTTGCACAGTTTATAGATAGATTTAGGACATATTTACACAAGTGGGGCACTTTAGGCAAATTTTAGGAAACGTATAAAGGTTTGTAAGAAATTATCATCATTGATCAGCTGACATGAATTCATTCCTTACTTATCATGGGGCTGAAACACTGGAAGATATTATCACAATGGCTGAGAGATTCGAAAAGTCACAAAAGGAATCCGGATGTAATAGTCGGACGACAATAACTCCCACACATGACAATTCTCAGAAGCCAAAGGAAAAGAACAGCAATAGTCACAGTAAGCAAAATGAAAAGGTAAAGACCACAACCCCAAACCGAAACAAGCATGCATTGAGAGAAATGAAACTATACTCTTTCAAAAGCAGGATTACAGGACACCATATCAAGGACTGCCGGCGCAAGTCCCCGCCTCATACTGCTGCCTGCGTGGCCAGGCAGGAAGCTAAGAAAGTGAGCTCTGATGACATCCATATAAGAATGAGCATAAAGACACCATTGCAAGACTTCATGTAATAGAATCAGATACACTTAACGGATTCTCCATTACGTGTCTATACGATATTGGCTTACAATTTGGTGCAATTCTTGCAGTCTCACTAGTGACACCTGATCAAGTCACTGAGGAAACAATTGAAATCCCGGGGCCTTTAAAAAGCTCAGTCCCTATGTCATTACCAGTGGCAAAGGTAAACACAATGTCATGTTATATGTCTGGCGAAATAAGAGCAGCGGTCTTTGATGACCCCATTTACCCTTTGATATTGGAATGTCGAAACGTTTTTCTTAGAGATCTTTTAAACCTTTTACGGTCGCATCCACGATGACTAGACAGTAAGGTAGGAAAGCTACGGCGTCGAAAACTTCAACACAAATCCTCAAACGAAGGAATTGAAGCAAGCCGAGGCAGCCGACAGCCCTTACAACCAGGTTTTCACAAACTGCCTAAAGCACATTCATCCTCTCATAAAGGTGAACTGTACATGAAAAATTGACTTCCTCATTGAATTGCAGTAAGAGAAGGACATGCGTATGGAACCTCGTCATTCCTTTATCTTACAAAGCTCAAATTCTAGATATGGGCCAAAGTCTAACAATCAGTGGATACATGGACATCAATGCTACCACGCAAAGGATTTCTACAACGACTACTGGCCTGGAATGAATACTGAGATATTCATATATATAAAATAATGTCACACAACATCCACTGCATAGTGAAATTAGGAAGGTGAAGGGCAGCAGGTTAAAAAGAGGACGGTCGTGGATGGGTCAAGCCGAAGACACTCTTCAACAAGTGTGTTCACTTGAGGACTTAGAACCTGGCGAGGAACGGGTGCAAGTGACAACAGACTTCTGCACATCCTTTTCAGTTTGCATCCAACTAGATAGAAAATCCATCCATCCATCATGTGCCATGCCGGTAAGCGTGGGCGGTCATGTTCTGCCATCTCACCCGATCACCAGAGTCGTGGATCAGCTCCGTGTTTCTGTCTCGACTATGCCACAAGGCCAAGCCATCCAGGTACTTGCTTCTAGGTCTTCCCCTTGGTCTGTTCCCCTCGATCTTACCAGTTGTCACCAAATTCTCCAATCCATTTCTTCTCATAACATGTCCAAAAAATTTTGACTGTCTACGTCTAATTTCTCTAATCAATTTACGATCTTCATTTGTTTCTTGAAGGACTTGTTCATTGGTCTTTCTGGCTGTCCATGGTATTCTTTGCATTTTCCTCAGAAACCACATCTCTACAGCCATCAGATGTTTTTCAGCCTGACTGCTCATTGTCCACGCTTCACATCCATACAAAAGTACAGGCTCAATGTAGCATCTCAACACTCTCTTTCTCGTTTCAATTGACATCTTTTTATTGGTCAATATGTTTTTCATCTTGCTGAAGGCTACTTTTGCCATGGCGATTCTTGTTCTAATCTCTTCAAGGCATCTCCCATCAGATGTTATTACTGTTCCGAGATAATTGTACCTGCTCACTTGTTGAAGAATATTCCCATTTACTTGTATATTACATTGTGGTATTTCGTCCTTCCTAGTGACGACCATAATCTGTGTCTTTTTACAATTTAATTCTAACCCTAGTTGTTCACTGTGTGTCACAATCGCATCTACTAAATTTTGCAGGTCCTGTTCATTGTATGCAATCAAGACTGTATCATCTACATATCTAATGTTATTGATGCATCGTCCCCCAATGTTGATTCCTTCCATATCTTCAATATTTCTGAAAATACTTTCACTGTACAGGGAAAACAGATCTGGAGACATTACACATCCCTGTCTCACACCCCTTTTAATAGGCTGATATTGGCTTACTTCATTATCAACTCTTATGGCAGCTTGTTGTTTCCAATATATGTTTTTTTACAAGTCTAAGATCTTTTCCATCAATTTGTAGATCTTCAAGCATCCTTATCATGTTGACATGTCTCACTTTATCAAAAGCCTTTGTGTAGTCAATAAAGCAAAGGTGTAGATCTTTGTTTACTTCTATAGAACGTTCGATTATGTTTCTCAGTATATACACAGCATTTACTGTACCCTTGCCTTCCACAAACCCACATTGTTCTTCTCCTATTTCAGGTTGTATTTTCCTCCTAACTCTTTGCATGATAATTCTTAGCAAAATCTTCGTGATGTGACTCATTATACTAATTGTTCGATGTTGATCACATTCCAAGGCTCCTGATTTCTTTGGGATTGCAATAAATACAGAATTACATAACTCCTGAGGTATATTTCCAGTATCATATATTGTATTAAGCAGACTGGTAACTTGATCTATTCCATATTCTTCTAAAGCATTAATCATTTCTGTTGTGACGCTGTCTGAACCGGGGGTCTTGCCAGATTTCATATGGTTAAGAGCATTCTGAACCTCCATCTTCAAAATTGCTGGTCCTTCATTATTATTTTGAACATCATACTGTTCGTCTCTGTTGTCGTCATACAGGTTTTTCACGTAATCTGACCATTCATGTAATATCTGATCTTTTTCTATAATGACTCTTCCATCTTTTGTCTTTAGGCAGCCTGCTGATGTACGTGTTCTTTGATTAGTAAGCTCCTGAATTCTTTTGTGCATTAGGTTCGCATTGTTACTGTTGTGTTGTTTTTCAATTTCTCTGCAATTTTTCTCAAGCCATGTTTCTTTTGCCTCCTTACATAAGATTCTCACTTTTCTGTGAATTTCTTCATATTTGGCAGGATTATTTTTGTTCTGTCTTCTTGTTTCCATTAGTTGTAAAATTTCTTCAGTCATCCATGTCTTACGGCCCACTTTCTTTACTTTTGGAATAGTTTTTTCTGCTGCGCAACTGATTGAATTCTTCATCGTTTCCCATTGATCATCTACATCTTGAAACAGGATCTCTAGATCAGACAATATATCAAATTTGTTCTTTACTTCTATGTTAAAATTATCTTGTATTTCTTTGTCAGTTTTCAATTTGCACCAGTCATATTTAGGGTTTCCTGCTGTATACTTGACTTTCTTTAACTTTACCCTCAATGTGCCTGTAATTAATCTGTGATCACTGTAACAGTCTGCATTTGGAACTGTTTTTACGACTGTTAACGCATTTCGAAACCTTTTGCTAATCAGGATGTAATCTATCTGGTTTTTAATCCTGCTGTCTGGACTCCTCCATGTCCATAATCTTCTAGGATGCTGTTTAAACCAGGTGTTTCCTACAACCATTTCTTGTTCTTTTGCCCATTCTACAAGTCTGTATCCTCTTTCATTTCTCTCTCCCAAACCATGGTTGCCTACACTGCATCCATCGCCTTGCTGTCCTATTTTTGCGTTGAAATCACCCATTATGATATTTATTTCTGATTTTGTGCAGTTCTTCAAAGCAGACTCCACGTCATTATAAAATTCCTCTATGCTTTCTTCACTGCTTTCACTTGTTGGGGCATATACTTGAATAAATAATCTTACAATCCTCTCCTGTCCTTATCCCTGCTCCTTTCCATCTCGTTTCCGATATTCCTAATATGTTAATCTTCTCTCTCTTCATTTCTTTTTTGATGTTTTCTAACTTTCCATCTGCATTCATTGTTCTAACGTTCCAAGTTCCTACTTTCAATGATATTAATCTGTTGCACCTAGTAGCCTGTTGACGGTCTGGAGTCACCTGGTGCGCATGACTATCCCTACCGGGCGAGGTTGCTCCTATGGAGCACCCATTTACGCCGTTTCTCTGATTATCGATGATTTCACACAACATATAGAAAATAGATAGAAAATAGATAGAAAACAGATAGAAAATGCAGACAAGAAAATCCGGCTGCTGTTGAGGCTGAAGTACAAGCGTTGATTTTCGAGAAATCGCTAGACGGTGACGCGGTCATCTACACAGATGGGTCGGTCGTCCGACATGTGAGAAGCTCATGGGCCTTTACAGCTCGGGCCGGAGGGAGAATTGTGAAGGAGGACTCTGGTGCTTTCACTGAAACCACAAGTAGCCTGACCATGGAAGTCATGGCAGTAAGTAAAGCAATAACATGGCTCGAGACACAGACATTCACTAGGGCTTGTTTCCTTAGCGACTCAATGAACATGATCAAGAGGATAGAGGAGGGGTCGATCCGAAGAGAATGGTTGCTACCTCTGAAGCGGTCTCGGCTGGCAAAGATTAGTTTCATCTTCGTGCCAGGTCATGCGGGAGTACAAGGAAATGAGCGGGCTGACAAGCTCGCAGGTGAGGCTACTGTGGAGGGCGGACGCGCCATGGACCAGGCTGACATTCTGAATGCTCTACGAGAAGTGAGACTTTTGCGAGAACCAAGTGATGACTGTGAATCTACAACAATGGCCAGACTGCAGGAGCAGCAAATTAAAAGAGGGGTGGCCAAACAAGAACACTACGCAGGAAGCCAAAGAAGATTGATAAACCAACACAGAACTGGCGTCGTTAGCCGCTACACGCTGCGGGATTTGCTGAGGAGGGGATCCGAGCACTTATGGACTGAATGGTTCGATGTGCAACGAGGATGATCTGTCGACTAACTAACTAACTAACTAACTAACTAACTAACTAACTAACTAACTAACTAACTAACTAACTAACTAACTAACTAACTAACTAACTAAATAATGTCCCCAGTGTCAGAGAGTAGCCCGAAATCACTGGACAGCACCAGCTACCTTAGGGTAAATGTTCATCACTGGCACACCGTTTGAAAAAGTTTTGATGAATATAATAGGATCTCTTAACCGAACGAAGAGAAGGAACTGCTGTATACCTACAATAGTGGACACATGGTCGATGTGGGCCGAAACACTGCCTATGCCATCGAGAGATTCGAAACATGTATCTGAAGCTATATTTGGCATATTTACAAGGATAGGATTTTCGCTTACAATTCTAACTGACAATGGATCACAGTTCAGAGGGAATTTAATGGAGGAAGTTTTTAGACTCTTTCAGTCTCGACAGATTCACACTTCACCACAGTGTTGCCATCTCCCTTTGATGAAATAGCACCAAAATCGAACAAAAAAGCAATAAAAAGCACCAAATTGTTTTTGGAAAGCACCCTCCCCCCCCCAAAAAAAAAAAATTTAAAAAAAAAATTAAAAAAATAAATAAATAAATAAATAAAAAAAGCACCAACTGTTTTCATTTCAATTGTAACAAGGTAGCACATTATAATTTATTATTATCACTTCATGTTACAATGAAGTTTTTTCCAGATCCGCCAAATCATAATCATAAATACGCTCGTGCCAAAAAAGAACTAAATTGCAATAATATTTTTGTGAAATCACTAAAACAAGCCCTGGCGGTATTCATTTAAAATGTTATAAAGTAGAACATTATAATGTATTATTATCACTGAATATTAGAATGAAGTTTATTCCAGACATGCCAAATCCCAGTCAGACAACTCCTCTTCAGTTTCTTTAGCTATTTCCTGCTGTGTTTGCTCTTGCAATGATAATGATGATGATTGAAAGAAACGTGTATATGATTCCTGTGATCCAATTTTTCGTAGAATATCCTTAGGTAGTTTTTAATCATGACAACATTTGCCATATCTTTTAATTCCATATCTAATAGTCAAAACAGCTGTCAAACTCTTTATGCTGAGTCTATTCCACAAGTTTGATTTTATAATTTCCATCTGACTGAAAATACGCTCCACGACCGCATTAGAATGAGGTAAAATGAGCACAGTTAAAGCTAAATCTGTAGATCTTGGAATGGATTTTCATCGGTGGCATCCCTGTATGAGGCTATTTCTGCCCACAGTCCAAGTATGTCAGAGGTCTATATCTACTGCATATGATGAAGTTTTCGGCACTGGAAATAGATGCGGGTGAGAGTAGCTGCATCTTCTGCAAACATTCTAGCAAGATCCAATATACAGGGCTGTAGACATTCACTTTCACTAAAACATGACATGGACTGCAAAACTCGAACGTTATCGGGCAAACGTAATGGCAGCTGTGTCAACAACTCTATGAAAAACTGGATGCACCTTCCACGAATTTCTTTCTCATCAGGAAACTTGTAGCCTGCTATTTCTTTCTGAAACTCATAACCTAGATTGGGATTAGGATCTAAATAATCTTGAACAGCATCACTTTCTGTTATTTTTTCCCCACAGGAATAGCAATCTTTGAAATGATAGAATCAGTAAGTTGGACAAGATCGCTAAATAGTTTTGTTGGATCCTGTATATCTGCTTCGAATTTCTTATTCACACTTTGAACTTCTCCGAGAATATGTTTGAGAAATATGAGATACACATAGTTTTTCATGTCGCTAAACATAGAATGTAGAAGGTCTGCTGTATAACAGCGCTCGTTGAGTCTTGCTATATCAAAATGAGTTCTGAGCTCGACCCACTGCTGCAATATTCTGACAATGGCAGATTGAATGGACATTCATCGTGTCTGGCTTAATTGAACAACCTTCCATCATTGAATAAAGCAAAAAAGCTCCCTGTACTTTGCTTGACGAAGACCTGAGTGAGAAAACCAGTTATATGTTTCTCTAATCATGAACTCAATGTTCCTGGGCAGACAAGCAGCTGCAGCCTGTGACACTTCCAGCTGAAGGGAATTACATACACACCTGACTCGTACCAGATAAGGAACTACGGATTTTAACTTTTGTATACACTTCATAGTTTACACCTGTCATGACAGATGCATTGTCAGTGGCAAGTGCAACTAGTCTTTGATACTCAAGTCCCTTCTTGTTTAAACAATCTTTTAACGCATTGCATATTGCCTGCGCGTTGCAGTCACTCACTTCAACTAAATCGTATTAAAGGGAGTTAAATTACTTGAATATTGCACGGTAATGTACTACTAAGACTGTTTTACTCCCTCGCTTCAGTTCAAATTCGGCTTTTTAGTGTCACCACAATGATTTTTTAAAGTAATTTTTACCCACCCCAAAAGCACTAAAAAGCACCAAAAAATTGTGGAGCACCAAATTAGCGCAGCCGCGCTAAATGCAAAATTTTGGCACTAAATGACTTGAAAAAACACTAAATTTAGTTTGAAAAGCGTCAAAATGGCAACACTGCTTCACCATATCACCAGCTTTAAATTTTAATGATAACCGTATCAACATCTTGAGAAAATTAACTCAGGAAAAACCTGAGACAGGGATACTTATGTACCTGCAACATTATTCTCTTACAGGGAGGTACTTCATCACTCAGCTGGAATTGCACCAACAACTCTGTTGTTTGGTCGACCTATCATGGGACCACTTGAGGCTTTACGTCGCACTTTGACTGATGATCAGATAGATGAGACAATTGTAACTGCGTCCACCTATGTGGCTGAGTTAAGACAGTGTTCACAACATGGTTGGAAGCTAGGTACAGACAATATACGGGTAGCTCGAGGTATAATTGCTCGCTATTACAGCAAGAAAGCAAAGGATAGAGAGTTGGAGGTGGGAGAATAAATGCTGTTATTTCTCCCACCAATTAAAAACAAGTTGCAGATCGGTGAGAAGATCTCTCGCACTAACTACAAGAATTCCACCAGAGGCATATAGAAAATTTTTCACATAAACCTCTTGAGGAAATATAACGAAAGACCTCCTACCGAGACAGCTCATTTGATGGATTTGACAACGGCTACAGAAGAAGACCATGGAAACACTATGGGTGTAGAGTACCCTCTGCAAGCAAAAAGAAACTTATCATGATGTGGACATCAGCCCTACATGTACTAAGGATCAGCAACAGCAGATTCAAGATTTCTTAGCTAATATGCAGAAGTACTCACTGACAAGCCAGGACACACAGATTTAGTAGAGTTTGACGTGAAACTGATGGACTTCTACACCTTTACGAGTCAAAACATACCCAGTTGCTTATGCCAAATGAAACACTTTAAGAGAAGAGATGCAGCAAATGCTTTCAACTGGAATCGTATCTCCACCTGAGTCACCTATCAGTGCAAATGTGGTTTTATTGAGAAAACCGAGTGGAGAACATAGATTGTCTATCGATTATCAAGAACTCAATGCTATATCGGAATTTAAGACAGAACCATTGCCTAACCAAAACCAACTCTTCACCAGTCTCAACAAAGTCAAGTAGTTTACCAGGATTGATCTCAGCAAGGGATATTTACAGATTCCAGTAAAACCAGAGATTCGACTATGGCTGGCCTTTAGTACCCCCGATGGTCACTACGAGTTCAATGTTCTTCATTTTGGATTGAGTAATGCGCCTAGTGTATTTATACGTATGATGAGGACATTACTCGACCCACTTCAACATCCTGCTATAAGCAGTTTCATGGCTAATATCCTAATTGCTACTGAGACTTTGAGGAATTTATTAAGGCACTTCACCTTTTTCCCCCAAACGCCTTAAGAAAACTGGTTAAACAGAACAACTTGATTTTCTTGGACATACGGTATCTCAAAGTTTCATTACTCCTCATGAAGGAAACATTGACAAGCTACAGCGAGTACCTCGTCCAAAAACGAAAAAAATTTAAGATCTGTCGTTTCACTATGCGGATTATATCAGAAATACACCAAGAACTTCAATTCCCTCACAGTTCCTTTAACTAATATTACAAGGAAAGGGGAACCAGAGAAAGTATGGTCGGCCGAATGTGAGAAAGTTTATTCAGCACTCAAGAGGGCATTAACTGCAAACCCATTACTTCATCTTCCAGATCTCAGACGTCCATTCATTCTTCGTACAGATGCAAGCAACATAGAAGTTGGTGCTACATTACTTTAAAGGAAAGAAGATGATCACTCAGTGCTATTTCCATTTGCATTTGCTAGTAGGAAATTGAACTCGGCGGAGAGAAAATATTCTACCAAAGAAAAGTAACGTTTAGCATTAGTTTGGGCTGTAGAGAAATTTCAAGCTTATTTGTACGGGAAACACTTTAATTTACAGTGCGGTCACCAAACCTTAATGTTTCTGGCAGCTTCAAAGAACTTGCCAGAAGAGAAGAAGATCAACGTAATTTTGTTGTCCAAGTACAGCGCATATTTATCTCAAGTTTCAGAACCATAACATATTTATTAGTCTCATGTGATAGATAATATTTAACAAATTATATTTTGATGTTGTTGTAGTGAATATTGGTTGTGTTATATTTGAGATGCCCCTATAACTTATACCTCCTTTTTTCATTCAATATTGCGATTTTATTACACCGAGTTGTTCAATTTCTTGTCGACTTGTGTGTAACCTTGTCCCGTGTGTAATAGTTGATAATACTATTGCCTTTACACAATATTTGGAGAGCAGAGTGTGGCAGACAGGCTACAGGCTTTCAGTTTATCCAGAGTGAGCTTTCTTCTCTCTGAATTCGGTGACTTTCCTGGCTCTCCTGGTCTTTTAAAAGAGAACCTGAGTTTATACCTAGTGGAATCTTACTTATATATATTTTTCAGCACTAGGGAGTCTTACGAGCCATTTATGGTTTTCTTTAGTAGTTGGCAAGTGAGATTTGGGGATGTCTATTCCCCATTTCAATTCATCATACCACAATCGTCCATTGCTTTAACTGTACTGTTGCAGAAATAATGTGCCGTTTTATTGTAAAGTCCATTGCTTTAGCTATTGTACTACTGCACTAATAATTGAGTTGAGTTGAGTCAAGAACCGACGTCATTGTACTCGGGGCATTCCCGTAAGCACTCTGTCATCATCTTCAACAGCGAGAGTAGAGTTACAGTACTAATGTGCCAGTTACAATCTGATTATATGTCCGTTTTGCTTTACCTCAGTGTGATGACTGTCTACCACATCCTCTGACCACACCCTACTGCCCCAGTCTCTCTTGACCATGATAGTCGAACTGTTCTTCTGCATTATTCTTATCTTCCTAGAGGGGATTCACAACATCTGCCTTATCATGCATCAAATCACCCCTCAATGATGCAGCACCGGCCAATCTGTCTGCTTGTACATTTCAAAACACACCAGAGAAAAGGTCAAGCGAATGCTCACAATCAGCGACACCTGAATTGATGCATACCATTTAGCACGAAGCATGTCAGTCTTTCATGCCTTTGTCAGCATGTTTTGTGAATCACTCACAGTCATGACATGCGTATACAGCTTGTGCTTCAACCAGCGGAAAGCTGCAGTAACCTCCCCCACTTCCATTCTCAAACTTGAGGTTGTGGTGTTATACGCCATGCTCTCCTTTACTATAAATTGACCATTGGCTTTTATGAATCTGCAGGCTGGGTCTACTTGAGAGTCAATGCTATTAAAAAAAGCCCGCCTCGATGGGCATTCGACCACATGACCAGAAGGCCTGCAAGCAAGCGCGCTAGCCACTGTGATACCGCGACTCCCAACATCGCGAGAGCGTGCTAGTCACTGTACTATCGCGACTCTTAACATCCCGAGAGCGTGCTAGCCACTGTAATACCGCGACTTCCAACATCGCGAGTATGTGACTGTAATCATACACATTACACAAAACCAAGGCGTGTTTTAATCCCACGGTAGAAGAGGGACAACTGTTTTTGTTTAGCTTTAATAGCATTGTTTTTAAGGGCTCCCGGTTCCCATTGGGCCAGAGCTGCCCCATGATGTCCCACGTCCCTGTGTGTCATTAAAATGACAGCCTCTTCTGGTGGCCTTGGCAGGATCAGGTGCAGATACTATACTTTGATCTTAACTAAATGGCCGAGAAGCGATCCGGATTATTTCTGAGGAACTACTGTTAATTAATTTATGAATTAAAGTTTCAGGAGTTTTTTTTAGCGGCACTAGAATATCCAGCAAAAACACAAAGCGAAGACCAATAAATCTGCAGCGTAAATCAACATATGAGATGAAACAGAGAAGTTAGAACTGTGCGAGAAAATACTCGACAAGAGAAGCACATGACAACAGAGAAAGAGGTACTTCGGAAGCTTAAACAACTTGGCAACAAATTAGCGACAATGTTCGTAATCCCGTATATCCAAGTGGGGAAAACAGAAGCTGCGAAAATCGGCAGTGGTTCGCGCCGTACTGGTAACTTACGGGGGTATGTGAGCCGGTCGTTCAGAAAGCAATGGCAAACTACTGAAGGTAAAACTTGCCTAGTGCATCAACAGCAGCTGAAAAATGCTGGTGTTGACTGCACCGTCCTGTAAGGGATATGCATCATAAAAAACATCATATCAGCAACATTAGCTTCCTTAACTAGCAGAAAGGACTGGGTGGGGGTGATGGTGGTAATGTTAGCCCTTAGCTGCCCCAGAACGGCAACAAAAGTCCTTGTGAATATAATAGAGAGGGAAATACTGGTTAGAAATGAGTTTCAAGAGAAGAATACTCAATGTATCAAGAAGATAAAAAAAATCAGAAATGAAGAAATCAATATTAAAGTGGGGGGTTACAGCAGAGCTAGATTTCATCAGAAAACAGTAAGTTAAATAGTTTGGTTATGTAACTAGATTACCAACTAACAATATACCACAACAAGCAATGATGTACAGACCAAAGGGAAGCAGAAAAAGAGGCTGACCACGTCAGCGATGGACAGAAGGAATAGCAGAGTCCACAGGAATCTCGATACATAAAGCCCATAAACGGGCATACTACCGTTGTTTATGCTTCACCTCGACACCGCAAAGTACAAGTACAAGATGAACAAGATGAGAAGGGTTGGGACTGGACACATATTCCTTCTCGAGTTCAAGCCTACACAATGTGATGGTTCTATCACATCACAGACCCATAACAGGAAACTGCTTTGTGACAAACTTACATTACAAACAGAAAACATAAATGTAATAGAACTGATATAATTAGAAGGCGGGAAGGTTCACGCGTCGTCGATTGCACGGCACGTTTTGAAAACCGGCCATGTGATTGACAGAGACAGTGAGTTTCGCTTGTTGTTTAACATGCAAAATAGTCCCTTGTTAACGTTTACAGAAACCATAAAGATTAATCTATATAGGCCAGTTTTGTGCAAACATAAAGACATGACAGACAGTTTAAACTACCGTGGTAGACAATTGACATTACTATGCGAACATGTGTATATTTCAGCTTCAAGGATTTATCTAGTTATTTTACTTTGTGTTGTGTAAATTCTGCAGTATGTACCCGACGAGATGCAGCGAAATATGCCAGGCAATAAATCGTGCAATCTTTTGTTTGTGTCTTCGTTTTTCAAATTCACTACGGGAAAACATTGTTTTGATAATTAGAAGGGTTAATTTCTTACCGCAGTCTGCAGATCTCCTCATGTTCAGAAGTAAGTCTCTATATTACACGAGAATGGACATACCGACTGAAGTATTGAATACACATTTGGCGTTTTACACTTTTATATATCTGCATTAGGCGAATGTATATAAACAATTTCAGCAATGTAATATGATTGGTCGGCTAGAAATATTAATTTGATTGAAAATCTACAACTGAAGAACGGTATAACATGATAAGGCTTTGAAATCACCACCTGCATTCTGTCCCCTCAGGGTAGTTCATAATCATCAGGATCAAGTGCCATATCCACATTGAAGGTAGTCTGTAAAGTCACTCCAATATTTTCTGTTGTTCGTCTTCATCAAACGCTATTTCCGATGTTGCACACAGTTGGAGGCCTTACTGTATTCTCATCATCATGTAGCAGGGCATTTGCAGAACGTCGCTCTAATCACGGCACTCTCATCGCGGCTCTCTAATCACGGCGCTCTCATAGCGTCGCTCTCATCACGTCACTCTCATCACGTCACTCTCATCACGTCACTCTCATCACGTCACTCTCACCACGCCGCTCTAATCACATCGCTCTCATCACGTCGCTCACATCACGGCGCTCTCATTACATCGCTCTCATCACAGCGCTCTCACCCCATCTCTCTCATTACGGCGCTTTCATCACGGCTCTCTCATCGCGTCGCTCTCATCACGTCGCTCTCATCACGTCACTCTCATCACGTCGTTCTCATCCTTCGCTCTCATCACGGCACTCTCATCACGGCACTCTCATCACGTCGTTCTCATCACTTCGCTCTCATCACGGCACTCTCATCACGTCGTTCTCATCACGTCGTTCTCATCACTTCGCTCTCATCACGGCACTCTCATCATGTCAATCTCATCACATCACTCTCATCACGTCGTTCTCATCACTTCGCTCTCATCATGTCGCTCTCATCACGGCACTCTCATCACATCACTCTCATCACGTCGTTCTCATCACTTCGCTCTCATCACGGCACTCTCATCATGTCAATCTCATCACATCGCTCTCATCATGTCGTTCTCATCACTTCGCTCTCATCATGTCGCTCTCATCACATCACTATCATCACGTCGTTCTCATCACTTCGCTCTCATCATGTCACTCTCATCACGGCACTCTCATCACATCACTCTCATCACGTCGTTCTCATTACTTCGCTCTCATCATGTCGCTCTCATCACGGCACTCTCATCACGTCGCTCTCATCACTTCGCTCTCATCACGTCGCTCTCATCACGGCACTCATCTCGTCCCTCTCATCACAGAGCTCTCATCAGGTCGCTCTCATCACGGCGCTCTCATCAGGGCGCATCTAAACGCCTCTCGATAACTTGTCACATCTCCAGCCTCGTGCACCCTTATGCCAAACATGCCTGCAATGTCCCGTGTACATCTTCGTGCTGGTCGACCCTGGCCACTTCTACCAGTAGTCACGCCTTCCATCACTACTCATCCCAAGCCACTGTGCCGTTTATTATAGACAAAGTATTTCAGTTTCCGAGACATGGAACTGTTGATGAGCCATTCTTTCTTCAATTTTCAAATCTTGTAGAATTTCAGTATTTTCTTCTTCTTGGTCTAAGCTATACAAGAACTTTTCTGTAGCATTTGAGTTCAAAAACCCAAATTGTTGTCTCAGCGATTGCGAAATTGTCCTGACTTATATCTACTTGTTGCCACAGGAAAGATGTATGTCCTCAACAACGTTAACTTGTTTGCTAGAGTTGTGCTACAGCTTCTTAATACTGTATAATCTCTGGATTGCTATGGCCAGCCGGCGTCTAATTTCTTACGAACAGTCCACAGTGTTGTTAATTATGAAGCCAAAATGTTCAAAGTTTGTGACATTTTCAATCGTTTCTGTGATACTTGTGATCTGTAGGTGTAATGTGGTTTTGTATATGGACATTATAGTTTACGAAACAAGTATGCCGATCTACATTCTACTCTCTGCATTTTTCAAATATTGTTCTCATGTTGAAGTTATGGTCCTTGGTTCCACTGCCCGGTCCGAAACCTGCCTGTACTTACGCGGGTAAGTTAATAATAAGTAAGTCACAATTTGTAGAAAATAACTAACTATGATAGCAACTTGAAACCAGTTTATTTTTATACATACATTGTCCCTTTATTTCTCAACATAATTTCCACCAACATTGATGCACTTATCCCATCGTTTTATCAGTCCTCCCAGACTGGCTGCACAGAACTGCGTGATCTGTTTTCTAAACCACGTTTTCACTTCACATTCTATTTCGGCGTCACTAGCGAAATACCTCTCACCAAGGTGGGTTTTCAGTGGACTTAGCCCCTAGCGATTTCCCGTAAAGCGGTGCATAGCTGGGAAGAACACGTTGCGAGGGCTAGTCAATAAGTAAGTCACACAGTTCTGTGGGATGACAGGTAAATGAACACATAGCACGCAGTTCTATGCAGCCGTTTGGGAGGTCTGATAAAACGATGGGATCAGTGTATCAATATTGGTGGAAATTATGTGGAGAAATAAATGGACAATGTATGTATAAAAAATAAACTGGTTTCAAGTTGTTATCAATTGTTAGTTATTTTTCTACAGTCATTTGAGACTTACCTATTAACATACCCTCGTACTATTTGCATACATACAAACAATCACTCACCCCCGCCCATCCTTTTTCTCTTGGTTTTCCCCACTCCAGCCCTTAGATCAAAATTCCTGTATGTATGTATACTTCACGCCTTTATGTTAATTTTCAGCAATAAACTCCGCAACGTATCGTATTCCAGTAATGCTAAAATATCTTGGATATACAGTTGGAATGATTCAGAAAAACATTATTTTTGAAAGCGGTTAAGACACTATGACAGCTTCTCAAAACCACCAGAAAGAAGTAGCAAACATTTTTTGTTGGATTGTGAGAAGAGAAAAACCGCAACATGTTGTAACATCTAGAAAGATCTGTGGAAAAAAGATAAAAATAAATTCAAAACAATGTTTTCCTGTTGTGAATTTGAATAATGTAGACACAATCAATGTATTGTTTGTCACATTTCGTTGTATCTCCTCATGTGCATACTACGCAATACAAGTTCAAAATATAATGAAGACAAGAAACATGGAGACATTTTGTAAAATATAGAACGACTAGTGAAAAAATAAAAATAAAAATTCAAAACAAAGTTTTCCCGTAGTGAATTTGAATAATGAAGACACAAACAATACGTGGCACATTTTATTGCCTGACACATTTCGCTGTATCTCTTCCAGTGCGTACTACACAAAAATGGTCAACATTCGAGTATAATAAAATAACGTAATGGAGAGAGATTCGGCGAGAGAAGATCCTCAGCGGTAGTCCATCGTCACATGTAAAGAAAACAATATGTGAATTGGTACATTCTGTTGGAGATGGTGGTAAGCGTGGCAAACGATGATGATAATTTTCCGTTTTGCTACAAACATTTTCTCTGCTCATTGGGTTAGAGCATGTTAACAATGAAATACCCGTGACACGTGAAGAAACATGACCACCTTAGGACTCATCCCTTATGTGCTGTGTTGAGTCATGCACAGGCCATATTCTGATACCATCATCACCTTGTGACCTGCCATTAAACGTTGGCGTTCATGGTTCACATCTCACATGATCCTCAGTCTTGAATCAGTCTATGTGTGTGTTCTTGTCCCGATTATGCCATGTGGCCAAGCCACAAGTATTTATCTCTCTGCCTTTCCCTTGCTCTTTTCCCCCCATCAATCTTGCCAGTTGTCACTAAGTTGTTCAGTTTATTTTTCCTTCTTCTTTCGTTCGCTTGAAATTTGTCTATAACTGCAATGTTGTCGCTTGTATTTTTTTTTTTTTTGCTTGCTCGCTTTAAATTCAAGCGTAGTCCATACACATTACTTCTAGTAGTTTTTTTTTTTTTTTTTTTTTAAAGTTGCACATCTCTTACAGGACGTTGCAGTCAACACCAGCATTTTTCAGCTGCTGTTGATGTTCTTGGCAAGATTACACTCAGTAGTTTTCTATTGCTTTCTGAGCGACCGGCTCACATACCCTGTAAGTAACAAACGCGACGCGATCCGCTGCCGAATCTCGCGCAGCTGTGTTCCTCACGTGGATATACGGGATTACAAAGAATCTCGTAAATCCCTCCGCCAGGGAAACCGGCACTTCTAGTAGTGCTGAACTGAATTTTGCGATTTGGGGATTAACTTTACCTATTAACAGCGTCCTTCGCGCCATCAGGCGAACCCACTCCAACTTCAGAGGTACTTGTAATTAACGTCCCAAGTCAAGGACAATAGGTCAACATTTTAGTCCAACTGTCCGGTGTAGGGGTTGAACCTCTGACGTCGGCATCAGCACACCGGTTGTTTAACAAAACCTGTCTTTATCCATTCGGCATTGCTGACCTACGTCCATCCATCCATCATGTGCCATGCCGATAAGCGTGGGCGGTCATGTTATGCCATATCACTCGATCACCAGAGTCGTGGATCAGCTCCGTGTTCCTGTCTCGAACATCGATAAGTCTGCAGTACATAATATTCTTGGCATCTGTAAAGAAGGTAGTTTGCCATTGATTTTCTTCCTAGCAGTGACCATACTGGTCGATGACCGTAGCCATTGTCTTCCCCCCCAAAAAAAAAACACAGAGAGAGAGAGAGAGAGAGAGAGAGAGAGAGAGAGAGAGAGAGAGAGAGAGAGAGAGAGATCCTCTGCCTACCGTCGTGAAGCTGGAGACCATAAGCTACACAACTATCTGTTGGCTGCTCTTCAACTTCATCCACCACCTGCATCCATGGCTTCACGTAACCCTGATCGGGGTGGGGTGGGGGGCTAAACGGGTACTCCACCTTGCCGAAGGGTGTTCCGTAGGCTAGCGGAGGGAAGGAGGCACCTTACCTCTCCTTTGATAGGGAATACTCCTACACCGCCTGTATGAATTTAATGTCTTTTTTTTAGTTCACTCAATGATAAAGAGAGTTTATTTTCCACTGTTGTTTCTCTAGGCTGTGCCCTAGAGAAACAACGGTTTGCCTAGATATGTCGTATTTGGACAGTATGTGATCTGCTGTCTGCAGTGCCAATCCACGTTTGGACATGGCTGATTCACCAATCTTGAATTTTGTATACATGTGGTTGCGTAATCTATTGTGCCTTGTTCTGAGGTTGAGAATAATGACTTGTTCTGGCCTGTCTATAAGATAGTTTATTTCGTCTCATGACATACCTACACATCTGGACATCCTAATGTTATTCTTCGCAGATCAGAAGTTCAGTACCACACGATGCACACCCCGCTTGTTTCATAGTCACAATGGAGTTGATACTTTGGGACCGATCGGGAGAATAGTCTCTGAACCAGCCTCACTCCGACATTCCAAGCACTTTTCAGTATTCAGATAACCAGAACCATGATGAGCGGGACTTAAGAGTTAAACCCAAAGTCTCCTAGATGATTCACCAAATGACCGTTTCTTGGCGATTTTCATTAAGTTACGACAGCGATTATGACCTCTGACCGCGATTAAACTTGTCAGGTGTCCTTAGACACTTAAGATTGATGTTAATCCAGCAGCTTTAGCAAACGATGTCCACTGTCAAAGCCTTCTCTATTCCCATCAACCCTCATGCTCGAGATGGCGCGCTCGGCATGTGAGTGCATGCCTGTTACATTCCTGTCAATCTGCGAGTTCAAACTTTGACAGCCCGTGCTGGGTGACGATTGATACAGAACAGGTGTGTTGACATGCTGCAGCGGAGGTGACTGGTGCATAGACTGACTGTCGGAAATATATTGTACTATGTCAACAATACTATTTGACTGGATGCGTTCAGATAATGTAGCATATTGTTGTAGTGAGTCAACAGTACTAGTTGACTGGATGCGTTCAGATAATGTAGCATATTGTTGTAGTGAGTCAACAGTACTAGTTGACTGGATGCGTTCAGATAATGTAGCATATTGTTGTAGTGAGTCAACAGTACTAGTTGACTGGATGCGTTCAGATAATGTAGCATATTGTTGTAGTGAGTCAACAGTACTAGTTGACTGGATGCGTTCAGATAATGTAGCATATTGTTGTAGTGAGTCAACAGTACTAGTTGACTGGATGCGTTAAGGAGCGTGTGCAATTTGTAGTAAGGCAACAGTACTATCTGGCTGGATGCGTTCAGGGAACGTGTGTAATTTGTAATATGTCAACAGTGCTATCTGGCTGGATGCGTTCAGGGAACGTAGCAGCGTGTAGTAAGTCAACAGTACTATTTGAGGAGTCCCACTGTTCAACTGTGCTGTTAAATGCCACACGTATTCAGTAGTCCCACGGTTTAACCATATTGTTGAATAGCACAAGTATTCAGTAGTCCCACTGTTCAACCGTATTGTTGAATATCACAAGTATTTAGTAGTCTTACTGTTCAACTGTACTGTTGAATATCACAAGTGTTTTGTAGTCCCGCCACTCTGTTAAGTCTGCAAATAGTGTGTACACCTAGTGTTCAACCGTTCTGTTGACTGTGACAAACTGTTTGTAGTCCAACTGTACTGTTGGATATAACAAATGTAGTGTTGTCTATCCATACTGTTGAATGTCACAGCATATTAAGACCATGACCACGACCTTTAAGAAAGCTTCTCAAAACACAAAACTTACCAAAAACATGGAAATACTATGTCATGAAATATGCACAGTGAAATCCGTCAAAAGGTTCTGATCTCTACAGATCCCTGATCGGTGCACCCAGAAGGAGTAGTGTCAGAGACTTTCAGAGTAAAGATCAGACCTACAACAGGACAGACGAAGAGAAAGAGAAGGCACGCACTGAAAGGTATACCAAATTAACCTGCGCAAAAGAATAATGATAAACGAGCAGCTACAATGAATGACAGTACTGGTATACTATAAAGAACATCTGATACCAAATGGCAGTAAATTGCGGAACGTGAATGAGCAAATTAGGAAGAACCTGGAAACATCAGAGATGTGGTTCCTGAGAGAAATGTTGCGAATACCTTGGACTGCCAGAGTAACTAACAATGATTGCCTGGAAGAGAGTAATGAAAATAGGATATTATATACAACCAGTTGATGGGAGTCTTTGTGGCGAAGTGATCAGGCCGTCTGCCTCGCGCTCCGAAGGTTGTGGGTTCGATTCCGGGCTACATCCTTCGGTTCACGAGTGCATTTTTCTCTGAGACTCCTAGGGGTCGTCGCTGGAGCTACAGTGTTGGTGCTTTGTGCGACGCTTTCGGCACGCCGCCCTGCAGAAAGAGACCGAGCCATATGGGATAAAACCAGGTGCAATGGAGTCGATCCTCTCGACTTTAAGACTTAAAAAAAATACAACCAGTTGAAACAGAGTTGTTTGGATATGTAATTATAAGAAACCACTCATGATGTACACTACTTGGAGACTGCGACCTATATTGCTCTTGTATTACATGATTGCGGTAACCTGCTATAGAACATTCTTGAAGACTTAAAGGTAAACTACTCTGTACACTTTTTGGAGGCCAAGACATACACTTCTCTGTGCACTTCTTGGAGACTGAGACATATATTAATACGTAATCGTGTTGGAAACGGATGAAGACTGCTCTGTACATGTCTTAGAGACTAAGACATTTACGGCTCTGTACATGTCTTAGAGACTAAGACATTTACTGCTCTGTACATGTCTTAGAGACTAAGACATTTACTGCTCTGTACATATTTTGAAGTATGAGACTATAATACTCCTTACGCTTCTTGAAGACTGATAGGTATAATGCCCTAAACACTTCTTGAAGACTGATAGGTATATTGCTTTGCATTCATCATGAAGAATTATGTTTTGTTTTAGCCCTACCAGTTTTGCAAAAATATGAGAACATTTCTAAAAGATCCGCTACGATGTTTTAGTTGATGGAAATAAGATGGTATTGTCCGCATACTTAGGCAGCCCCTGCTTACCTTTCATAAACACACAATGCTCAATGGAAAGCCACACGGACACACAATCAGATTGCAGCTGGTAGCTTTATTATTTAAATTCTTCGCAGGTTGTTGACGATGAGGACGGAGATGGGGAAGTTCCGAGTACTATGATGTCGCTTCTTGGCTCAACTAAACTAATTTCATACCCTCACAAAACACTCACACAAATTCAACACTGTGTAACTGACACATTGTCGAAGGATACTATATCGCCACATGTGAGCTCAGATTTGGACAGAAGGAGAATAAGATGTCACAGTGTTTTGTAGTTTATTCCGCAATTTCAATGCTCTGTGAAAGAAAATTTACATTTTAATAGTTGTTCATTTGATTCTGTACTCTATTTGGCACACACTTACTTTTTGTTTGACACTTAATCATCTAATATAGATCCAGATTATATATCTGGAACAAGAAAGTCAGATCTGTTTAAAAAAAAAATCCTTATCTGCACATTTAGGCTGACTAGGTCACACAGACAGGGATTTTCCCGCCGACCAGCGATCCGCGGGAGTTGCTTCGATGTCTCTTGCTGACAGCTTCCGGGAAACCAAAGTGTCTGGGTTCTGGGTGAAGTATGGTTGTAACGCGCTTCTGTCCGTGATTGTGACATGGCAGAAGTAGCAAACACAAAAGGGTTATGTAAGTAAGGAAACTGTGACAGGTCTAGCAAACCGGCAGGGAGTTTATTAATCCTAATGAGAAAATACAGGAAACAGAGAAAGGAAAATAAATAAGTAGATAGATAGATAAATAGATAGATAGATAGATAGATAGATAGATAGATAGATAGATAGATAGATAGAGAGAGACAGACAGACAGAAAGAGAGACAGAGAGAGAGAGACAGAGAGAGAGACAGAGAGAGAGACAGAGAGAGAGACAGAGAGAGAGAGAGAGAGAGAGAGAGAGAGAGAACGAACGAACGAACGAACGAAAGTCTTTATTTTCAAAGGGTTACGAATTGGGCACGCAGGCCCGTCTGACATTCTGCCCTTCTTCTGTGTTTTATCTCATACATTCTTTCATTCAACATCACTTATGAAGCAAATTTTGACAACAAAAGAACAATAACATTAAAACGCATGAAAAATAATCAATAACAAATGACTCACTGAGACAGTGTTTAACATGGGCATTATAAATACCTAAGGAGGGTGTAACGTGCCATATATAAGGGAATGTTTATTGGCTAGTTGTCGTTTGAGATAAGTTACCATTATTGTCTTTTTGTGTTATTGTTTATGGGGGAATGTAGTCTGTACTGAGGTAGTGTTCAAACAGGTTGCGAATGTATGTATAATGATTGGAGGTGTCTTTGATTTCTTGTGGAAGATTGTTCCACAACTGAGCGACAGAGTATATATATTTATAGAGAGAGAGAGAGAGAGAGAGAGAGAGAGAGAGAGAGAGAGAGAGAGAGAGAGATAGCTTATACACTTTATTTTTTACCTGACTTTGTAGTGATATTATAAAATATAGACGCCCAACACTGGCTGCACTAGGGCCAGAGAAGGAAGACAATAAGAGGAAAGAGAAAGCTAACCACTGCTCCCCGTCCCATGAACAGATTAGATTTAGAAAGAAAACTCCAAGGTTCTTGGTTGGCAGAGAACTATTTTACAATTTTGTTGCGTATCCCTTACTGGACGTTGCAGTCAACACCAGCATTTTCAGCTGCTGTTGATGTACTAGGCAAGTGTTACGTTCAGTAGTTTGCCATTGCTTTCTGAACGACTGCTGCTATACCTTTTTCGAAAAAACCAGCACCGCTGTGTTTCGAACCCGGGTATACGGGCTCACAAACCGCGTTCGCAAGCCCTTAGCCACAGGCCATAATTAATGAATGAAGGTGAATAATAAAATAACACACGTTAAACATAACACACTAAGAACAATTTGAATGGAACTTTATTTTGTCAAACCCCACCGCTCACAGACAATGTTCATACATATTGGGACATACAATCTAGCAGTACAGACAACTACTGCCTAACAACAATATCAACATCCATGAGTGGTCTCCAGCTGAAAGCGAGACCTCAGCCATATTCATCTGAGTCTAAAGGGTACCATAAGTACTCACACCGGACACCCACACCTATAGGCTGACTGGGACTAGATACAGCTAAGGACCACAACGTAACCAATAACAGAATTACCATTATCAACACCAACATGGGTCTCACAGTACAGAGACAGGACATCCCACATTGAGACACAGAGTACAGCAACATGGACCACTGCAGCTCACAGCGGGGATCAACAGCGGGCTCCACATATTACCAGATGCCTGTGACTCAGTCAAGTTCACAGAGTGCACCAAGCACAACAAGCGAATCTGCAAACTGACTAGGACACATCACAACAAGGGAATTACTACCTCAACAACGGAGGCATAAACAAAGATGTGTAACAGTAACATCAACAGTAACATTAACTAGAGCTGAGGCCCAAGCATGCGCCCAACAACCGCAGCCGGAGGCCATCTTCTGATTACACTAGATTATACTGCTTTAGAAGATTTGGAGCAATTTGAAGCAAACGCAGTCATAGGCGCTGGAGCTCTAATTATTCCTCCCCACGACGCTTAACGGTATAAATGGAAGACAAAACAAACAGTCAAATAGATATAGGTTATCTCTCTTCAGGCACATCTGTAATAGATATGACAGTACATCAGTGTCAGAGATACTGTCGTACCAGGGAGGTTCAGAAGCTGCGTGCGTATGCGGACAACATCTTCTTTCCGACAACCGACGAATAGGTGCTCATCATTTGATAAAATGTGTGTGCGTGTCTGTGAGTGTGGACATATAAGTGCTTTGTACACTAAATTACGACGGTTAGGTATGCTGCTCTGTACACTTCATGACGGCGAGTATGAAACTGCTCTGCACACATCATGACGGCGGGTATGTAAACTGCTCTGTACACATCATGACGGCGGGTATGTAAACTGCTCTGTACACTTCATGACGGCGGGTATAAACTGCTATGTGCACTTTATGACGGCGGGTATGTAAACTGCTCTGTACACTTCATGACGGCGGGTATAAACTGCTATGTGCACTTTATGACCGCGGGTATGTAAACTGCTCTGTACACTTCATGACGGCGTCTATGTAAACTGCTCTGTACACTTCATGACGGCGGGTATAAACTGCTATGTGCACTTTATGACGGCGGGTATGTAAACTGCTCTGTACACTTCATGACGGCGGGTATAAACTACTATGTGCACTTTATGACGGCGGGTATGTAAACTGCTCTGTACACTTCATGACGGCGGGTATAAACTGCTATGTGCACTTTATGACCGCGGGTATGTAAACTGCTCTGTACACTTCATAGTTTGGTTTTAGTTTAGTTTAGTCGACGGACCCACATCAAGGCACACGGGTGTAACCCATAAGTGCTCCGTTCTACTCCTAACTCAAGCGTGAGTCCTGAGAATCTCAACTCAGTGCACGAACTCCGTAGCACCGGCGAGGAGCCTGAAATACTTTGGGTAGAGTTTTAACTAGAAATTTTGCCCTGGCAGCACCGTTAGATTACTCTTTGTCGATTTCCAACTGCCAAGGGATTGTTTCCCTGCGCAACATTACACACGGGCGTCCGACCTTACTACCCAGGGACCAGAGGAAATTTTGCTACTAGAAGTCCACGTGAAAAAATCCTGGTCCTCACCGGGGCTTGAACCCGGGACCTTCAGCACTCGAGGCGGACACCATACCTCGAGACCACTCATCCCCCCGTACTGTACACTTCATGGTGGCGAGTATGTAAACTGCTCTGTATACTTCATAACGGCGGGTATGTAAACTGCTCTGTACACTTCATGACGGCGTCTATGTAAACTGCTCTGTACACTTCATGACGGCGGGTATAAACTGCTATGTGCACTTTATGACGGCGGGTATGTAAACTGCTCTGTACACTTCATGACGGCGGGTATAAACTGCTATGTGCACTTTATGACCGCGGGTATGTAAACTGCTCTGTACACTTCATAGTTTGGTTTTAGTTTAGTTTAGTCGACGGATCCACATCAAGGCACACGGGTGTAACCCATAAGTGCTCCGTTCTACTCCTAACTCAAGCGTGAGTCCTGAGAATCTCAACTCAGTGCACGAACTCCGTAGCACCGGCGAGGAGCCTGAAATACTTTGGGTAGATTTTTAACTAGAAATTTTGCCCTGGCAGCACCGTTAGATTACTCTTTGTCGATTTCCAACTGCCAAGGGATTGTTTCCCTGCGCAACATTACACACGGGCGTCCGACCTTACTACCCAGGGACCAGGGGAAATTTTGTTACTAGAAGTCCACGTGAAAAAATCCTGGTCCTCACCGGGGCTTGAACCCGGGACCTTCAGCACTCGAGGCGGACACCATACCTCGAGACCACTCATCCCCCCGTACTGTACACTTCATGGTGGCGAGTATGTAAACTGCTCTGTACACTTCATAACGGCGAGAATGTAAACTGCTCTTTACACTTCATGATGGCAGGTAGGTAAATTGATCTGTACACTTCATGACAATCTATTCCCAAATCACCTGCAAAAGCAATTACTGAATAGCGAAATTACTTCCAGTAACCCTTAGCGATAGACGCCGAATCCTGAAGTGTACAGAGCAGTGTAACTTCGATTTCCACAGCAGTGCATACTTGACTTCAAAATGTGTATACATTTGTTAGGAATAATCATCATCATGTGTCCTGTCAACTGGCGTAAGCTTTCATGTCACTCCACACACCACGACATATCAACCCTGTTAATGACATCTTCCATGCCACCGACTCCATCTATCAAGCTTTATTTCTCTCGATATGCTCTGTCTCTTTTACCACGGATCGTTCCAGTCGCTGCCGGCTCAGTGCTGAAGCTATTACAGACGCAGTTCCTAATCTCGCATACCCGAGTTCGAAAATGAAATGAGGAGCCTTGGAATGTGATCAACGTCGAATAATTAGTATAATAAGCCACACCATGAAGATTTTGCTGAGAATTATCATGCAAAGAATTAGGAAGAAAATACAACCTGAAATAGGAGAAGATCAATGTGGGATTGTTGAAGGCAAGGGTACAGTAAATGCTGTGTATATACTGGGAACAGTAATTGAACGTTCAATAGAAGTAAACACAGATCTATATCTTTGCTTTATTGACTACACAAAGGCTTTCGAAAAAGTGAGACATGTCGACATGATAAGGATGCTTGAAGATCTCCAAATTGATGGAAACGACTTTAGGCTTGCAAAAACATATATTGGAACAACAAGCTGCCATCAGAATTGATAATGATATAGGTCAATATCAGCCTATTAAAAGAGGCGTGAGACAGGGATGCGTGATGTCTCCAGATCTTTTTTCCCTGTACAGTGAAAATATTTTCAGAAATATAGAAGATATGGAAGGAATCAACATTGGGGGACGATACATCAATAACATTAGATATGCAGAGAATACAGTCTTGATTGCAGACATTGAACAGGACCTAGAACATTTAGTAGATGCGGTTGTTGCACACAGTGAACAACTAGGGTTAGAATTGAATAGTAAGAAGACACAGATTATGGTCATCACAAGGAAGAAGAAAATACCACAATGTGATATAAGAGTAAATGAGCATATTCTTAAGCAATTGAATCGATACAGTTATCTTGGAACAGTCATAACATCTGATGGGAGATGCCTTGAAGAGATTAGAACAAGAATTGCCATTGCAAAGGTAGCCTTTTGCAAGATGAAAAACATACTGACCAATAAAAATATATCAATTGGAACGAGAAAAGGGGCGTTGAAGTGCTACATAGAAACTGTATTTTTGTATGTATGTGAAGCGTGGACAATGTGCAGTCAAGCTGAAAAACATCTGATGACTGTGGAAATGTGGTTTCTGAGGAAAATGCAAAGTCTACCATGGGCAGACAGAAAAACCAACGGACAAGTCTTTCAAGAAACAAATAAAGATCGTAAACTGATTAGAGACATTAGACGTAGACAGTCAAAATATTTTGGTCATGTTATGAGAAGAAATGACTTGGAGAACTTGGTGACGACTGGCAAGATCGAAGGGAAGAGACCAAGGGGAAGACCGAGAAGTAAATACCTGGATGGCTTGGCCACGTGGCATGGCCAAGACAGGAACACGGAGCTGATCCACGACTCTGGTGATCGAGACAGATGGCAAAACATGACCGCCCAAGCTTATCGGCATGGCACATGATGGATGGATGACTGCTACGTCCTGTAAAGGATACACAAATAACTCTCTCTCTCTCTCTCTCTCTCTCTCTCTCTCTCTCTCTCTCTCTCTCTCTCCCTCCTCCCCCCCCCCCCCCCCAATCGCTAGGATGTTTTTCCAAAGACTCTCTCCTCATTACATGAAGAAGAAAAACAACAACAAGTTTGTTTCTTTGGTATAGTTGTAATAAAATGCAGGTAGAAGAAAATAACAGATATAAATGTAAGGGAGAGTCAAACAGAAAGGCTCAATATGTCTCAATAATATGAAAATAGAAGTAATGGCAATTCCAAAAATAAACTTTACTCCAAAATACAACATTAAAATTAATGGAATGAAGTTGAATCATGCACGATACACATTACTATAACTTATATAAAGATTATCCAACACAGAAAACCATCTATACTTCTGCTTTATATGTAATATTACACCAATTGGTAAGAAATATCTTAGAATAATAACACATATACATTGGAAACAAGCAAAAGAATTTTTAAAAAGCATTCAAATGTGTAAAAACAATGGAAATAGTGAGAGAAGGATGTGTTTTGTCACTCTATCGCCTGCCTGCCCGCTCGACAGCCCATCCCTCACACCCTCTCTCTCTCTCTCTCTCTCTCTCTCTCTCTCTCTCTCTCTCTCTCTCTCTCTCTCTCTCTCTCTCTCTATCTATCTATCTATCTATCTCTCTATCTCTCTCCGTGTGTATCACATTAATAATGAGAGATCTAAGACTAACTATGAATAATAGTTGGAGATTATAAAATACAGAATTTACGTTATACAAACAACACACATTGATGATAATAATAATAATAATAATAATAATAATAATAATAATAATAAGAAGAAGAAGAAGAAGAAGAAGAAGAAGAACAACAACAACAACAATAACAACAACAACAACAAACAGAAGGCGAAACAAGAAAAAAAGTAGGAGGAAGGAAAGACGAATAAATAGAAAAAGAAAAAAAAAAGAAAAAAAAAGAAAAGGAGAAAGAAGAAGAAGAAGAAGAAGAAGAAGAAGAAGAAGAAGAAGAAGAAGAAGAAGAAGAAGAAGAAGAAGAAGAATCAGTACAAGAAGAAGAGTGCGTAATATTTCAATACATTAAATTAAACTTTGTTAGATGACACGAAATAATCAATGACACGAACCTAAAGGAAAGTGACACATCTTGAATGTAAGCGCAGACTTTGGTAATTGAAATATGATATGTTTTGAAATCGTCAATAATTAATTCTAATGAACTGTACAAAGAAGATTGATCGACTTACACAAGTGTAAGTAACTGACCCAGTGCCAAACAAAAAGTCGGTTCGGACCAAACATGGTACACAGTTACATGAACATGTATTATAACGTAAATTTATGTTCACTGAGCTTGGCAATTGCCAAAGATACACGAAACGAAGCAAATAACTGCATACATAGGTGTATGGTGATATTTCATCCTTCTGTCGAAACGGGAGGTCATATTTGATGACATAGTATCCTTCGACACTGAATCAGTTAATAAAATGTGCTTGTAATAAGCTGTTGAATTGCCTGTATATTGTTAGTCGCGAAGCTAAACTCCACGGACAGTATGATTCTCGTCGGCATAACATCATCTTCAGCGGATTGTCCCTGTGGGGAGGGGACGCAGGTGCCCAAATAGAATCTGCTCGAAAGACGATCAATTTTGGGGTGAATTTGATTAATCTACTCCGGCGTGGCTTTACCATTGGTCATTGATTTCAGCGGGAGTCGCGACAGCGAGTGACTAGATGCTCGCCTGTCCAACTGGTGCTGATGCGTTCCAATCCGCATTGAGGGGTGTTGGGGATTTGACAATTCAGCTGGTCACCCAAGTTGACCCGGCCTGTAATGCCTACCCAGAACTTTCCTGGGAAGTATAGACGGTCGACTTGATACTTACGACATCGTCAATAAATACACACACGCACTCACACTCACACACACGCACGCACGCACAGACAGACAGATAGACAGACATCCATCCATCCATCCATCCATCCATCCAGACAGACAGACAGACAGACAGACAGACAGACAGACAGACAGACAACAAATGATTTGTTCACGTTATGAAGCCAATAGGTATATGGGGCTAGCCCCATGTTAAAGACTAATTACTACTCACATGTTGATTTGTGTAATATTCTGTCAGCTGCATTTACTTCCTGCGTAGTTTTCTGGTACTAGTTCTGTCCTGGGGCGACCTGGCAGGCCAGTTCAATGAGAATAAGTGGATTCGAACACATGATCTCAGGGCCGACAAGCGGGCGTGTTATTCATGATGCTACCATGGCTCCAATACATGTGATATAGTGCATGCTTTATGAGCGTTTGTGTAATTCTCTGTATGAGATCACTTGTGTACTTCTCTGTTTGTGAGCACTTGTGTACTCTTTACATGAATGCTAGTGCACTTTTCTGTAAGTGATCACTTCTATACTTCTCTTATGTGATCAATTGTGTACTTTTGTGTATGCGATCACTTGTTTACTTCTCTGGTATGTAAACACTTCTCTGTATGTGAGTGGGTGTTTAAATCGTAATGAGAAGATATCGTTGTCTGTGACTGCAAGTCTGTATATAATTCATGCTATACTGAACATCGCCACCAGTAGCCCCGAACAGCTTTCTGAAAGCGGAAGAGGTGGGATAATTATTATTCACTCCTAGCACGCGAAAAACGCATGCATGCGCATAAATATTCATAGATTGATCGACAAATGTGCTGTCTAGGACTGGGGTCATATGTCACCAACCGCCAGTACGTGAGTGCTACAACGCATTGAAGCTGTGGAGAAACACATTCGTTTCATGTCGGGGTCCCATTTTGTGCTTCCTTTTTTTCTGCTGCCTTTGTATCTGGTGCCCAATATAGTAACTACCATCAGTAGCAGCATCACGCGCCATGCCGAGAGACGCAAGTGATCAAATTCCTCTACAAATATATATCCACTGTGTTCGTGATAAGGTAACGCAGATCGGCGTCCATGTCACTCTACCAGCAAACTCACAGATCGGCGTCCATGTCATTCTACCAGCAAACTCACAGATCGGCGTCCACGTATCTCTACCAGCAAACTCACAGATCGGCGTCCATGTCACTCTACCAGCAAACTCACAGATCGGCGTCCATGTCACTCTACCAGCAAACTCACAGATCGGCGTCCATGTCATTCTACCAGCAAACTCACAGATCGGCGTCCATGTCACTCTACCAGCAAACTCACAGATCGGCGTCCATGTCACTCTACCAGCAAACTCACACATCGGCGTCCATGTCACTCTACCAGCAAACTCACAGATCGGCGTCCATGTCATTCTACCAGCAAACTCACAGATCGGCGTCCATGTCACTCTACCAGCAAACTCACAGATCGGCGTCCATGTCACTCTACCAGCAAACTCACAGATCGGCGTCCATGTCACTCTACCAGCAAACTCACAGATCGGCGTCCATGTCACTCTACCAGCAAACTCACTATGTTGTCTCTCTGTCTCTAAGACCCACTTTCTTCGCGGTTGTCACAACCTTCTCCAGAATCTGTCATCTGCTTGACTACCCACACACATACACAACTATGCACACCCCAACACTAACATATATCTTCTTCGTTATTGGTTGGATTGATCATCTTAAGATTTTCTACGGAATGGAGAAGCCAGCCTAAGCCCATCTCGCCTCGTTGCCTCTTATGTGTCTTATACCTGTGTCTGTGTGTCTTATATTTGTGTCTACATCCTTTTGTCTTATATCGGTGTCTGTGTTTTATATCTTTATCCTGTGTCTACGACTGTGTGTCATGTGTATGTACAGATAGAAGCTATCTGTGTCTATATTTGTGTGTCTGCTTGTATATAATGTTTTTATATCTGTTACTACATCCGTGTGTCTGCTTTTTAGTAACTATGTCTCTGTGTGCATATCTTTGTCTACATCTGTGTGTCTTATATCTGTGTGTGTGTGTGTGTGTCTTATATCTATGTCTACATCTGTGTCTACATATGTGTGTCTGCTCACATATAATGTTTGTTTTTTATATCTGTGTTTACAGCTGTATTTCTGCCTGTATATAATGTTTCATTTTTAAAAAATATCTGTGTCTACATCTGTGTGTCTGCTTGTATAATGACTGTCTGTGTGTTTATATCTATATCTATATGTCTTATATATGTGTCTACATATGTGTGTCATATCATATATCTGTGTCTGTGTGTCTTATGTCTTTCTGTGTGTGTCTTATATCTGTGTGTCTTATATATGTGTCAACAGCTGTGTGTCTGCTTGTATGTATTTTTTTTTCATCTGTGTCGATATCTGTGTTTCTGCTTGTATGTAATTGGTTATATCTGTGCCTACATCTGTGTATCTGCTTGTATGTAATGTCTTATATCTGTGTCGACATCTGTGTGTTTGCTGGTATTTAACTGGTTATATCTGTGTCTACATCTATATTTCTGCTTGCATGTATACAAGCATATATTTTGTGTGCAGTGATAAAACTAAAGCAGGCAAACATACCCGCAGCCACGACATTGCGTGGGTTGATGTCAACTGCTCTGTGTGCTATTTCCGCTGCTGTAATCCATATTTAATATTGGCTTGAACTGAGCCAGTACATAACAAAACACCACAGGAAACGAGCTGTATTGTGGCTTCTTTTGTCTTGTTTGCTTCCTTTCAAAATGTCTTCCTGATTGCTGAAATTACTGCAGGTGGATCAGCAATTTATAGCTACGGGGAGTAGCTCATGATCAGTCGCAAATAGGTCACACCAGGGGGGAGGGGGGTGTAAATCATAATTAGGGGGAATAAATCGTAAAGAGACAGTAATCTTCGTGATGCTGTGTGGCCATGAGGACATATGATACATTCAAGGAGATGGAAACGAGACACTGCTTTGTTATGAAGTGAAACTTCCTGGCTCTTATTTCCGAACTTATGACTACTCCCACCTTTTTTTTCGTGTTGCGAGGGAGTTGGTATAGTAAAGAATCTAAATGTATCAGAGATGTGGTTTTTTTAGACCAAAAAAAAAAATGTATTCAGTATTGTTACAGAGAAGAAAACAAATACAGAAGTTCTGCCGCATCTATTACAATCTTAATTATCGAAACCATTAGGACAAAAGTGAGGCCTTTATAGGACACTAGCTGACCCGGCCCGGCTTCGCCCAGGCCCTGGAGGGAATCTATCTATCTATCAGTCTGCTTGTTTGTCTGTCTGTCTGGCTGACCCGGCCCGGCTTCACCCAGTCCCTGGTGGGGAGCATCTCATTTAATTCATATACGTAGTCATATAAGCTCTCCCGTTCCCGACTGTCTGTCTATCTGTCTGTCTGTCTGACCCGGCCCGGCTTCACCCAGTCCCTGGTGGGGAGCATGTCATTTAATTCATTCATATAAGTAGTCAAATAAGCTTCCGTTCCCGACTATCTGTCTATCTATCTGACCCGGCGTGGTTTCGCCCAGCTCCTGGCGCACAGTAACTTAAAAGAATGTCCTTCCACACACCATTCATTATTTTTAATGAAAACTGTTTTTAATCACCGACATGACAGTTGATAAGTTTTGTAAGCAGAAAAAGATGGGTTAAAATGTTACGCATAATGCATTATTTTTATGCAAACTTTAAAAATACATTAAAGATTATATCATTATTTAATATAACTCATATGCCTAGAAATAACTATAGACAAAGAGTTTAACAATAGTGCAGGTAAGTCCAACAATATGACTATAAAGTATATAGAAATGTTATTAAAAGTTATGCCCCTTGAAATAACTTTTCTAGAGTGAAGTCCCCCTGCTATATAGACATTATATAATGAAAATGGAAAAGTAAATGTTATTAAATAAGTAGAAGATTTTACATTAAGAAATTATTATAGTCGGTTACACAGGAATGAAAGGAAGACGTGTAGAAAATTTCATCTCAATCGGATGTACCGTTATCGAACGCATCCAAGACCCACAAACCCACAAACAAACATACACTCTGTTTTATAGATATAGATATGAACATAACTTATTCCGGCTTATGTGGAAAATACTTGGCAAGAGAACGATCGAACTAAATTTATTTTCAAAGGGTCACAAATTAGGCACGCAGGCCCATCATTCGGCCCAAACGAGAAGCAAATTAAACATTTTTTTCCCGCTCGCTCTATTTGAACTCAAGCGTAGTTTATACACACTACTTCTAGAAGCTCTGGAATGAAATTTGCGTGTGGATTAGCTTTCCCTATTAACACGCCATCAGGGAACCCACTCCGACTTCGGAGGTACTTGTATAGTAATTTACGACCCCAAGTCAAGGACATGAAGTCAACATTTTAGTCCAACTGACCGGTGTAGGGGTTGAACCCCTTAGCTCGGCGTCATCACACTGGATGTTTAAGAACACGCGTTCTTATCCACTCGGACACGCCGACCTCCAGTAATACAGATAAATAGGTGTGTGAAAAGCTGGCGCAGCTGCCCTGAAAATAGGCAAACATAAACATGGATGCAAATCTGTGCCATGATTTATTTGGTGGAGTAGCAGTTTTAACAGATGGAACTAACAGTGCAGTTAGTCACAAGACACGACACAGATCTAGCCGAATGAAACTGCCCTGTTAGTTTAGGAGATGATAAGGTATGATAGTCAAACACACTACTGCGCAACAGAATACATCAGGATGAGTCAGAGTGGGAGATAATGATTTGGTCTGGATTGAGCTGTGACCTATAATTATTCTCATAGCTCGGACTCCACCGGAGACGGCAGCCCAGCGAACATGTCACTGACATCGGTCATAGACGAGACACACCACTCTTACGCAAAGAGTTAAAGGATAGGTAGCCGCTGAATGTAACACTTTCAAATTGCGCGATTTCAAGAAACTACACACGCTGCGCTATCAATAGTAGCAAAACAGACCTTGGATAAATGAATACTATGGACAGACAGAAAAACCAATCACCAAGTCCTACAAGAAACAAATGAAAACCGTAAACTGATTAGAGAAATTAGACTAGACAGTCACAATATTTTGGGGCACGTTATGAGAAGAAATAAACTCGAGATCTGGTGACAACTGGCAAGATTGGGGGATAAAACAAGGGGAAGGCAGATAAGTAAATATCTGGATGGCTTGACCACGTGGTATGGTTCAGACAAGAACACAGAGCTGATCCACGACTCTGGTGATCGTGTGAGATGGCAAAACATGACTACCCACGCTTATGGGCATGGCACATGAAGATGATAATGAAAAGTCAGCACCTTCCTGAAGAGAGTCAGGTATCTATTGGAGAAACCATTGTTTACGGGTCATTCAAACCAGCGGAGGTAAGCATGGCTGAATGGATAAGAGAGCTCCCTCTTAACACTTCTGGTTTGCTGCTGTCGGGGTAGCGGGTTCAATCCCTACACTGGTCAGCTGGACTAAAATTTTCACTTCTTGTTCTTGACTTGGGGACGTAAATTACGAGTACCTCAGAACTCGAAGTGGGTTCGCCTGATGGTGACGGACACGGGTAAACGGGAAAAGCTCATCCACACGCAAAAATCAGTCCAGTGATCTAAAAGTAGCAGCACTTGTATGTACTATGCTTGAGTTCAAAGACAGCGAGCACAAACAAATCAAAGGAGCAGTATTTCATCGATTAGACCAGTCTTATTCTGAATAAGGCATGTGATAGACTGTGCATTCTTCTTTAATCAAACATTGTTATTTGTTATTTCTTGAACATATCCACAAGACGGAACAATTGTAGGTTATCTGGTACCAAGTGCTGAAGTCAACTCAAACCACATGGAACCTTTAAAATGTGAGTTTTCTAAATACAGTAAATTATTCTTTTCAGGGACAAAATCATTATGTCGACGACATGAAAGTAGTGTATTTCGGGCTAAAGCACCTTGTTTTGCGGATCTTATATAAAGCAACCATTTATCGATCCTGATCCGCAAAGGGCGATAACTCATTTTTTGAAAAAGTAGGCGTGGTCAGAGGTGTTGCGAAGTGACTAATCGGAGTGGGTGTGGTCAAGTAGTTTACGTACAACGTTTAACATGAAATACTCAAAATAACAAACGAGTCAAGTAAGGTATATAATAATTTTTATTAAATCATGTATAGACAAACAATACAATCAATCAATCAATCAATCAATCATGTGCCATGCCGGAAAGCGTGGGCGGTCATGACTCGCCATTTCACTCGATCACCAGTGTCGTGGATCAGCTCAGTGTTCCTGTCTCGTCCATGCCATGTGGCCAAGCCATCCAGGTATTTTCCTCTCGGTCTTCCTCTTGGTCAATTTTGACTGTCTACGTCTAATATCTCTAATCAGTTTACGATGTTCATTTGTCTCCTTTAGTACTTGGTCATTGGTTTTTATGTCTGTCCATGGTATTCTTTGCATTTTCCTCAGAAACCACATTTCTGCAGCCATCAGATGCTTTTCAGCTTGACTGCTCATTGTCCAAGTTTCACATCCATACAAAAGAACAGGCTCTATGTATCCCCTCAACACTCTTTTTCTCGTTTCAATTGACATCTTTTTATTGGTCAGAATGTTTTTCATCTTGCTAAAGGCTACTTTCGCCATGGCGATTCTTGTTCTAATCTCTTCAAGGCATCTCCCATCAGATGTTATAACTGTTCCAAGATAATTGTACCGATTCACTTGTTGAAGAATATTTCCATTTACTTGTATATTGCATTGTGGCACTTCTTCCTTCCTACTGACGTCCATAACCTGAGTCTTTTTACAATTTAATTCTAACCCCAGTTGCTCACTGTGTACAACAACCGTATCTACTAATTTTTGCAGGTCCTGCGCATTGTCTGCAATTAATACTGTATCATCTGCATATCTAATGTTATTGATGTTTCGTCCTCCAATGCTGATTCCATTTATATCCTCTACATTTCTGAAAATATTTTCACTGTACAGGGAAAAAAGATCTGGAGACATCACACATCCCTGCCTAACACCTCTCTTAATTGGCTGATACTGTCCCACTTCATTATCAATCCTTATTGCAGCTTGTTGTTTCCAATATATGTTTTTCTATAAGTCTAATGTCTTTCCCATCAATATGTAGATCTGCAAGCATATCCACCATGCTGACATGTCTAACGCTATCAAAAGCCTTTGTATAGTCAATAAAGCAAAGATGTATATCCTTGTTTACTTCTATAGCACGTTCAATAACTGTTCGCAGCATATACACAGCATTTACTGTACCCTTTCCTTCTACAAACCCGCATTGTTCTTCCCCTATTTCAGGTTGTATCTTCTTCCTCATTCTTTGCATGATAATTCTTAGCAAAATCTTTGTGATGTGACTCATTATACTAATTGTTCTATGTTGATCACATTCCAAGGTTCCTGATTTCTTTGGGATTGCAATAAATATAGAGTTACATAATTCAGGAGGTATATCTCCAGTATCATATAATGTGTTCAGCAGTCTGGTGACTTGATCTAGTCCAAATTCTTCTAAAGCTTTAATCATTTCTGTTGTGATGTTATCTGCACCGGGGGCCTTGCCAGCTTTCATATGCTTAAGAACATTTCGAAACTCCATCTCCAAATAATACAATGCATATTAAATAAGTAGTGGCGCAGTCGACACATTATCATTTTGTGTCTGTCTTTTTATATAGAGATATGATAACGAATCGCGATGTTGCTGATACGTACACACAGCAGAGTCTTGTGTTTTGAATCCTATATTGGTTCCCCTACTTGGTGTTTGGGTGGTGAGTACTTCCAAAAAAGTGTCCTTGTTTAGATGAGTGTTGTGGTTTTTGGTCAGACCTTTGGTACTGATTTTATCGTAATCTCCGACACAAATATACGTCTTACTACATAACGACACCATCCCCTCCCCTTCGTACTCTAGTTTAAAAAGACCAGGGGTTCTCTTTTCATAGGCTTTGATATCCACACAGTCCTGACAGCTAGTAGTTCTATGAACAGAGCAGACTTCAGATGGGAACCACTGATTGTAGCCTCTGTCATATTCTTCTCGTAGGTGTGGTCTAACTACTTCAGAGAGTGAATCGGCACTAAGTGCCAAATATAGAGAGTCAGTGTCCATTTCGGTTAGTTGGTAGTCGTCTTTAGAGATAAATTTGTCAAGAAAGTCATAATAAAAAGCTAACATGCGCAGCTTGGCATACTGATAAACGAAAAAACCTATTTGTAGAGGTAGATCCCAGACTGATTTCTTTTTTAGTGTTTCTACTTCGAAGAGATCATCTGTAATACCAGTCATGCTTTTGAACCTGGGGTTATTGAGTAGTTTGATAGTGTCTTTTCCCTGGCAGTAGGAGACGTCGGCATGTATGGCTTAATTAGTTAACGTTTTGCCGTAAGCGGGGTTACCTAACAATTTCATAGTGTCTGCTGTAACACTCTCAGCAGGATTTTTGTCCCCTTGGCGACGGGCATTAGAGACTGTTTCCCCAAATGTTTTAAAACAACTAGCCGGTCGATACTCTATTGTCTGGTAGATATGGGTAACGACCAACCCATGGGCTAGATACCACTTTAAAAGCGGGGTGGCTAATAATATTTTCTTCCCGAAATAACTACCGATCAATGTCCGTCGTGGAGTACTCAGTAGTTTGTTTTTTATGGCGTATTCTTTCATAAATCCCCCAATATCGTCTCTCGACACTTCCGTGTTCTTAAAAATAGGGGGCATTTCGGCAAAGGACTCTTGTAAATCAGCTGGGGTCTCGATATCGCACTCAACCAACCCGAAAAATGTGTCACTTTTTACACCCTCGATGATCTGTTTTTCACTCAAAGAACCCCAAGGAAGCTCTGACGGTGGAAACTTCTCTTTCAGGAAACACTTTAATGTATTTCCAACTCAACTCGACTATATATCTGATAGACAGGTTTCCGTGTGGTACTCTGTTTTACTAAACTTATCGCCATGGTAAAATTTACCACATTCAACCACGCCCAGCGACATGGCACATGATGCTTGAAGAATTACTTCCACACACACACACACACACACACACACACACACACACACACACACACACACACACACACACACACACACACACACACACACACACACACACACACACACACACACACAAACCGTCTAATTTATGTAAATTAATAACTAGGCTGGTAATGTTTTGTTATGTATTTTCGTTACAAACGCGCGGTATGATAGTGATAACATTGATATAGCTGACTGATAAGGCTTATCGACAAACATCGTTAAATTTATACAAAAGACAATAGCACAATTATAGACATATTTCATGCGAACGAAAGAAGAAGAAGAATCGACACGATACATGATAATGATAGACCCAGACCGCTTCCCGGCATGACATATAGTATATTCTGTTACGACGGTACAAAGTGTCTATCTTCTTAGCTGTGGTGTGTAAGCGAAAGACTTACCAAAAATAAAATAAATAAACAAAAGTACACAATGGTATGGTATTGTGATGAACAGCCGTTTAAAGCGTGCGAACGAATTAAAAAAAAAAAAAAAAAAAAATTCACTTTGAGGGTCGAACCAGTTTACCCCGGAGCCGAGTCAAGTGCTCTATCAACTACGCTAATAATTCTGGTAACGGTGATCTTACAAATCAAAAGTACAACAGCAACCTTGCAACTGTGACTGATGTCGGAGATGGTAAGAAAGAATTACAGCGATAGACAAAACATATTTCAAGTGCTCTATCAACTACGCTAATAATTCTGGTAACGGTGATCTTACAAATCAAAAGTACAACAGCAACCTTGCAACTGTGACTGATGTCGGAGATGGTAAGAAAGAATTACAGCGATAGACAAAACATATTTCTAGAACAGACAGATTGATAAACATATACGGCTTAGACAAATATATAAATTAATCCCCCATTATGTTTACACGCCGATAGAATTTGGTTTTCGCTTGTATAAAAAGACAGAATTTATGTTATGTAAACTGTGCTATGCCTACTAGGGGAAAATCAGATTTAGACAAAACGAGTCAAATATCAGAAAAATGAAGACTGTAATATTAAACAATATTAAGTTTCAATTATTTTAAAAGGTATTATAGCATAACAAAGCATACGTATATATTTTAAAAATCTGGTTTTGTAGACAAAATCGGAACACCCAGGCCTGGTATGGATGCCTTAAAATGTGTAATAATATAACTTATACAGTTGAAAGGTATTAAAACTTATAGTGAAGTGAAAGATTATGATGTTGTTGATATAAAACACCAATATTGATGTTGGTTTGTGTAATTTATAAAGATATATTGATATTATAAACTCAACATGTTGCACACTTTATGCTAATTACGGTCTGCTTTCGGAACTATCAGCCTATGATCGGGCTGAGGTTTTCTCGGATGTCCGCGCACGTTAACAAAAATAGCGCAACGTTTGTTTATTCGCCAGCCAGCCGAACTGAGGCTCGCAGGGAAGTGTAAGTGTTTTACTAACACGATAATCAGATTTAATTTTGATATCATCAGAAGAAATCTAAATTTCGCCATATTCTGATTGTAAGCAGAACGAATGGTTATATTAAAGAACGACTTTATTTTCACTCTGTACAAAGCCACACTCGGACATTATCTCTCGTTTATTTCGCGTGGCCGACACAAACGCCACACATAGCTGTCTTTTAAATTTACTTTCCACAAAGGGACACGTCTGCAAGACGTGTGATGCATTCATCATCAAGTGCCGTGTTGTAGGCATTCATGCCGCTGTCTTTGGTGTTCTGAAATCAACTCTGCTGACACTGTTGCAATCCATCCAACATAATTTCTAGTCTCGGTATGTTACTGTCTTTCTTCCCCCTCAACCTTTCCAGTTGTCACGATGTTCATGCGTCTCTTACATGGGCGAAGAAAGCTGTTTCTTTTCTAGTTTCATGTCGTTGTTAGTTACTCTGGCAGGGAATTCGCCTTACAAACCACATCTGCTTCTAATTTCTTCTTAATTTTGTTCATTTACAAGATTCTCTGCCATACACCAAAACTGGTTCTATTTACCACTCTCTTACATTCATTGTATAAGATACTTTTCATTTTCTGAAATGTGGTTTTTGATTGTCCTATTCTGTTCATTAATCTCTGTTGTATATCTTCCGTCTGATAAATGCCCCTAGGTAATTTATCCACTTGGTTCAGAATGTTTCTATGTCACATTTTGGTGTCATCATTTTCTTTGATGCTGGCCTAGAGGTTAGCGAATTTTCTCCGTAACCTCGAAAGTAACGTGACGACTGCGAGAATCAGCAGTGGTTCGAATCGCGTCGGTAACTTATAGGGGTATGGGAGCCGGCCGTTCAGAAATCAATGGAAAACTACTGATCGTAATCTGGCCAAGAAATCAACAATCGGCTGAAAGATGGTGATGTTGACAGCAATATCCTGTAAAGGATATACAAACCATTTATTTACTTTCTTTGATATCACCATTATTACTATTTTCTTGATAGAGAATCCATTGCACTAAATATTACTAGAAGGTCCAACAATTGTTGTAGATCTGTTGCATTATCTACCCCCAATACTGTGTCATTATATCGCTTATATCTTCCGATTAGTATTCGTGGGTTCTTTCTGGTTTCTCATATGATAACTTCGCCTAGGGGCGTGCGCGGGGGGGGGGGGGGGAAGAGAGAGGTCGGGCGACAAGGCTGTCATAAGTTCTGTCTGTTTTTACTTGCTCTCTTTATTTTGCCCTTTTAATTGCTGCAGTATTTATTTTCGTTACCTCCATTTCAAAGGTACAGAATGTAAATTCACCCATAAGTCAACATCCATACAACGGTCTGTAAACACACGAACAATACAAACACAATACTTTTAACACACAATAAAACTTTAAAAAAAAACATAACACTAAAACAGGTGTGAATGTTATCACATGTGTAAGGGTTTCAATAGTGTGAGACATGTCAACAAATTATATATGTTTTTAGATCTACAAACTGCTGGGAAAGACCTTAGACTTGTAAAAAAACATATATAGAAAACAAAACTGTCATAAGGATTGATAATGAAACAGGTCAATATCAGCCTATTAAGATAGACAGGGGTGTGTAATGTTTTTTCCCTGTACATCAGAAGTGTAGAAGATATGAAAAGAAGCAACATTAAAGGACGTAACATCAATAACAATTGATATGCAGTCTTGATTGTAGACAATGAGCAGGACCTGCAAAATTTAGTATATGCGGTTGTTGCACACAGTGAACAACTTGGGCTAGAATTAAAAAGACACAGATTATTGTCATCACTAGGAAAAAGGAAACACCACAAGTAAATGGGCGTATTCTTAAACAGGTCGGTACAATGATCTCGGAACAGTCATAATATCTGATTGGAAATGCATTGAAGAAATCACAAGAATCGTCACGGCGAATGTACCCTTTAGCAAGGTGAAAAACACAATGACCAATAACAAAGATATCAATTGCAATTAGAAAAAAGCGTGTTGAGGTGATCCTTAGAGCCTATACTTTTGTATGGATGTGTAGCGTGGACAACGAACAGGCTGAAAAACATCGGATGGGTATGGAAATGTGGAGAAAAACGCAAATACCATGGGCAGAAAATAACCAGGTCCTACAAGAAAACAAAATGAAAATCGTAAATAGATTAGAGAAATTGGACGTAGACAAAATATGTTGGGTATTTTATGAGAAAGAATTAAACATGGTAACAACTGGAAAGATCGAAGGGAACAGACCGAGAAGTAAATACCTGGATGGCTTGGCCACTGGGGTATGGTTGAGACCAGAGCTGATCCACGACTCTTGTGATCGAGTGAAATGGCAGAAAATGATCGCCCACGCCTAGTGACATGATGTATGGATAGATGTGTAATCACTTACATGATAATCAGACTGATGTCATCAGAATAAATCTAAATTTAATTCACCATATTCTAAGCACAAGGATTGAAAAGTAAGAATGTAATGCTGTGATGGGGGAACTTTCGGGCCGTGTTTTCGTGTTTACTGTATCTATTTGTGTGAGAGTTTGTTAATGGTGTGTGTTAGTGTTTGCGCCTATGACTGAAAGCGTGTCTGTCTATCTGTCTGTATGTCTGTCTATCTATATGTCTGGTTGTCTGTGTGTCTGTGTGTATGTCTGGCTGTCTGTGTGTAGGCGTGTATCTGGTTATTTGTCGTTGGGTTTCTGTTTCTCTATGTGGATATACTGGTATCTATGACTGCGTGTCCGCCTATATGTGTGTGTGTGTGTTGTTGTTGTTGTTGTTGTTGGTGGTGTATGTATGTATGTGTTTGTGTGTGTGTTGGTGGTGGTGGTGGTGGTGGTGTGTGTGTGTGTGTTGTTGTTGTTGTTGTTGTTGGTATGTGTGTGTGTGTGTTTGTAATATCATTCTGAGAGATTGGCATACATTTTACGTGTGTATGGTAGTTAGTCCGGTTTGCAGGGTATTCTCCTTTCTTCTGTTAGTCTACAGGGCACTCTTGGGTGGAGTACCCGTATAGTCCAATCAGGGCTACGCGAAGCCATGGAACCAGGTGGCTGAAGTGTAACAACAGCCGACATATTGTTGTTGGTTATGTTCTGTAATCTGCACCGATAGATCATCAGGGTGGTCACAGATTAAAACAGTTACTGTCTTGAAGGAAAGTAATGGCAAACTGCTTTCGGCAAACCTTACCAAGAAACCCATAACAGCCAGGTGTTGGAAACTTTCGAGTATCTTGGGTCACAGGTTGCGAACAACGGTGACACAATGAAAGAAATTAAACGATGACTGTCAGTTGGTCTTCAAAGACTAAAACAACTGAATAGAGTGGGACAGATAGAAATAAAAAAAAAAAAATTGACTTTTAAGAGGATTCAACTTACGCCTGCGAGACACTTACTAAACACCGCATAAATACCGTTGAATATACATGTAATAGATGGGTTCTAAGAATATCTTGGGTAAAAAGAACAAACGCATCTATAGTTCAAGAATATTGAAGATGGTTTGGTTTTTAAAGACGATCAAAGAAAATTGGTATTTTGGTTACTTGAAACGTCATGAAAGTTTGGAGAGAACAATATCGGAGAGGTGTATGTCTTGGAAGGCGAAGGCCTAAAAGAAGATGGATGAGCTCCAGATGGTTGTATTAGACACGGGACATCGTGGTTGTGATCAAGAATGTTTTCGGCGGGTTGTTATGGGAACGAGATTCTGAAAAGTACAGGCTACTGAATGGGAGTAGTAAGGCATGTGTGTACACATTTAGATTTCTGGATCAACCATGAGCCTGCAATACTTTCTTATATACACTTAAGTGGGGTCGCAATAAGACTTAAGACAATGAATTTTCAAAATGTCGTGAATGAACCTACATAGCTACTTCGTGGTTTGTATAGTTAAAACTAACTTTAATTACTAAAAGTAATTTTGGTTTACTGTGTAAAGTAAAAATAGTGCCACGTATTAGGTCTACCAGCATCAACTGTGATACATATTTGAGAATCCGACCTGGGACTTTTCGATATATAGCTATTACAAATTAACCAATGGTATATTATAATGGCGGTTATTGATGTGTATATGATTTAAATAATATCATACCATTGGCGATGTCTTAGAGATACAAGTCTCTGTTTTGGGGTTGTGACGCTTTTACAACCAAGCACATGTTAAAGTGGGTTACACTCGGTCAAAGGTGGTGGTGCTTCGGGTTGCAGACATAAAGATACATCTGGAAGACGTGGGTAATGGATACAACGACCAAAGTGGGCGTGGCTTCCGGTCACACGACATACATCTCGGACATGACATTTGTGATTATGTCTTTATCTGTTCTCTGATTGGTTGATTCAAAATGTCACTTAGATAGAACGTTGGTCACTACAGGTGATATGACATTTGTGATTTGATGTTAATTTTTTTTATCTGTTCTCTAATTGGTTGATTCAAAATGTCCATCAGATAGAACGTTGGTCACTACAGGAGATATGACATTTGTGATTTGTTATTAATTATTTATCTATTCTCTGATTGGTTGATTCATAATGTCAGGCAGATAGAACGTTGGTCTCTAAAGGTGAAATGACATTTGTGATTAGATGTTAATTTCTTATCTGTTCTCTGATTGGTTGATTCATAATGTCAGAACGTTGTTCATTTCAGATATACAACTCTCTCGCGCAGACAGTATCAAAAGCAGTGACGAAACGAAGGCCAAGTCTTTTCTCATTTTCGCAGTCAACGAAGAAGGATGTTTTTATTCAACGGATAACTTCAACATATTTTCCTAAGCTGGTTACAATTTTTCATCACTATTGTACAAGGAGTTCTGTCTCAAATACCTGCCCAAGGACATTAACATTATTAACCGGTCGTAATTGCATCAGAACTTCGCTCCTCTGTGGTATATGGAAATAAATGCTTGATCAGTTGAAATATTGTCTACAACAGAGTCACCGTCGCATGTTTACGAATTAACACATCTAACAATTTGTTCGTCTTACAAACTGTGTTGTATGTCTGAATAACATTCACGAATACTTCGCCCATTTTATCCGCTGTTTGATATATCAAGAATGTCAGCTACGCAGAAACATACGTGTAGTCTCTGTAATAAAAACTTCACATTAGGTACTAATCTAACTCGTCATATGAAGACTACTCATTCGACACAACAGTTTTTGTGTGATTTATGCGATCGTTCGTATACCCGCAAAGAAATTTTACTACGTCACATAAAGACTGAGCATGAAGTACTATTCAGTGCCGTGTCGACCACTCAACAAGCATCTAACCACATGTCTGCTAATAATCAACAAACCCCAATTCGCAAGCGGGGACGAGAGCCGACCACAGACGACCAATCTACTGGTAAACGCCGAAAGTCAAACAAACAACAACCATCAAAGGACAGAGTGTCGCCAGGTACAGACACTCAAATACCATCAACTAACATGACAAACCAATCATCATCCCCCAGTGCTGGCATCAAGGGTACCGGGGAGGTGGTATCAACATCAAGTGTCTTGTCGGATGGCGTGGATGATCGAGTTTCGTTGAACGCAGATGAACAGTTACCGACAACAGGTGCCTTGTCAGCTGGCGCGGACGATCATGTTTCGCCCACTAACAAGACTCAGCTATCATCATCTAGTACTTTACCGAGTGACGCATCATCAGCACCTAGTACCACAGCAAGTAACGCATCATCATCAGCATCAACAGATACCTTGTCGACATCTGATCAACTACGTGCCTTGGCTGCAGAAGACCAGACGGGAACCACTGGTGTTAACACATCAACAACTACTGAATATCTTTCATTACAGAAATTATCCCCAGAGGTTAGGGTTGTATATAATGACCATTGGGACACGATTAAATCACACATACGACACGGTCGCTATCTGTGTGAATGGAAATGTTTTAACAGACCAGATACTGACATAACAACAGATTGGAGTTCTCGTTTATTCCCGCTTTTTAATGTTCAAAACTCTCGATTTAAAATAATCCCCAGTTTGCACACAATACTAAGACATCGAGAGACACAAGCCATACGGTTCTACCATGCCAGTCCAAATAATTTGTCATTGTTTACTTTACCTTTTTTTAATAACCAATAGGTCTGATTTCGAGGCGTTTGTGTCTAAGGTTAACGCTGTTGATTTGGTTAATTCAGCGACACTAACCCGACCAGATACAAAATACTATGTCGAAACAATCCCCAGTATAACTTTTTACGTTTACAAGCTGGTGGAATTCCCTGTTGGTTGTTGTTTAGAAACAATCCCCGACTTTATCAAACACAACAATTTTATTAATACACTTCAGATCGACGAATGCGGGAAGGTTTATAACGATAATAGGTGCTTTTTCCGCACCTTGGCTGTTTTCAGAACAGGAACTGTCAGGAAAATTAGAAAATACACACGAAGACTGTTCAAAGAATGGGTGCGATATAAAGGTTTGAAATCTCACAATGATTTTACCGGTGTTAGTTTAGTTGATTTACCTGCGGTAGAAGAATGTTTTAAAATACAAATCAATGTGTTTACTTTTACAGAGGAAGAACATCTAGTTCCGAAAATCAGAAGTAGTTGTACACATCCAGATATATTGAATCTTCTTCTACATGAAAACTATTTAATGTATATTGTTGATATTAACAGGGCCGCTCGGTGTTTTTCCTGTGGGAAATGCGGCAAGTTGTTTAAGATGTATAAGCGACTGACACCCCACGAACTTACGTGTAAAGGCATAGCTACCATTGAAACGTATAAAGGTGGGATTTATCGACCAACTGAATCAATCTTGGAATTGCTTTGTGAACACCGGTTTGATGTGGACGCAAATTTTATTTTCCCATATAGAGCACGCTATGACATGGAATCTTGTTTCTCTACTACAAATTTACCAGCTGACTCAAAGTCGACGACCTTTATTGCCAGACACGTCCCCCTCTCGTGTGCAGTCGCCTCTATTGTCCCTGGGTTTGACACCCCTAAATGTTTTATCACCACAGGTGATCCACAGGTCCTCATAAACGAGATGATGGTTTATCTCCATGAAATATCTGCTAGGTCATACGAGCTTTTACTAAAAAAGTTCGAGTCAACCTTTGCACAATTAGGTGACCACCCAAAATTAAGTGAAAGGCTCGACTCCTTTCTGAAAGCGCTCCCTCTGTTTGGACTTAATAGCGGAAAATATGACATTAACCTAATTAAACCTTATTTAATACGGTATTTCATTGATCGGGAGGCTAACCCATTTAAATTTATTGTCAAAAGAAATAATAATTTCATGTGCATAGCGACAGAAAGGTTAAAATTCTTTGACGTCTCCAACTTTCTGGTCCCGGGTGTAAGTTACGCGAAATATCTGGCCTCTTTTGGTATAGAAGAGACAAAGATTTTTTTTTCTCATACGAGTATCTGACCGATCTGGGAAAGTTAAACAAGACAGCCCTACCACCACATACGGCCTTTTTCTATAAACGTAAAAACTGTAACATTTCCGAGGCAGAATACGCCGTTTGTCAGAAAGCATGGCCCGACAATAAGATGACTACGTTGAGGGATTTTTTAATTTGGTACAACATCAAAGGTATTTTCCATCAATTTGCAGATCTTCAAGCATCCTTATCATGTCGACATGTCTCACTTTATCTAAAGCCTTTGTGTAGTCAATAAAGCAAAGATATAGATCTTTGTTTACTTCTATAGAACGTTCAGTTACTGTTCTCAGTATATACACAGCATTTAATGTACCCTTGTCTTCAACAAACCCACTTTGTTCTTCTCCTATGTCGGGTTGTATTTTCTTCAAAACCCTTTGCAAGATAATTCTCAGCAAACTCTTCGTGATGTGGCTCATTATACTAATTGTTCGATGTTGATCTCATTCCAAGGCTCCTGATTTCTTCGGGATTGCAATATAAATAGAATTACATAATTCAGGAGGTATATCTCGAGTATCGTATATTGCGTTCAGCAGTCTGGTGACTTGGTCTATTCCATATTCTTCTAAGGCATTGATAATTTCTATTGTGATGTTATCTGTACATGGGGTCTTGTCAGTTTTCATATGGTTAAGAGCATTCTGAACTTCCATCTTCAAAATTGATGGTCCTTCATTATTATTCCGATGATCATATTGTTCTTCTCTTGTATCTTCATAAAGGTCTTTCACAGAATCTGACCAGGCATGTAACATCGGATTTTTTTCTATTATGATATTGCCATCTCTTGTTTTTAGGGAACCTGTTGATGTGTGTGTTCTTTAGTTAGTGATGTCATTAATTCTTTTGTGCATTAATTTGGTATTCCGTGTGTTGTGTTGGTTTTCAATTTCCTTGCAATTTTCCCCAAGCCATGTTTCTTTTGCCCCTTTGCATAGCTTCCTAATTTTCCTGTGAATCTCTTAATATTTTTCCTTGTTATTTTTGTTATTTCTTCTTAATTCCATGAGTTTTAAGATGTCTTCCGTCATCCATTTCTTGCGTCCTGTTATCTTTATTTTTGGTATTGTTGTTTCTACAGCTTGGTTGACTGATTTCTTTAATATATTTCCCATTGGTCACTAACGTCTTGAAATAACATTTCCATATCGGACAATGAATGGAATCTGTTCTTTACCTCTACGTCGAAATGATCTTTTATCTCCTAACTCTTCAGTGCCTGTAGATTACATTTTGTGTTTCTTGATGTATATTTGACGTTCGTAGATTTTATATGTAGATTGCTTATGGTCGCTGTAGCAGTCTGCGCTTGGTATAGTTTTTGCGATGCTAACCTAAAAAAATATCGATTTTTGGTCAGTGTGGCTATTTTTGGAATGGTTCATTTTTAAACACCTTAGCATGTCTTCTATCAGATTCGGTACTTGTTTTTCTTTAAAAACTGTTATTTTAATGCAATATTCATATGTTACTGAACCCACCCTAGGTGTAATATTGTCTAATTATTGAAAATTGCAACGAAATTGGCGTTTTTTCAAGCCATAGAAACGATATGTCGCCGACTGATTCCGATTCCGATTTGTCGAAAAAAAAGAAACTTTCCACCTCGTTCAACCCGTCTCAATGACGTTGGTTATAGTTGTGGTGGTTCATAGTGCGGTATAGGTTTTATGGTCTTTTGTGCGGTGGATAGCTTCTATTACTGTCTGTCTGGCTGAGTTCCTCTTTTTTTTGCCATCCTTTTTGCTTTTGACGTTGTTGCTGGTGTGTCTGCTATCATTATCGGTTTGCCCATCCCTCTCGTTTGGTGTCTTCTTTTCCGGAGCTGACCATGGGGGGTGGGGAGGGGCTGTCTTTTATCATCTGTTTTCTTGGCCTTGTCCTGGGGGGGGGGGGGGCGCCTGTTATCGTCTGGGCTTGTTTTCTTGGGTCTTGGTTCAACGGTTTTTTGTCAAGCATAGGGGTCGGATATTATCGTCTTTCTTGTCCATCGTTGGGGAGGTTTCCTACAGTCTCCTCTTATCCCGCGCCGGAGGTGTTTCCTGCACGTCCCTCTTATCCATCGTCAGGGAGGTTTCCCATCGTCTTCTCCATCGCTGGGGCAATTTCCACCCTTCTCCTTGTCTCCCGCGTCGAAGAGGGTCGTTTCGTCTCTCTATTGTCCGCCATTTGAGAGTTTTAACGCATCCCTATATATTTCCTATTGTCTGGTTTTCGTGTGGTCGAGTTTTTCCTCACTGTATTTTTATTTTGCTGTTAGCTTTATTTTATGTTGGTTATATTTCTTTCCCTGTTCTCGCAATGAATTGTTTTGTAAGCTTTTGAACTTCTTTGTCGCCTTCCACCTGTAGGCATTCCTTCATCGTCATCGTCGTGTTTCTTGTTTGGAAGTATTCTACTAGGTCCCTGCGTTCCTGGGTATAGGCTGTGCACGACAGTAGGTAGTGTTCTATAGTGTTTCCTCCAGGCAATCAATGCAAAGTGGTCGGGTGATTTTATCTTTCCATTTCCCGATTCTCAATCTCCATAGTTTCTTGTACGTTGGTATTTTTGTGTTGTCTTTCACTTGACTTTTCATACTTGGTTCTCTGAGCATGTGGTAGGCGTGTCGTCCTTTATTGCTGTCTCTCCATTGTTGTTTCCCTTTGTCGATTACTTGTTGTTTGATAATGCTTTTTGCCTCCAGAATGCCGAGTCCTGTGTTTACTATAGTCTGGCTGCTTGTCCCGCGTTTTGCGGCCCTGTCTGCCCTCTCATTGCCAGTTATCCCTCTGTGTGCTGGTATCCATACAATTGTGACCTGGCATCCCATACTTTTTAGTTTTGTTGTTAGTGTTAGTATTTTCTCTTTCAGGTCTTGTCTGTTCACTTTAGTGTGGTTGCCTAGTGCTTGTACTGCAGATAGTGAGTCCGTCAGTATAGTTAGTTTTATAGGGGGGTTCTCTGTTGCTATTTCTAGTCCTTTCATAATACCTACTAGTTCCGCCGTGTATACCGATGTATTGTCTGTTATTTTGTACTCCTTTTGGATGTTCCGGTATGGTACTACTACTCCTGCCCCTACCTCCCCATTCTCGTTCTTTGATCCGTCTGTGTAGATAGTGAGGTTGTCCGTGCTTATTTGTCTTATGTATTCCTCAGCTGTCTTTGGCTTCCCTGTCTTCTGTTGATTTACTAATTATGCTCGCGAGTGTCGTATCCGTCAATGGTAGTTCTAGCTCCCATTGGGGTGTTGTTTGTCTGTGGACTTTCGTTCGTGCCAGTGCCCTGGCTAGTTTCTCGTCCGCGTTCATCTCTTGTGCAGCTGTCCATCCTGCTGGTGTTTGTGTCTTTTGTATGGGTATTCCTCCCCATTTGCTTCTGTTTTCTTCGAATGCACTGAACGCGGGGTGTCTTGTATCCTTCGCAGCCTTCATCCAGTAGTTGTACACTAATTGCTTTCTTCTCAGTTGTAGTGGAAGTACTCCTAGTGCTACCTCTAGAGCTTCCCTTGGTGTTTGCTTGCCTGTTCCTAGGATAATGCCCAGCGCTTGGTTCTGTATTGTGTCCAGTCTTCGTTTTTTGTGTTCCGGTGCAGCGTCGTATACTATGCTTCCGTATTCTATCTTCCTCTGATCAGAGATTTGTATAGCATTAGTATCGTTTTTGTATGGGCTCCCCATCCACTGCCTTTAATTACTCTTAGAATATTTATTGTCTTTTTGCCTTTTTCGACTGTCTGGTCTATATGTTTTCTCCAATTTAGTTGTTCGTCTAGTGTCATCCCGAGGAATCTTGTGTTTTTTGTTCTCTTTATATTCTTCCCTTGGATCTTGATATCCCAGTCCGTGTAGTTTCGTTTTCTTTTCGCGTTGAATATCATACTGACCGTTTTGTCTGTGTTGATCTGGAAGCCCCATTTTTCCATCCATTTCGCAATTCTGCTTAGTTGCCGTTGTAGTCGGTCTCTTGTGGTTTTTATGTGTCTTCCGCTTCTCCATATTGCACAGTCGTCGGCGAATTGCGATATCCCTATCCTGTCTTCTAATTTTTCTTCATCTAGGTCATTTACTAATATTGTGAATATTGTTGGTGATATTACCGATCCCTGTGGTATTCCGTTTACGCGCGATCCGCGTGTTTTATACATCACTGTAAAGGTCATGAACTCCCCTAATTGTTCGTTAAACCTCGGATTCGTTTAATTGAGAGCTCTTCTGTGTACGACAGTTTCTTTCAAAATCATGGCTAGTGAAGATAAGTGAGGAGAAAACAACATGCACAGTGTTCTCCCTCTCAAATAAAACTCAACAACCTAAGCTCGTAATGAATGGAAAAATATTGCGCCATGAAGAAAATCCAAACTATCTCGGAGTCACCTTTGATCGTCGCCTGACATGGAAAACACAGGTTGAGAAAAATCGAACAAGAGCAAGGCAAAGAATGGCAATCATGAAAAAGCTTGCTGGTACAACGTGGGGAGCAGATGAGAAAGTTCTCAAGAAGTTATATACTGGACGGGTGAGGCCAGTACTGGAATATGGCATTGCAGCTTGGGCAACAGCAGCTAAGTCAAACTTTAACAAAATAAGTAGAGTCCAAAATCAAGGAATGCGAATCATAACTGGAAGCCTGAAGACAACGCCTATTAATGAACTAGAACAGATCACTTGTTTACAACCAATGCAGGATAGAAGAGATAGCAGAGCCCAGCAACAAGCAGAAAAATTTAGAAGATTGACAGACCACCCTATGTATAAAAGGTTTAGTGGTTTTGGAAAGGGACGACTGAAGCGTAGCAACTTTGTAGAAACTGCAAAACGAAAAATTAGGGCAGATCCCATACTTAACATATCAACAGTCAAACCTATTTACAATGCAGACAAGTTCCCAGCTTGGAGACAGCAGCAACTGCCTGAGATGATAGAAAACATTCCTGGTATTGAGAAAAAGAACACTCAGCATGAAACCGAAAGAAGAGAAATAACCCTAAACTACATAAAAGAACATTACCCAAGCAGCAATTGGACCCATGCATATACAGATGGATCAGCCAAAAATTCAATAGAGAATGGAGGAGGAGGAATTCTCCTAAATTTAAAAAATGGAGTGAAAAAAACACATTCAGTGGCAACTGGAAAGTTTTCAAGTAACTTCAAAGCGGAGGTAGAGGCTCTGAAAACTGCAGCAGAAATGCTCTTGATGGAGGAAAATAAAGAGAAGCAAATAGCTATCTTCACAGATGCAAAGTCAGCTGTCTCAATACTGAAGAGCAAAAACAGCACAGAAATAGCTGACCTAAGAGCAGCACTCCATCGTCTATGCCAGAAATCCAAAAAAGTTGTAATACAGTGGATCCCATCACATTGCAGTATACCTGGAAATGAAGAGGCTGACAGACTGGCAAAAGAGGGCGGACGACTACCACAGCCTGACATAGACATAACCTATAACGAGGCAAAGAGGTTGATAAAAAGCACCTATAGAACCAAATGGGAATCAGAGCATCCAGGCCACCAGAAGGATGATGCATATTACAAACTCGAAAGAAGAGAACAAGTAGCAATCTTCAGACTCCGCACAGGACATAACAGGCTGAAATACCACTTGTTCAATAAACTAAAGATAGGAGATACCGATGAATGTAATTGTCGAACTGGAAAAATGACAGCAAAACATTTGCTTCAGGATTGCCCAATATATGCAGAACAGAGAAAGATATTTTGGCCCACACCTGCTTCATTTGAGGACAAGCTCTATGGAGATATCAACAAGCTCAAGTTGACCGTAGCTTACTTTAACTACATACAGGTTGACATTTAAAGGTGTATGAAGAAGTATTCAGACTGCCACACTTCATACCACAGGTATGTCGGTTACAAAAGCCTCCCAGAGGCATGAAATGGAATATTGCTGGATAGGAGATCCATTACGTGGAAAGTCCGAACCAAAAGCTCACTGTGTGGGCTTTCAAAAAAGGTGGAAAAAGTGTCCTAGTGGCACGAAATGGAATATTGCTTGGATAGCAAATCCATTATGTGGAAAGTCCGAATCAAAAGCTCACTGTGTTGGCTTTCAAAAAAGGTGGAAAAGTGTCCTAGTGGCACGAAATGGAATATTGCTCGGATAGCAAATCCATTGTGCGGAAAGTCCGAATCGAAAGCTCACTGTGTGGATGTCATCTGCACACTGCATTCTTCTGGTTTCCGGTAGAACAGCCTATGGTGAACGGAAGGCCCAATATACGGAAGTGAGGCTAAGCAGCCATGTGCAGGACGTGACGATTCCTTGGGTGAGCCCAGTACCAGAGCGCTGTGTGTTGGCTCTGCAAGTATGGAAGCCTCCTTGGATGGCGGGGAATGCCCATGGTCTGCCCCTGCCTTCCCTTGAGGGTTGACCAGGATCTCTTGGGCTGTTCTATATGGGCCAGCTAGGATGGGAGATAACACAACAACAGTGAGAGTCAAACGTCCTAAGAAACCCCCGGGAAGGTTAACCCGGTCAACAAATGCCCGCAGAAGTCGGATGTGTCGGCCTAACGGTGCAAGAACGCAGCTCTGCTGTAAACAGGCACAACGCAATCACATCCGAAAAAAAAAACTCCGGATGAACGAAGAAGAAGAAGAAGAAGAATCAATAATCTTCTGGAAAATTCCATATATGGAACACCTCGCTGAATGCGCAACGCTCGTTGGCGGAAACTGATCACGTGGGTTTCCAAGATGGCTGTTTTGTTGTGTTTTCGCTTGGCAACCGATCCACACGCGAATTGAAAAATGCCTTGTTCCAAGAAATTTAACATATAATCATATGCTCAACGTAAGAAATCACGAAGTCAATAACTGGCAAATGCTTGTAAGCACCAAAAAGCCTACCAGAACTTAAACATTACAGAAAAGTCTGAATTTGACCCTAAGATAGCTTTATTAGTATAAAAAAACACGAAAATAATTTCTTTTTCCCCGTTTTCTCATTTTGCCATATTTTTTTTAACTGTGTTTCAATTTTTTTCAAAAACGGCTAGTCACATTAAAATGAAACATGGCAGACATATTCTTCATTGTATTGTGTACATTTTGTCAAGAGCTTTTTTGAAACTAAGATTTAAATTTTGTGCAGTAGTAAAAATAATCAAAAATATTGTCAATGAAAATGTTGAAATTTATTTTTAATTATGAAGAAAAACATTTCCAAGGGATATCACTAAAAGCTTCTGACAGAATGTACATATTCTATTTCTGTACCCATATACAAAATATGAAGCTAGTAAATTAATAAATAAATGTTTTAGACCATATTTAAGAAATCCAATATGGCCGCTGTTTATCTTGGTTTCCATGGCAACCGTTACATACAAAGTCAATTTGACAGTATCTTATCAATCATCAGTCTTCAGAATCAAATCCTATACTATAACAGAACATAGAAATTAAATATTATAGAATTTGATTTTTTAGGGTTAGCACTGATAGAGAGAGCAAAAGGTGTCCATGAACTGATGGGGTGTGTTGGACGGAAGCTATTGGATTCTCCAGGATATTAAAAAAGGGGTAAAATATAATGTGGGTGTTGACTCCCCTCACTCCAGGGACTTCTTCTTTTCGTTCATCCGGAGTGTTTTTTCAGATGTGATTGCGGTGTGTCTGTTATGCGCCCTTGGGCCGAAACCCGTAGGCCAACACATCGACTTAAGCGTGCTTTTTTGACCAGGTAGCATTCCTGGGAGACTCTCACTTTTGTGGTGCCGTCTACATCCATGCTGGCCAAGTCAGAACGGTCGAAGACAACGGTCATCCCTCAAAGGAAGGCAGGGACAGTCCATAGCATTTTCCGCCATCCAAGGTTGCTTCCATAGTTGCAGGGCCGACACATAACGCCCTGGTTCTGGGCTAGCCGAGGGAATCGTCACGTCCTGCTCATGGCTGCTTTAAATCCTCACTTCAATATATTGGTCATTTCGTCTGCCCCGGGCCATTCCCGCACAAACCAGACAGGTTTGCAGACGGCATCCACTCAGCGAGTTTTCGGACATGTGCTTGTCGTTGCGCCCGTCAGAGCTGTTCCAGGCACGACAGACATTCGGAAAACTACCTAGTCAGAGCTGTTCCGAACAAGAGCGGCATTCGGAAACTAGGTAGTCAGAGCTGTTCCTAGCACGAGAGACATTCGGACGAGACATTTCACTCGGACGTAAATGCGTAGTGTCAATTTTTAGTTTGCCACCCGTAGGACGACACTTCCGGCTTCCGGCGGGCATTTTTTAATGAGGTTAGCCTTCCTCGGGTTTCGAGACTCTTGTTTCGGCTTCCACACAGCAAGCTTTCGCTTCGGGCTGCCACGTAATGAATTCGCAAGACAGGCGTTCCATTTCGTGTCAACGAGACAATTTTCCACCTTTGTCTACACTCACTCCATGAGTGTGGTTACAGACTCTCGGACGTCTGCAAGACGTGCGAACGAGGTGTTTTTCCACCTTTTGTACTCGCTCACGAGGTAGGCTACATGTGCTGCCGGATCAGCACCTTACCTCCGTGCGTCTGTGGGCGAGTAACGGTCAGGCCCTTTCATCCGGGGATACCCCATATCCCCCAGCTAAGAGCCATCGGACGAATCTGCGCCGAGCATGTAACGTTCTCAGCACATCATCACAATTTTGATGTAGATTTGTGTCGGCCAGGCTCTCACTTCCGAGAGTTTATGGCTTAGAGACGTTCAGCCATACACCTCGGATGGGAGCCTTAGGGGTTATGCCCGAACTGAGATTTTGGGATCGTTTGCCTGATTTTGACTGCTATCCTCAGTCTTACCTGCAGAGCAGCAGGTTGTGTCTCTCTTAGTCTGGTCCCTATCCCACGAGCCGTCCGATATGTAGTTATCACCCATCGGCAAGCACATGGGGTCGATGGGACACGCAAGCTCCCCCACCACGGCAAGGTGGAGACACATCGGGGGAGACTCCAGGGACGACACTTTAAAGTAAGACACGACAGTCACGATGTTCTCCAGCGCCTCTCTTCTCATCACATGACCGAAAAAAGCTGTTTGTCTCTTTCTTACTGTTGTATATAATGTTATAGTTTTGTTAGCCTCTTTAAAGGCATTCGTCGTTAGTTACTTTGACAGTCCAAGGAATTCGCAACATTCAGATACCTACGTGAAATAAGGAAAATTCGCAAAGAAAATTATAAAATAGTGTATTTGGTTGAAACGTGGATCAATACGCACCACACAAGTGAAAAGGGATGGCAATCATTGGATGGAAAGATGAAGCGATATGTGCCCAGTAGTAAAGGACAACATTTGGTCATAGCCCATGCTGGTAGTACTCATAATGGCTTACTACAGAATGCTGGACTCGTGTTCGTATCACAGAATACAGACAATAGGGATTATCATAATAAGACGAATGGTAATGTATTTAGAGATTGGCTCAACATTGCAGACATAGGCACAATTCAGGTGAACGAAAGAAGAAGAAGAAGAAGAAGAAGAAGAAGAAGAAGAAGAAATAGAGATTGGCTCGAGAATACAGTGTTTTCATCGCTAGATCGACCGTCTTGTCTAATTATGGACAATGCATCATATCACAATGTTGTTGCCCACGAAGACAAAATACCTACTGCATCGAGCACAAAGGAAGTAATAAAGATATGGCTCCAAAGGGAGAAAAATGCCATGTCCAGAAACGTATTTCCAGCTAGAATTGTTGTCCCGTGTAAAACAGGCGCAAAAAAGAAAAAAAAAAAAAAAAAAAAAGAAGCAAGAAATATCAAATCGACAAGTTAATAGAAGAGCATGGCCATAGATGCATGAGACTTCCACCGTACCATTCTCATTTAAACCCTATAGAACTTGTGTGGGCTAAAATTAAATGACAGGTGGCAGCTGACAATACTACATTAAAATTCTCTGACATCAAGATACTAACCCAGTCCGCGTTATTAAATATTGATAAAAGTTACTGGAAAAAATGTTAGAACCATGTGTTGAAAGAGGAAGATGAAAATTGCAGAAAGGATGGATTGAATTTTACGCAACCGAGAGCAGTCTTCAACCTTCTGGAATCGTATGACACAGATTAAGATCTGGGCAGATCGCAGACATTAATCCACGTGCACACCTGCTGGAATATTTTGCTCCACCTACTCAGAAGAATTGCAGGTCCTAAACATTACAGCATCGGCATAAACAATACAATTTGTAAATGGCAACAGTTTGTATTCCACAGTGATGAATTTTCAATTCCGCAAGCCCTCAACAGTGACAAACAATTGGCATTGAAAAAACAACAACACTAAACGCATTGAATATCAACAGAAGAATTGAAATGAATTTAATTTAATTGATCTTTATTTTCAAAGGGTATCAAATTGGGCGCGTAGGCCCGTCTTACATTCGGCCCTTCCAATCACTCATCTTTCGTTCATCAGCAGTGCATGATGCATTCACATAGAAAAAAACACATTGTCAAATGAATGTTGTAAGCATAAACAATGCATATTCTCATGTTATGTGACACATCCCTCCTCCCATACACACACATCCCGCACCAACCCACACATAAATCCCTCACCTTCTCACACATCACCCACCCATATCCACACATCAGCCACCCACCACACATCCCCCACTCACCAAACATCCCCCACTCATCCCTCCACCCACTCACAGATCCCGCCACTAAGCCAGACATTTCGCACCAACCCATACACACACACACCCCTCACCCACCCACACGCATCTTTCCACCCATTCACACATACCTGAATCCACTCAAGCTCACCCACACACACACACATGCTCCACCCACTCACACACCCTCCAACCACACACACATACACCTCACACACGCACATCCCGCACCAACACACACATATCCCTCACCCCCTCACACATCAACCACCCATACCCACACATCTTTCCATCCACACACACATTTCGCCGCCCACCCACACATTTCACAACCACCCACACACCCCAACAACCAAACACGCACCCCCACCCCCCACCGACACACATCTCCCACGCAAACACACATCACCCACACACACATCCCCGACCTACCAACACCCACATATCCCCCACCCGCCAACACCCACACAAACACACCAACCAAAACACAATCCTCCTCCCACGCATCCCTCACCTACCCACACGCCCCATCCATACTCACTTCCCTCCACCCACAAACCCACTCATCTCCGCACCCACCTACACATCTCCCACAAACCTACAGCTCCCCACCCACCCACTCTCATCCCCACCCGCACACATCTTCCCACCCACACGCTTCTCCCACACTACAACACACCTCTCACATCCACACACACACCTCCACAATCCACACATACATTCCCTATCCACACATTCCCTCACCCACACACAAACACCGACCCACACACACATAGCCAACCCACACACCTCTTCTATCCATATACACATCAGCCACACCCATCCCCCAACCCATACACACATCTCCCACACCCCCTACTCACATCCCCCACACACCCAAACACACCAATCCACATACCCCCACCCACACATCACCACCCACACATCCACATCCCCACCCACCAATACCAACCCACTCACACACATCCCTCGTCCACACTGACACCACCACCGACCCACTCACATTTCCACCCAAAAACATCCCTCATCCACACACATATTCCCCCACCCACCAACACATCTCTCCAGCCACCCACCCAGCCACACACAAATTCCCCCACCCACACATACATACCCCCACACACATACCCCCACCCACAAACTCATCCCACAACATAAACACAATCCTCACATCTGGACACAGAGTAAAGTGAACAGAGTAAAGAGAACAGAGTGAAGATTAAGAGTAAGAGTGAAGAGTAATATTGAGGTGGAAACTGACATATTTTGGCATAACAAGAAACGTGAGAACAAACACGTTGTCAAATTAGGGGACAACACACTAACATACGAATCAATCTATAAACTGAGATGGATAAGAGAAACGGAGCAAGTTAAACTGATGTCACGAAGACAAGAGTTGAAAACCCAACCTGACACCGGGGCATGAGAGGGGCGGAGTTATGTGGTCACGTGACGCGCCCAGGTCAAAGCTGGAAAAGGTTGCGCTCGGACAGACCGAGCTGGGACGTGAGACAAGAAGGTTGATTTTGAGAAAGTTCTGCGTTTGAAAGCGTTTTGCGATGGTTGCAGTTATTCAAGATACCGTCAACTGTGAAAGAGTGTTCTTGTGTAAGAAAGCGGTGAGTGAAGAAACCGTGCACTGAAGTTAACGACCAACGATGGGTCAGTATATATCGACCAGTTGTGGTGAGAGAACTGACCCCGTGTTGTGAACACGCTGAGAAGAATGGCGGAGCGAGAGACACGCCGTGACACGTTCGCCACTAGTGTGATGTGCGTAAGTACTTAGAACTGACATTATCGTTTAGAAGTGAAGTGTAGCCATATAGTCTAGTGTGCAGAAACACCAAGAAGCAATGACGATTAGTTGTACCATGTATTATTTATTACTAGACAGTGGGTGTGTTGGTCATGTACAGAACGCTGAAAGGCAGGAAGCTGTCGGTGCATGATGGCAACCACGGTAATAACTGTGCTAGAATAAAGTGATCTTGTACTCTAAGGAAGAGTTGAACTTGTGTTGTGTGCACGTAAGACTTCTACATTATTTATATGAGCCCACAGAGATGTTTTTGCTAAATCTTCTAAACCCTAGACGAGAAACCATGATGTCGGATATTGATTGCGTTCCGGCTCTTGGCACTTGGGGGTTCGTCTGCTTGAATGAACCCAGATACGATCAAGGAAGAATATTTCGTCAAAACAGTGTTGAATAGTGAACAGTGCTAGAGAAACGAATATTACAGTGACTTGCATTTAATGAAGAAACAGAAAGTTAACACCAAGGGTGGAAGACAAAGAATGACATTGTCCAAGGTCAACAAGATGGCGACCATCAACGACAACAAATAAGCTCACGTCTCAGCCGAACATCAAGTTTGATGAAGTATATGTTACATCTGTGTATAGTTGCTAAAGGACACATCAAAGAACTTTAATTCCACATTCCAGATATTGATTCAAGGAAACAGATGATGGCACTCAGCCACATAAATCATCAATCTAGAGCGGTGTTAATGTGCTTCACGCACTATAGTGCTCCATTGAACTAATCTCAGTGTCAGATTCAAGAATATTTTTCAGATTCACTTGTCAACATACATCAGTAGTAGGGCAAGAACTTTTCACATAACTTTTCTGGAGCAGCACCTTTGAGGATCCAACTTGGACTGATTCCTGGTCAGCCCGAAATGCAGTAAAGCTGATCCATACCATCTTTTGAAGAATCATGAAGTGGAGCCAAGCAGCTGGACCAAGCCACCAAGGACACCGGAGCTGAATTTATACAGGTTAAGCTATGTTCACTTGATTTGTATATGTGTCCTGTTTAGTATTCCAGAGTCAACAGGCACCCTTCCAGCAATATGTTTGCTCACCCTCATCATTATTGGGAGGTTGGGGGGCTACTTTTGTGGTTATTTCATCATCACACAAAAGTACGTTCCGTTCGGTTAGCATTCGTAATTGACTTGATACTTAAGTAAATTTACGACTGCTATCGTGAACTTTGTCTTGTTTTGTAACCTAGTCCTTTATTTGTTATTCTTTAACGTCATTAATGTATCTATTATTTGTGATTATTTTGTCCACAGGTGTTATGTCAATTAGCTAAAACTTCTGATAGGTGTTATTGTTGTCCAGTGTTGGTATCATTATTGTAATACAGCATTATTACACCAAGGTCATCACAGTCGGCTTCGCCAGAGAAAGATCTGCAGCGACACTAACTGAAATATAGTCTTGCTATTGAGATTCTTTACCATTGTCATCACATATATTATTATCTGGATACACTGATACTAATAGTGTCTACAGTTGTTGTGCATTGTTCTAGCTACAGGTTATTGACACATAGATAGTAGACAGGTACTAAACCACGACATGTCTACATTAGTAGATTTTATAGTACTTGGTGAGAAATTCGGTTTCATAGGCCTAGAACTTTTGACATGGTCAGAAAACAAACTCTCAGAATTTCATGTTCAGCAAAGAGAAGACAGAACGGCAGCAATACAAAACATAGAAGCACAACACGCAGCAACTAGAGAACTTAAACAACTTGAACTACACAATTTAGAAACACAACACGCAGCAGCTAAAGATCTTAAAGAGCTTGAACTACAAAACTTAAAATCACAATACGCAGCAGCTAGAGAGCTTAGACAGGCACAAGAAAGCCAAAGAGATAAAGAACTAACGCTAGAAAGACAAAAGCTAGATCTTGAAGCAACAAGACTACAGTTTAAAATAGGTAAGTGGAATTTTGAGAAAGAGAGAATAACATTACCAGTAGCACAAACAATCAACAAAAAACCGGTAAAATGTTATCTTTGTCATAGTTTTGGACATGAAGTCAAGAATTGTAGACTGAAACTAATGATGAAAGAAGCTAAAAGAACATATGTCAAACCTAGTAGAAATGAAGAACATGACCAAAACACAAACAAATTGTCTATAGCTATAAACCAAAATAATAGACAACAGATTGATAAACCTGTAAATAGTCATAGAGTACCTACACAACAGACAAATACGAACAACATGTGCAATGCAACTCTGAAAGTCCAAAAAGCATTTGTCAACGGCATACCAACCACATGCATAAGAAACACTGGAGCATCGTTGGTGGGAGTAAATCAAAGGTTTGTTTGAAGGGAAGACTACACAGGTAATACAGTAATTTGTCGAACATTCGGTGGAACACTCGAGAAGTATGACACAGCATGGATTGAAATCAACAGCCCATACTATACTGGCAGAATACAAGCAGCAATGCTACCAAACCCGTACGCTGGACTAATGCTAGGTAACATACCTGGAAAAAAACAGTGTACACAGGAAGAAATTCAAGCATGGGAACTAAAACACGATGTAGCAAATGCCCGAAAAAGAACAATGCATAAAAAAGATAAAGAAGAGGATAAAGTAGTCGTAGTGCAGAATAACCAAATAGACAATATCTCAGATATACAGACAGAGAAATACAACAATCATTAGGTAGAAAACACACTTGAGAAAAACTGTCAACAAGGTGACGAGAAATAAGAAACTCACCTCATACAACAGGCTACTGATAAAGAGACAGATAAACCACTGACAAGTGAACAGCCAACAATCACATCAACACCATCCACTCAAGAAATTATTACATGGAAAGCACTATCAATCAGACCAAATTTAACTGAGAGAGATAAAACCAAGCTAGCCTGTCTCATTAAACATTACAAATCAATAATTCCATCATTTACGGAAAGTACATCAAGAATTAAACAAATGCTAACACCATATTTGGATGATCAACTAAAATTAAGATTACTAGATGTGCAGACTATAGTCTCAGTAAACCCACATGTGATACTGAAAATCAATGGGTAAGATTGATTGATACATCTGAAGATGATAAGTACTATCATAAAAAGTATAGATAACATCTCATATATTTCACAATGAAACACCCTACTTGTGATATGTAGATAGAAGATGTATATATATTTTAGAGTAGATATAGTTTAGTATAGATATAATTTTTTTTTTTAACAGAATGAATGCTTAGTTCATGATAGTATTGTTTGAATGAATATACTGTGATAGAAACATCAAATATCAGAATAATAACATTAACTACAGCTCTGATGTTCCGGAGCAAAACTGAGATATGACATATTGTAAAAGTGATGCCACAGACCAGGATCTCGATTTTTGGATAATGCCGTGGCCACAATGCGAAGTATGGAAACCGGCCTGCTATAGCGAACTATCTACATAACATTGTTAACAGTGAAGGGAAGCTGTTCCACATTTTTACCACCTAACTCGACGTAATTCTCATCAAAATTTGCCATGACGCTCGATTTGTCATCTGTTCCAACCGTTTGTTAACCTTACGTGTGAAGGTCAGCCAGACACATGCTAGGATTGTCCAGGTTCAGGAGCAAAGAAATTTCAAAACAAATATAAACAACTTGACTCCAATGGAAACGTGGTTCTGAGGGAGCTGTCACCTTCTTGGTATCAAGACTACCTAAAACGAACTCAAAGCCGTTATCTTCACTGAATCGTGACCTTGGGTGCCTGAAGAATCAAGCCAATTGCTCCTTTGGTTGGAAAGTAAGGAAAATTTTTTACTCGTGTTTGCTCAAACAAATCAGAATGTTTTTCAACAAAGGCGATACCGTTAGGGAAACCTCGGAGGTGGTTGGGCACACTGGGGTGCCGACCTGCTGAAGAGGGGACCCAAAGTCAAATCGCTTTATTGAGCTACACCAGTTCTCAAGACGTCGCTTTGATGTGCCCTGTTATCGGGTGAAAAGAAGGCAGAAGTCTGGTAGGGGCCCACCCAAGGGCTGAAGGTACTGAAACTTGAGACGTTGGAAGAGGAAGAAAATCTTTCCATGTGGAGCCTTATCAAGCCTTGTCGAGCCCTATCGAGCCTTATTGATCCTTACGGAGTACTGAAGCCGCTTTGTCGATCCTGGTTCAAGTACTCGAATACCAGATACTGTGCTTCTCAGTCTCGGCATACAAGAGCATAGACGTCAAGGGGAAATTGTAGGACTTGATTTTCGATTGGACCATTGGAAAATTAGTTTCAACCAGAAAAGGGGTAATATAAATAACTTTTTCTAATAGATAGCAAATTATTGATCTTTAAGAGGAAGATTAAGTCCTTTAGTTAAACTTTAAATGTTTTAGATACCATTGACTATTTGAACAATTATTATTAGGAATTACGTAAGTTAAATAAGATCATATCTTTAAATTAGGTTGTTACAATTGTGAATTTGATTGTATACAGCGAAATATTTCAGCATGGCGGAAGAACAAGCTTCACTGACACAAGTTTTGACCGGGGTAGGGTCGGTAATAGGTAAACTTAACACAGTAATGAAATAACAAGGAATATACAGAGGAAGAAGTAGGCATATTGTTTTAAGCTTGATATAAATTACAAAGAAGTTAATATGAATTACCTACATGTAGAATTACAACGTATCAGTACATGGTTGGGAGAATTAAAAGTGGCAGTTGGTGAAGTAGAAAATTTTGTGGAAACGTTGCAGAACAGAACGACTAGACAAGACCCTTATAGATTTAAGGTAGACTACAATAGAGTAGGAAAGAATAACAGGAGACAGCCATTACTTAATAAAGACAGAAGACAATATGGTTATGACAAACCAAGGCCTGATGTATATAGGGTAAAAGACGGTGAGAACAGACGTAATGGTGAAAGGTCGGACTGGTATAGCTGTTATAGATACAAGAATGGTCCTGAGAGAGACTTTTCCAATAAGTTATGGAAGTGGCCATCCCATAGCAAGACTGCTAGGAAAAAACGCGACAATGGTTTGAAAAAAGACAAAGACAATATCTAAACTCAGGTGTAAGAGACAGAGTTGAACCTGTAAATAAAATACAAACTAATCCTAAAATGGTTGCGAATGTGACTAGTAGACAGGAAAATAAAACGACGGTAGTGATAAAGAAAATAGACCGAGAGACACAGACGCAAACAGATAAAATGATAGATAAGGAGACACAGACTCAGCTAGATAATATAGAGAAGAATGACCAAGTGCAAACTATTAAAACTCATCAGCTGAAATTAGAAAAGGGAGACACAGTTGAAATTAAGAAGGATAGACAGACGAGAACCAAAGATGAAAAGAGACCAAAGAGGAAAAGTATTGAAGAAAGAAATATAAACAGTCTGATGGTCAATAAAGGTACAACTGAGATGTCAAGTTCCTCAGGTATAAACTTAATCCCTAAATGGTGTAGAAATATTAAGTGTGAGAGTTCAGGCTATGGAGAGAATATTTCAGATAAAGATATGGGAGTTGTACAGAACCGGAGCATGAGGAATAAAAGTAAGAAGAAAGTCAGACGTTCTAAAGCCGACTATGGGAATAGGATCGACGTGTCTGCAGTAAACTACTATGAGTCTGATGAGGGAACTATTATTAGTGTGTCATCTGAAGATGAGATGGGGAAATATAAACGTTATGTAAGGTATACAGGAAACAGTGAGCAGACCGACGCAAATAAAGGAAATAGAAAGAAAGCATTTAAGAATAATAATAATAATAGACAGATAGCGGAAAATTACTCGACGACAGAAAGTGACTTAAGAAAATTAGAAGAATATATGACCTTAAGGCCTGAGTACTTTAACAACAGATTAACAACAGATAGTGAAGATGACATAATTGAAAAAAGATGTACTAATGTATTAAGAGACAATGAAATATTTGGCTTGGATGCGCTTTATGGTTGTTAAAATTCTTTGGGTGACGAAGGACATATGGCATTGTTTTGGCTTATGTGAGGAATTGCGGTTTGAGCAAATACATATGGGCTGTCTAAAATAGGCAGATGAATTTTTTTGGTGTAGCATCACATGGTACAGGGTAGGCAATAGTGTTGTTGAGGATAGAGAGTCACGGCAAATGATATTCTACGTGGATACGTAATACAGGATATCTTGTGTTGGGTTGCGGTGTAGGGAGAGTAAACAAAGTAAAAATAGTCCTTTGTCCGGAATGGATAGATACAGGGTCGATCACGTTGAGTGATGTATAACTGGAGTGATTAAAGTAGAGTAGATTCAGCACAGAATTAGTAGAGAGAGAGATAAACTAAGTATGAATGCTCGTACTAGAGTGGATGGTTCGACTCAGAGCTATGACGTGATGTCTGAGATAGTTTCGCTTGGTGGTTTGAGAAGTAAGCATAGTATTGTTGACAGCTGAACCGAGAGTGTCTGATGAGGAGATATAGATTGAGGAGAAATTGAGTATCATGTGTAAAATAGCCAGTTAAACGCGAGAATATTAAGAGTAAAAGACTGTAGAAGTTGATGCTTGAAGAATACGAGTTCTTGGTGAGGGGGATGAAGTAATTACGTCATGCTTGCGGAGAAAGAAGAGCTGATTAAATCTGAGAAAGTTGTTGTGTGGAGAAGTATAGAATGATAGTTACGAGGTTAGTGGCTCAGCGGAATGAGGTTTGTTTTGAGAGATCGTTGATAGTGCTGGTTAGTGTGTAAAAGAGATGTAGTTTGCGAGAGATAATATATAGATTCTGACCTTTGAAAACGAGTGAATGATTGAGACTCTTTGCTTGTTTCGAGAAATGTTGTTTAGCTGAATGGTTGTTGTTTGTTCTTCTTTGGTTATAGTCGTTGCCTCTGTTTTGCTTGTGCTAAATTGTTAAAGTGGGTGATTAGAAAGGTGTGATGTCTTTTGTTTGGAATGTGTGATCTTGGACAGAATTTATGGAAGTTGTATGACAGGTTGACAGAAAGAGATTTAACACTCTGAATGATCGTTTCATAAAATATGTTTAGTATTGTTGACAGGGATATGTTGAAGTATGAATGCCTGATACTGAGAAATGAGGAAAGTGAGGTCCGTTGTCAGTTATAAGTGGTGTGGGTTGCTGTTCTGTAATAATCCCGATAAATAGGAAGAGGAGAGACTTGAGGATAGCTTAGAGTTGTTGTGGTGAGATATTAGAAAGTACTGATGCAGGAGAATGAAATATTACTTGCGTCGGGTAGACGAGAAACTTAAAAGTAGAATTAGTCGTTGGTACAGTAGGTAGATGTATTGGTGAGAGGTCTATAGTAAATAGACAAAAAAAAATTTTTGCTGGTCGTAAGAGGGTGGAGATACCGTAGTTAACGGTAATAATGCTAAGAAGTTGTGGTATTACTTGGTATAAATCCAAGGGAAACAATTAGTGTGTCGAGGTACGGTTTCCTTTAGTAGAGAGATGAGTTGTAGTGTGCTGGGATAGCCGCCACAATAGTAGTAAGTAAAGTGATTTGAGCTGCAGTTTACAGCGGTTGGTTAGGGTGATATTCCAGATATTGTGATGTATTAGGAGTTAGTCTGGTAAAAGATAGAATATTGTGAGGGGAGAGAATCAATGATTGACGGTCATTTATTAATTAATGACTTTTGTTGAGAGAACAGATATCGTTCTAAGTTAGGAATTAGTCTGTAGGTAACAGATATATATATATATATATATATATATATATATATATATATATATATATATATATATATATATATATATATATATATTTTGGGGTTAATGCTTGGCATTGAGTTGTTTTGTTTTATCTGTTATAAGAATAATGGAATAGGCATGACTGTGGGAATAGATAGGTATTTCATTGGTTAGTATAAGAGACCAATGCTGATTGAATATATATAATAGGTTATAGTATTTTTTTTATTGACTTGGTTTTGTAGAATGATTGCCAATTGATTTTATGATTTGACTTCTTGAGTTTTCTTAAATAGATAAATAAGTTAGTTATTGTTAGTCCAAAAAAGAGACTAACAATATATAGGATGTATGTTATATTATTTTAAAATATGTTTTTCTTTGAATGAGTTAATACCTTTAATTGATATGAGGGGAAACATAAATGATGTATAAAAACTTGGGGGGGGGGGGGTATGATGTCCTGTTGTGATTTTATTTCGCTTCACTCATAATTTAAGTGAATTGTCTTGTTAAATGGTAATTACCTTGGTTATATATATGTTAGAAATTAGTTAAGTTAAGTTTAATTTACATGATTTTGTCTAGAATAAAGACAATACATGGGGGCTTTATTTAGGACCCTTCGTTCAGAAAATGGTTAATAGACTGCTGAGAACTAGTAGAGAGACACATTCTCTTTGTGAATAACAAGTTTATGAGTATATTCTGCAAGCAAGATTGCTGTGATAATCAGCGTTGGGAGGTTAAGTTGTGGAAACATAGGCCATACTTAAGTGACGGGGTTACTACACAAGTAAAATGGTTATGGGGAATTTAAGTGAGCATTAATTGAAGATATATGGATTGGACGCCATATTGGGGAAGAAAAGATTTAAGTGAATAAAGCAGTGGGGTAAATGAGGGGTCAGAAATGAACATGGAGCCACGAGATTGTAGAAGAAGAAGTCAGTAACGTGCTGTGAAGGCAATTAGCAAAACATGAATTGAATCCATGTTTGACTCCGAAGAATGATTATATACTGTGGATAGCAGTACAATAGTAAAGGGTTGTAAGTGTGTTAATGAGAAATGAACATTGTCACTGTGGAGACAAAATGACATGGGGTTTTTGATGGTCCGTGATATATGGACTGTAATAGAATAACGTTGATTGAAAGCAGTCACAGACATGAGTTCAGGGGTAGTATAGTGTTGCTGTTGATAACGGCATAAGTAGAAGTTTTAGTAGATATGCCCATAATAAATGGACATTAGTGGCTTGCTGAAGTTTTCGGCAAGATTAAAAGGGAATTCTGAGTGAGGTATAGGTGAAGATTAGTTATGTGAGGTGATCTGTATAATGGGGAAAGAGGTCTGTAATATATAGACATTTGGGAGTGAATAAAATTGGTGCTTGATGCTGTAGATAGCAGCGTAAACTGTTACCATAATAAGTGGTACTGTAGAAGATATAATTGTTTTAGACTTTATTACATAAAGTCTCAAATGACAAAGGGGGGTAAAGGTGTGTGTGATTTAGTTAAGTGTGGTTTTTTTGTGAGAAAGAGTTCTACTTCTTTGAATCTCCGGTGCGCACCGATTCTTTGTCTTCCTATCGTGTGCGAGTGATTTCAGGTTAGTTGAAAGTGGAGAAGCAGTAATGTGGAGGTAATACGGGTAGTGATGACAATAGGGAGTTGAGGTAGTACAGCGTTTGAAATTTTAAGCGGAGTGTTTATTTCAAAAAGGTAACCATATGTGTTATGATGTATTGTATAAAGTTGAGATTTAAATGTTATTGAGGATATATAAATAATATGTGTTATGTTTGAAGAGCCAGGAACGAAGAAGAAGTTCATAGTGGTTTACTATATGACAGGGGGAAGAGTTACAAATAGAATATTTGCATAAAATAGAGTTAGTTTGGGGCGACTTAGAGAAATTATGGGAGGTAAGGAGAGAAGATGTAGGATAAAAGGGGTTAGGAATAAAGACTTTTGAAGAAGAAAAGTCTTTTTAAAACATAGGGAGGTGTAGCAGAATGAGTGTATTATTAGTATCAGCTAGGTGTGCAAGTCTACAGCACGCTTGAGCATCAATATAGAACAGTTAGAAGGATGCTCAAGTCGTGACGTAGCTTGTTGTTGGGCAGTGAGAGAACACCAAGGGCGAAAGAAGTCGACATCACGATTGAATTGTACTAAGATTTTGTATCAGCCACTATATTCAAATAAAGCCTGATTTATATTAACCCAGCAGAACTTGTTAGTCCTCTCTGTGCGCGCAGTGTTACAGCACCATATAAGTCCATGGACCACCAGACTAGGTACAAGCCACTGTTGAATGGAGACAAGGTTGATCTACATCTCACGAGTGGTCCGCAAAGATTCTAGGTTCAACACAGGAATTTTGAACTATAAGTTGTATCATATTCATCATCATCAAAATTTTTGGGAAACTATTATTTCCTCTGATGGTGTTATTATCATGTTATCATTCCAGTCATCATCATCATGACAAGTAATGAATACTTATATGGACTATTATAGACATCAGAGACATTGTACAACCACACGGAATGACACTATCTAGTGCCGTCCACCGGGCGCTGGAACGCAAATTATTCCTCCCCACGACGCTTGACGGCAGAAGTGGAAGATGATGATGATGATAGATGTTGAAATTGAATAGTCCCAGTACAACTTAGCATTTTATGAGAAGATCCACTACATATGGTATGAGAGACACATGAATGAGTCTACTACTTGAAGTTTCTAAAGCACAGTGACTATATGTTGCAAACAGAAAAACTACAAGTCCAACAGTATGACACATGTGGTTACAGGTAAAACAAAAAGGTGCAAATTGAGGCAAATGGTAAAGCATAGAATGGTCACAATTCCATAGAACTTATGAAACAACAACAAGTGAAAAAGTAAATTTGAGAGAAACCAAACAGGTACAAATTTGCAGAAATGGTCTAAACCAGAATATTTCAAATGAGAACAAACACGTTGTATATATGGTATATTACTTTATTGCTTCAGTGTACAGTGATGATAAATTGTAGAACATGTATACATAGGGTGGAATATATGTCATTCATTCATTATGATAAAATATGTATACATGACATGGATATATTATTAGTAAGTATGGGTGTTATAGAACACTTATGCATTGCATGGATATGATGATACAGTGAGGTAAATTAATCTCATTGGCAAATGCATAATTGAAAATGGCAAAGGTATAAGTTGCATAGAGAAGTGGTATACAACAAATAGAAAACCAGCAGCGCCTTAACATCCATGGGCAATGATAGCTGCCAGACAAATAAAGATCAGCTAAACATACCCCAAAATAGAAATACCCATGTAAAGTACAGAAGAGATAAATACACTACAAGCATCAAAGCAGCACCAAGGTCAAACATAACTCATTTACGTCAAAGTCAAACAAGAGCAATCCATTGATACAAGAAGGGACAGTGAAAGCCATAGTCCACAATCACACACATATACCTTACTCAGAGCCTGGGGCTTGGATTGAGTAGGAAGCTCATGTATAGTACATGATTGAGGAGCTGCTAGGGATGTTTGATGAAACATTGGATCCTACGTCAGGCTAGATCACATAACCTCTGAACTTGAAAAGGAGGCTGTGACTACACGGAATCTAGGTGTAGACGGTTTACCGTGTCCGCATAATATATTATCATTTTGTTTTTGTTTCTGTGATGTTGTTTATTGATGAAAACTTGTCACGAGTCTAAAGGAATCATGGAAGAGATAAGCTCATATGTAGTGACAATAGACGTACAGATATGTGCGAATATTGAGAGAGACCAAAGCGTGCGACCATAGAGTCCACTAAAACAAACGGTAGTGTGCACTTATCCAACTCATGCCAAGAAGTATAAGACTGAGTAAAGGTAGTAAACATGTTTCCAACATTAAAAAAAAAGGGGGGGGGCATATTGCCATGAGATGGATAAGAGAAACGGAGCAAGTTAAACTGATGTCACGAAGACACGAGTTGAAAACCCAACCTGACACCGGGGCACGAGAGGGGCGGAGTTATGTGGTCACGTGACGCGCCCAGGTCAAAGCCTGAAAAGGTTGCGCTCGGACAGGCCGATCTGGGACGTGAGACAAGAAGGTTGATTTTGAGAAAGTTCTGCGTTTGAAAGCGTTTTGCGACGGTTGCAGTTATTTAAGATAACGTCAACTGTGAAAGAGTGTTCTTGTGTAAGAAAGCGGTGAGTGAAGAAACCGTGCACTGAAGTTAACGGCCAACGATGGGTCAGTAAATATCGACCAGTTGTGGCGAGAGAACTGACCCCGTGTTGTGAACACGCTGAGAAGAATGGCGGAGCGAGAGACACGCCGTGACACGTTCTCCATCAGTGTGATGTGCGTAAGTACTTAGAACTGAAATTATCGTTTAGCAGTGAAGTGTGGCCATAGAGTCTATAGTGTTTTTTTTGTTGTTGTTGCCTCAATATAAAATTCAATATCTCAGTAACCAACTGAGGGAAAATGATGAGATTTAGTATATAACCTTATCATTATGTCCACCCAACAAAAAAAATTTTGTTCTGGAGATTTTACAGCAGATTTCAAAGTTAGTTTATATGCGGTATATTAATTGCGACTTAAGAGATTACGTCCATGATCTTAACAGTATTACAGCTTCACCAAGACACGTACCCGCATTTTTTAAAATTGTTACGTGATTTCCGTTGTGAAACAAACAGCGCGAAGATTCAGAGGTGTCTCCAAATGGGGATTCTTTCATGAAACGTGATTATATAAATAAACTAGCTGACAAGGCCCAGCTTCTGGCGGGGATCTATCTATCTATCTATGTATCTATCTATCTATCTATCTATCTATCTATCTATCTATCTATCTATCTATCTATCTATCTATCTATCTATCTATCTATCTATCTATCTATCTATCTATCTATCTATCTATCTATCTATCTATCTATCTGTCTGTCTGTCTGTCTGTCTGTCTGTCTGTCTGTCTGTCTGTCTGTCTGTCTGTCTGTCTGTCTGTCTGTCTGTCTGTCTGTCTGTCTGTCTGTCTGTCTGTCTGTCTGTCTGTCTGTCTGTCTGTCTGTCTGTCTGTCTGTCTGTCTGTCTATCTATCTATCTATCTATCTATCTATCTATCTATCTATCTATCTATCTATCTATCTATCTATCTATCTATCTAATCTATCTGTCTGTCTGTCTGCCTGCCTGCCTGCCTGCCTACCGGCCGACTCACCCACCCACTCACCACCGCCTGACCGACCCACCGACCGATCCATCGACCGACCGACCCACCCACCGACCGACCGACCGACCGACCGACCGATATCTATCTATCTATCTATCTATCTATCTATCTATCTATCTATCTATCTATCTATCTATCTATCTATCTATCTATCTATCTATCTATCTATCTATCTATCTATCTATCTGTCTGTCTGTCTGTCTGTCTGTCTGTCTGTCTGTCTGTCTGTCTGTCTGTCTGTCTGTCTGCCTGCCTGTCTGTCGGCCGACCCACCCACCCACCGAAGGACCGACCTATCTTTCTGCCTACCTACCTACCTACCTACCTACCTACCTACCTACCTACCTACCTACCTACCTGTCTGTCTGTCTGTCTGTCTGTCTGTCTGTCTGTCTGTCTGTCTGTCTGTCTATCTGTCTTGTCTGTCTGTCTGTCTGTCTATCTGTCTGTCTGTCTGTCCGCGCTATTAAATATTGATAAAAGTTACTTTAAAAAAAAACGTCAGGACCATGTGTTGAAAGAGGAAGAGGACTATTGGAGAAAGGATGGATTGAATTTTATGCAACCGAGAGCAATCATCAACCTACTGGAATCGTCCGACACAGATTAAGGTCTGAGCAGATCGCAGACTTTAATCTACGTACACACTTACTGGGATATTTTGCTCCAACTATTCAGACGAATTGCAGGCCCTAAACATTACAGCATCAGCATCAGCTGAAGAAACAAGAAGGAAATGAAAAATAAGGTAAGAAATATATTCCTTCTACTTTCCTGTTAATTTACAAATTATTTACCCCGTGCCTCTGTAAATTCTCTGTCTTTACTAATATTACACATTGCACCCCTCTCGGGAATCTCCGTGGTGAAGTGGTCAAGCCGTCTGACTCGGGCTCCGAAGGTTGTATGTTCGATTCCGGGCCGCGTCCTTCATTTCACGAGTGAATTTTTTCGGAGACTCCCGAGGGTCGTCGCTGGAACTACGGAGTTCGTGCTTTGTGCGACGCTTTCCGCGCTGCAGAATGAAGCT